>CM077079.1:286789462-287389462 GCA_039513925.1 Platanthera zijinensis | reverse complement strand
TCTTCTTCTCGCCGCCTGCTTTTTTCTGACCACTTTACCCCTTTGGCTCTTCCGTAGGTGCGAGTGGAACTCCTGTCGAGAACTTGTTGGCTGCCGACTCGCCGGTCGACGATTACTCCAAACAGCTGGCCCCCTCTCCTCCTCCTCCTATAAATGAGATCGAGGACTATCTGGGCGACCCCACGGACCCTATAGAGATGAAGCGCAAGGTGGCCGAGATGCTGCGGAAGCACGCGCACATCATTCAAGCGCTAGAAAAAGGGAAGCAAGCCGCAGACCACCGGATCGACTGGCTTGAGGTGGAATGCGCTCGCCTGTCTTCGGAGATAGACGCCGACATTGAGGTGGACCAGACGAATCCTCAGGCAATCTTGGATGACGTCGACCAACAGCTCCGTCTCGCCCGCAGCGGTGTCGAGGCGGCTCGCGCCTTCCACCTCCCCAGTCGTCCTCCCTGCGTGAGAAGCCGCGGGGGAGGACGATGGAGGTGGGATAAGATTTGACGAGAGCTCCGCCTTCTTTCCTCTCGCCTCTCGCCTATCGCTCTTTTCGTTCGCCTTGTCTGTAATAACATACTTGCCTATATACCGCTAGTTGTGCGTTTTTTGAACTTGCCACCCGTCTTCATGCGGGATTAGATTTAGTAATTTGGTGATTTGCCTATCTAAATGGTGCGACAATACTAATATCTTCTTTTATGCTAATTCTTAACCTTTATTAATTTTTATCCATCACTTTTATTTCTCTGCGTCCATCTTTTCATTGCCTTCTTGGGCTGATGATCCACTTAGGGTTCCGTCGCCCGAGGCTTGAAGGGAGAAGGGTCGGCCGACGCTTGCTTTTTTACTCACGAGGGCTATAAATACCCCCGCTGCATAGGCTGGGAACATGTTTTCTTAGACTTCCGCTCGCGGCTCCCCATCCTTCCGCAGCTTACCTCGCGTTCCAGCCCCCTCATCCTTCCCCTCTACCGTCCCTCGTGCCTTCCCGCCAGTTCTCTACTCGCCGACTTTCCCTTCGTCTCGCGCTCCATGGGAAAAGGGAGGTCAGAGGGTGGTGAAGGCCGCAGCCGCTGTGGGAAAAGGTTCTCTGACCACGATTTTCCTCCCGGTCGTCTCTCCGCCGATGACTACGAGGCCTTTCGAAGCGACTTTTTGCCGGAGGGCTACGAATCGCGCCCTCCCAAGGTTGGCGAGAGCGTGAATACGTTTTACCCGGGCGAGCTCGTCTTCCCCGTCTCGCATTTCGAGGCGGGGCTCCGTCTTCCCCTCTGGCCCGAGGTGAAGCAAGTCCTTAAGTACTTCGGCGTCGTGCCTGTTCAGTTAAACCCCAACGCGATCTCAGTTATCGTCGCATTCGCGTGCTACATGCGGCGAGAAAAAATAGAATTCAGTCTCACTGTCTTCCGGAAGATGTTCGTCTACCACGCCAATCAAGACGGGGTCTCCTTCTTCACCGGGCTAAACCTGAAGGTGTGCGAGACACCCAATAAAAATCACCACTGGCTGACTCGCTTCATATTCGTCCGTGGAAATCTGGGTGGTGTCCCTCTCGCGCCTGCCTCGCCCGCGGAAACCTTCTACACTTCTCCGCAGGTTGGCGGTACGGACAGGCTCCTTTGCGAGTACCTCGCTGGGAAAAACTTTGAGGTTAGGTTCTTGAGGCGAGGGCTTGCCTCACTGCTTCCCGTGCTCCCTGGAGAAGGTATGCCCGACCCCCTCGCCTTTTTCTTGCCTTCAGGGCCTTCCTCTCGCTGAACCTTTTCCCTGACTGTCTCGCTTCTCCCAGGAGAGAGGAACGTGCCGGTGTACCCCCCCTACAGGAGTAATATCAAACCGTCTAAAGACATAGCTCTCGCTACTATGGCAGCCGAGGCGGCCAAAGATTCGTTGGCTCCTTCTCCTCGAAAGAGAGCGGTTGAGGACTCGGCTCCCTCTCGCCTCACCCCTTCAAAGAAACTAAAGATGAAGCTGAAGAAGGTAGTCTCCTTCCCTTCTGAGAAGGGCAAGGTCCCTGCGGACACAGCGGAGACGCCGGGGTCCTTGAGCCCCATATCCCTGGGATCCGAATGTCCCCACTCACCTCCCTTGACCTCTTCGCACAGGGCCATCTCGCTCCCTGAAGACACGGCCCCTCTCGCACTTCCCGCGAGCTCTTCTCACCAAGCTCCCCGGTCCCCTTCTCGCGGGGAGGCTCCTCTCCGGTATCCTGCTCCATCCGCCCACCTAAACTTCAACGCGGGCCCGTCTGTCCCCGACGGCGCCAATGAGCCTTCGCTCATCTGGGATAAGGAGGCACATCGGGTATCCCTCTCCACCCTCCTCCCCTCATGGAGAGAGCAAGGGGAGCCGTCTGCCCATGCCTTCTCCTTGGGCTTCGGCCTCTATGGGGGTTTCGCCCCTGACGCACTCGACGCGGCCTCTATGGGGGTTTCGCCCCTGACGCACTCGGCGCGGCCTCCACGCGAGATCTCATCTTCAGGACGGCCCACTCGCAACTGCGTACCTTCGAGCTTTCTCATCGACTCTCGCGCCGCCTGATTTACAACACTCGAAGCTGGAAGGAGATAAACACCCAACTCATTGCCGAGCGCGAGAAGTCTGGGGACCTCACCAAGCGACTGGAGGTGGCCGAGAACCTTCTCGCCAAGGCCAGTGGCGGAGTGGTGAGTTGATACTGGGCCGACCTTCTCAAGCAATCTCCCGCTAGATCTAATGGTTCGTCCTTTTTGCAGGATGCCGAGACGGCCGAAAGACTGCGCTCGCGGGTTGAGGAGCTGGAGGCGGAGGTGAAAGAGCTGAAAGCAGAGAAGACCCAGCTCAAAGAGGCCTCTACCTCTCGCCTGCAGGCCACTCCTCCTCCCGCACATTATACGCATGACGAGGTTGAGGACTTTTGCCGGGATGCCAACATACGGACCGCCGAGCTAATCCTAAAGATGATGCGAGAGATGGACGTAGTTAAAGATGATTGCGAGGACATCACCGCTCGGGACCTCGTGCCCGAGATTTATGGCGAGGACGAGTCTTCGGCGGGCGAGAAGAACTAGGGCTCCTTGAGCACGACCGCCTCTTCCTCTCCTTTTTTGTTACGACTATAATGCCTCCTTATTTGGGAATGTCCTGTATTAAGACACGGATATGGTTCACTCGTATATATATATATTTTTGCTCGCGCCTGAAGCTAGCCTCTTTCTTTTCTTCGTCTTTTTTTTCTCTCCCTTTTTTTTTCTTTGCTTGGACAGCTCGCAAGATCTTCGAGATCCTTGGCAGCGAGAAGGGGTTGTTTTTTCCCTCGCCGACTGTTATCAGCCAACCTGGCCCAAGGGGCGAACGGGCGAGTCTCTGCCTCTCTCATGGGCGTGGGGACACCTTCTCCTTCCTATCGCGCAGCCTATCGGCTCCTCTCGGCGCGAGTGGACCCGGGGGATCAATTACCCCCTCCCCTCCCCTTTTTGTTAGTAGCCAGGGTTAGTGTTTCCCTGATTATTTAGCTTCTATTTCACGACCTCAATTACCTCTCTAGAAAACACCCAACTCATATTACAGCCATAAGGCATTTATGCTCTCCAACTGCAGCTTCTATGCCCCTATCCAGTATTGAGATGAAAACAAGTTCTTGCTCACGAAAACTGCAGCACGGTAGAGTAAGAAGGTAAGTGGGGATGGGGAGGAGAACCACTCCATAGAAGTGGCATGATCCCCCTTTTATTGGTTTCCACCTACCGATGGGAGCCTGGACAGCGGGTCTGCTCGGGGTCTCCTCTCCTCTTTCTCCTCCAACCACCGAGTGAGCCTACAGCCCTGCCAGTTTGATGTGAGCCTGGTCAGCGGGTCTGCTCGGGGTCTCCTCTCCTCTTTCTCCTCCAACCACCGAGTGAGCCTACAGCCCTGCCAGCTTGATGGGAGCCTAGTCAGCGGGTCTGCTCGGGGTCTCCTCTCCTCTTTCTCCTCCAACCACCGAGTGAGCCTACAGCCCTGCCAGCTTGATGGGAGCCTGGACAGCGGGTCTGCTCGGGGTCTCTTCTCCTCTTTCTCCTCCAACCACCGAGTGAGCCTACAGCCCTGCCAGCTTGATGGGAGCCTGGTCAGCGGGTCTGCTCGGGGTCTCCTCTCCTCTTTCTCCTCCAACCACCGAGTGAGCCTACAGCCCTGCCAGCTTGATGGGAGCCTGGACAGCGGGTCTGCTCGGGGTCTCCTCTCCTCTTTCTCCTCCAACCACCGAGTGAGCCTACAGCCCTGCCAGCTTGATGGGAGCCTGGTCAGCGGGTCTGCTCGGGGTCTCCTCTCCTCTTTCTCCTCCAACCACCGAGTGAGCCTACAGCCCTGCCAGCTTGATGGGAGCCTGGTCAGCGGGTCTGCTCGGGGTCTCCTCTCCTCTTTCTCCTCCAACCACCGAGTGAGCCTACAGCCCTGCCAGCTTGATGGGAGCCTGGTCAGCGGGTCTGCTCGGGGTCTCCTCTCCTCTTTCTCCTCCAACCACCGAGTGAGCCTACAGCCCTGCCAGCTTGATGGGAGCCTGGACAGCGGGTCTGCTCGGGGTCTCCTCTCCTCTTTCTCCTCCAACCACCGAGTGAGCCTACAGCCCTGCCAGCTTGATGGGAGTCTGGTCAGCGGGTCTGCTCCGGGGTCTCCTCTCCTCTTTCTCCTCCAACCACCGAGTGAGCCTACAGCCCTGCCAGCTTGATGGGAGCCTGGAGCGGGTCTGCTCGGGTCTCCTCTCCTCTTTCTCCTCCAACCACCGAGTGAGCCTACAGCCCTGCCAGCTTGAGCGGGTCTGCTCCGGGTCTCCTCTCCTCTTTCTCCTCCAACCACCGAGGGACAGCGGGTCTGCTCGGGGTCTCCTCTCCTCTTTCTCCTCCAACCACCGAGTGAGCCTACAGCCCTGCCAGCTTGATGGGAGCCTGGTCAGCGGGTCTGCTCGGGGTCTCCTCTCCTCTTTCTCCTCCAACCACCGAGTGAGCCTACAGCCCTGCCAGCTTGATGGGAGCCTGGTCAGCGGGTCTGCTCGGGGTCTCCTCTCCTCTTTCTCCTCCAACCACCGAGTGAGCCTACAGCCCTGCCAGCTTGATGGGAGCCTGGTCAGCGGGTCTGCTCGGGGTCTCCTCTCCTCTTTCTCCTCCAACCACCGAGTGAGCCTACAGCCCTGCCAGCTTGATGGGAGCCTGGTCAGCGGGTCTGCTCGGGGTCTCCTCTCCTCTTTCTCCTCCAACCACCGAGTGAGCCTACAGCCCTGCCAGCTTGATGGGAGCCTGGTCAGCGGGTCTGCTCGGGGTCTCCTCTCCTCTTTCTCCTCCAATCACCGAGTGAGCCTACAGCCCTGCCAGCTTGATGGGAGCCTGGTCAGCGGGTCTGCTCGGGGTCTCCTCTCCTCTTTCTCCTCCAACCACCGAGTGAGCCTACAGCCCTGCCAGCTTGATGGGAGCCTGGTCAGCGGGTCTGCTCGGGGTCTCCTCCCCTCTTTCTCCTCCAACCACCGCTCTCATCCTCTGAAGGAGGGCGTCCTGAGGTGTAGTGTTAGCGTATTTAAAAGAGAGAGGATTATTAACGATATGCTCAAGTAAATTCAAAGGACTTTTATTACTATGGATAAAAACGTTTCAAGTCATCGCCACTGCGGGCGCAGTCCAGGGGTATCCCGTCCACATCCTGGAGGTGATACCCCCCTGACCTTAAGACTTCTTTCACTATGAAAGGACCTTCCCAATTGGGGTTGAGCTTTCCCACCGAGGCTCCCCTTCCTGCAGCATCTACCTTCTTGAGGACCAAATCCCCTTTTTGAAACTGCTTGATTCGGATGTGCTTATCGAAGTACCGGGACATCCGGCGCTTGACCTCCTCCTGCCGGACTGTTGCTAGCTCTCTGAGCTCTTCCACGAGGTCGAGAGAGAGCCTCTGCTCCTCTCCATTATCGAACTGCCACCTTTCCTCTCCTCCTCTGGCTGCTGTGACCCTGGGCGATTCAACTTCAAATTCCACAGGTATGACGGCCTCGGAGCCATGAGAGAGCTTGAAGGGCGTTTCTCCTGTGGCCGTATTAGGTGTAGTTCGCAGAGCCCA
This sequence comes from Platanthera zijinensis, assembly GCA_039513925.1. Lineage (NCBI taxonomy): Eukaryota > Viridiplantae > Streptophyta > Magnoliopsida > Asparagales > Orchidaceae > Platanthera > Platanthera zijinensis. The sequence continues at coordinate 287,383,403 of CM077079.1, read as the reverse complement.
TCGGACAGAGGGGAGCTATTCCACCCAGCTCCCCCTCAAGTTTTCTACTTTCTTCTTCAGGAGGTTCACTATAATCTTGTTTGCTGCCTCGACCTGCCCGTTGCTTCGTGGATGATGGACCGAGGCGAACCGAAGGTCTATGCCGAGCTGTGCACAAAAATCCACAAACTCTCTGCTAGCAAATTGCGGCCCGTTATCGGTGACTATGGCTAAAGGAAGTCCGTGCCGGCAAATAATCTCCCCCCATACGAAATTCCTTACCACCTGTGAGGTTACCTTTGCCAGGGCCTGAACTTCTAACCACTTTGAGAAGTAATCCACCATGACTAGTAGGAACCTCCTCTGACCACTGGCTTGTGGAAACGGTCCTACCAGATCCAACCCCCATATGGCGAAGGGCCAAGGAGAGGTGATCGTTCGCAGCCTTTGCGCTGGAAGGAGCTGCAAGGGAGCAAACTCTTGGCACTTTCTACACCTTTTGGCGAGCTCTTCTGCATCTCTTCGTAAGGTAGGCCAAAAATAACCTTGCCTTAGCACTCTCCCTTCCAAGGTTCGACTTCCCGAATGGCTCCCGCACTCTCCCGAATGGACCTCTTCCAGCACCCATGGTGCTTCCTTCTCGGATACGCATCGGGCTAACAGTCTAGACAGCGTCTTTCGATAAAGTACTCCTTCTTTCAACAAATAGTATGCAGACTTGTATCGGATTCGTTTCTTCTCGAGATCTCCCTCGGGTAGTCGTCCCGACGCCAGGAAAGTCACAAAGGGATCCATCCAAGACCTCTCCTGGTCGATCTCCATCACCTCCCCCTCTTCTATGGAGGGCCTGAAGAGCTCGGTCATGGTCCCTCCAGCCTGAGGGCCATGCTTCGCGAGCAGGTCTGCCCGAGCATTCTCCTCTCGAGGAACATGTTGAATGGAGAAGCTATGGAACTGTCCAACTATGCCTTTTATCTTTACTAGGTACAACTGGAGAGTCGGCTCCCTCACCTCGAACTCTCCGCTGATATGTCGTGCCACCACCAAGGAGTCCGTGAAGACCCTGATATCCTGTATACCCAACTCCCTGGCCAACCGAAGTCCGGCGATGATGGCCTCATACTCCGCCTGATTATTGGTGAGGGTGAAGTGTATTTTCAAAGCTTGCTCAATCCTAGTCCCCTCAGGACTCGCCAGGATGACCCCTCCCCCGAAAGAATTCCTACCAGAAGCTCCGTCTACCAGCATCTTCCATGCTGCTACGGGAGGTACCTCCATTTCTTCGGCCTCCAGTACGTAGTCCGCCAAGAAATCCGCCACCACTTGTGCTTTAATAGCTTCCCGAGGAACGTAGGAGAGGTCGAATTCACTGAGTTCTATCGACCACTTGGCCAACCTCCCCGAGTGTTCGACCCCCTCGAGGATACGGCGAAGGGGGTGATCCGTCACAACCTGGATGGCATGGGCTTGGAAATAGGGTCTGAGCTTCCGGGCCGATACAATGAGAGCGAAGGCCAACTTTTCGAGGATGGGGTACTTCTGCTCTGCCTTCTTGAGGACTCTACTTACATAATAAATTGGGAACTGCCTCTTTCCTTCTTCGCGGACGAGGACTGAGCTGACCGCCCCCGTCCCTACCCCGAGGTAGAGGAACAAGGTCTCCCCTTCCCTCGGCCCCTGAAGTAGCGGCGTCTGAGTGAGTTGCTGCTTTAGAGCCGCGAAGGCTTTCTCACACTCAATGGTCCATTCGAACTCCTTCCCTCCCCTTAGGGTTCGAAAGAAAGAAGAACACCTCTCTCCCGCTCTGGAGAGGAACCTGCTCAAACCGGCTAATTTATCAGTGAGACGTTGGACTTCTTTGACATTCCTAGGAGATCCCAGCTCCAATATCGCCCTCACCTTGTCAGGATTGGGCTCCACCCCTTCAGGGGTGAGGAGATGTCCTAAAAACTTTCCTCGGCTTGCCCCGAACACACATTTCAAAGGGTTAAGCCTCATCTTGTACTTTCTAACGGTTGCAAAAGTCTCCTGCAGGTCTAGGACATGAGACTCAAGGTCCCGACTCTTCACCATCAAGTCGTCCACGTAGACCTCGAGGTTCCTCCCCTTCTGCTCCCGGAAGATCCGGTCCATCATCCTTTGGTAGGTTGCTCCCGCGTTTTTTAGCCCAAAGGGCATCATATTATAGCTGAAGGAACCATCCTCCGTGACGAAGGTGACATCCTTGACGTCCGGAGGGTGCATGCGTATCTGATGGTACCCTGAAAAAGCATCTAAAAAACTCATTAGTGAGAAACCGACGGCTGAGTCAACCAGCGCGTCGATCCGAGGCAGGGGGTAACAATCCTTAGGACAAACTTTATTTAAGAGAGAGAAATCGATACACATCCTCCACTTGCCCTCCCCCTTTTTCACCATTACAACGTTGCTCACCCATCCCGGATACCTGTTAGCCGATATGAATCCCGCCCGGAGCAGCTTCTCTACCTCTTCTCTGATGGGCCCGGCCATCTTGGAGGCGATGGCTCTCTTCTTCTGCTGAATGGGGCGAACCCCGGGGTCGAGGTTGAGACGATGGCACGCCACATCCGCGTCGACCCCCGGCATGTCTGCTGCGCTCCAGGCGAAGACATCAATGTTCTCCTCTACACACTTCCGAATTTCTTCCTGATCCTGCGGAGTGAGCTCGCCGCTGATCTTTATCTTCTCTTTTCTCCCATCTTTGGTGAGGATCTCGACCTCCAGAATTTCTACCGCCGCCCTCAACCTCGAGGGTTCTTCCTCCTCCTGCTCTCTCAGCTCTTCCTCTAGATTCTTCGACCCGCTCCCAACTCCTGAGACTTCCACAGCAGCCACCCTCTCCTGGGTCTTTTCTCCTTCTCCCTTCTCCAACCCCTCTCCTTCATCCATCTCCTCCTCCACTACCAGACTTCCTTCCACTCCTGCTCCTCCAGCCACCTGCTCTCCAGCCATCATTGGCTCCACCGCAATGCCCCTCTCCACTACTATCTCCAACTCCTCTCCTTCAGTCATCTCTTCTTCCGCTACCAGATCTTCCTCCACTCCTGCTCCCACTCTCCCCAGCTCCTCTCCTCCAGCCACCTGCTCTCCAGCCATCACTGGCTCCACCGCAATGCCCCTCTCCACTACTATCTCCAACTCCTCTCCTTCAGCCATCTCTTCTTCCGCTACCAGATCTTCCTCCACTCCTGCTCCCACTCTCCCCAGCTCCTCTCCTCCAGCCACCTGCTCTCCAGCCATCACTGGCTCCACCGCAATGCCCCTCTCCACTACTATCTCCAACTCCTCTCCTTCAGCCATCTCTTCTTCCGCTACCAGATCTTCCTCCACTCCTGCTCCCACTCTTCCCAGCTCCTCTCTCTCCATCCTTGCTCCCAGCTCCTCCGCATCCTCCATCCACGAGATGGTGTTAACCGCCGTTACGTAACACTCTCGAGCCGCTTTCGGGTCCCCTCTCACCCTGATCTGGGTTCCTCCCGAATTGAGCTTCAGGCACTGATGAAAAGAGGACGGAACGCATCTAAAGGCACTGATAAGAGGGCGCCCAAAGATCGCGTTGTAACTGCTGGGAGCGTCCACTATCACGAAACGACAATTCCTGGACAACCCCCCCAAGGTCACCTGAAGTCCTACTCCTCCCTCAACCTCCTTCCTTTCTCCTGAAAAACCAAACAACGGCCCATCCGCCGCCAACACCCTTCGAGACTCCACCCTCATCTCGTTGAAAGCCTTCTTGAAGATTACATTAACGGAACTCCCATTGTCCACCAGAATGCGGGATACCGTGAAGTTCTCGATGGCAGTCCTGATCACCAGCGCGTCACAGAAAGGGTCCTCGTGGTCAGGTAGGTCCCTTCTGGAGAACGTGATTTTCTCATCCGGGGGCGGGGTTTGTGACGTCGAGGCAACGCTCCGACGATACATAGTGTGAAGACTGGCCTTGCGGGTGGCCTCGATCCCCACCCCCCCATGAATCACTCCAATCCCCCCTCGATCTCCTGTATCTGAACGGTCTACACACCGATCTTCCTCCCCATCTCCTGGCACCTCTACTATCCGCACTGCCGGTTGTCGGTCTTCTCCTCCTTTTCCTCTCTTCAACTCCAAGAACTCGGGACATGTTGCCGTCGCGTGACCCTCCTCCTCGTGGAAGTCACAATAGGGAAAAACTCCCTCCCCACGTCTCTCTTCTGGGGGATTCCTCCTCCTCCCTGCTCCCGCTCTCCCATGGTCTCTTCCTCTTCCTCTCCCTCTGCCTATGGCCATAGCTTGCTGAGGTGGGGGTGGGAGCGGCCTCGGACCATGCCCCCATCCTAGCGGGTGAAACCTTCCTGGTCCTTGATAAAAGTTTCTTCCCCCCTGCGGAGGACCTCTCCCAGGTCCCTGAACCGGGCCTCCTGGTTGTCTCCCCCCCAGCTCCGGGTGCACGGGCCCTCTTAGTTCCTCTCTCCTCCTTCCTTCTGGCTGCCTTCCCCCTCCTGGCTCCCTCTGCTCCACTTCCGTCAATCTTGCCAACTTCCTTGCGAATGCCGGGTTTGCCGCCTCCATGGCTATTTCTTTCGCGGCCTTCTCCATCAACCCTTCGAAGGACAACGACGCCTTCCTGGTGAGGCTCATCTTGAAGAAGCCTTCCCTTAGCCCCACGGTGAAAGCCATCTGGAGGGCGAAGCCAGGCACCTCCTGAATGTCCAACATCTCCTCCTGGAAGCGATCTACGTATTGAGCCAAAGACTCGTCTGCCCTCTGCTTGATCAGGAAGATGGACTCCGGGTTCCTCTTCCTCTTCTTGGAGGTTGAGAACCGCAGCTGAAAACTTCTGCTCAGGTCCTCGAAGCAATAAATAGAACCGGTTGGGAGTTGGTGGAACCAATCCCTAGCCTTATCCTTCAAAGTGATGGCGAAGAGGCGGCACTTGAAGGCGTTCGTCATGGGTCTGATGGAAACTGCGTCTTCAAACCACTGCAAGTGTTGGAGGGGGTCATCCTTCCCCACGTAGTAGTTCATTTCTGGCTCGCGGAACCCCTCTGGAACGGATGCCGAGAGGAACAACTCGCAAAAAGGAGATCCTCTCGCCAGTGACTTCGCCTGGTCCACTCGCGCCACGAGGTCCACCGGCGCGGCACTCGCCGGACTAGGGAAGAGCTCCCTTCCTTCCACCTCTCGCCGACTTCCTTCCGCCATTACCTCTTTTCCTGGCCGCCTCCCAGGTGCATCTTCACCTATCCTCGCCGAGTCGGCCCCTCCCCTGGGCGCGAGATCTGGCACTTGAGGAGAGGGGGTCTCGCACTCGCCTCTTTGTGCGAGTTGTTTGAGGAGATCCATGATCCCTCCAATGGACGACATGAACTCTGTCCTCCCAACATACTCCTCCTGGCTGGGAGGCCTCTCGCCTCCTCCTCCCGCATCTCCCGCCATGAGATAACCCCTCGTTCTTTCGCACAGGCTGCAGCTCCACGCTCACCGCACCAAAAATGTTGGAACCAGCAAAGCCGATTCCACCTAAAGCTTGGAACTACTGAGGCAGCTCGTGCTTACTCCCTTGGGGTCACTCTCGAGGCGAAGAACTAGACCGGAGGCTTCAGTGAGGAGGTCCCACCTCTTACCCGGAAGAGACTAGAACTAGACCTCTTCCCCTCCCTAGCCAATACTGAGCTAGGTGCCTTAGAAAAGATAAGAGGAGTCAAGAAATGCCCCTTTTCTAAGGCACCTTACCGGTCTATTTATAGGCCTTCGGACTGGGACTGCAAATAACTAAATTAATCCATCCTAAAATTACCGGAATGCCCTCAGCTAGGTTTGCCAACAGCCGAACTCCGCTGTCCTAAAAGGCTAATTGCAGACCACCCGGGGTAAAAGAGTAAAAATACCCCTGGGACCCAAAAGGTGGGCCAGACCCTACCTGAAATGGTCCTGAACCAAGATGACCTATCTCTCCGGGTACCATCTTGCTAGGGTCCTCTCGCCAGGGCCCGCTCGCCTGGCTGGGACCTCTCGCCTGGGCCCTCTCGCTCGCCTTCGGCCCCTCGCCTGGGCCCTCTCGCCAGGACCCTTTCTCTCGTCTGGGCCCTCTCGCCAGGACCCTTTCTCTCGTCTGGGCCCTCTCGCCAGGACCCTTTCTCTCGCCTGGGCCCTCTCGCCAGGCTGCGAGCCCGAGGTTGTACAAGAATAGTATAGTATTGACAATTGTGTTTATTTAAATTACTACTACAATTCATTTTGCCTTGTACAATTTTTTATTAAACATCATGTCATATACTCTATAATATGAACAACAAGTATCTTAACTTCTGCAATACTTAAAGATATTATGCTATGTAAGTCATGAATATAATTTCGTTGAAAAAGATATCTTAGGAAAATTGCATCATTGATTCTAGAATTTTCTCAAAATTGTAATGCTATACATTATGAAAAAACAAGAATATTTAGTTTATGTAATATTTGCAAGCATACAACATTCCATTTAATGTCCATTTACATGCTTAATTCTTAATTGTCACTATTTACATATATATCGCCAAGTTTCTAAGTGTATTGCACCTATACTACCGTTAAATCCCCCCCCCCCCCCCATTCTTCCTTAAACTTGTGCCAAGTATTACAAACATAACCTGAAGTGATCTCTGTATTTACATATGTAACTTCTAAAAATTTCAGTAGTTTACAATTTTAATCTATTTATAGATGCATCTTAGTTTATGCTAAGTAATAGGATTTTAAACAAACATAAGTTATGTTCTCTTAATTTATATGAAAGGTTTTGTATTATTTTATTGCTGTTTTGTGTGTGAATTGATATCATTGTTCCTATTGAAATCTAAACAACAATTGAATTGTTTCTGATGCAATTAATGCCCATGAAATTGGCTCCTTGCTTGTTTTTGGCTCTTGTTATACTTGATAATAAACACGTTTTACACAAATAAGATTTTTTTCAACTCATTATAAACCTCTAGTGTTCTCTGTTCATATTCTACACGGCAGGTAACAAAATGAACAGAACAAAACTGCATTCACTCTAATGGTCTCTGGCCTCACTGAATTGGTTCTCTTGATCAGATGGTGATGGGGCGGCCTCTGCGACTCAATCTCGCATCCGACAAGGCTAAGTCAGCCGCATCCTCGTTGGTGTAAACCTCTACCACTTCAGAGGGCAGCGAGATTGGCGTGGATCAGGAGAGCTCCTCAATATCAAATCCGGTGTGAAGCATTATGAAGTTTTCTTGGATGCAAGGATTGTTTTTGTTGGAGCAGAAGTAAACAAAGCTGTAAGTTTTATAGATACTGAGAATCATATGGTGAGAAGTTTTTCAGGAATGTTATAATGGCTGCCGCTACTCGTCAAAAGCTTTTAGATGGAAAACCATTTCTGAGTAAGCATGAGTTGCTAGGATTTAGGGTCTTGAGAATTCTGTACTGTTCGGTAGCTTTTAATACCATTCCCTCTTTTATTATTATAATAACTGTTGTTGTATTTGACACCTAACCGATCCGTGTGTCCTCTTTATTCCTAATCTGGGTTTAATCCTATTTAAGAAAATCATTAAGAGGGATTATTCTCCATTGCTGGCCTTACCCTTTCGGGCTTGTCACTGTTGGAAACTATTGATTCCTCTTTGCATTATATTAGGAGGAGGAGGGGGCGGTGAATATAAAAAAAATCTAAGAATTCGATACTCCATCAGTGTGTAGCCATCCCGCAGCAATCCGTGAGAGAAGGGTTCATCCAGGCGGTCTCAGGCGCAGCAGCGGCGGCAGGCCGCGATTCCAGCGGCGGTTCCAGGAGTTCTTCGTGCGGCTTGGCTGTGCGAAAGAGGAGCCAGGCGGCGACAACATGCGGACGCAGGTGGAGGTGGTTCTGTCCAGCGACGGCAGACAACTCCAGGTGGAGGCAGCGGTTTCCGGCTCCGGCGACAGCAATTGCGAGAGGAGGCGGCGTTCGGGCAATCCAGTCGGATCGACATCTGGTCGGGCTCATCTCGGCAACAGGCGGGGCAGCGACTTCAGGCGGAGCTAGCAGAGGCGGCATCTGGTCGGATCCAGTCGGATCGACATCAGGCCGGCTTCCTGCAGTAGTTCCAGACGGCGGTGGCGATTCCAAGCGACAACTCTTATTTTCAGCTTTCAATTCTTTCTTTATTGTTCGACCGTGTTTACGGTCTCTGTTTGTATCTTGTAACCTCATATTTATAGTGGATCTTTTCTGGCGCGCTCTCCCCTTGGACGTAGGAGCCCATCTCCGAACCACGTATATTATTTTGTCGTCTGGTTGAGCTTGTTTGGATTTAATTTTGTTTGTTATTTTATTGCTCAAATAATCTTCCGTTGCAAGATCCGCGGCGAACCACCGTAGTCGCAGATTCGGTCCCAATTTCATAACAATTGGTATCAGAGGGAGGTTCGACCCTTCGGACCCCGGTGAGCAATAATGGCAACAAAATTTGAAGTCCCCAAGTACGACGGCAAAATTGACTTTTGCCTGTGGCAGAAACGGGTCAAAGCGGTACTCGTCCACAAGGTCTCCATAAGGCTCTCCATGGGCAGGAGAAATCTGGGAAAAAGGATGATTAATGGGATGAGCTGGATTTGAAGGCAATCAGCAATTCAGCACCATTCAACTGTGTCTGGCCGATGATGTCATGTATAATGTAGTCGATGCGGAGACTACAGCGGATTTGTGGAAGAAGCTGGAAGAGCTCTACATGTCCAAATCCCTCACAAATAAGTTGTACGTAAAGAAACAACTTTACAACTTAAGGATGCCGGAGAGCTCCCAACTAGCTACTTGATCACATGAATGTGTTCAACAAGTTGATTTCCCAACTACGCAGCATGGACGTAAAGGTCGAATAAGAAGACCAAGCTCTTCTTCTGTTGTCCTCTCTGCCAAGGGCATTTGGCCACCTGTTCACCACTATTCTTTATGGGAAAGATACCCTAAAGATGAAAGAGGTAATGACGACGTTGCTTTCAAACGAAGCGAGAAACAAGTCTGGGTCAAAGTCTGGTGAGGGTTTATTCGTCAAGAGTAGTAAACCAGCCCGAGGCAGATCAAGGGATAGGGGCAAGAAAGAGAACCGATCTAGGTCCAAGTCCATGGGCAATGATAACAAGGATAACAAGTGCCACTACTACAAGGAGGAGGGACATTGGAAGATCAACTTCCCGAAGAGGAAGCTGAAGGGGAAAGACAAAGAGCCACAGTAGGCGGCTGTAGCTTCAGACCCAGATAGCGATGCTGACGTCCTACATGTCTCACCCAGTCTCGACACTACGGACGCTTGGATCATGGACACCGGATGTCATATCTCATGTGTCCTCACAAGGAATGGTTCACCACATTCAAGGAATGCGACGACGGTCGAGTATTGATGGGAAACGACTCAGAGTGTAGAACGCTGGGGATTAGGAGCGTTAGAATTAAGATGTTCGACGGGACGATCATGACTCTTACCGACGTTAGATACGTGTCTGATCTGAGGAAGAGTCTGATATCCCTAGGAACTTTGGAGGCGACCGGATGCTCCTACACCGGCGAAGGCGGATATCTGAAGGTGAAGAGAGGCGCTCTTGTAGTTATGAAGGGAGAGCGATCTGGAACTCTCTACAGATTGATCGGCACCACTATTGCCGGTGATGCAGCAGTTGCTGCAACATCTGACGAGGACTCATCTTTACTTTGGCATGCCAGACTTGGCCACATGAGCGAGAGGGCTCTTATTGAGCTACACAAGAAAGGCATACTAAAAGGAGTCAAGACATGCAAGTTAGACTTCTGCGAGACCTGCGTTCTCGGGAAGCAACACAGGGTGAAGTTTGTAACTTCGAGCAAGCGCAGCAAGCAGATGCTAGAATACATTCACTCAGACGTGTGGGGACCAGCCCCAGAGTCCTCACTCGGAGGTGCCAAATATTTTGTGACCTTCATCGACGACTTCTCGAGAAAGGTCTGGATCCATTTTCTGAAGAACAAGTCAGAAGTCTTCGAGAAATTCAAGATCTGGAAGACCAAGGTGGAGAAGCAGACTGGCAAGAAGGTAAAGTATCTGAGATCAGACAACGGCGACGAGTATACCTCAATAGAGTTTCAGGCATACTGCGATCAGGAGGGCATTACTCGCCACCTCACTATTCCTGGCACACCGCAGCAGAACGGTGTCGCTGAAAGAATGAATAGGTCGTTGTTAGAGAGAGCTCGGTGCATGCGATTGTTTGCTGGACTCCCAAAGTATTTCTGGGCCGAAGCCATCAATACGACATGTTTTTTAGTAAATCGATCTCCATCGATGTCACTAAATCTGAAGTCACCACAGGAGATTTGGCTAGACAAACCGGTTGATTATTCTGATATTCACATCTTCGGTTGTCCCGTATATACCCTCGTACAGGACTCAGAGAGGACGAAGCTCGATGCTAAGTCCAAGAAGTGCATATATCTGGGCAGAAAGGCCGGTACGAAGGGATTCAAGCTATGGAACCCTGACACGAAGAAGGTGGAGGTCAGGCGTGACGTTATTTTCAATGAGGCTTCTATGTTGAAGAAGTCTCAGTCTCAGTCCAAAGAAATGGTGAAGACTCCAGTCACACCCCTGGAGGTGGAGCTAGAAAGGAGTGACCAGGCTGACGACCATGGTGATTCCCCTGACCCTGAGGATGCTGACGTTGTGCAACCTACCGAAGTGGAGCCGTACTCCATTGCTAGAGAAAGTGTGAGGAGAGAGGTTAGACTGCCTCTCAGGCTACATGACACTGTAGCATATGTCTTTCAAGTGATCTCCTCAGACCCTGGGTCTTATCAAGAAGCTATGAAGAGCAGTGACAACTCTCAGTGGAAAGAAGCTATGTTGGAGGAGATGGACTCACTTCGTAAGAACCAGACTTGGGATCTGGTTAGCCTACCGAAAGGAGCTAAGACAATCGGCTCCAAGTGGGTATTTAGGAAGAAGGAGTCCACTTCCGGGAAGGACCAGTAGAGATACAAAGCGAGATTCATGGCTAAGGGATTCACACAGAAGAAAGGAGTTGATTTCGACGAAATCTTCTCACCCGTAGTAAAACACTGTTCCATATGGGTGCTACTTGCTATAGTAGCGTTGTGGGACTTGGAGCTGGAGCAAATGGATGTGAAGACGACATTTCTTCATGGCAACTTAGAAGAGGAGATCTACATTTTGCAGCCTGAGGGGTTCGTTGAACCAGGCAACGAGAAAAAGGTGTGCAAGTTAAGGAGATCCCTCTACGGTTTAAAGCAGGCTCCGAGAATGTGGAACAAGAGGTTCGACACGTTCATGACCTCATAGGGTTTCAGCAGAAGCCAGTACGCCAACTGTGTCTACTACAAGCTCCTGGCAAATGGGGACATTTTGATTCTGATGTTATATGTCGACGACATGCTGATCGCTTGCAAATCACCTTGGGAGATTCAATTACTAAAGCAGAAACTGCATGCTGAGTTTGAAATGAAGGATCTGGGTCACGTACAGAAAATTCTTGGAATGGAAATCAAGCGGGACAGAAAGCGAGACATGCTTTGGCTTTCTCAGGCTGGCTATATTCAGAAGGTGCTGGAGAAATTCAATATGATGGAGTCTAAACCTGTTACCACCCCTCTCGGGCAGCAGTTAGACTGTCATCATAGCAGTATCCAGACACCGAGGAGGAACGCCAAAAGATGTTCAAGGTACCGTACGCTAGTGTGGTAGGATGCTTGATGTACGCTATGATCTGTACGAGACCAGATATCGCCCAGGCTGTGAGCGTTGTCAGCAGATACATGGGGAATCTGTTACGACTGCATTGGGAAGCCGTCAAGTGGATTCTAATGTACTTGAGTGGAACTCCCAACATCGGATTAGTATTTCAGAGGAGCCAGGATGTCGGTGTGCTAGAGGGCTACGTTGACTCCGACTACGCCGGAGATCTTGATAGGAGGAGATCTACTTCCGGGTATATCTTTCTTCTAGGCTGAGGTCCCATCAGTTGGAAAGCAAATCTTCAGGACATCGTGGCTCTATCTATGACGGAGACAGAGTATATTGCTGCAGTAGAAGCTGCAAAGGAAGCCATCTGGCTCAAAGCTTTCGCCAAAGAACTCAAAATTTCTCAGGAGGCGGTGAAGCTGCACTGTGATAGTCAAAGTGCGATTTGTCTGGCCAAAGACCCGGTCATGCCAGGAGAAAACACATTGATGTGCGCTACCATAAGTTGAGAGAGTTCGTTGCGGGCGGGGACTTTCAGTTACTGAAGGTGCCCACGTTGGAAAATATCGCGGACATGCTGACCAAACCAGTGACCGGAGACAAGTTCAAGCACTGCCTTGACTTGGCTCATATTGGTGCATGTTGATCAGGGCGACCCCAGGGAGAGGGGGTTCATAGTCGCCGATAGGGTTGATCCTAGCTATAGGTGGAGTTCATCGTGTGAGGCGTCAAGGTGGAGTTTGTTATATTTGACACCTCACCGATCCGTGTGTCCTCTTTATTCCTAATCCAGGTTTAATCCTATTTAAGAAAATCATTAAGAGGGATTATTTTCCATTGCTGGCCTTACCCTTTCGGGCTTGCCACTGTTGGCAACTATTGATTCCTCTTTGCATTATATTAGGAGGAGGGGGCGGTGAATATAAAAAAAAATCTAAGATACTGATACGCCATCAGTGTGTAGCCATCCCGCAGCAATCCGTGAGAGAGGGGTTCATCCAGGCGGTCTTAGGCGCAGTGGCGGCGGCAGGCCGCGATTCCAGCGGTGGTTCAAGGAGTTCTTCGTGCGGCTTGGCTGTGCGAAAGAGGAGCCAGGCGGCGGCAGCAGGCGGACGCAGGTGAAGGTGGTGTAGGATTTCACGTGCAGTGGTAGGGGGAATATTTTTTTAAAAAATTCTCAAATACCATACAATACACAGGGATCAGATATCCCAAGGCAATGCAAAACAGGCTTAACAAAATAAACCCTAACTCATCACATCTAATCCATCACACGCGTTAGAAAATTATACCTCTAGAGAACAATCTCTAGGCGGAAGAGGAAGACGCGCCGGAGAAGATGATAGCGATCCCACCGCAATAATGAGGTCGATCGCCTCGTCTCTTGGTTCACCTTGAACCCGAACAGCGACAAATTTCTATTCCGTTGACGGGGAATAGAAACATTAGCTTAGAACTTCTCTCCTCTTGCACCAATGACTCCAAGTGGCCGAACCACACTAGTCGTCAGGTAAGGAAGAGAAGGGTGAAGAAGGATCTAAAACCGTTGTGGAGGAGGAGCAGACTCACGACATCACACAAGCCGCGGCCAACCGGGAAGGAACACCTAGGGTCGGCGAGCAGCGGGGTGATGGCGGCGGCAAACTTGCCCGGCGACGGGGCAGGGGCTGCGAGGCTTTGAGGCGGCAAGCTAGCCCGGCGACGGAGGGGCGGACTGCGATGGCGGCGGCAAAAGCTCCAGATCGCAAATCCCCTTTTTTTCCTGTTCTTGCGGCTAGGTTTTGGAAAAACCCGTGAACTGCTCTCTCCCTTTTGGTTTTCTATATGTAAACATATATATCTGTCTATATATATTATATACATATATTTATATATATATTTACATATATATATATTATATATATAAATACTTACATACATATGTTTATATATAACATATATATATATATATATATATTTTTTGTATGTGTGTACACTTTATGCACATATACATGCCACATATATATATATAATCCCATAACTCCAAAATATTGTGCACTCCTACCAAAATAATTACGACGACTCGCTCCGTCATAATTATTTCTCTTTGATAGTCGCACAGGATTCTATCTAAGCATGTCGAGTCACGATATTAGACGTTCGTACTTATTATAGTACTTAGATTAAATGTTCCATAAAATCAAATACCTCAAATAAGCTGAACGGATGCTGTTCCCGTTCATTTGGTGCGACCTTAAAGAGGAACCATGTCGTCAAGGCTATAATATAACATCATATATTATGGACTATAAGAGGCTTTATCACTGCATTATAGTCGCCCCAACAACATGGTAACTAGGTAACGCAATGAATGACCTGCGTCTATTTCTTTGTCACATGATATCATAAATATTGTGCAAACTGGGACTGTGTCATTTCGCACTATATTTGTCTTTCTTGGTCTCACAGGTGAGTTGTATTTATAACTACGTTAGTTATAATGCATGTTATACAACCTCGCTCGGCCAAGGGGCCCGACTATATCATTACCAAAATAATTTGGGGACAAAATGATATTTCGATGTGCACATTTCCTACGCGTAAGTATGTACAACGAATCATAGTATTTATCATTATCATAGGATAGTTTTCAACTATAATCACGTTGCCCACAATGACATGCTAAATCTACACATCTTGTATCTCCAATTTAATAGACACGTTGTAAACATTATTGACACTTAACACATTCCACATAATACTACAACATAAAATATGTCACTTTCAATGTGTATGAAATCACACGCATACACACTCATATGATTAAACGATAATCATTTATCAACATTTACAGAACTCAAATGTACTTTAATCGATATGACAATCTTAACTCGACAATCAATGTTCCTCTTTGATTACCGCGATTGTGAGGATAACTTAAGATTACATGACTTAATAAAAAAAATCATGGTTCTATGTTTCTAGACCAAGCGCATCTTCTCAAACCTTACATGATACAAGTCATATAATCAAGGAACAAAAATATTACAACATTCTAAAACATGAACATAAGTAAAAGATAACTTTCAAAACACCACTTCCTTCAGTCTCCCACTTGTTTTCAGAGTTTCTTAAATTATAGAACCTACAAAAAAAGGAGCAACCTTAAAATCATTTATCAATCCACTCTCCATGGTCACGTAACCCCATGGATTCGAAATGAATTTCACCCTTAGCTTGAGATAAAGGTTTGGTGAAAGGATCAGCTGTGTTGTTGTTAGTGTCTATCCATAAAAGTGCAATCTTCCCTTCCTCGATGAAGTCTCGCGTTACAAAATACTTTCTATTCATGTATTTTGTCTTGTGATGCGACTTTGGCTCCTTGATTTGAGAAATAGAGGCACTATTGTCACAAAACAATTTCAAGGGGGCTTCACTCGATGGAATAATTCCAAGTTCTTCGAGGAATTTCTTTATCCATACTCCCTCTTTGCAAGCTTCCGCGGCTGCCATGACTTCTGCTGCGGTGGTCGAGTCAGCGGTAGTTGATTGTTTCCAACTACGCCAACTCACGGCTCCATTCAGAAGGAAAACGAACCCAGATTGAGATTTCCTGTCATCCGGATCTGTCATGAAACTAGCATCCGTGTAGCTTTCTACAACTAGTTCCTTATCCCCACCAAAAACAAGAAACTTATTCTTGGTCCTTTTCAGGTACCTAAGAATATTTTTGACAGCGGTCCAATGATTAGGACTGGGTGAAGCTTGATGTCGGCTCGTTATGCTCAGGGCATATGCAACATCCGGTCTTGTACAAGTCATGACATACATGATGGAGCCTATGGCTGAAGCATAGGGGACATTCTTCATGTATTCAATGTCCGTGTGCGTGGAGGCACAATGCGACTTGCCCAACTGTAAAGATGTCTTCATTGGCACATTTCCCTTCTTAGAGTTTTCCATGTGAAACCTTTCTAAGACTTTGTCAATGTAAATACTTTGACTCAGGCCAATGAGTCTTCGAGACCTATCCCTATATATCTTGATCCCCAAGATATATTGAGCTTGTCCCATGTCCTTCATTGAAAAGATAGTTTTCAATGAGTCTCTTGTTTGTTCCATTATAAGAATATAATTGCCCATTAATAATATATCATCTACGTACAAAATCAAAAATATGATGTGACTCCCACTAACCTTCTTGTATACACAAGGTTCTTCCTTGCTTTGAATAAAACCGAGAGTTTTAACCTCATCGTCAAAGCGTTTGTTCCAACTCCTTGATGCTTGCTTCAAACCATAAATGGCCCTCTGAAGTCTACATACTTTCTCGATATTTTCCAAAGTTTCAAAACCTTGAGGGTGTAACATGTATACCTCCTTAACTAGTTTTTCATTTAGGAAAGTTGTTTTGATGTTCAACTGTCATATTTCATAATCATGGAAGGCGGCGATAGCCAACATGATCCGAATTATTTTGAACATTACAACCGGCGAAAAGGTTTCATCGTAGTCACTCCCTTGGACTTGGCTAAAACCTTTTGCTACAAGCCTTGCTTTGTAGGTTGTCAAGTTTCCATTCATGTCCATCTTCCTCTTGAAAATCCATTTGTTGGGAATGACTTTCTTTCCATCAGGAAGGTCAACCAAGTCCCATACTTGATTGTCATACATGGATTGCATTTCGGATCTCATGGCCTCTATCCAGGCCTCTGAATCTTTCCTTCCCAATGCTTCTTCATAGGTCAGGGGATCTTCAGTGTCTATTACCAATACATCATGAAAACCTATGTAAATGTTGGGACTTTCTTTTTACCCTGCTAGACCTTATGAGTTCTCTTTGCTCATCCCGTTCACCTTGAGGCTCTCGAATTTCTTCTAGAACCTCATGCGGAATTAATTCATGTTCAACACGAGCCAAACAATTGCTTGGTGGCGCATTGCGAAGCTCCTCAACATGAATTTGTGGAGGTGGATTGGCCACACTCCCACTGAGCAAAGGAACTATGTGTGATAGCTCGTGGTCATCTTGAACATCAAAATTCATATCATGATCACATCCTTGTAGGTCCTCTTGAGTTTCCTCAAGTATTATCCTACGATCACATCTCTTCATTCTTTCAAAAACTCTTTCTCCAAGAATGTAGCACCTTTCTTTACGAATATAGTATTTGTTGACTTTTGCCAAAAACTATACCCTTTGGTTTCTCTAGGGTATCTTATGAAAAAACACTTGTCCGCTTTGGGTTCTAACTTTGTCGATTGCATACGTTTTACATATGTCTCGCAACCCCAAATCTTAAGGAACGATAAACTAGGTGATTTTCCAAACCATGCATCATATGGAGTTTTATCAACAGATTTTGTTGGAACAATATTTAAAGTGAGAGTTGCAGAAAGAAGTGCGTGACCCCAAAAATATAAAGGTAGATCGGTCTGGCATATCATGGAACGGACCATGTCAAGCAGGGTTCAATTTCTCCTTTCGGAGACACCATTTTACTGCGGGGTGCCAGATGGAGTAAGTTGTGGTACAATGCCACACTCCTGCAGGTAAGTAGTGAACATGTTGCTCATGTACTCACCTCCGCGATCGGTTCTCAAGATCTTAATTCTCTTATCAAGTTGGTTCTTTACTTCATTTTTGTACTCCTTGAATTTTTCAAGGGATTCACTTTTATTCCTCATGAGATAAACATAGCCATATCGGCTATGATCATCCGTGAAGGTAATGAAGTACCTATAACCTTCTCTTGCACTCGTACTCATTGGACCGCATACATCTGAATGTATCAATTCCAACAAGTTATTCGCTCTTGCACCTTTCTTGCTGAAAGGTGTCTTGATCATTTTTCCAGCTAAACATGATTCGCATGTCCCAATTGCATCTAAATCAAATTGAGTTTAAAAGATTTGTTTGATGCAATTTCCTTATGCGTTTCTCGTTTATGTGACCAAGACGATGATGTCATAAGAGTGTCTTATTCATATGAGATATCTTGAGTCTTTTGTTATTAATATTCATTACATGTTTATCCTCAACTATATTAAGCAAATACAAACCATTAGAAATAATAGCATTTGCATAAAATAAACCGTCATTCTCAATTGTCATTTGCGAATTAACAATCACAAAACGAAAACCTTCTGCATCTAAACATGATACAGAAATAATGTTTCTCAAAATAGAAGGGACATGATAAACGTTTTTCAAAATTAAAACTAAATCACTAGATAAACGAAGGTCTAGGGTGCCAACTGTAACCGCGGAGATTCTTGCACCATTCCCGACCTTCAGCACAACCTCTCCTTTCGAGAGCGTTCTTCTATCCTTTAATGACTGCACATTAGAAACTAAGTGAGCACATGATCCGGTATCAATTACCCAATCAAGGATAGTTGTGGTCAAGTTTAAATTCAGTTCAATAACATATATACCTTTAGGGCGCTTGCGTTCAATCTTGCCTTCATCCAAGTCCCGTTTGTACTTGGGGCAGTTCATCTTGTAGTGTCCCTTTTCATGGCAATGGAAACACTCGGTGAGATCTGTAGGAGAGTTCTTCACCTTGCTTCCCTTGGAGTTGCTCACATGAGCTCCTCCCTTATTGCCTTTCGAAGAGAAACCTCTACTTGTATTTTTGAATGCACCTTTGCCTTTATTCTTAAAGGGCTTCTTGCTACTCGACGCAATGGCCAAGACAGAATTAGTCTTTGTCTTGCCCATGTCCACCTCAGCAGTTTTGAGGGCATTGTGGAGTTCATTCATGGTCATCTTCCTTTCACTCATATGGTAGTGCATAATGAAATCCTTATAGGAATAAGGAAGTGACCCCAGTATGATATCCTCAGCTATGTAATCGGGGAGTTGAGAATTTAATTTCTCTAATTTCTCTAGATAGCCCTGCACCTTTAGGAAGTGCACTGAGACAGATTCACCCTCCATCATCTTGCACCTTGTGAGTGCTATGGTGGTCTTGTAGCGCTCTTTCCGAGCACTATGGGTGAACATCTTCTCTAATTGCGCTATGATTTCCTTTGCGGGAGTATCGAGAAATTTCCTTTGCTACTGATCGCCAATGCTAGCCAAAATCAAAGTTTACACAACACGTTGTTGTTCATTCCACTTCTTTTGTTCCTATTTTTCAACATCGGTTGGTTTGTCTTTCTCCTTCGCTTCTGGGCACTTGCCATCCAGAACTTGTTGGAGATTTTCCAAACGCAACACGATGTTCAACTTGAGGATCCAATCAGAATAGTTTGAACCGTCGTTTGCAAGATGACTCTTATCAATCATGGAACGCAGAAAATTTGGAAGAGTTGACATGATTCTAAAGAAAAGAGAAAACAAATTTTTACTTAAAGTTCATATAAAAAAAACTGTTATTGCTATGTCAAGAGAAATAAACACAGCATCGCACAAGATCCTTTCCGAACAAGCGGACTCATCCATTCGTTTGTATAGGTAGGTACAAGCATCAATCATAACCTTTAAGCAAAGCTTAACCCTTATGACTCTTGAACAACATATTATTTCATGTTCTGAATAATAAAACACAATAATATGAAAACCTTTTCCCAAGATATTCAAGCCTAGATCTCGAAAATCTTGTTTAAGAAAACTCATTTTATTGGCCAACTAGTGTGGACACAGTATTCCCACAAGAAGAGTAAATTGTGCCTCACACAGATTTATTCTCATGTGGCCTAATACCAAGCTCACACATGTTCCACCATATCTAGTGATTAGAATCACACTCATGCTCTTCCAGGATCACTGGCTTAGGCGGATAAAATGAGGAGGAAAGCATCTTAAATTTTTCACTTCGCATTCCACCAGGGAATGGAAGAATTTCAAAATTTGGCTAACTCACGGCATTCTAAAATACAACCATCACAAACAATTACATTCCAGAGTTTGCAAAATAAAAAAAATGTCAAAGAAGGAATAAAACCCGCTAGTCGGAACCCTAACATTGGATAAGCCCATGTACTCAACCCTACATGATTCATCTAGATCATTTTAAATCCAAAAAAAATAATCTCCTCATAATCCATACTAGGGTGGATTACGCAATATAAATCATAAGGGTTAGGACATAGCAAATCCAAACCACTAGGCACCAAAACTAGCAACTAAAGAGTTACATTGAAGTGAGATATCGCAACCTGCCTCTGATACCACTGTAGGATTTCACGTGCAGTGGTAGGGGGAATTTTTTTTAAAAAAAATTCCCAAATACCATACAATACACAGGGATCGGATATCCCAAGGCAATGCAAAACAGGCTTAACAAAATAAACCCTAACTCATCACATCTAATCCATCACATGCGTTAGAAAATTATACCTCTAGAGAACAATCTCTAGGCGGAAGAGGAAGACGCGCCGGAGAAGATGATAGCGATCCCACCACAATAATGAGGCTGATCGCCTCGTCTATTGGTTCACCTTGAACCCGAACAGCGACAAATTTCTATTCCGTTGACGGGGAATAGAAACACTAGCTTAGAACTTCTCTCCTCTTGCACCGATGACTCCAAGTGGCCGAACCACACTAGTCGCCGGGTAAGGAAGAGAAGGGTGAAGAAGGATCTAAAACCGTTGTGGAGGAGGAGCAGACTCACGACATCGCACAAGCCGCGGCCGACCGGGAAGGAACACCTAGGGTCGGCGAGCAGCATGGTGATGGCGACGACAAACTTGCCCGGTGACGGGGCAGGGGCTGCGAGACTTTGAGGCGGCAAGCTAGCCCGGCGACGGAGGGGCGGACTGCGATGGCGGCGGCAAAAGCTCCAGATCGCAAATCCCCCTTTTTCCTGTTCTTGCGGCTAGGTTTTGGAAAAAACCTGTGAACTGCTCTCTCCCTTTTGGTTTTTTATATGTAAACTTATATATCTGTCTATATATATTATATACATATATTTATATATATATTTACGTATATATATTTTATATATATAAATACTTACATACATATGTTTATATATAACTTTTATATATATATATATATTTTGTATGTGTGTACACTTTATGCGCATATACATGCCACATATATATATAATCTCATAACTCCAAAATACTGTGCACTCCTACCAAAATAATTACGACGACTCGCTCCGTCATAATTATTTCTCTTTGATAGTCGCACAGAAATTCTATCTAAGCATGTCGAGTCACGACATTAGACGTTCGTACTTACTATAGTACTTAGATTAAATGTTCCATAAAATCAAATACCCCAAATAAGCCGAACGGATGCTGTTTTCGTTCATTTGGTGCGACCTTAAAGAGGAATCATGTCGTCAAGGCTATAATATAACATCATAAATTATGGACTATAAGAGACTTTATCACTGCATTATAGTCGCCCCAACAACATGGTAACTAGGTAACGCAATGAATGACCTGCGTCTATTTCTTTGTCACATGATATCATAAATATTGTGCAAACTGGGACTGTGTCATTTCGCACTATATTTGTCTTTCTTGGTCTCACAGGTGAGTTGTATTTATAACTACGTTAGTTATAATGCATGTTATACAACCTCGCTCGGCCAAGGGGCCCGACTATATCATTACCAAAATAATTTGGGGACAAAATGATATTTCGATGTGCACATTTCCTACGCGTGAGTATGAACAACGAATCATAGTATTTATCATTATCATAGGATAGTTTTCAACTATAATCACGTTGCCCACAATGACACGCTAAATCTACACATCTTGTATCTCCAACTTAATAGACACGTTGTAAACATTATTGACACTTAACACATTTCACATAATGCTACAACATAAAATAGGTCACTCTCAATGTGTATGAAATCACACGCATACACACTCATATGATTAAACGATAATCATTTATCAACATTTATAGAACTCAAATGTACTTTAATCGATATGACAATCTTAACTCGGCAATCAATGTTCCTCTTTGATTATCACGATTGTGAGGATAACTTAAGATTACATGACTTAATAAAAAAAACCATGGTTTTATGGTTCAAGACCAAGCGCATCTTCTCAAACCTTACATGATACAAGTCATATAATCAAGGAACAAAAATATTACAACATTCTAAAACATGAACATAAGTAAAAGATAACTTTCAAAACACCACTTCATTCAGGTGGTTCTGTCCAGCGGCGGCAGACAACTCCAGGCGGAGGCAGCGGTTTCCGGCGACAGCAGTTGCGAGAGGATGCGACGTCATCTGGCCGGGCTCATCTCGGCGACAGGCGGGGCAGCGACTTCAGGCGGAGCTAGCAGAGGCGGCATCTGGTCGGATCCGACATCAGGCCGGCTTCCTGCAGTAGTTCCAGACGGTGGTGGCAATTCCGAGCGACAGCTCCTATTTTTCATCTTTCAATTCTCTCTTTGTTGTTCGACCGTGTTTACGGTCTTTGTTTGTATCTTGTAACCTCATATTTATAGTGTATCTTTTCCGGCGCGCTCTCCCCGTGGACGTAGGAGCTCATCTCCGAACCACGTATATTATTTTGTCGTCTGGTTGTGCTTGTTTGGATTTAATTTTGCTTGTCATTTTATTGCTCAAATAATCTTCCGTTGCAAGATTCGCGGCGAACCACCGTAGTCGCAGATCCGGTCCCAATTTCATAACAAACTGTAACAATCGTCACTATTTGTCTTACACCATTAAATTAATAAATTTTTAGATTCATTTATGGCCGTGCAAGATGAAATGTTTGTTTTTGTGCATATTTCATTTCTATTAGGAAAGATCGGCCGGAGATTACATCCTAATCTGTGCAAGTTAATATTAATCTTTCATGTGAGACATTTGATGTATGCACAATAATAAAAGTGAAGCAGCAATATCAAATGATTAATATTGAATCAAATGTTATGATTTGGTGTATGCACACATTTGATTACTAACTAATGATGATGAGATGATTTGGTGTATGCACACATTTGAATCAAATGTTATGAATCAATCGTCACTATTTGTCTCACCCGCGGTTTTCGTAACCGTCTATTTCGAGCCGCTTGTTTCTATTAAAACCCGTAAGACAGTTATCGTGAAACCCAACCTCTCGGCAAATCTCTCGCACGCTCTCCTTTTTCCTCGCAGTCTCCTCTCGTGCCATCGCCGTATTCTTCTCCCAGTCGTGCCGTATTCTTCTCCCAGTCGTACCGTATAAGGTAGCCGGCAATTCCTCCCTGGTCGGCAGCGGTATCAGACGGTGGGAGACGCTGAGTAGCCGCTTCCTCTTCCCTTAACAGTACCTAGCGCTTTCATCTTCTCCTCCTACAGACCAATCGATCTTCACCAAGATTTCAGAAACTCTCGGTAGCCTCATATTGGGGATTTCTCTTTTCCTTTCAGCCTAGGTGAGTTTCTTGCTTGGTCTTTCTCAACTTAGGATCGATAATCCAGTATTGGTTTCAATCTATGTTTTGTGTTCCTATTCCCCTATCTGTGAATTTAATTGTTGAGTTATACTTGATTTTAGAAATTAGAGAAATCGACTTCTCCGTTCCGAAAACTCTAGCCTTCGACTTTAAGAAAGTGGTAATTCCTTTTCTTCAATATGTTTTATCAAGCTCTAAATTAGAAGTGGTGTTTATGTGTGGAATTGTTGCTTTTGCGGGTATAGGGAATTCCATAAAGAAGGGTTTTTTAGCACATTCCAAACAAAAGCAATGCCGCCGCGTCAGGTGTACGAGCGCCGCAACCCTGCGGTAAGAAACTCTAATTCTTTCTGGTTAAGCATATTTTTAACACAACTTGATTTCCATCAGCAAACAGCTCAAATTCTCACAAATCCATATTTTTTTATTCTTATTGTTGTATGTTTCATGACCCTTTGAAGAATAACCGTAACTTCCTTGGTAGACAGAAAGGTGGACTGTACTATCTCCAATAGCCTACCACAGTATCAGAAGTTAAGAATGCAACTGCTGTTTCAAAGGGTCTTCCCAAATCAATCCTTTGGCATCATAGATTGGGGGCACATTTCAACTGCAAATTGAAAGCTCTTGACTAGTCACATTTCCGATTTACCAAATCTTAAACACTATGATTGTTGATGGGTTGCACCACCATTTATAAGGAGGATTCCCCCATGATCTCCTCCCAAAGTGGGAGATCATGGGGTTGACTAGTCAACTCCACCTCCCATGAACTCATAATGAGAGAAACATGGTGGGGGGGGGGGGGCGGGCCAACTCCCTCTCTCTCCACCAAAAAACTCCCCCCCCCCCTTAAGGGGTCAAAGTCCCCTTAAGGGGAGGGGCGGTTTTTTGGTGGAGAGAGAGGGAGTTGCCCCCCCCCCCCAATGTTTTTCTCATTATGAGGAGTTCATGGGAGGTGGAGTTGACTAGTCAACCCCATGATCTCCCACTTTGGGAGGAGATCATGGGGGAATCCTCCTTATAAATGGGAGGGATTCTTTTTCGTACGGGGGGTTGTTGAAGCTCTTCTCTGACAGGTCTACTCGGGAGCCTATGAGCAAGAGTTCTCCCCCGAAAGCGGTGGTGCAACCCATCAACAATCATAGTGTTTAACATTTGGTAAATCGGAAATGTGACTAGTCAAGAGCTTTCAATTTGCAGTTGAAATGTGCCCCCAATCGATGATGCCAAAGGATTGATTTGGGAAGACCCTTTGAAACAACAGTTGCATTCTTAACTTCTGATACTGTGGTAGGCTATTGGAGATAGTACAGTCCACCTTTCTGTCTACCAAGGATGTTATGGTTATTCTTCAAAGCGTCATGAAACATACAACAATAAGTATAAAAAATATGGATTTGTGAGAATTTGAGCTGTTTGCTGATGGAAATCTGACTACCGCGGACTTCCAGAGCCTTGCCTCGAGGCCACTCAAAAATCTGCAATGCAAGCCACATCTAAAATACGCATTATTCCCCTTAGGGTTTTCGGTAAGGAAATCTCAAATAATTTTGGTTAGGGTGAACACAAAATGATCAAAATAGTGTATTACCTCTACGTGAGAGCGTCTAAGGCTCACAACGCGCCCAACACCAGACTAGCGGTGGATTTAGAACTCCAAACCCTAACTAGGGCAAGTGGGAAAATGCGAAAAAACATTAGGGTTAACTTCCAATAGAAGGATTTCCACGAAGAATGAAGACTAGAGAGGAACAAAACTCACCGGAACCAAAACAAACTTCGGCACTCTTGATTCCACCGGTTAGGGTTGAAACTGGTTCTCCCACGGCCAAGGAAGGAAGGAGAGCACTCACCGGCGCCCGTAGAGGAAGGAGGAAGAGCTTACGCTGAGAAATGGAGTGGGGGAGGGCACCGCTAGGGCTAGCGGGAGGCGGCAGTGCGTCGAGTGCGGGAGACGGGAGACGCGGAAATCGGGCGGAGGCTTGTGGTTTCTCTCGTGAAAAAGAAGCTTACGAGTTTTAAAGTTTGCTGGCATGCGGTTTTGATAATAACCGCTAGAGGAAAGGGGGTGAGACTTGTTATTGGCACTCCAAAATGTGCTACGTTTCGCAACTTAAAATAAAATGTGTCGCACGTCTTTATGACTGATGTTGGGTACATTGGAAATTGTGTACCTGATTTGGAGAAGCCTCGCCTGACTTAATAATATACATCAGGTTGTATTTGATGGTGTATTGAGTTTACTTGTGCAGGCAGAAGAATGCAGAAAATATTCTAAGTACAAAAGTGTCGAGACATTTATAATGTGTCAACATCTTTGAAGGAGCAGCGTCGAGACTAGAAGCAAAGTTGTGTCGACACACGGGACTTGTGTCGACACATGGAATTTGAGTCGACAACAGCTGTGTTGACACTCAGGACTAGTGTCGACACACTTGAATTTGAAGTGCTGACATTAGTAGAAGGGTTGTGTCGACACACAAGACTTGTGTCGACATACAGAGTTTTGAGTCTGCATCAGCTGTGTCGACACACAGGACCTTTGTCGACATACAGAGTTTGGGTCTACATCAGTTGTGTCGACTGTTTCTGAAGTATGTCGACACATTCTACAAAGGCAGTGTAGAGAATGGATGAAGAGCTATGTCGACAGTTTCTGAAGAGTGTCGACTACGTCAAAGGAGTTGTGTCGACACATTCTACAAAAACTATGTCGACAGTTTCTGAAGTTTGTCGACAACACCAAAGGAAGTGTGTCGACACACGGGACTTGTGTCTCGACACATTCAGCTGAGTTAAATAATTCTAAGTGTCAGATCTCAAGACTGAAGACTTAACAGCTGCCAGAATTGTCAAGGCTTGTTAGACATGTCAGAACTGTCAGATGTCAGTCAACTACCAGATCAGTCGGTTGCCTATGATGTGATCTATAAATAGAGCTGAGCTATCAGAGAAAATCAACACAGTGAGACAAAGAGGAAATATAAAGGGAAGCCAAGAAGAAAGAGGAATACTGCAAGAAGAATTCACAAAATTCTGTACAACAAGAAGATTCTGATTTTAAATCAGAGAAGGAGACAGCATCTCTTTAGATCTGTCAGAGTTTGCAAAATTAAGTCTGCAAGAAGGAAGAAGCAGAGTCTACATCAACTTCTCAAGAAGATTCAACCTAAATTCTCTCTTTCAAGAAGCTTTGAATAAGCTAAGTAAGGTTGAATCTGATTCATTACAGCAGTGGTCTAAAGAAAGCAGATTAATCAAGATTTGATCAAGATTCCCTCACCCCTCTCTCTCTCTATCTGGGTGAAAGAAGAAAGTAATTCTTTATTCAATCTTCTGTAAGATCTATTTTTAGATCTGAGCGTAAGAGATTTAAATCTCTGAGTTGTAAGCCTGTAATTCTAAAAGCTGTGGTAGGGCTGATATCCTGAGGTAGGAGATTGAGTTCTCTGAGCTGTAGGCCCGGTGATAAGGGCTGAGGTAGGGTTTGATTGCCTGAGTTGTAGGAGTGTGGTTTCACTCTGAGGTAGGGTTCTTGGGAAGAGCCTGAGGTGTAGGACTTGTTGAAGTCTGAGCTGTAGGAACCAATTTGGGTTCTGAGTTTAAGATCTGAGGATCTGAGAAAGTGGAAGAGAGTTTGGCTGAATCTAGTGTATTGCTGAATAGGCGAAGGGGGAAAGTGGATGTACTCATCTCTTGGGGAACCAAGGACTGGGAATCTAGTGTATTGCTATGAAAAGTTTTTCAGAATTGTCAATGAGTTGATGACTTATGAAAGGGTCTTCAGCACTTATGAACTGAATGACAAGTTTCTCAGGTCATTAACCAAGGACTGGGATACCAAGGTCTGTGCCATCAGAGAAGTGGCCAGACTTGCAGATACTCCTCCACCAACCTTGTTTGGAAAATTGTTGTCTTATGAAATGCAGTTGATTGCCAAAAAGGAAAAGGAAAAGAGCAGCATGTCTTATGACAAAGATAAGTTTGTGGCTTTCAAAGTTGAAGCTACAAAGAAGGGCTGGAGAAAGTCTCATTCTCCTCCCAAAAAAGTTGCAGATACTGATTCAGAAAGTTCAGACACAAGCACATCAGAAGGCCATAACTCTGATGAGGATCTTGTTGTCTTTTCTAGGCAATTCCAGAGGTTCCTGAAGAAAAAGAATTGGAGGAGAAGGTCATTCTCTTTTTCTTACTCCAAGGATAACTATTATATGGGAAAGAAGAAAATCTCTAAAAAGAAAAGTTATAGCTCTAAACCTGGTAAACAAAATTCTATTAAAATTATTTGTTATTGTTGCAGCAAGCCAGGATATGTTATAGCTGACTGTCCTGTCAAAAGAAAGGAGTCTGTTGAGAAAAAGAAACAACAATATAAAGGAAAGAAGGAGAAATCCTTTGTAGCCAAGAAGCAGAAAAGTTGGACTGACTCTTCTTCATCAGAGTCAGAAAATAAAGAGGAAGCTGAGGCCTACATCGGGTTGTTCTCAACTGAGAAAGATTCTGTAGAAACAGAATTCTTGCAGTTGCTGGATGATATCAATAAAGCAGAAGACAGCCAATGCATGGGGCTGATGGCCATAGCTGAGGATGGATACAGCCAGGAGCAGCCTGGCGCTAGTAAGGTACAATCTTCACCTTCAGTGTCAGATTATGTTACTAGCCCAGAGTCAGAAGCAGTTTCATCAAGAGAAGAAGATGACTTTGAATCTGAAGGAGACATCAATCAACTGATTGATGATTATGGAGAGCTCCTGCAAGCCTTTAAGGAAAGCAGACTCCTAGCCAAAAAATTTGTAAAGGAGAATGTCAATCTGAAGTTGGCTTCTTCAGACTCAACAAAAGTGTTGGATCTGAAGTTAAAAGAGATTAGTAAATTAAAAAATATAACTTTTATTCAGATGGGTACCATTACTTCCAAGAATAACCACATTAGGAATCTTGAAAGTAGACTCCAAAAGGAGAGGGAGCTGATGGTCAAGTTCTCAAAACCTAGTTCCGTGTTACCTTTGATAGACTCCTCTTCTCAAAAGGGTAAGGAGGGATTAGGGTTCAAAGGAAGAACAAGAGCTGCAAATTCCAATAGGAAAGGCAAAGCTCTAGCTCAGCCACTTACTTCCAAACCTCCAATTCCTTTTTAAAAAGTGGTTCAACATTCTAACAGATATGATCATGATAGTATTTATGGTCATTGTAAGCAAGGCAAGGGTGCAAGTGCCTATTGGGCAGTCCATGAGAAAACCCAAATGGCCTATAATAGACCATTTGTGTTTGGAGCACCAGCCCCAATACTCAAAGACAAGGTAGCAGCTAACTCACAAAGTCTGCATGTCCGTTATCAAGCTAAGGGAATGTCTGGTAGCAAAGCAGGCTTAAGAATATCTGAAGCTATCAAGAGTATGCATTCTAAAAAAAAGGCAGCTGTTGGAAGGGAACAAGATGTTTCAAGTACTTTTACTGCCAGACAAGTCCCTAAGCTTGCCTTGGCTGAAAGACTTAAGAAAATAGCTGATATACCAGCTGGTTTAAGAGCAACAGACAACATTGTTGTTAAGCCAGTTCTTAAAAGAAGGTACAATGTACATGAGTGCTGGTGTTGTGGCAAAGTGGGCCACTATGACATTGATTGCTGGCACAATAAGAGTGCCCAGAGAAGTAATGGTGGCATATCTGTCAGAAGAACTGAAGGTAGACATGTTCAGTTTAGATCTAACTTGCACCTAGGACCCAATAAAATTTAGGGTTTTAAGGTTAAATAGTTTATTTGTTGCAGGTTAGTCCAAGTGGCCATACCCTTATATGATACTTGGATAGTAGATGTTCTAGACACATGACTGGAACAAGAAGCATGCTAAAAGAATTCACTCCTATTGAGAATGGTCCCAAAGTTATCTTTGGGGGCTCAGAAAAAGGGGTAACTAAAGGTTTTGGTAAGATAACTAACAGTATAGTAACTATCACACAAGTAGCTTATGTGAAAGGTTTGAAACATAACCTTATAAGCATAAGTCAACTATGTGATCTGGGCTATGACATTTCTTTCCTCAATGATGAGTGTCAAATTAGAAGGACAAGTGACCAAGGGGTTATATTGTCTGACACTAGGAGAGGAAATGTTTACTGTCTAGACTTTGAATGTGAGAGTGGGGACTCTCCTATATGCCTAGTTGCAGATGAGAAAGCTTCTCATTGTGTCCAATGGTACAAGAGGCTGACTCACCTGAACTACAAGACTATAGGCACACTCTTTAGTGAAGAGTTAGTAAGGAATGGTCCTAAGGTTAAGTGCATTATGGAGGGAATCTGCTCAGCTTGTCAAAAGGACAAACAGACCAGGTCTTCCTTCCAAAGTCTTGATACCAAAGCCTCAGTAAGGTGTTTATACCTCCTGCATATGGATCTATTTGGTCCAATGTTAGTTCATAGTGTAGGTAGAAAAGTCTATACCCTTGTGGTAGTTGATGATTTTTCCAGGTTTGCTTGAGTATTCTTCCTAAGGAAAAAATCTGAAACCCCAGATATCTTCCAGACTTTTGTCAAGCAAATTAAGAATGAATTTAATTATTCTATGATCAAAATCAGAAGTGATCATGAGACTGAGTTTCAGTCTGAATGCATGACAAAGTTCTGTGAAGGGTTTGAGATTCATCAAGAATTCTCTTCACCTAAAACTCCACAGCAAAATGGAATTGCTGAGAGGAAGAATAGAACTCTAATTGAGGCAGGTAGGACCTTGTTAAATGACACTTCTCTCCCAAAATATTTCTGGGTAGAGGCAGTAAATACTGCTTGTCATGTCCTCAATAGAGCTTCCATCACCAAAAGCCACAAAAAGATTCCCTATGAAATTCTGAAAGGCAGAAAACCAAATTTATCCTATTTTAGGATTTTTGGTAGCAAGTGTTATGTACTAAACAATGGTAAGTCTCATGTGACTAAGTTTGCTGTCAAGTCCCAAGAAGGGATATTTGTTGGGTACAACAACAATAGTAGAGCATATATGATCTATAACTTGACTACACAAGTTGTAGAAAAATCAGTCCATGTTGTCTTTGATGTGTCTAAGTTAATTAACTGTGAATTGCCAAGTACTTCTTTAAGTTCTGCAGGTTTAAAAGATTAGATGAAAAATCTGACCATCAGGGAAGATAAACCAGCAGGCCAAGAGATTGAAGATGATGGATGTTGTCTAGTGGGAGCTCAAAACTTACAAGTTTAGAATGAAGAACAACCAGCTGAAGACATCGAGGATCAACAAGCTGAAGGAAATAAAGAACACCAGCTTAACAAAGATTACCACTAGCTATGAGACATTTAAGAGATCATTCACCTCACCAAATCATTGGTGATGCAAGTCATGGTGTGATGACCAGAAGCAAGAGCTTGAACTTGGCTCTATGTTCAGGCTTCCTGTCTCAAATGGAACCAAAGAAGTTTGAAGAGGCTATCCAAGACTCACACTGGATTGGTGTTATGCAGGAAGAGCTGAACCAATTCAAGAGATGTAAAGTCTGGAAACCGGTCCCCAGACCTAAGGGACATAATGTCATAGGAACTAAGTGGATCTACAAGAATAAGTTAGATGAAAATTACATTATTGTCTAGAACAAAGGCAGATTGGTGGCAAAGGGCTACAGACAGGATGAAGGAATAGACTTTGACCAGACTTTTGCCCCAATAACAAGGCTGGAAGCAATAAGACTATTCCTTGTCTATGCAGCTCATAGAGGATTCAAGGTATTCCAGATGGATGTCAAGTCAGCATTCCTGAATGGAGATCTAAAAGAGGAAATATATGTGGATCAGCCATCAGGTTTTGTAGATCCACACTTTCCTGATCACGTTTACAGTCTTAGGAAAGCTCTATATGGGTTGAAACAAGCTCCTAGAGCATGGTATGAGACATTGTCTACTTTGATCATTGAGAACAAATTCACAAGGGGGAAAATATACAAGATCTTATTCCTAAGGGAATCAAATGGCAAGATCATCCTAGTTCAGATATATGTTGATGATATAATCTTTGAATCTACTGAGAACAACCTTTGCAGGAAATTTGCCAAACTAATACAAGGAAAGTTTGAGATGAGCAGCATGGGTAAGCTAAAATTTTTCTTAGGACTTCAAGTAAGACAGACTGATGATGGACTGTCTATATCCCAGTCTAAGTTCACCAGGGAGTTGATTAAAAAATATGGCATGGAGACTGCCTCCACCATGAAAACTTCAATAGGATCAAGTATGCCTATAGGCAAAGATGAGACAGGGAAACCTGTTGATAAGTCTTTGTATAGAGGGATAATTGACTGCTTACTATACTTGACTGCAAGTTGGCATGACATCATGTATGCTACATGTGTCTGTGCTAGATACCAGGCATGCCCTAAAGAGTCTCATTATTCTGCTGCAAAGAGAATTTTAAGATATATCTTAAGGGGACACCAGATCATGGTCTATGGTATCATAGGAATGGAGATTTTCTGCTAACAGGTTTTTCAGATGTAGATTTTACAGGCTGCAAGGAAGACAGGAAAAGTACCACAGGTACATGCCAATTCCTAGGTGGAAGATTGGTGTCATGGAGCAGCAAAAAACAGACAAGTGTTGCTATATCCACAGCAGAGCCAGAATACATAGCAGCTGGAAGTTGTTGTACTCAGTTGCTTTGGATACAACATCAACTTGAAGATTATGATATCAAGATAAGTAAAACTCTTTTATATTGTGATTCAACTAGTGTTATATCAATTGCTAGAAATCCTGTTTCACATAACATAAGAAAACACATTGAAATTAGATATTATTTTATTAGAGAACATGTTGAGAAAGGGGGCATAAGTCTAGAATTTGTTTCTACTAACAAACAAGTAGCAGACATATTCACTAAACCTATAGATAAAAGTAATTTCAATTATTTTAAAATTGAACTAGGTATGTTGAAACTAGAATGAGATGATAGGTTAAAGGAAATTTTTTCTCAACATATGACTAAGTGTCAACACAAGTTATATGTGTCAAGATCTTAGTAGTCTGTGTCGACACACAGAAGCTGGTGTCGACACATAGAGTTTTAGTGTGTCGACACATAGAGTTGTCGAGACACTAAACCCTCTGTCGAGACTTTAGAAGTCTGTGTCGACACACAGAAATTGGTGTCGACACATAGAGTTGTCAAGACTCTAAACACTTAGTCGACACTTTAGCAGACAGAGTCGGCACAAACAAATTTGTGTCGACATACAAAACTCTAATTTCAGCCCGCCTTTTGACCTACTTTATTTAGAAAAGTATAAATTGGAGGAAGCGAGACCTTGTCGACTACGCTCTCAGAAATCTCGAGACTAAACCATCAGTGTCGACAAAGAAATTCTTCTTTTCTCTCTTCAACTTACACTTCTCTCATCTCCAATGGCGCCCAAGATGGACAATAACATTAACGAAGGTTGTGAGCTTGTTCGGGGAGCGTTCAATGATGCTGAACTGGATATCAAGGCGGTTGTGGACCTAATCCAGGAAGTAGGACTGAATTATTTGGTTTCAGAACCAACAAGAGTATGAAAGAAAGAAGTATTATAATTCTATTCCAACGCTACATTGAATTCAAAGGGGAACAAGATTAAATCAACTGTTCATGGAGAAACAGTAAAAATAACCCTCAAAAATTTGAGCAAATCTCTTCAGCTACCTAGGATTAAAGAAGAAACGGAGATTGATTCTACACTGACTGCAGAAGCCCTCAAATGGTGTGGGCTGCCCTCAACCACAAACATTTGATCATCCATGACTAGGAAAGGGATGAACTCCAAAGGGAAGTTTCTGTCATAAATTGGTTGGAAGGTAGTTCTTTGCAAAACTGGGGGGCATGATATGATCTCTTCCTATATGTTCGGCCTAATGACCAGAATCATCTTCAAGGTGAAGACTGATTGGAGTACTGTTATCTTCAACAAGATTAAGGAAAGCATTAAGAAGCCAAACCTAAGCAGAATATTAAGTATGTATCTTGTTGTCAGAATACCTGAGGTGCTAAACCAGATTGTTGGCTCTAAGATTAATCACATGAGAAGAATGAATATAAGAATCCTGTCTAGGTGGGACAGAGTATTGTCCAAGGAAGACCCTGCACCTAAGCAAAAGTCAAAACAAGTCACAAAATCAAAGAAAGATAAAGAGCAAACTTAGGGTCCTCCAGTGACTCAGAAGAAAGGGTTGAATTCAGTTCTGATGAAGATAATTCTGAATTACCCAGGAAGCCTCCAAATCTCTCACCTAGAACTAAAGCCCAATTCCAGGAAGAGACTGTGAATCAGACAGATAATCAAGAGTTATCAATCCCAGGGGGAGATAACAATGTTGTTGAGCTAGACAGTGAGACTGTAAACCTCACTGTTATGGAAGTGGTTCAGGAGATCAACACAGTTGCTGAACCTTCTGGAAGAGAGGCACAGGATGTGCATATTCCTGATCTGCTGGTATCAGAGCAACCTCAGGCTCCTGAGACTGACGTAATCCAAGAATTAGAGACTGACTTCTAGGGGGAGCAAGAAGAGGTACACAAGGAAGATATTTTTGCTGATGTACACACTGCTGCAAGGGTTGAGGGGGAGGTGTCAGACCTAGCCCCAAGACTAGATATAGATGTTCTAGACACAACAGTGAAACTGAGATATCATCTGATTCAGAAAATGAGGAAGAAGCCTCAGTACTTAAGAAAAGAAAAATCATGGAGTAACGAAGGAAGAGTTCAGGCTACAAGAGAGCATTAAAGGCTAGGAATACAATTCCTGCTCTAGAAATAGACTTCAGTTCACTACTGGTGAAACTGCAAGAAAAACTTGATGAGCAAAGGCGTGCACTAGAAAAATATGTGGATGAAAGCCACAAGGAACTACAACTTAATCTGGCACAGGCATTGTTGTGGATATCCTCCGACATGGCCGACATGTTGGCCGACATAAAGGTTTCATGGACCAAACGACACATTTCCGATATTTTTTTGCAAAATATCCTTTTGGAATATATCCTCCGATATGTCTGCTATTGACCGATATATTCACCGATATATCGGCCGATATATCCCGACATTTTATCGACTGGTTTTTTCAATTTATTTTAATTAATGTCTATGATCTAATAGACAATAGACCAAATTGTTTCAGTATTTAGGTTGTTTTCCCCTTCCTCTGACTTTCTTCCTTGCTCAAGTTCGTCATCGATTTCAATTATGCATGCTCTTTGAATTATGAACTAAATGTTTCTTATCTTCCATTGTCATCAACACTTCTCGACATTCTGCTTTCTCTTATTTTATTTCACGTGTTATATCGTTATTACTTCTGTAACACAAAATATTTATATTAGTTTGATAAATTTAGGAGTTCAATAAATATCAAATAATTAATATATTAATATATATAATTTTTTTTAAAATTAAATTTATAAATAATTACACATATAAATAATTAAATACTAAAACCCGTTATGTGAAATATCCCCGATATATCCCCCGACATATTAAAACCGACATGAAAAACCTAAACCGACGTGTCCCCGATATCCGGCATCTACAACCTTGGGCACAGGTCATCAAATCTATAAGATTTGAAGTAAATTTGCTCAAGAAGTAAATGACAGACTACTTTCATAAGAGAGGTAATGTTGTGGTATTTATTGCCAAGCAGCAAGAAGGAATAAAAACTCAGGTAGATGAACTGGCTATTCAGTAAGGGTGTGTGCTAGAAAATTAGAAAAGACTGAATGCAAACTTGCTTGACACACATTCCATCAATTTGACAAAATTGACTAAACAGATCACTGTCATACAAACAAATATGGACACCAAAGAATCTGCCATAGCAGCTCAAATAAAACTAGATTTGACGGCAGTCAATACTGCCATAAAGACTTCTGAAACTGCTATTTCAACTCAAATGAAAAAATTCAAGGAATATTATACTACTGGAAATTATCATGTGGTAGATCAAGTCAGATTTCAGAAGAATGACCTCAGAGATCATATTGCCCGAGAAGTCATAAAGGGGGAGAAAGTGCTTGTCAAAGCTAGCTCTGATCATGCTAAATGGGTATCCAACACTATCAGAACTACCTTGGGATATCCACCCTTATGTGATGACAATAACACTGCTGAATCTGGATGCCAACCTGCACTTTTGGAGGGGATGCAACCTGAAGTAGCTCAAGCCATATATCCCCCTCCTGAGTATGAAGAAATTCAACAGGCAGTCCAGGATATGTATAGCCCTCCACTGGATAAATTGCCTTTAATTTCTGAAGAAGTAGAAATGCCTGATCAAGTTTTGCTTAAAGAGCAAGAGGCCCAAATATCCAAGAAGAGATTCAGAGAACAGGCTGAGGCTAGGCCTGATTTTGAGAAATGGAGTCCAACCTCCAGAAGCATTATCTTAACTGCATGGAATGCAGTTGCTGAAAATAAATATGACAGGGGTAGGTGGTACTCCAAACAGGAATGGGATAAATATCTTGCACAACAAGAAACAATCTATAAATTCAGGAAGGACTTGAAGGCTGGAAGAATCCCTGCAAACTCCATAGAGCCTTGCAAGTACTTCCCAAAACCATTCCATTACTTTGAAAGGCAAAAGCTGAAAGCAGCTCAACTTAAGGCCAAAGACATCAAGGGTAAGAAGCATGTTGCTGATACTGAAGCTGAGGTCAAAGCTACTATTCAGTCAGGCAAAGGGATTGTCATCAAGGAACCAGATCAACCTTAACTTTAGATTGACTAGGTTCTAGAAGAACAATGTAAATCTTCTGTTGTTCTTATGAAAAACATAAACCTTGTATTCTTACTTTGGTTATATGATAAAGAAATTATTGGTTAACAACAGTTTATATGTCTATGTCCCTGAGTTGCATGGTTTTCTTATGATATTTCATTTTGAATATTTGTGTGTAATATGTTAGATCTGCTCTTGAATAACTCAGTTTTAAATGGCTAAATACATCATGCTTATTATTTTTTATAATATTGGTGTATATCATTGACTATAGGTTATGAGTTCTCCAAATATGGGGAGATTGTTGGGTACATTGGAAATTGTGTACCTGATTTGGAGAAGCCTCATCTGACTCAATAATATACATCAGGTTGTATTTGATGGTGTATTGAGTTTACTTGTGTAGGCAGAATAATGCAGAAAATATTTTAAATACAAAAGTGTCGAGACATTTATAATATGTCGACATCTTTGAAAGAGCAGCGTCGAGACTAGAAGCAAAGTTGTGTCGACACACAGGACTTGTGTGGACACATGGAATTTGAGTCGACAACAGCTGTGTCGACACTCAGGACTAGTGTCGACACACTTGGATTTGAAGTGCTGACATTAGTAGAAGGGCTGTGTTGACACACAGGACTTGTGTCGACATACAGAGTTTTGAGTCTGCATCAGTTGTGTCGACACACAGGACTTGTGTCGACATACAGAGTTTGAGTCTACATCAGTTGTGTCGACTGTTTCTGAAGTATGTCGACACATTCTACAAAGGCAGTGTAGAGACTGAAGGAAGAGCTATGACGACAGTTTCTGAAGAGTGTCGACAACGTCAAAGGAGTTGTGTCGACATATTCTACAAAAACTGTGTCGACAGTTTCTGAAGTTTGTCGACAACACCAAAGGAAGTGCGTCGACACCCGGGTAATTGTGTCGACACTTATTATCCTTGTGTCTCGACACACAGCTGAGTTAAATAATTCTAAGTACCAGATCTCAAGACTGAAGACTTAACAGCTGTCAGAATTGTCAATGTCTGTTAGACATGTCAGAACTGTCAGATGTCAGTCAACTACCGGATCATCCGGTTGCCTCTGATGTGATCTATAAATAGAGCTGAGCTATTAGAGAAAATCAACACAGTGAGACAAAGAGAAAATATAGAGGGAAGCCAAGAAGGAGGAATACTCCAAGAAGAATTCACGGAATTATATATAGCAAGTAGATTCTGATTCTAAATCAAAGAAGGCGACAACACCTCTTTAGATCTGTCAGAGTTTGCAGAATTAAGTCTGCAAGAAGGAAGAAGCAGAGTCTACATCAACTTCTCAAGAAGATTCAACCTTGGTTCTCTCTTTCAAGAAGCTTTGAATAAGCTAAGTTAGGTTAAATCTGATTCATTACAGCAGTGATCTGAAGAAAACAGATTAATCAAGATTTGATCAAGATTCCCTCACCCCTCTTTCTCTATCTGGGTGAAAGAAGAAAGTAATTCTTTATTCAATTTGCTGTAAGATCTATTTTTAGATCTGAGTGTAAGAGATTTAAATCTCTGAGTTGTAAGCCTGTAATTATAAAGGCTGTGGTAGGGCTGATAGCTTGAGGTAGGAGATTGAGTTCTCTGAGCTGTAGGCCTGGTGATAAGAGCTGAGGTAGGGCTTGATTACCTGAGTTGTAGGAGTGTGGTTTCACTCTGAGGTAGGGTTTTTGTGAAGAGTCTGAGGTGTAGGACTTGTTGAAGTTTGAGCTGTAGGAACCAATTTGGGTTCTGAGTTGTAAGATCTGATGATCTGAGAAAGTGGAAGGGAGTTTGGCTGAATCTAGTGTATTGCTAGATAGACGAAGAGGGAAAGTGGATGTACCCATCTCTTGGGGAACCACTATAAATCTGTGTGTCTGCTGTGATTGGTTTGTTGTGTGATGTGGTTGCTATAGAATTTTAGCTATACTGTGAATAATTTATTATCTGCCTAAGTGAGAAAAGAATTGAATCTATTCACCCCCCCTCTAGGTGTTTAGACATTTTTGAAACCAATTCTTTCAACTGATATAAATCACATAATAACGAACGCGATTCTTTTGACCATACTGATATCGTACCTCGACGACGCGCTGCCTCGTTCAAATCGCGACTTGATCCTACAATTAAAAATAAATTTTTGCATCAAATTTTACGGATGTTACATCACTACTCCATATTTAAAGGATTATGTGATGAACTAAGTGTATATCACCCTCTAAGCATTAGGTGGGATGAGATGATGCTAATTCAATTTATATGGTTGCATCATCGTCATCATGCGACTTTATCAAGAATCAAATTCTAACCTTTGTTCCTCTTCCCAGTTTGACGAAAGTGTATGCCAGACTGACTTACCTTCTAACAATGTCATCCCCACTGAAGATGCTTCTGTCCTTGTTTTTACTTATGGGAGTCGAGGTCACGGACATGGATGAGGGAAATCTAGTCGTGAGCGAGGTACATCACACTCCTCTCGCAAGTTTGGTTATTATGGCCACACTAAGTACTCTGAGGGAAAATGTTGGGAGAAGTATTGGAATCCCGAATGGGCGGACCAAGTATCCACAGAGCCTCTTGCTTCTAAGACCTCTTTCATGAATATTATCTCCCTCAATGTTATGAACACGAAAACACTTAAAAGACTTCTTTGTGCACAGTACATTTCCTAGTTTACTCATTCTCAAACTGTTACTTCCCATCACAAAGTTAGTTTGGATGGTTGCTTTACGTCCGACAAATCTGCAACTCTGGGATTTTTGCCCATATCTTGGGTGGCAAATCACTATTCAACAAGTTGCACAATTCCTCTGGGAATTCTCTTGTGATGCTCACCCGGATCCATTTCCTTCATCATGGGAGTGTTATGGGTCTTATTATGATTTTATTTATTATTATTGTGTTAATTTGTTGTCTTTATGTCGTCTTCCTTTTTAGTCACATTCCAATTATGTCATTGATTCCCTATTTATTTACATTTCCAAGTCTGTCATTTTATTTCCATGAAGGGTCAAATGTGTGTTTATTTAAAGGATCTCTTAGGTCTTGTATTGGTATGAAAAGAATTAATTTGTTTCCTTTCTCTTGTTTGTGAGATATTGGTAGCTCTCTCCTCTAACGAGCAAGCCCCGCTTAGACGATCGCGATTCCAGCTCCACAATAACCTCCTCTACCGTCTTCATCTTTGCTTTTGCCCTTTTCCCCCCGACCACCACTCCGAGTAGGCTCATAACAAATTGATATTAGATCTCTCAGTCCTATTCCGCCAACGCCATTTATCTGTCGTCTCCCACAGCCAGTGTTGTGGATATCGGCCGACATGTCCGACATGTCGGCCGATATGAAGGTTTGGGAGCAAAAACGATACAAAACCGGCACAGATTTTGTGTCGTTTTGAAAATATCGGTCTGACTTGTCGGTTTTAACCGACATGTCGGCACCAAATATCGCCCATATCGGGCGTTATTTAAATGTTTAATTTTATTATTAAATAAATTATTTTAATATTTATTCGGGAATAGGGATAAAATGAGCTCGGGGTCGAGCTTATTTCATCCCGCTGCCCTAGCTCTCCCCGTCGCGCCTGCCCTAGCTCTCCCGCGCGCTCCGGCGACACTATCTCTCTGGTTATTTCTTCTCCCTGCTCGTTGGTGCTCTCTGGTTCTCTGGTTCTCCGGCGCTCTCTAGCTCGTTGATACTCTCCCTCTCTCACGCGCTGTCGACACTCTATCTTTCTGGTTCTTTCTTCTCTCTGCTCGTTGGTGCTCTCTGGTTCTCTAGTTATCTGGTGCTCTCTAGCTCGTTGGTGTTCTCCCTCTCTCGCACGCTGTCGACACTTTATCTCTCTGTTTCTTTCTTCTCCTTCCTCGCTGGTGCTCTCTGGTTTTTTGGTTCTCTGGTGCTCTCTAGCTCACTGGTCCTTTCCTCTCCCTGCTCGTTGGTGCTCTTTCGGCTGTTTCATTCTTCTCCCTACCTCCCCCTCTCATTCTATCGCTCTGCATTTCGTTTTTTATAGTGCTAGCTGTCAGTTGTAGCATGTTGGCTGCCTCTTGGGTTGTTACTGGTGGCTGCCGACCCATTTAGTTGGTGTCGGCTGTAGCATGTTGCTTTTTTTTGTAGTGCTAGCTGTCTTATTAGTTACTGGATGCATTCAAGCTGCCTTGTGGGTTGTTACTCGTTGGTGCTCTCTGGGCTAAAAAAAAGAACCAGACATGTCGGACATGTCGGTCCGCTATTTTATTTGTGGTTGCCTTTCTGGTTGTAGCATAGTCGCTGCACTGTTGCTTTATTTGTCTTATTAGTTGCTGCTTTATTTTTATTTGACACGTTTATTAGTCAACAAATGATTTGAAATACTCATATTAATGGTTATTTATCTAACTTCATTTTGCAATCAATGATGCATGTATATTCAATCACATTTGTAGTTGCCCTGCTGCTTTGTGGCTTTTAATAAATAAAATGTGAGATGCTTTGAAATTTTGAATGATACTTGAATGTTTTGTTTATTTTGTTGGATACTTTGAAAGTTTGAATGATAGTTATAACTTTGTATAATAGTATGGTACTGAGAATGCAAAATTTTGTTGGATAAATAAAATATTGCATGGATAATATTAAAGATATCTGAAGATCTAACGATCTAATGAAGTTATGGGGCTTTTATGATGTTTATTTTTTTCAACTAGTAATTTTTCTCGTGATATAGTCATGTAAAATATTTTTTCATTTCATCTAACTAATATTATTTTCATTTCTTGTCTTATTAGAATGGCTTCTTCTGTTGGTTCTAGTGAGGTTCTCGTATCACTAGTACCAACCGGTAGAGATCCGTTCTGGGCATTTGGTGAGAAGTTGGTTTCAAACGACACAAACCGAATCAAATGCAACTACTGCAAGCAGACAGTGAATGGCGGAATTACACGTTTCAAGCATCACTTGGCTGGGTGGAAGGGTAATGTTAAGTCATGCCCTCAGGTTCCCGCTGACGTTAAGGCTAAAGCGGATTCGGCCCTAAACTCAAATTTAGAGAGTAAGAGCGCTAAAAGTGCTAAGTTTCAAGCAATCTTGAATGAGGTGGTTGTTGGAGGAGTCCATGTTGATCAAGAAAAGGACACTAGCATACTTAGGAGCACATGTTCAAAGGGTCCAATAGACCAATTTGTTCATTCAGCTGTCGAGTCTATCAAGGGAAAAGATTCTCAACAGAGCACGATAGAGAGTAAGTACAAAAAGAAAGCCAGAGATGATGCTGCCGTGTACGTATGTAGATGGGCATATGAAAACGGGATCCCGTTTAACGCCATATATAATTCATCCTTTCAGCAGATGGCTCATGTCATTGGTTTATGCGGACCTGGGATGAAGATCCCAACATTTTATGAGTTGAGAGACAAAATTTTGCGAGGGGAGGTGGAGAAGACGAAAGAGATGTTGGGCATATTCACGCAGACCTGCAAATTGAATGGTTGCACTATCATGACCGATGCGTGGACAGATCGGAAGGGTAGGAGCGTGATGAATATCATGATGCATTGTAGTTCCAGAGTGACATTCTGGCTTTCGAAGAATGTCTCCTCCTCCACACACGATGGAAAGTTCATCTTTGACTTCTTGGATTAGGCGATTGATAGCCCTGAGAGCCCAGGAGAGAACAGTATCTTGCAGATTGTGACATATAGCGCGTCCAATAATATGGCTGCTGCAAAGCTTATGGCTTTGAAAATACCTACGATTTTTTTGAAATGTTGTGCGGCTCACACTATTAATCTACTGTTACAAGATATAGGAAAATTGAAGTCAATAAAGAGTGCTATCTCCTTAGGCCGGCAACTCTCTATATTCATCTATGGTCACATCATCTCGCTCGACATGTTTAAAGAGTCAACAAAGAACTTGAACTCTCATGAGCTTATTCGACCAGGTGTGACTAGATTCGCTACAATAATTCTATCTTTAGAGAGCATTTTAGAGAAGAAGAATCAATTGAGGGGTTTATTCACATCTACAAAGTGGGCTACAACAAAGTTGGTCAGTAGTGCTGGGGGAAAGTAGATAAAACTATTGCTTCTTTATTCATTTCATTTAAAATATATGTTTGAAAGTTGCCCTTTTATAGTATTTTCTTAATATTTTATTTTGCATATGGTAGGCTGCAATAATAGTGATGAGCGCTAGATTTTGGGCGAATGTCGAGCTGGCTGTTGGTATATTCACACCATTTGTGAGAGTTTTGAAAAGAATCGACGGGGATACACCATCCATGGGGTGGTTATATGGTGATATCAAAAAAGCTAGGGAAGAGGGTTTTGTAGTTCTCGATCACCAAGAGAACAAATATCTTCCTATATGGAAGTTGATTGATAGCAGATGGGAGAAGAAGATGAGCAGCTCTCTGCACCTTGCAGGTTATTACTTAAACCCAAATTTTTATTATTTTTGTCGAGTGAAAATTGAACAGTCCTATGCACTTTGCAGGTTATTACTTAAACCCATATTTTTATTATTCTCATCGAGTGGAGATTGAGGCTGACGGAAGGTTTATGAGTGGTTTTGTTGAATGTCTCTCAAGAATATATATAAAATATCCTTCTACACAGGATCACATCAGTGCTGAGCTTGATGTTTACCAATACCAACAAGGATTATTTAGTAAAGAGATGGCAAAGAGACAGCTACAAAATCCCAACTTAAATCCAGGCACATTTTAATATATATATTTATTAACAATAATGATGTATTTATGTATAATAAATGAATAATTAATAGTTTAATACATTGTGTTGTCATTTTAATTTTCACAGTTCGTTGGTGGCGGCTTAACAGTGCTGATACGCCGTACCTTAAAACTATGACCATGAAAATTTTAAGTCTAACTACTTCATCCTCTGGCTGTGAGAGGAACTGGAGCACCTTCGAGATGGTATACATTAATTTAGTTATGTAGTTAAACATTAATATCTTATTATATGATTGTATGCATTATTCAACTCTTTTTAAAAATTTACATACACATTCTAAAAAGAGAAATAAACTTGATAGCAAGAGATTGAACGATTTAGTATTTGTAAAGTTCAATGCTTTGCTGAAGTTGAAATATTCAGAGACATCTCGGGATCCATTGGCAGCTAAGAATGTTGATTCTTGAATGGTACAAGAGTGGATGGTGATTGTTGATCCTGAGGAGGATGAAGATGAAGATGACGATGATGAAGTCTTTCCTGGCGAGGGACTGACATAGGCGCAAATTGACAATATAGTCGACGCTGATCATGATGAAAGGAGATCTCAAAGATTAGCTACAGCAAAGAAGTGGCAATTAGTTATCAAAGAAGGGGAAAGAGAAAAATATCTAAAGTGGACGAGGGAGATCTAGAGGGTTCATCGGATGAAGATCATATTCTATCTACTCTGCCGACTATAGATGAGTTTTTAGGTGATGAAAAATGAGGTATGTTTGAAATTTGATTTTTGAAATTTTAATCTTAAAATCACTAGCTTTGAAAATTTTAATCTTTAAAGTGTTGTATGTTAAATGCTACATATAGATTTTAATATTTAAAAGTTCAATAGGTTGTAGAATAGGTAGTACTGTGATATGCATAAAAATTAAAAAATAACATTTAATTACATGTAT
The DNA here is from genome assembly GCA_039513925.1 of Platanthera zijinensis. Taxonomy (NCBI): domain Eukaryota; kingdom Viridiplantae; phylum Streptophyta; class Magnoliopsida; order Asparagales; family Orchidaceae; genus Platanthera; species Platanthera zijinensis. The sequence continues at coordinate 287,339,932 of CM077079.1, read as the reverse complement.
AATTAATTAAATATTAAAATCCGATATATGAAATATCCCTTGTATATCCTCCGATATATAAAAAACCGACATGAAAACCCAAACCGACGTGTCCCCGACATCCGACATCTGCAACATTGCCCACAGCTTCTGTTGTTTACGTTGCTTCCGCAAGCCCGAGCCAATTTAGAGCCTCTAGTGGGATCCTCCCCATTTCCCGACCATCGATCCTCTTGTGCCAGTCGCAGCCTACCGCTAGTTCCTCCTCATTTCATAGGCCGCAGGACGTTGTTCCTCGACGCCGCAATCCAGTTCTTTCGCACTCTACTTCGATCCAGTTCTTTCCACATGCTGCTTTGACCCACTTTATATCACATGCTGCTTCGATCCACTTCATCTCCAAGATGCAATCCAGTTTCCTCTGCGATCACCGTGCAAGTCAACGGAAGCCTTCGTTCTTTTCTCGCGCCGACTCACTCATCCAAACGCCTTGGCGCAACCCTGCAATTCCAGCGTCAGTCGTGTCTCTCCATCGACCTCCTGAGCGCATCTGTTCTCCATCATCGCTGTCGCTACTTTGTCGAACCGTGCAACACTCACTCGGAAACATTAATTTGGTTACGGCGGTTTTACCATTTGAAGCCCAGTCCTTCCTATTTTGAACTACGACTCTCGGACATAGTATTTCTTTCCAACCGCACGCGATCCACCTTGGGAAATTAATTATTTCCTGGCCAACCGAAAATTTCAAATTTGTGAGCCGATTGGGCTCATTTAATTAAGGAGAGATTATTAATTCCCGTACTCACCGCCTCAAGAATTTTCTTTCTTCTCAACATAAGAAAGCGTCGTGGGTCATATGGCACATCAAATTTGTTTTCATTTGCTCCGCTCACCCATCCGGACTCAAACGGACCCATAAATCGCCCAATATCATCCTCCCAGAACAACATGGGCGAGTCATCGGCTAAGACAACTTCTGACCATTGTGCAGGCCTTCATCGCATAACAAAATGCCATCGCAGAGCGTCATCAAGAGGCCATTACTACGCTCTCCAGGCGCCTCGATGATCTTTCCACTACTTCATCATGCAAACACGCTTGCAGTAGTCAGGCACTGCCACTACCAACGGCCCTCACACGCCTGGAGGTTGGTCCCCCACTGCGCTACACTCGGTTGGATTTACCAACTTATGATGGGAAGACGTACCCCCTTGGTTGGTTCACCAAGTACGAGCAATTCTTGGGGCCCAACACATTCCGGCCGCAGAGCAGCTTCCCTTGACTTCCTTCCATCTTCTTGACTCCGCTCTACTTTGGGCCACTCTTGTACTCCTCAATCAGTCAAGACTGACGAGGTAAGATTTCAAGCGCTTCTGCATCCTACGCTTCAGCCCTTTCGTCCGCAGCAATCCTCTTGGTGCCCTCATGACACTGCATCAGACGGGATTCATAAATGATTTTCTGGACCATTTTCAGCTTCTTCTAACGCATGTCACGCTTTCTCCAAAGATGCATGTTATCATCTTCATCGCCAGACTTCACGACTGCTTGCGACTTGATGTCGAATTTGAGGTCCCTCCAGACTTGGTGATTGCTATGAGTTTGGCCAGGATATATGATCGTCGGCTCCAACTGGCACAGGAGACCTATTTTCCCACCGACACGGGAATTTAGCAAGGTCGTCTCGAGGGTCATCCAGCACCACCAGTTCGTAGACTATCTCAGGCCGATATGATGGAATAGCTCGTGCGGGGCTTACGTTCTCACTGCGATGAGCAGTACACTCGTATACACTAGTGCAAACGACTTTTCTATCTGCACATCGAGGACTCTGATGATGAAGGTGTCAGATAAAATAAACACCATTGATCTCCCTCGAGCTTGAGATCAACCTCTTTTTGCAAGGCGAGAGAGATGTTATGGGTCTTATTATGATGTTATTTATTATTATTATTATTATTTTGTTTATTGCCTTTAGGTTGTTTTCCTATTTAGTCACATTTCAAATCTGTCGTTGATTTCCTATTTATTTGCATTTCTAATTCTGTCGTTTTATTTCCATTAAAAGTCAATTGTACGTCTATATAAAAGACCTCGTAAGTCTTGTATTGGTATGAAAATAATTATATGTTTCATTTCTCTTGTTTGTGAGATATTTGTAGTTATCTCCTCTAACGAGCAAGCCCCGCTTAGGAAGTCGTTGTTCCGGCTTCACGGTATTCTCCTCCGTTGTCGTCATCTTTGCCTTCGTCCTTTTCCTCCGGCCCCTCTCCGAGTAAGCCCATACTAGGGAGTTGGTGATATTACAATTTTCATATCATTGACCTTTGTTCTTTATGCTCCCAAGTTTCCTATAAAAAGTTGATGTTTTCAAAGACTTGATGTTAGATTGATGATTGTTCGTATTTGGTTCGTCCATTAAGCAACCGAATTGAGCTAGTTTTCTGAACAAGCCAAATGCGAACAAGAGTGATTGAGTTATGTTTCACTTTGCAAGGGCTCTGTATTTGCAAATGCACATAATTATATATATATATATATATATATATATATGCTTACTTGGTTCCCCCGTAGCATTCTATGATGGTGACAGTACCTAACAGTCACTCGAGCGGTGACCAAGTATTTTAGCAACTGCACTACGCAGTAGGTGTCAGTTTGCACGGTCGCTGGCATTTATAAACTAACATATATATATTTAATTTTATGTTAGCCCAATATGGTTTTGAGTGTTGGGCAGTGAATTGTGTACATGAGCAAAAAATGGGAGTTGCGGAGATGAGAATGCTTAGGTGGTTGTGTGGTCACACGAGACTTGGTATAATTAGGAATGAATGTATCAGGGATAAGACAGGAGTAGCACCGATTGCAGAGAAGATGCGAGAAGCTCGACTAAGATGGTTTGGACACGTACAAAGGAGATCATTAGAGGCACCTGCTAGGCGTTGTGAGAGTCTAGTCACTAGGCATGTTAAACGAGGGAGGGGTAGACCAATAAATACTTGGAATGAAACTATAAGGAAAGACATGATTTGCTTAGGCATTAGTGAGATTATGACAAAAGATAGGGCACAATGGCGACAAAGGATCCATATAGCCGACCCCACTATAGTGGGATAAAAGGCTTGAGTGTTGTTGTTGTTATGTTAGCCCTATATGTTAAAAAAAAGTATATGTTACATTAGATCAGGTCATATTTCAAGAACATGATCAAACCAATTTTCCCTTTTAGAATAGTATAGTATTGACAATTGTGTTTATTTAAATTACTACTACAATTCATTTTGCCTTGTACATTTTTTTATTAAACATCATGTCATATACTCTATAATATGAACAACAAGTATCTTAACTTCTGCAATACTTAAAGATATTATGCTATGTAAGTCATGAATATAATTTCGTTGAAAAAGATATCTTAGGAAAATTGCATCATTGAGTCTAGAATTTTCTCAAAATTGTAATGCTATACATTATGAAAAAACAATAATATTTAGTTTATGTAATATTTGCAAGCATACAACATTCCATTTAATGTCCATTTACATGCTTAATTCTTAATTGTCACTATTTACATATATATCGCCTAGTTTCTAAGTGTATTGCACCTATACTACCGTTAAATCCCCCCCCCCCCCCATTCTTCCTTAAACTTGTGCCAAGTATTACAAACATAACCTGAAGTGATCTCTGTATTTACATATGTAACTTCTAAAAATTTCAGTAGTTTACAATTTTAATCTATTTATAGATGCATCTTAGTTTATGCTAAGTAATAGGATTTTAAACTTAATTATGTAAACAAACATAAGTTATGTTCTCTTAATTTATATGAAAGGTTTTGTATTATTTTATTGCTGTTTTGTGTGTGAATTGATATCATTGTTCCTATTGAAATCTAAACAACAATTGAATTGTTTCTGATACAATTAATGCCCATGAAATTGGCTCCTTGCTTGTTTTTGGCTCTTGTTATACTTGATAATAAACACGTTTTACACAAATAAGATTTTTTTCAACTCATTATAAACCTCTAGTGTTCTCTGTTCATATTCTACACGGCAGGTAACAAAATGAACAGAACAAAACTGCATTCACTCTAATGGTCTCTGGCCTCACTGAATTGGTTCTCTTGATCAGATGGTGATGGGGCGGCCTCTGCGACTCAATCTCGCATCCGACAAGGCTAAGTCAGTCGCATCCTCGTTGGTGGAAACCTCTACCACTTCAGAGGGCAGCGAGATTGGCGTGGATCAGGAGAGCTCCTCAATATCAAATCCGGTGTGAAGCATTATGAAGTTTTCTTGGATGCAAGGATTGTTTTTGTTGGAGCAGAAGTAAACAAAGCTGTAAGTTTTATAGATACTGAGAATCATATGGTGAGAAGTTTTTCAGGAATGTTATAATGGTTGCCGCTACTCGTCAAAAGCTTTTAGATGGAAAACCATTTCTGAATAAGCATGAGTTGCTAGGATTTAGGGTCTTGAGAATTCTGTACTGTTCGGTAGCGTTTAATACCATTCCCTCTTTTGTTATTATAGTAACTGTTGTTGTATTTGACACCTAACCGATCTGTGTGTCCTCTTTATTCCTAATCTGGGTTTAATCCTATTTAAGAAAATCATTAAGAGGGATTATTCTCCATTGCTGGCCTTACCCTTTCGGGCTTGTCACTGTTGGCAACTATTGATTCCTCTTTGCATTATATTAGGAGGAGGAGGGGGCGGTGAATATAAAAAAAAATCTAAGAATTCGATACTCCATCAGTGTGTAGCCATCCCGCAGCAATCCGTGAGAGAAGGGTTCATCCAGGCAGTCTCAGGCGCAGCAGCGGCGGCAGGCCGCGATTCCAGCGGCGGTTCCAGGAGTTCTTCGTGCGGCTTGGCTGTGCGAAAGAGGAGCCAGGCGGCGACAACATGCGGACGCAGGTGGAGGTGGTTCTGTCCAGCGGCGGCAGACAACTCCAGGCGGAGGAAGCGGTTTCCGGCTCCGACGACAGCAATTGCGAGAGGAGGCGGCGTTCGGGCGATCCAGTCGGATCGACATCTGGTCGGGCTCATCTCGGCAACAGGCGGGGCAGCGACTTCAGGCGGAGCTAGCAGAGGCGGCATCCGGTCGGATCCAGTCGGATCGACATCAGGCCGGCTTCCTGCAGTAGTTCCAGACGGCGGTGGCGATTCCAAGTGACGCGTGGCGATTCCAAGCGACAACTCCTATTTTCAGCTTTCAATTCTCTCTTTATTGTTCGACCGTGTTTACGGTCTCTGTTTGTATCTTGTAACCTCATATTTATAGTGGATCTTTTCTGGCGCGCTCTCCCCTTGGACGTAGGAGCCCATCTCAGAACCACGTATATTATTTTGTCGTCTGGTTGAGCTTGTTTGGATTTAATTTTGTTTGTTATTTTATTGCTCAAATAATCTTCCGTTGCAAGATCCGCGGCGAACCACCGTAGTCGCAGATTCGGTCCCAATTTCATAACAATTGGTATCAGAGGGAGGTTCGACCCTTCGGACACCGGTGAGCAATAATGGCAACAAAATTTCAAGTCCCCAAGTACGACGACAAAATTGACTTTGGCCTGTGGCAGAAACGGCCAAAGCGGTACTCGTCCAACAAGGTCTCCATAAGGCTCTCCTGGGGCAGGAGAAATTTGGGAAAAAGGATGATTAATGGGATGAGCTGGATTTGAAGGTAATCAGCAATTCAGCACCATTCAGCTGTGTCTGGCCGATGATGTCATGTATAATGTAGTCGATGCGGAAACTACAACGGATTTGTGGAAGAAGCTGGAAGAGCTCTACATGTCCAAATCCCTCACAAATAAGTTGTACGTAAAGAAACAACTTTACAGCTTAAGGATGCCGGAGAGCTCCCAACTACTTTGACCACATGAATGTGTTCAACAAGTTGATTACCCAACTACGCAGCATGGACGTAAAGGTCGAAGAAGAAGACCAAGCTCTTCTTCTGTTGTCCTCTCTGCCAAGGGCATTTGGCCACCTGTTCACCACTATTCTTTATGGGAAAGTTGCCCTAAAGATGAAAGAGGTAATGTCGACGTTGCTTTCAAACGAAGCGAGAAGCAAGTCTGGGTCAAAGTCCGGTGAGGGTTTATTCGTCAAGAGTAGTAAACCAGCCCGAGGCAGATCAAGGGATAGGGGCAAGAAAGAGAACCGATCTAGGTCCAAGTCCAGGGGCAAGGATAACAAGGATAACAAGTGCCACTACTACAAGGAGGAGGGACATTGGAAGATCAACTTCCCGAAGAGGAAGCTGAAGGGGAAAGACAAAGAGCCACAGTAGGCGGCTGTAGCTTCAGACCCAGATAGCGATGCTGACGTCCTACATGTCTCACCCAGTCTCGACACTACGGACGCTTGGATCATGGACACCGGATGCTCATATCACATGTGTCCTCACAAGGAATGGTTCACCACATTCAAGGAATGCGACGACGGTCGAGTATTGATGGGAAACGACTCGGAGTGTAGAACGCTGGGGATTGGGAGCGTTAGAATTAAGATGTTCGACGGGACGATCAGGACTCTCACCGACGTTAGATACGTGTCTGATCTGAGGAAGAGTCTGATATCCCTAGGAACTTTGGAGGCGACCGGATGCTCCTACACCGGCGAAGACGGATATCTGAAGGTGAAGAGAGGCGCTCTTGTAGTTATGAAGGGAGAGCGATCTGGAACTCTCTACAGATTGATCGGCACCACTATTGCCGGTGATGCAGCAGTTGCTGCAACATCTGACGAGGACTCATCTTTACTGTGGCATGCCAGACTTGGCCACATGAGCGAGAGGGGTCTTATTGAGCTACACAAGAAAGGCCTACTAAAAGGAGTCAAGACATGCAAGTTAGACTTCTGCGAGACTTGCGTTCTCGGGAAGCAACACAGGGTGAAGTTTGTAACTTCGAGCAAGCGCAGCAAGCAGATGATGGAATACATTCACTCAAACGTGTGGGGACCAGCCCCAGAGTCCTCACTCGGAGGTGCCAAATATTTTGTGACCTTCATTGACGACTTCTCGAGAAATGTCTGGATCCATTTTCTGAAGAACAAGTCAGAAGTCTTCGAGAAATTCAAGATCTGGAAGACCAAGGTGGAGAAGCAGACTGGCAAGAAGGTAAAGTATCTGAGATCAGACAACGGCGGCGAGTATACCTCAATAGAGTTTCAGGCATACTGCGATCAGGAGAGCATCACTCGCCACCTCACTATTCCTGGCACACCGCAGCAGAACGACGTCGCTGAAAGAATGAATAGGACGTTGTTAGAGAGAGCTCGGTGCATGCGATTGTTTGCTGGACTCCCAAAGTATTTCTGGGCCGAAGCCGTCAATACGACATGTTTTTTAGTAAATCGATCTTCATCGATGTCACTAAATCTGAAGTCACCACAGGAGATTTGGCTAGGCAAACCGGTTGATTATTCTGATATTCACATCTTCGGTTGTCCCGTATATACCCTCGTACAGGACTCAGAGAGGACGAAGCTCGATGCTAAGTCCAAGAAGTGCATATATCTGGGCAGAAAGGCCGGTACGAAGGGATTCAAGCTATGGAACCCTGACACGAGGAAGGTGGAGGTCAGGCGTGACGTTATTTTCAATGAGGCTTCTATGTTGAAGAAGTCTCAGTCTCAGTCCAAAGAAATGGTGAAGACTCCAGTCACACCCCTGGAGGTGGAGCTAGAAAGGAGTGACCAGGCTGACGACCATGGTGATTCCCCCGACCCTGAGGATGCTGATGTTGTGCAACCTACCGAAGTGGAGCCGTACTCCATTGCTAGAGAAAGTGCGAGGAGAGAGGTCAGACTGCCTCTCAGGCTACAGGACACTGTAGCATATGTCTTTCAAGTGATCTCCTCAGACCCTGGGTCTTATCAAGAAGCTATGAAGAGCAGTGACAACTCTCAGTGGAAAGAAGCTATGTTGGAGGAGATGGACTCACTTCGTAAGAACCAGACTTGGGATCTAGTTAGCCTACCGAAAGGAGCTAAGACAATCGGCTCCAAGTGGGTATTTAGGAAGGAGTCCACTTCCGGGAAGGACCAGTGGAGATACAAAGCGAGATTCATGGCTATTCACACAGAAGAAAGGAGTTGATTTCGACGAAATCTTCTCACCCGTAGTAAAACACTGTTCCATATGGGTGCTACTTGCTATAGTAGCGTTGTGGGACTTGGAGCTGGAGCAAATGGATGTGAAGACGACATTTCTTCATGGCAACTTAGAAGAGGAGATCTACATTCTGCAGCCTGAGGGGTTCGTTGAACCAGGCAACGAGAAAAAGGTGTGCAAGTTAAGGAGATCCCTCTACGGTTTAAAGCAGGCTCCGAGAATGTGGAACAAGAGGTTCGACACGTTCATGACCTCATAGGGTTTCAGCAGAAGCCAGTACGCCAGCTGTGTCTACTACAAGCTCCTGGCAAATGGGGACATTTTGATTCTGATGTTATATGTCGACGACATGCTGATTGCTTGCAAATCACCTTGGGAGATTCAATTACTAAAGCAGAAACTACATGCTGAGTTTGAAATGAAGGATCTGGGTCACGCACAGAAAATTCTTGGAATGGAAATCAAGCGGGACAGAAAGCGAGACATGCTTTTGCTTTTTCAGGCTAGCTATATTCAGAAGGTGCTGGAGAAATTCAATATGATGGAGTCTAAACCTGTTATCACACCTCTCGGGCAGCAGTTAGACTGTCATCACAGCAGTATCCAGACACCGAGGAGGAACGTCAAAAGATGTTCAAGGTACCGTACGCTAGTGCGGTAGGATGCTTGATGTACGTTATGATCTGTACGAGACCAGATATCGCTCAGGCTGTGAGCGTTGTCAGCAGATACATGGGGAATCTAGGGCGACAGCATTGAGAAGCCGTCAAGTGGATTCTAATGTACTTGAGAGGAACTCCCAACATCGGATTAGTATTTCAGAGGAGCCAGGATGTCGGTGTGCTAGAGGGCTACGTTGACTCCGACTACGCCGGAGATCTTGATAGGAGGAGATCTACTTCCGGGTATATCTTTCTTCTAGGTTGAGGTCCCATCAGTTGGAAAGCAAATCTCCAGGACATCGTGGCTCTATCTACGACGGAGACAGAGTATATTGCTGCAGTAGAAGCTGCAAAGGAAGCCATCTGGCTCAAAGGTCTCGCCAAAGAACTCAGGATTTCTCAGGAGGCGGTGAAGCTGCACTGTGATAGTCAAAGTGCGATTTGTCTGGCCAAAGACCCGGTCATGCCAGGAGAAAACACATTGATGTGCGCTACCATAAGTTGAGAGAGTTCGTTGCGGGCGGGGACTTTCAGTTACTGAAGGTGCCCACGGAGGAAAATATCGCGGACATGTTGACCAAACCAGTGACCGGAGACAAGTTCAAGCACTGCCTTGACTTGGCTCATATTGGTGCATGTTGATCAGGGCGACCCCAGGGAGAGGGGGTTCATAGTCGCCGATAGGGTTGATCCTAGCTATAGGTGGAGTTCATCGTGTGAGGCGTCAAGGTGGAGTTTGTTGTATTTGACACCTCACCGATCCGTGTGCCCTCTTTATTCCTAATCCAGGTTTAATCCTATTTAAGAAAATCATTAAGAGGGATTATTCTCCATTGCTGGCCTTACCCTTTTGGGCTTGCCACTGTTGGCAACTATTGATTCCTCTTTGCATTATATTAGGAGGAGGGGCGGTGAATATAAAAAAAAAATCTAAGATACTGATACGCCATCAGTGTGTAGCCATCCCGCAGCAATTCGTGAGAGAGGGGTTCATCCAGGCGGTCTTAGGCGCAGTGGCGGCGGCAGGCCGCGATTCCAGCGGTGGTTCCAGGAGTTCTTCGTGCAGCTTGGCTGTGCGAAAGAGGAGCCAGGCGACGGCAGCAGGCGGACGCAGGTGAAGGTGGTATAGGATTTCACGTGCAGTGGTAGGGGGAATTTTTTTTAAAAAAATTCCCAAATACCATACAATACACAGGGATCGGATATCCCAAGGCAATGCAAAACAGGCTTAACAAAATAAACCCTAACTCATCACATCTAATCCATCACACGCGTTAGAAAATTATACCTCTAGAGAGCAATCTCTAGGCGGAAGAGGAAGACGCGCCGGAGAAGATGATAGCGATCCCACCGCAATAATGAGGTCGATCGCCTTGTCTCTTGGTTCACCTTGAACCCGAACAGCGACAAATTTCTATTCCGTTGACGGGGAATAGAAACACTAGCTTAGAACTTCTCTCCTCTTGCACCGATGACTCCAAGTGGCCGAACCACATTAGTCGCCGGGTAAGGAAGAGAAGGGTGAAGAAGGATCTAAAACTGCTGTGGAGGAGGAGCAGACTCACGACATCACACAAGCCGCGGCCGACCGGGAAGGAACACCTAGGGTCGGCGAGCAGCGGGGTGATGGAGGCGGCAAACTTGCCCGGCGACGGGGCAGGGGCTGCGAGGCTTTGAGGCGGCAAGCTAGCCCGGCGACGGAGGGGCGGACTGCGATGGCGGCGGCAAAAGCTCCAGATCGCAAATCCCCTTTTTTTCCTGTTCTTGCGGCTAGGTTTTGGAAAAACCCGTGAACTGCTCTCTCCCTTTTGGTTTTCCATATGTAAACTTATATATCTGTCTATATATATTATATACATATATTTATATATATATTTACATATATATATATATTATATATATAAATACTTACATACATATGTTATATATATATATATATATATATATATATATATATATATATATATATATTTTGTATGTGTGTACACTTTATGCACATATACATGCCACATTTATATATATAATCCCATAACTCCAAAATACTGTGCACTCCTACCAAAATAATTACGACGACTCGCTCCGTCATAATTATTTCTCTTTGATAGTCGCACAGGAATTCTATCTAAGCATGTCGAGTCACGACATTAGACGTTCGTACTTACTATAGTACTTAGATTAAATGTTCCATAAAATCAAATACCCCAAATAAGCCAAACGGATGCTGTTTCCGTTCATTTGGTGCGACCTTAAAGAGGAACCATGTCGTCAAGGCTATAATATAACATCATATATTATGGACTATAAGAGGCTTTATCACTGCATTATAGTCGCCCCAACAACATGGTAACTAGGTAACGCAATGAATGACCTGCGTCTATTTCTTTGTCACATGATATCATAAATATTGTGCAAACTGAGACCGTGTCATTTCACACTATATTTGTCTTGCTTGGTCTCACAAGTGAGTTGTATTTATAACTACGTTAGTTATAATGCATGCTATACAACCTCGCTCGGCCAAGGGGCCCGAATATATCATTACCAAAATAATTTGGGGACAAAATGATATTTCGATGTGCACATTTCCTACGCGTGAGTATGAACAACGAATCATAGTATTTATCATTATCATAGGATAGTTTTCAACTATAATCACGTTGCCCACAATGACACGCTAAATCTACATATCTTGTATCTCCAACTTAATAGACACGTTGTAAACATTATTGACACTTAACACATTTCACATAATGTTACAACATAAAATAGGTCACTCTCAATGTGTATGAAATCACACGCATACACACTCATATGATTAAACAATAATCATTTATCAACATTTATAGAACTCAAATGTACTTTAATCGATATGGCAATCTTAACTCGGCAATTAATGTTCCTCTTTTATTACCACGATTGTGAGGATAACTTAAGATTACATGACTTAATAAAAAAAACCATGGTTTTATGGTTCAAGACCAAGCGCATCTTCTCAAACCTTACATGATACAAGTCATATAATTAAGCAACAAAAATGTTACAACATTCTAAAACATGAACATAAGTAAAAGATAACTTTTAAAACACCACTTTATTCAGTCTCCCACTTGTTTTCAGAGTTTCTTAAATTATAGAAACTACAAAAAAAGGAGCAACCTTAAAATCATTTATCAAGCCACTCTCCATGGTCACGTAACCCCATGGATTCGAAATGAATTTCGCCCTTATCTTGAGATAAAGGTTTGGTGAAAGGATCAACTGTGTTGTTGTTAGTGTCTATACATAAAAGTGCAATCTTCCCTTCCTCGATGAAGTCTCGCGTTACAAAATACTTTCTATTCATGTATTTTGTCTTGTGATGCGACTTTGGCTCCTTGATTTGAGAAATGGAGGCACTATTGTCACAAAACAATTTCAAGGGGGCTTCACTCGATGGAACAATTCCAAGTTCTTCGAGGAATTTCTTTATCCATACTCCCTCTTTGCAAGCTTCCGCAGCTGCCATGACTTCTGCTGCGGTGGTCGAGTCAGCGGTAGTTGATTGTTTCCAACTACGCCAACTCACGGCTCCATTCAGAAGGAAAACGAACCCAGATTGAGATTTCCTGTCATCCGGATCTGTCATGAAACTAGCATCCGTGTAGCCTTCTACAACTAGTTCCTTATCCCCACCAAAAACAAGAAACTTATTCTTGGTCCTTTTCAGGTACCTAAGAATATTTTTGACAGCGGTCTAATGATTAGGACCGGGTGAAGCTTGATGTCGGCTCGTTATGCTCAGGGCATATGCAACATCCGGTCTTGTACAAGTCATGGCATACATGATGGAGCCTATGGCTGAAGCATAGGGGACATTCTTCATGTATTCAATGTCCGTGTGCGTGGAGGCACAATGCGACTTGCCCAACCGTAAAGATGTCTTCATTGGCACATTTCTCTTCTTAGAGTTTTCCATGTGAAACCTTTCTAAGACTTTGTCAATGTAAATACTTTGACTCGGGCCAATGAGTCTTCGAGACCTATCCCTATATATCTTGATCCTCAAGATATATTGAGCTTGTCCCATGTCCTTCATTGAAAAGATAGTTTTCAATGAGTCTCTTGTTTGTTCCATTATAAGTATATGATTGCTCATTAATAATATATCATTTACGTACAAAATCAAAAATATGATGTGACTCCCACTAACTTTCTTGTATACACAAGGTTCTTCCTTGCTTTGAATAAAACCGGGAGTTTTAACCTCATCGTCAAAGCGTTTGTTCCAACTCCTTGATGTTTGCTTCAAACCATAAATGACCCTCTGAAGTCTACATACTTTCTCGATATTTTCCGGAGTTTCAAAACCTTGAGGTTGTAACATGTATACCTCCTCAACTAGTTTTTCATTTAGGAAAGTTATTTTGATGTCCAACTGCCATATTTCATAATCATGGAAGGCGGCGATAGCCAACATGATCCGAATTGTTTTGAACATTACAACCGGCGAAAAGGTTTCATCGTAGTCAATCCCTTGGACTTGGCTATAACCTTTTGCTACAAGCCTTGCTTTGTAGGTTGTCAAGTTCTCATTCATGTCCATCTTCCTCTTGAAAATCCATTTGTTGGGAATGACTTTCTTTCCATCAAGAAGGTCAACCAAGTCCCATACTTGATTGTCATACATGGATTGCATTTCGGATCTCGTGGCCTCTATCCAGGCCTCTGAATCTTTCCTTCCCAATGCTTCTTCATAGGTCAGGGGATCTTCAGTGTCTATTACCAATGCATCATGAAAGCCCATGTAAAGGTCGGGCTTTCTTTTTACCCTGCTAGACATTCTGAGTTCTCTTTGCTCATCCCGTTCATCTTGAGGCTCTCGAATTTCTTCTAGAACCTCATGTAGAATTAATTCATGTTCAACACGAGCCAAACAATTACTTGGTGGCGCATTGCGAAGCTCCTCAACATGAATTTATGGAGGTGGATTGGCCACACTCCCACTGAGCAAAGGAACTATGTGTGATAGCTCGTGGTCATCTTGAACATCAAAATTCATATCATGATCACATCCTTGTAGGTCCTCTTGAGTTTCCTCAAGTATTATCCTACGATCACATCCATTCATTCTTTCAAGAAACTCTTTCTCCAAGAATGTAGCACCTTTCTTTACGAATATAGTATTTGTTGACTTGTGCCAAAAACTATACCCTTTGGTTTCTCTAGGGTATCCTATGAAAAAAACACTTGTCCGCTTTGGGTTCTAACTTTGTCGATTGCATACGTTTTACATATGTCTCGCAACCTCAAATCTTAAGGAACGATAAACTAGGCGGTTTTCCAAACCATGCATCATATGGAGTTTTATCAACAGATTTTGTTGGAACAATATTTAAAGTGAGAGTTGCAGAAAGAAGTGCGTGACCCCAAAAATATAAAGGTAGATCGGTCTGTCATATCATGGAACCGACCATGTCAAGCAGGGTTCGATTTCTCCTTTCGGAGACACCATTCCACTGCGGGGTGCCAGGTGGAGTAAGTTGTGGTACAATACCACACTCCTTCAGGTAAGTAGTGAACATGTTGCTCATGTACTCACCTCCGCGATCGGTTCTCAAGATCTTAATTCTCTTATCAAGTTGGTTCTCTACTTCATTTTTGTACTCCTTGAATTTTTCAAGGGATTCACTTTTATTCCTCATGAGATAAACATAGCCATATCGGCTATGATCATCCTTGAAGGTAATGAAGTACCTATAACCTTCTCTTGCACTCGTACTCATTGGACCGCATACATCTGAATGTATCAATTCCAACAAGTTATTCGCTCTTGCACCTTTCTTGCTGAAAGGTGTCTTGGTCATTTTTCCAGCTAAACATGATTCGCATGTCCCAATTGCATCTAAATCAAATGAGTTTAAAAGATTTGTTTGATGCAATTTCCTTATGCGTTTCTCGTTTATGTGACCAAGACGATGGTGCCATAAGAGTGTCTTATTCATATGAGATATCTTGAGTCTTTTGTTATTAATATTCATTACATGTTTATCCTCGACTATATTAAGCAAATACAAACCATTGGAAATAATAGCATTTGCATAAATAAACTGGCATTCTCAATTGTCATTTGCGAATTAACAATCATGTTACGGAGAGAAAAATGACTTATGTCCATCTTGGACAAAGTCTAATATATATATATAAGAGGTAATAAAGCATACAACATGTAACAGCATATAACACTCCCCCTCAAGTTGGGTCGTGGGAACTTCCCAGACCTAACTTGTTACATATAAAGTTCATTCTGACCCCAGTAACTCCTTTCGTGAGAATATCAGCAACTTGGTCTCCAGTCTTCACATGGCTCAAGGAAATAAGACCTTCTTCATACTTCTCTCGAACGAAATGACAGTCAACCTCGATGTGCTTTGTGCGTTCATGAAACACAGGGTTGGTTGCTATCTGTATTGCAGCTTGATTATCACACCATAACAGCGATGGGTCATGGACAGGGTATCTGATTTCACAAAGGGTCTGTCTGATCCACATGATTTCAGCAACAGTGTGTGACATAGCCCGATACTCTGCCTCAGCACTAGATCTGGCGACAGTGGTCTGTTTCTTGCTCTTCCAGGAGACAAGGTTTCCTCCCATAAAGATAGTAAATCCTGTGGTAGATTTCCGAGTGGCTAAACAACCTGCCCAGTCGGAGTCACAGTAAGCTTCTATATTGGAATGACCATGATTTTTGTATGATATTCCTAGACCAGGATCCTTCTTGATGTACCTAACAATGCGGAGAACAGAGTCCCATTGAGAGATAGTTGGGGTGGCCATGAACTGGCTGACCTTACTCACAGCACAAGCAATATCTGGACGAGTCATGGTAAGGTAGTTAAGTTTTCCAACTACTCTACGATACTTCTCTGGCGATTCAAAAGATTTGCTCTCAGCATGAAGGCTCTTTTCTCCTGGTTCAAGGGGAGAATCCATAGAGCGGCAGTCAGACATTCCAAGATCAGATAACAGATCGAGGGCATATTTACGTTGAGAAACAAAGATAGAGTCGTCATGATCAGTAACTTCAATCCCAAGGAAGTATCGCAACGACCCCAGATCTTTGGTTTGGAAGTTGGAGTGTAAGAACGCTTTGAGATCGGTTATCCCTTTAGGATCACTTCCCGTGATGACAATATCATCAACGTACACAATCAGGAGCACAGTACCTGCTGAGGAGTTCCGATAAAAGAGAGATGAGTCTTTGATACTCTTGGTAAGGCCGAATTTGGTGACAACAGACCGAAAGCGAGCAAACCACTGGCGCGGGGATTGTTTCAACCCATATAAAGAGGCAAGGAGACGACACACCTTGTTACGCTCCCCCTCAGCAACGAACCCAGGTGGTTGTTCCATATACACTTCTTCCTCCAAGGACCCATGAAGGAATGCATTCTTGATGTCTAACTGATGAAGAGGCCACCGGTGAGTGGCTGCAAGAGAGATCACGATCCGAATAGAGGACATCTTGGCAACAGGAGCAAACGTTTCCTCATAATCCACGCCATAAGTTTGGGCATAACCTTTGGCAACGAGGCGGGCTTTCAAGCGAGCAAGAGAGCCATCAGCATTGGCTTTAACGGAGTAGATCCATTTGCAACCAATAGCGCGCTTGCCTGGAGGCAAAGACACAAGTTCCCAAGTATTATTCAGTTGAAGTGCTGTCAATTCCTCGTGCATAGCAGCCATCCAGCCAGGATGAGTTTTGGCATCCCCAACCGTTGAGGGAATGGTGTACTGAGCCAACGTTAAGTGAAGGGCGGTATGAGAAGCAGACAACCCCTGATAAGAGCTCACATAGAGGGGTCTATTTTGGCAAGTCCGACTTCCCTTTCGGAGAGCAATGGGACGCTCGGGACTAGCCAGAGGTAGAGCGGCAGGCACTTCAGTTTGGGTCAGGTCCTCATGTGCAGGTGCAATCTGAGGAACAGAAGTTGTGCCATCAATGATTGAGGTAGGCTGAGATGGTGGTATTTCAGTTCTGCCAGAAGTGCGACGAGAGTAGACTTGCCCCCAAAGAGGGCACAACATATCAGTCGGAGAGACGAGGGCAGAATCAGGATGAGGAACAAGCATATCATCGAGAGAGAAATCAGGAGATGAAGTAGGAAGGGGAGAGCTAGTTGTACGATAAGAGTCAGATTCGAGGAAGACAACATCGGAAGAAATGATATATTTGTGAAGTTCCGGAGAATAACAACGATATCCCTTGGTGGTCCGAGAGTATCCAAGGAAGATACACTTCAAAGAGCGCGGATCAAGTTTAGAAACTGAGGGACGAGCATCCCGAACATAGCAGACACACCCAAAGACCTTAAAGGATAGAGGAGGCCCTGAGTGGTCGGGATAAAGGATGTGATAAGGTGTCTCCCCCTGAAGAATATGAGTAGGGAGATGATTAATGAGATAGGCAGCGGTAAGGACAGCATCTCCCCAAAAGTGTTTAGGAACCTGCTTATGATGGAGGATAGCCCGGGTAACCTCAAGAAGGTGGCGATTTTTTCGTTCGGCAACCCCGTTTTGTTGGGGGGTATCAGGGCAACTAGTTTGGTGGATGATACCCTTGTCAGAAAGGAAGCTAGACATGGACTGAGACATGTATTCCCTCCCATTATCGGTACGAAGACATTTCAGACGAACAGAAAATTGAGTGAAAATTTCATTCCACAAATGTTGAAAAATAGATAGTAATTCAGAGCGATTTTTCATTAAGTAAACCCAAGTCATGCGAGAAAAATCATCAATAAAGGTAACATAATATCTGTGTCCTAACAACGTAGGGACAGGACACGGTCCCCAGACATCAGAATGAAGTAAATCAAAAGGTGCAGAAGCACGAACATCAACACGAGGTACATAGCTAACTCTATGGAGTTTAGCAAACAAACACGACTCACAGCTGAGATGGGAAACGTTCCCAAACTCAGGATACAAACGACGCATGACCTGCATAGAAGGATGACCATGACGGTAGTGGAGGTCCAAGAGTTTGGCTGAAGCAGCAGAACAGGCAATGTGGGAAACTTCATCTAGAACATAAACACCACCACGCAGCTTTCCTCTACCAATAATACGGCTCGTCGACTGTTCCTGAAAAATGCAACCAGAAGATGTGAAGATAGCAGTGCAGTTTAAATCACGAGTAAGCTTACTAATAGACAATAAGTTGTAAGCTGATTGAGGAACATGAGCAACCGAGGATAGAGGCATATCCGGTGTCACATTGCAGCTTCCAAAGCCCACAATAGGAACAGTGGATCCATCTGCAACAGTAATGGAAGACCCACAATGGGGATGATATGAATGCAAGATACCTGAAGAACTAGTCAGGTGGTCAGAAGCTCCAGAATCTGCCAACCACTGAACTGGACGCTGGGAAGTGCAGGCACTATGAGGAGGAATAGTCTGGGCCACAGCAGCACTATGAGGTGGAGAAGAAATCGGAAATGCCTGCATGCGACGATACTCCTCCTCAGAGATCTGGACAGTGCGGGGACCCGGGGTTGCCGGTGTCAAGTCGGCAACGTGAGCAGATCGAGGTGAAGAAGACGCGGATTTGACCGCCCAGTCTGGCTTCCCATGCACAAGCCAACATGTATCCTTTGTGTGACCTCGACGTCCACAATGAGTACAATGTCGCGTATCAATCTCCCGACCACGTCCAGAACCAGACCGACCGCCTCGGCTATTCCCCCTTCCCCCTCGAGAGGCCAGCGCAATTGACTCGCTGGAGGAAACATGTAGAGCAGCTGGAGAAGAGGCAGAGCCCGCTTTAGTCAGACGATGGTACACACTAGCAGTCTGCAAGGTAGAAGGACTCGCAAGCATTTCGGTTCTTGTTGTTGAGAAGTTTGGATCAAGACCGTTCAGAAGCCAGATGAGAACCAGATGCTCACGTTGAGCCTGATGTCCTTCACGAGTAGAGGGGATCTCCCAAAGATCCAGGATTTCATCGGCAAGAACCTTCCATTCGGCGAAGTACTCAGTGACAGGACGAGCTCCTTGTCGTAGCTCAGCCATCTTGGGAAAGAGTTCACCAAGACGAGAGAGGTTGTTAGCTTGAGAAAACATCATATGCAGGGTGTCCCACAACTCCTTAGTGCTATCACAATTCTTGCACATTTGCTGAACTGATGGGTCCATGGAACTCAGAAGGAGCGCAAAGATACGACAATCATCACTGTACCAATCGTCGTATTCGGCACTTCCCACGGCATGAGTAGGAAGTCTAGTAAGGTGGTGAGTACGTCGGATGCCTGCAAGAGACATAGTAACCCCCTTTTTCCACAACTGAAAGTTGGAGGAGGTAAGGATAGTGGTAGCCAGCCTTGCATTGGAAGGAAAAGTATTGGTAGAATCCCCTGAGGGAACAGGTGTCTGAGTGATGCTTGTAGCCGAGTCTCCCATGGTCTTTGGACAAGAACCTTCAATAGACAACCAGAGACATCAATAAACAGTACCCGGAGACAGCCACACAACAGCGGGCGACTTCAGTGCAGCAGAGCAGAGGAGAGGAGATCGGCATCCAGCAGGGATCGGCGGTCAGAGAGAGAGAGGCGGCGGTCAGAGAGAGAGACGGTCAGAGAGAGAGGGATCGGCATCCAGCAGAGATAGCAACAGGGATCAAGTAAGCGGCAACAGCAACCTGTGGCCGCATCGACACGCGACGGAGAATAGCGCGGCGAATCGGCGCGGAAACAGGCAGCAGCAGCAGCGATCGGCGCGGAATCAAGCAGCAGCAGCGACGGCAGGCGGCATCGTCACGCGATGCGCCTCCGTCTAGGGCACGGGAGAACGATGGCGCAGGCGAGCGAACGCGGCGGAGAAGAACTCGACGGAGAATAGCGCGGCGGAGAACGAACGCGGCGGAGAAGAACGAACGAAGGCGGCGGATGCGAGAAAACCCTAGCGGAGCGTAAGTTCCTCTGATACCATGTTACGGAGAGAAAAATGACTTATGTCCATCTTGGACAAAGTCTAATATATATATATAAGAGGTAATAAAGCATACAACATGTAACAGCATATAACAAATCACAAAACGAAAACCTTCTGCATCTAAACATGATACAGAAATAATGTTTCTCAAAATAGAAGGGACATGATAAACGTTTTTCAAAATTAAAACTAAACCACTAGATAAACGAAGGTCTAGGGTGCCAACTGTAATCGCGGAGATTTTTGCACCATTCCCGACCTTCAGCACAACCTCTCCTTTCGAGAGCGTTCTTCTATCCCTTAATGACTGCACATTAGAAACTAAGTGAGCACATGATCCGGTATCAATTACCCAATCAAGGATAGTTGTGGTCAAGTTTAAATTCAGTTCAATAACATATATACCTTTAGGGCGCTTGCGTTCAATCTTGCCTTCATCCAAGTCCCGTTTGTACTTGCGGCAATTCATCTTGTAGTGTCCCTTTTCATGGTAATGGAAACACTCGGTGAGATCTGTAGGAGAGTTCTTCACCTTGCTTCTCTTGGAGTTGCTCACATGAGCTCCTCCCTTATTGCCTTTCGAAGAGAAACCTCTACTTGTATTTTTGATTGCACATTTGCCTTTATTCTTAAAGGGCTTCTTGCTACTCGACGCAACGGCCAAGACAGAATTAGTCTTTGTCTTGCCCATGTCCACCTCAGCAGTTTTGAGGGCATCGTGGAGTTCATTCATGGTCATCTTCCTTTCACGCATATGGTAGTGCATAATGAAATCCTTATAGGAATAAGGAAGTGACCCCAGTATGATATCCTCAGCTATGTCATCGGGGAGTTGAGAATTTAGTTTCTCTAATTTCTCTAGATAGCTCTGCACCTTTAGGAAGTGCACTGAGACAGATTCACCCTCCATCATCTTGCACCTTGTGAGTGCTATGGTGGTCTTGTAGCGCTCTTTCCGAGCACTATGGGTGAACATCTTCTCTAATTGCGCTATGATTTCCTTTGCGGGAGTATCGAGAAATTTCCTTTGCTACTGATCGCCAATGCTAGCCAAGATCAAAGTTTACACAACACGCTGTTGTTCATTCCACTTCTTTTGTTCCTCCTTTTCAACATCGGTTGGTTTGTCTTTCTCCTTCGCTTCTAGGCACTTGCCATCCAGAACTTGTTGGAGATTTTCCAAACGCAATACGATGTTCAACTTGAGGATCCAATCAGAATAGTTTGAACCGTCGTTTGCAAGAGGACTCTTATCAATCATGGAACGCAGAAAATTTAGAAGAGTTGATATGATTTTAAAGAAAAGAGAAAACAAATTTTTACTTAAAGTTCATATAAAAAAAACTGTTATTGCTATGTCAAGAGAAATAAACACAGCATCGCACAAGATCCTTTCCGAACAAGCGGACTCATCCATTCGTTTGTATAGGTAGGTACAAGCACCAATCATAACCTTTAAGCAAAGCTAACCCTTATGACTCTTGAACAACATATTATTTCATGTTATGAATAATAAAACACAATAATATGAAAACCTTTTCCCAAGATATTCAAGCCTAGATCTCGAAAATCTTGTTTAAGAAAACTCATTTTATTGGCCAACTAGTGTGGACACAGTATTCCCACAAGAAGAGTAAATTGTGCCTCACACAGATTTAATCTCCTGTGGCCTAATACCAAGCTCACACATGTTCCACCATATCTAGTGATTAGAATCACACTCATGCTCTTCCAGGATCACTGGCTTAGGCGGATATAATGAGGAGGAAAGCATCTTAAATTTTTCACTTCGCATTCCACCAGGGAATGGAAGAATTTCAAAATTAGGCTAACTCACGGCATTCTAAAATACAACCATCACAAACAAATACATTCCAGAGTTTGCAAAATAAAAAGAATGTCAAAAAAGGAATAAAACCCGCTAGTCGGAACCCTAACATTGGATAAGCCCATGTACTCAACCCTACATGATTCATCTAGATCATTTTAAATCCAAAAAAAATAATCTCCTCATAATCCATACTAGGGTGGATTACGCAATATGAATCATAAGGTCTAGGACATAGCAAATCCAAACCATTAGGCACCAAAACTAGCAACTAAAGAGTTACATTGAAGTGAGATATCGCAACCTGCCTCTGATACCACTGTAGGATTTCACGTGCAGTGGTAGGGGGAATTTTTTTAAAAAAAAATTCCCAAATACCATACAATACACAGGGATCGGATATCCCAAGGCAATGCAAAACAGGCTTAACAAAATAAACCCTAACTCATCACATCTAATCCATCACATGCGTTAGAAAATTATACCTCTAGAGAACAATCTCTAGGCGGAAGAGGAAGACGCGCCGGAGAAGATGATAGCGATCCCACCGCAATAATGAGGTCGATCGTTTTGTCTATTGGTTCACCTTGAACCCGAACAGCGACAAATTTCTATTCCGTTGACGGGGAATAGAAACACTAGCTTAGAACTTCTCTCCTCTTGCACCGATGACTCCAAGTGGCCGAACCACACTAGTCGTCGGGTAAGGAAGAGAAGGGTGAAGAAGGATCTAAAACCGCTGTGGAGGAGGAGCAGACTCACGACATCGCACAAGCCGCGGCCGACCGGGAAGGAACGCCTAGGGTCGGCGAGCAGCAGGGTGATGGCGGCGACAAACTTGCCCAGCGACGGGGCAGGGGCTGCGAGGCTTTGAGGCGGCAAGCTAGCCCGACGACGGAGGGGCGGACTGCGATGGCGGCGGCAAAAGCTCCAGATCGCAAATCCCCTTTTTTTCCTGTTCTTGCGGCTAGGTTTTGGAAAAAACCTGTGAACTGCTCTCCCTTTTGGTTTTCTATATGTAAACTTATATATCTGTCAATATATATTATATACATATATTTATATATATTTATATATATATATTTTATATATATAAATACTTACATACATATGTTTATATATAACTTATATATATATATAATTTGTATGTGTACACTCTATGCACATATACATGCCACATATATATATAATCCCATAACTCCAAAATACTGTGCACTCCTACCAAAATAATTACGACGGTTCGCTCCGTCATAATTATTTCTCTTTGATAGTCGCACAGGAATTCTATCTAAGCATGCCGAGTCACGACATTAGACGTTCGTACTTACTATAGTACTTAGATTAAATGTTCCATAAAATCAAATACCCCAAATAAGCCAAACGGATGCTGTTCCCGTTCATTTGGTGCGACCTTAAAGAGGAATCATGTCGTCAAGGATATAATATAACATCATATATTATTGACTATAAGAGGCTTTATCACTGCATTATAGTCACCCCAAGAACATGGTAACTAGGTAACGCAATGAATGACCTGCGTCTATTTCTTTGTCACATGATATCATAAATATTGTGCAAACTGGGACTGTGTCATTTCGCACTATATTTGTCTTTCTTGGTCTCACAAGTGAGTTGTATTTATAACTACGTTAGTTATAATGCATGTTATACAACCTCGCTCGGCCAAGGGGCCCGACTATATCATTACCAAAATAATTTGGGGACAAAATGATATTTCGATGTGCACATTTCCTACGCGTGAGTATAAACAACGAATCATAGTATTTATCATTATCATAGGATAGTTTTCAACTATAATCACGTTGCCCACAATGACACGCTAAATCTACACATCTTGTATCTCCAACTTAATAGACACGTTGTAAACATTATTGACACTTAACACATTCTACATAATGTTACAACATAAAATAGGTCACTCTCAATGTGTATGAAATCACACGCATACACACTCATATGATTAAACGATAATCAGTTATCAACATTTATAGAACTCAAATATACTTTAATCGATATGACAATCTTAACTCGGCAATCAATGTTCCTCTTTGATTACCACGATTGTGAGGATAACTTAAGATTACATGACTTAATAAAAAAATCATGGTTCTATGGTTCAAGACCAAGCGCATCTTCCCAAACCTTACATGATACAAGTCATATAATCAAGGAACAAAAATGTTACAACATTCTAAAACATGAACATAAGTAAAAGATAACTTTCAAAACACCACTTCATTCAGGTGGTTCTGTCCAGCGGCGGCAGACAACTCCAGGCGGAGGCAGCGGTTTCCGGCGACAGCAGTTGCGAGAGGAGGCGACGTTCGGTCGATCCAGTCGGATCGACATCTGGTCGGGCTCATCTCGGCGACAGACGGGGCAACGACTTCAGGTGGAGCTAGCAGAGGCGGCATCCGGTCAGATCCGACATCAGGCCGGCTTCCTGCAGTAGTTCCAAACGGTGGTGGCAATTCCGAGCGACGACTCCTATTTTTCATCTTTCAATTCTCTCTTTGTTGTTCGACCGTGTTTACGGTCTTTGTTTGTATCTTATTACCTCATATTTATAGTGTATCTTTTCCGGCGCGCTCTCACCGTGGACGTAGGAGCTCATCTCCGAACCACGTATATTATTTTGTCGTCTGGTTGTGCTTGTTTGGATTTAATTTTGCTTGTCATTTTATTGCTCAAATAATCTTCCGTTGCAAGATTCGCGGCGAACCACCGTAGTCGCAGATCCGGTCCCAATTTCATAACAAACTGTAACAATCGTCACTATTTGTCTTACACCATTAAATTAATAAATTTTTAGATTCATTTATGGCCGTGCAAGATGAAATGTTTGTTTTTGTGCATATTTCATTTCTATTAGGAAAGATCGGCCGGAGTTTACATCCTAATCTGTGCAAGTTAATATTAATCTTTCATGTGAGACATTTGATGTATGCACAATAATAAAAGTGAAGCAGCAATATCAAATGATTAATATTGAATCAAATGTTATGATTTGGTGTATGCACACATTTGATTACTAACTAATGATGATGAGATGATTTGGTGTATGCACACATTTGAATCAAATGTTATGAATCAATCGTCACTATTTGTCTCACCCGCGGTTTCCGTAACCGTCTATTTCGAGCCGCTTGTTTCTATTAAAACCCGTAAGACAGTTATCGTGAAACCCAACCTCTCGGCAAATCTCTCGCACGCTCTCCTTTTTCCCCGCAGTCTCCTCTCGTGTCATCGCCGTATTCTTCTCCCAGTCGTGTCGTATTCTTCTCCCAGTCGTACCGTATAAGGTAGCCGGCAATTCCTCCCTGGTCGGCAGCGGTATCAGACGGTGGGAGACGCTGAGTAGCCGCTTCCTCTTCCCTTAACAGTACCTAGCGCTTTCATCTCTCCTCCTACAGGCCAATCGATCTTCACCAAGATTTCAGAAACTCTCGGTAGCCTCATATTGGGGATTTCTCTTTTCCTTTCAGTCTAGGTGAGTTTCTTGCTTGGTCTTTCTCAAATTAGGATCGATAATCCAGTATTGGTTTCAATCTATGTTTTGTGTTCCTATTCCCCTATCTGTGAATTTAATTGTTGAGTTATACTTGATTTTAGAAATTAGAGAAATCGACTTCTCCGTTCCGAAAACTCTAGCCTTCGACTTTAAGAAAGTGGTAAATCCTTTTCTTCAATATGTTTTATCAAGCTCTAAATTAGAAGTGGTGTTTATGTGTGGAATTGTTGCTTTTGCGGGTATAGGGAATTCCATAAAGAAGGTTTTTTTAGCACATTCCAAACAAAAGCAATGTCGTCGCGTCAGGTGTACGAGCGCCGCAACCCCGCGGTAAGAAATTCTAATTCTTTCTGGCTAAGCATATTTTTAACACAATTTGATTTCCATCAACAAACAGCTCAAATTCTCACAAATCCATATTTTTTTATTCTTATTGTTGTATGTTTCATGACCCTTTGAAGAATAACCATAACATCCTTGGTAGACAGAAAGGTGGACTGTACTATCTCCAATAGCCTACCACAGTATCAGAAGTTAAGAATGCAACTGCTGTTTCAAAGGGTCTTCCCAAATCAATCCTTTGCCATTATAGATTGGGGGCACATTTCAACTGCAAATTGAAAGCTCTTGACTAGTCACATTTCCGATTTACCAAATGTTAAACACTATGATTGTTGATGGGTTGCACCACCATTTATAAGGAGGATTCCCCCATGATCTCCTCCCGAAGTGGGAGATCATGGGGTTGACTAGTCAACTCCACCTCCCATGAACTCCTCATAATGAGAGAAACATGGTGTGGGGGGGGGGGGCGGGCCAACTCCCTCTCTCTCCACCAAAAAACTCCCCCCCCCCCTTAAGGGGTCAAAGTCCCCTTAAGGGGAGGGGCGGTTTTTTGGTGGAGAGAGAGGGAGTTGCCCCCCCCCCCCAATGTTTCTCTCATTATGAGGAGTTCATGGGAGGTGGAGTTGACTAGTCAACCCCATGATCTCCCACTTTGGGAGGAGATCATGGGGGAATCCTCCTTATAAATGGGAGGGATTCTTTTTCGTATGGGGGGTTGTTGAAGCTCTTCTCTGACAGGTCTACTCGGGAGCCTATGAGCAAGAGTTCTCCCCCGAAAGCGGTGGTGCAACCCATCAACAATCATAGTGTTTAACATTTGGTAAATCGGAAATGTGACTAGTCAAGAGCTTTCAATTTGCAGTTGAAATGTGCCCCCAATCGATGATGCCAAAGGATTGATTTGGGAAGACCCTTTGAAACAACAGTTGCATTCTTAACTTCTGATACTGTGGTAGGCTATTGGAGATAGTACAGTCCACCTTTCTGTCTACCAAGGATGTTATGGTTATTCTTCAAAGCGTCATGAAACATACAACAATAAGTATAAAAAATATGGATTTGTGAGAATTTGAGCTGTTTGCTGATGGAAATCTGACTACCGCGGACTTCCAGAGCCTTGCCTCGAGGCCACTCAAAAATCTGCAATGCAAGCCACATCTAAAATATGCATTATTCCCCTTAGGGTTTCGGTAAGGAAATCTCAAATAATTTTGGTTAGGGTGAACACAAAATGATCAAAATAGTGTATTACCTCTACGTGAGAGCGTCTAAGGCTCACAACGCGCCCAACACCAGACTAGCGGTGGATTTAGAACTCCAAACCCTAACTAGGGCAAGTGGGAAAATGCGAAAAAACATTAGGGTTAACTTCCAATAGAAGGATTTCCACGAAGAATGAAGACTAGAGAGGAACAAAACTCACCGGAACCAAAACAAACTTCGGCACTCTTGATTCCACCGGTTAGGGTTGAAACTGGTTCTCCCACGGCCAAGGAAGGAAGGAGAGCACTCACCGGCGCCCGTAGAGGAAGGAGGAAGAGCTTACGCTGAGAAATGGAGTGGGGGAGGGCACCGCTAGGGCTAGCGGGAGGCGGCAGTGCGTCGAGTGCGGGAGACGGGAGACGCGGAAATCGGGCGGAGGCTTGTGGTTTCTCTCGTGAAAAAGAAGCTTACGAGTTTTAAAGTTTGCTGGCATGCGGTTTTGATAATAACCGCTAGAGGAAAGGGGGTGAGACTTGTTATTGGCACTCCAAAATGTGCTACGTTTCGCAACTTAAAATAAAATGTGTCGCACGTCTTTATGACTGATGTTGGGTACATTGGAAATTGTGTACCTGATTTGGAGAAGCCTCGCCTGACTTAATAATATACATCAGGTTGTATTTGATGGTGTATTGAGTTTACTTGTGCAGGCAGAAGAATGCAGAAAATATTCTAAGTACAAAAGTGTCGAGACATTTATAATGTGTCAACATCTTTGAAGGAGCAGCGTCGAGACTAGAAGCAAAGTTGTGTCGACACACGGGACTTGTGTCGACACATGGAATTTGAGTCGACAACAGCTGTGTTGACACTCAGGACTAGTGTCGACACACTTGAATTTGAAGTGCTGACATTAGTAGAAGGGTTGTGTCGACACACAAGACTTGTGTCGACATACAGAGTTTTGAGTCTGCATCAGCTGTGTCGACACACAGGACCTTTGTCGACATACAGAGTTTGGGTCTACATCAGTTGTGTCGACTGTTTCTGAAGTATGTCGACACATTCTACAAAGGCAGTGTAGAGAATGGATGAAGAGCTATGTCGACAGTTTCTGAAGAGTGTCGACTACGTCAAAGGAGTTGTGTCGACACATTCTACAAAAACTATGTCGACAGTTTCTGAAGTTTGTCGACAACACCAAAGGAAGTGTGTCGACACCCGAGAAATTGTGTCGACACGTGCTTTATATGTGTCGACACTTACTATCCTTGTGTCTCGACACATTCAGCTGAGTTAAATAATTCTAAGTGTCAGATCTCAAGACTGAAGACTTAACAGCTGCCAGAATTGTCAAGGCTTGTTAGACATGTCAGAACTGTCAGATGTCAGTCAACTACCAGATCAGTCGGTTGCCTATGATGTGATCTATAAATAGAGCTGAGCTATCAGAGAAAATCAACACAGTGAGACAAAGAGAAAATATAGAGGGAAGCCAAGAAGAAGGAGGAATATTGCAAGAAGAATTCACAAAATTTTGTACAGCAAGAAGATTCTGATTCTAAATCAGAGAAGGAGACAGCATCTCTTTAGATCTGTCAGAGTTTGCAAAATTAAGTCTGCAAGAAGGAAGCAGCAGAGTCTACATCAACTTCTCAAGAAGATTCAACCTAAATTCTCTCTTTCAAGAAGCTTTGAATAAGCTAAGTAAGGTTGAATCTGATTCATTACAGCAGTGGTCTAAAGAAAGCAGATTAATCAAGATTTGATCAAGATTCCCTCACCCCTCTCTCTCTATCTGGGTGAAAGAAGAAAGTAATTCTTTATTCAATATTCTGTAAGATCTATTTTTAGATCTGAGCGTAAGAGATTTAAATCTCTGAGTTGTAAGCCTGTAATTCTAAAAGCTGTGGTATGGCTGATATCCTGAGGTAGGAGATTGAGTTCCTTGAGCTGTAGGCCCGGTGATAAGGCTGAGGTAAGGTTTGATTGCCTGAGTTGTAGGAGTGTGGTTTCACTCTGAGGTAGGGTTCTTGGGAAGAGCCTGAGGTGTAGGACTTGTTGAAGTCTGAGTTGTAGGAACCAATTTGGGTTCTGAGTTTAAGATCTGAGGATCTGAGAAAGTGGAAGAGAATTTAGCTGAATCTAGTGTATTGCTGGATAGGCGAAGGGGAAAAGTGGATGTACTAATCTCTTGGGGAACCAAGGACTGGGAATCTAGTGTATTGCTATGAAAAGTTTTTCAGAATTGTCAATGAGTTGATGACTTATGAAAGGGTCTTCAGCACTTATGAACTGAATGACAAGTTTCTCAGGTCATTAACCAAGGACTGGGATACCAAGGTCTGTGCCATCAGTGAAGTGGCCAGACTTGCAGATACTCCTCCACCAACTTTGTTTGAAAAATTGTTGTCTTATGAAATGCAGTTGATTGCCAAAAAGAAAAAGTAAAAGAGCAGCATGTCTTATGACAAAGATAAGTTTGTGGCTTTCAAAGTTGAAGCTACAAAGAAGGGCTGGAGAAAGTCTCATTCTCCTCCCAAAAAAGTTGCAGATATTGATTCAGAAAGTTTAGACACAAGCACATCAGAAGGCGATAACTCTGATGAGGATCTTGTTGCCTTTTCTAGGCAATTCCAGATGTTCCTGATGAAAAAGAACTGGAGGAGAAGGTCATTCTCTTTTTCTTACTCCAAGGATAACTATTATAAGGGAAAGAAGAAAATCTCTAAAAAGAAAAGTTATAGCTCTAAACCTGGTAAACAAAATTCTATTAAAATTGTTTGTTATTGTTGCAGCAAGCCAGGATATGTTATAGCTGACTGTCCTGTCAAAAGAAAGGAGTCTGTTGAGAAAAAGAAACAACAGTATAAAGGAAAGAAGGAGAAATCCTTTGTAGCCAAGAAACAGAAAAGTTGGACTGACTCTTCTTCATCAGAGTCAGAAAATAAAGAGGAAGCTGAGGCCTACATCGGGTTGTTCTCAACTGAGAAAGATTCTGTAGAAACCGAATTCTTGCAGTTGCTGGATGATATCAATAAAGCAGAAGACAGTCAATGCATGGGGCTGATGGCCATAGCTGAGGATGGATACAGCTAGGAGCAGCCTGGCCCTAATAAGGTACAATCTTCACCTTCAGTGTCAGATTATGTTACTAGCCCAGAGTCAGAAGCAGTTTCATCAAGAGAAGAAGATGACTCTGAATCTGAAGGAGACATCAATCAACTGATTGATGATTATGGAGAGCTCCTGCAAGCCTTTAAGGAAAGCAGACTCCTAGCCAAAAAATTTGCAAAGGAGAATGTCAATCTGAAGTTGGCTTCTTCAGACTCAGCAAAAGTGTTGGATCTGAAGTTAAAATAGATTAGTAAATTAAAAAATATAACTTTTATTCAGATGGGTACCATTACTTTCAAGAATAACCACATTAGGAATCTTGAAAGTAGACTCCAAAAGGAGAGGGAGCTGATGGTCAAGTTCTCAAAACCTAGTTCCGTGTTACCTTTGATAGACTCCTCTTCTCAAAAGGGTAAGGAGGGATTAGGGTTCAAAGGAAGAACAAGAGCTGCAAATTCCAATAGGAAAGGCAAAGCTCTAGCTCAGCCACTTGCTTCCAAACCTCCAATTTCTTTTAAAAAAGTGGTTCAACATTCTAACAGATATGATCATGATAGTATTTATGGTCATTGTAAGCAAGGCAAGGGTGCAAGTGCCTATTGGGCAGTCCATGAGAAAACCCAAATGGCCTATAATAGACCATTTGTGTTTGGAGCACTAGCCCCAATACTCAAGGACAAGGTAGCAGCTAACTCACAAAGTCTGCATGTCCGTTATCAAGCTAAGGGAATGTCTGGTAGCAAAGCAGGCTTAAGAATATCTGAAGCTATCAAGAGTATGCATTCTAAAAAAAGGGCAGCTGCTGGAAGGGAACAAGATGTTTCAAGTACTTTTACTGCCAGACAAGTCCCTAAGCTTGCCTTGGCTGAAAGACTTAAGAAAATAGCTGATATACCAGCTGGTTTAAGAGCAACAGACAACATTGTTGTTAAGCCAGTTCTTAAAAGAAGGTACAATGTACATGAGTGTTGGTGTTGGTGTTGTGGCAATGTGGGCCACTATGACATTGATTGCTGGCACAATAAGAGTGTCCAGAGAAGTAATGGTGGCATATCTGTCAGAAGAACTGAAGGTAGACATGTTCAGTTTAGATCTAACTTGCACCTAGGACCCAATAAAATTTAGGGTCTTAAGGTTAAATAGTTTATTTGTTGCAGGTTAGTTCAAGTGGCCATACCCCTACATGATACTTGGATAGTAGATGTTCCAGACACATGAATGGAACAAGAAGCATGCTAAAAGAATTCACTCCTATTGAGAATGGTCCCAAAGTTATCTTTGGGGGCTCAGAAAAAGGGGTAACTAAAGGTTTTGGTAAGATAACTAACGGTATAGTAACTATCACACAAGTAGCTTATGTGAAAGGTTTGAAACATAACCTTACAAGCATAAGTCAACTATGTGATCTGGGCTATGACATTTCTTTCCTCAATGATGAGTGTCAAATTAGAAGGACAAGTGACCAAGGGGTTATATTGTCTGACACTAGGAGAGGAAATGTTTACTGTCTAGACTTTGAATGTGAGAGTGGGGACTCTCCTATATGCCTAGTTGTAGATGAGAAAGCTTCTCATTGTGTCCAATGGTACAAGAGGCTGACTCACCTGAACTACAAGACTATAGGCACACTCTTTAGTGAATAGTTAGTAAGGAATGGTCCTAAGATTAAGTGCATTAAGGAGGGAATCTGCTCAGTTTGTCAAAAGGACAAACAGACCGGGTCTTCCTTCCAAAGTCTTGATACCAAAGCCTCAGTAAGGTGTTTATACCTCCTGCATATGGATCTATTTGGTCCAATGTTAGTTCATAGTGTAGGTAGAAAAGTCTATACCCTTGTGGTAGTTGATGATTTTTCCAGATTTGCTTGAGTATTCTTCCTAAGGAAAAAATCTGAAACCCCAGATATCTTCCAGACTTTTGTCAAGCAAATTAAGAATGAATTTAATTATTCTATGATCAAGATCAGAAGTGATCATGGGACTGAGTTTCAGTCTGAATGCATGACAAAGTTCTGTGAAGGGTTTGAGATTCATCAAGAATTCTCTTCACCTAAAACTCCACAGCAAAATGGAATTGCTGAGAGGAAGAATAGAACTCTAATTGAGGCAGGTAGGACCTTGTTAAATGACACTTCTCTCCCAAAATATTTTTGGGCAGAGGCAGTAAATACTGATTGTCATGTCCTCAATAGAGCTTCCATCACCAAAAGCCACAAAAAGATTCCCTATGAAAATCTGAAAGACAGAAAACCAAATTTATCTTATTTTAGGATTTTTGGTAGCAAGTGTTATGTACTAAACAATGGTAAGTCTCATGTGACTAAGTTTGCTGTCAAGTCCCAAGAAGGGATATTTGTTGGGTACAACAACAATAGTAGAGCATATATGATCTATAACTTGACTACACAAGTTGTAGAAAAATCAGTCCATGTTGTCTTTGATGTGTCTAAGTTAATTAACTGTGAATTGCCAAGTACTTCTTCAAGTTCTGCAGGTTTAAAAGATTAGATGAAAAATCTGACCATCAGGGAAAATAAACCAGCAGGCCAAGAGATTGAAGATGATGGATGTTGTCCAGGGGGAGCTCAAAACTTACAAGTTGAGAATGAAAAACAACCAGCTGAAGACATCGAGGATCAGCAAGCTGAAGGAAATAAAGAACACCAAGCTTAACAAAGATTACCGCTAGCTATGAGACATTTAAGAGATCATCCACCTCACCAAATCATTGGTGATGCAAGTCATGGTGTGATGACCAGAAGCAAGAGCTTGAACTCGGCTCTATGTTCAAGCTTCCTGTCTCAAATGGAACCAAAGAAGTTTGAAGAGGCTATCCAAGACTCACACTGGATTGGTGCTATGCAGGAAGAGCTGAACCAATTCAAGAGATGTAAAGTCTGGAAACTGGTCCCCAGACCTAAGGGACATAATGTCATAGGAACTAAGTGGATCTACAAGAATAAGTTAGATGAAAATTACATTATTGTCAAGAACAAAGGCAGATTGGTGGCAAAGGGCTACAGACAGGATGAAGGAATAGACTTTGACCAGACCTTTGCCCCAGTAACAAGGCTGGAAGCAATAAGACTATTCCTTGTCTATGCAGCTCATAGAGGATTCAAGGTATTCCAGATGGATGTCAAGTCAGCATTCCTGAATGGAGATCTAAAAGAGGAAATATATGTGGATCAGTCATCAGGTTTTGTAGATCCACACTTTCCTGATCACGTTTACAGTCTTAGGAAAGCTCTATATGGGTTGAAACAAGCTCCTAGAGCATGGTATGAGACATTGTCTACTTTCCTCATTGAGAACAAATTCACAAGGGGGAAAATATACAAGATCTTATTCCTAAGGGAATCAAATGGCAAATCATCTTAGTTCAGATATATGTTGATGATATAATCTTTGAATCTACTGAGAACAACCTTTGCAAGAAATTTGCCAAACTAATACAAGGAAAGTTTGAGATGAGCAGCATAGGTAAGCTAAAATTTTTCTTGAGACTCCAAGTAAGACAGACTGATGATGAACTGTCTATATCCCAGTCTAAGTTCACCAGGGAGTTGATTAAAAAATATGGCATGGAGACTGTCTCCACCATGAAAACTTCAATAGGATCAAGTATGCCTATAGGCAAAGATGAGGCAGGGAAACCTGTTGATGAGTCTTTGTATAGAGGGATAATTGACTGCTTACTATACTTGACTGCAAGTTGGCATGACATCATGTATGCTACATGTGTCTGTGCTAGATACCAGGCATGCCCTAAAGAGTCTCATTATTCTGCTGCAAAGAGAATTTTAAGATATATCTTAAGGGGACACCAGATCATGGTCTATGGTATCCTAGGAATGGAGATTTTCTTCTAACAGGTTTTTCAGATGCAGATTTTACAGGCTGCAAGGAAGACAGGAAAAGTATCACAGGTACATGCCAATTCCTAGGTGGAAGATTGGTGTCATGGAGCAGCAAAAAGCAGACAAGTGTTGCTATATCCACAGCAGAGCCAGAATACATAGCAGCTGGAAATTGTTGTACTCAGTTGCTTTGGATACAACATCAACTTGAAGATTATGATATCAAGATAAGTAAAACTCCTTTATATTGTGATTCAACTAGTGTTATATCAATTGTTAGAAATTTTGTTTCACATAACATAAGAAAACACATTGAAATTAGATATTATTTTATTAGAGAACATGTTGAGAAAGGGGACATAAGTCTAGAATTTGTTTCTACTAACAAACAAGTAGCAAACATATTCACTAAACCTATAGATAAAAGTAATTTCAATTATTTTAAAATTGAACTAGGTATGTTGAAACTAGAATGAGATGATAGGTTAAAGGAAATTTTTTCTCAACATATGACTAAGTGTCAACACAAGTTATATGTGTCAAGATCTTAGTAGTCTGTGTCGACACACAGAAGCTGGTGTCGCACATAGAGTTTGAGTATGTCGACACATAGAGTTGTCGAGACACTAAACCCTCTGTCGAGACTTTAGAAGTCTGTGTCGACACACAGAAATTGGTGTCGACACATAGAGTTGTCAAGACTCTAAACCCCTAGTCGACACTTTAGCAGATAGAGTCGGCACAAACAAATTTGTGTCGACGTACAAAACTCTAATTTCAGCCCGCCTTTTGACCTACTTTATTTAGAAAAGTATAAATTGGAGGAAGCGAGACCTTGTCGACTACGCTCTCAGAAATCTCGAGACTAAACCATCAGTGTCGACAAAGAAATTCTTCTTCTCTCTCTTCAACTTCCACTTCTAACATTAACGAAGGTTATGAGCTTGTTCGGGGAGCGTTCAATGATGCTGAACTGGATATCAAGGCGGTTGTGGACCTAATCCAGGAAGTAGGACTGAATTATTTGGTTTCAGAACCAACAAGAGTATGAAAGAAAGAAGTATTATAATTCTATTCCAACGCTACATTGAATTCAAAGGGGAACAAGATTAAATCAACTGTTCAAGGAGAAACAGTAAAAATAACCCTCAAAAATTTGAGCAAATCTCTTCAGCTACCTAGGATTAAAGAAGAAACGGAGATTGATTCTACACTGACTGCAGAAGCCCTCAAATGGTGTGGGCTGCCCTCAACCACAAACATTTGATCATCCATGACTAGGAAAGGGATGAACTCCAAAGGGAAGTTTCTGTCATAAATTGGTTGGAAGTTAGTTCTTTGCAAAACTGGGGGGCATGATATGATCTCTTCCTATATGTTCGGTCTAATGACCAGAATCATCTTCAAGGTGAAGACTGATTGGAGTATTGTTATCTTCAACAAGATTAAGGAAAGCATTAAGAAGCCAAACCTAAGCAGAATATTAAGTCTGTATCTTGTTGTCAGAATACCTGAGGTGCTAAACCAGATTGCTGGCTCTAAGATTAATCACATGAGGAGAATGGATATAAGAATCTTATCTAGGTGGGACAGAGTATTGTCCAAGGAAGACCCTGCACCTAAGCAAAAGTCAAAACAAGTCACAAAATCAAAGAAAGATACAGAGCAAACTTAGGAGTCCTCCAGTGACTCAGAAGAAAGGGTTGAATTTAGTTCTGATGAAGTTAATTCTGAATTACCCAGGAAGCCTCCAAATCTCTCACCTGGAACTAAAGCCCAATTCCAGGAAGAGACTGTGAATCAGACAGATAATCAAGAGTTATCAATCCCAGGGGGAGATAACAATGTTGCTGAGCTAGACAGTGAGACTGTAAACCTCACTGTTATGGAAGTGGTTCAGGAGATCAACACAGCTGCTGAACCTTCTGGAAGAGAGGCACAGGATGTGCATATTCCTGATCTGCTGGTATCAGAGCAACCTCAGGCTCCTGAGACTGACGTAATCCAAGAATTAGAGACTGACTTCCAGGGGGAGCAAGAAGAGGTACACAAGGAAGATATTTTTGCTGATGTACACACTGCTGTAAGGGTTGAGGGGGAGGTGTCAGACCTAGCCCCAAGACTAGATATAGATGTTCTAGACACAACAGTGAAACTAGAGATATCATCTGATTCAGAAAATGAGGAAGAAGCCTCAGTACTTAAGAAAAGAAAAATCGAGTAAAGAAGGAAGAGTTCAGGCTACAAGAGAGCATTAAAGGCTGGGAATACAACTCCTCTAGAAATAGACTTCAGTTCACTACTGGTGAAACTGCAAGAAAAACTTGATGAGCAAAGACGTGCACTAGAAAAATATGTGGATGAAAGCCACAAGGAACTACAACTTAATCTGGCACAGGCACTGTTGTGGATATCCTCCGACATGGCCGACATGTCGGCCGACATAAAGATTTCATGGACCAAACGACACGTTTCCGATATTTTTTTGCAAAATATCCTTTTGGAATATATCCTCCGATATGTCTGTTATTGACCGATATATTCACCGATATATCGGCCGATATATCCCGACATTTTATCGACTGGTTTTTTCAATTTATTTTAATTAATGTCTATGATCTAATAGACAATAGACCAAATTGTTTCAGTATTTAGGTTGTTTTCCCCTTCCTCTGACTTTCTTCCTTGCTCAAGTTCGTCATCGATTTCAATTATGCATGCTCTTTGAATTATGAACTAAATGTTTCTTATCTTCCATTGTCATCAACACTTCTCGACATTCTGCTTTCTCTTATTTTATTTCACGTGTTATATCGTTATTACTTGTGTAACACAAAATATTTATATTAGTTTGATAAATTTAGGAGTTCAATAAATATCAAATAATTAATATATTAATATATATAATTTTTTAAAAATTAAATTTATAAATAATTACACATATAAATAATTAAATACTAAAACCCGTTATGTGAAATATCCCCGATATATCCCCCGACATATTAAAAACGACATGAAAAACCTAAACCGACGTGTCCCCGATATCCGGCATCTACAACCTTGGGCACAGGTCATCAAATCTATAAGATTTGAAGTAAATTTGCTCAAGAAATAAATGACAGACTACTTCCATAAGTGAGGTAATGTTGTGGTATTTATTGCCAAGCAGCAAGAAGGAATAAAAACTCAGGTAGATGAACTGACTATTCAGAAGGGGTGTGTGATAGAAAATCAGAAAAGACTGAATGCAAACTTGCTTGACACACATTCCATCAATTTGACAAAATTGACTAAACAAATCACTGTCATACAAACAAATATGGACACCAAAGAATCTGTCATAGCAGCCCAAATAAAACTAGATTTGACGGCAGTCAATACTGCCATAAAGACTTCTGAAACTGCTATTTCAACTCAAATGAAAAAGTTCAAGGAATATTATACTACTGGAAATTATCATGTGGTAGATCAAGTCAGATTTCAGAAGAATGACCTCAGAGATCATATTGCCCGAGAAGTCATAAAGGGGGAGAAAGTGCTTGTCAAAGCTAGCTCTGATCATGCTAAATGGGTATCCAACACTATCAGAACTACCTTGGGATATCCACCCTTATGTAATGACAATAACACTGCTGAATCTGGATGCCAACCTGCACTTTTGGAGGGGATGCAACCTGAAGTAGCTCAAGTCATATATCCCCCTCCTGAGTATGAAGAAATTCAACAGGCAGTCCAGGATATGTATAGCCCTCCACTGGATAAATTGCCTTTAATTTCTGAAGAAGTAGAAATGCCTGATCAAGTTTTGCTTAAAGAGCAAGAGGCCCAAATATCCAAGAAGAGATTCAGAGAACAGGCTGAGGCTAGGCCTGATTTTGAGAAATGGAGTCCAACCTCCAGAAGCATTATCTTAACTGCATGGAATGCAGTTGCTGAAAATAAATATGACAGGGGTAGGTGGTACTCCAAACAGGAATGAGATAAATATCTTGCACAACAAGAAACAATTTATAAATTCAGGAAGGACTTGTAGGCTGGAAGAATCCCTGCAAACTCCATAGAGGCTT
Organism: Platanthera zijinensis; assembly: GCA_039513925.1. NCBI lineage: Eukaryota > Viridiplantae > Streptophyta > Magnoliopsida > Asparagales > Orchidaceae > Platanthera > Platanthera zijinensis. The sequence goes on along the minus strand of CM077079.1, from coordinate 287,302,230 downwards.
GCAAGTACTTCCCAAAACCATTCCATTACTTTGAAAGGCAAAAGCTGAAAGCAGCTCAACTTAAGGCCAAAGACATCAAGGGTAAGAAGCATGTTGCTGATACTGAAGCTGAGGTCAAAGCTACTATTCAGTCAGGCAAAGGGATTGTCATCAAGGAACCAGATCAACCTTAACTTTAGATTGACTAGGTTCTAGAAGAACAATGTAAATCTTCTGTTGTTCTTATGAAAAACATAAACCTTGTATTCTTACTTTGGTTATATGATAAAGAAATTATTGGTTAACAACAGTTTATATGTCTATGTCCCTGAGTTGCATGGTTTTCTTATGATATTTCATTTTGAATATTTGTGTGTAATATGTTAGATCTGCTCTTGAATAACTCAGTTTTAAATGGCTAAATACATCATGCTTATTATTTTTTATAATATTGGTGTATATCATTGACTATAGGTTATGAGTTCTCCAAATATGGGGAGATTGTTGGGTACATTGGAAATTGTGTACCTGATTTGGAGAAGCCTCATCTGACTCAATAATATACATCAGGTTGTATTTGATGGTGTATTGAGTTTACTTGTGTAGGCAGAATAATGCAGAAAATATTTTAAATACAAAAATGTCGAGACATTTATAATATGTCGACATCTTTGAAAGAGCAGCGTCGAGACTAGAAGCAAAGTTGTGTCGACACACAGGACTTGTGTGGACACATGGAATTTGAGTCGACAACAGCTGTGTCGACACTCAGGACTAGTGTCGACACACTTGGATTTGAAGTGCTGACATTAGTAGAAGGGCTGTGTTGACACACAGGACTTGTGTCGACATACAGAGTTTTGAGTCTGCATCAGTTGTGTCGACACACAGGACTTGTGTCGACATACAGAGTTTGAGTCTACATCAGTTGTGTCGACTGTTTCTGAAGTATGTCGACACATTCTACAAAGGCAGTGTAGAGACTGAAGGAAGAGCTATGACGACAGTTTCTGAAGAGTGTCGACAACGTCAAAGGAGTTGTGTCGACATATTCTACAAAAACTGTGTCGACAGTTTCTGAAGTTTGTCGACAACACCAAAGGAAGTGCGTCGACACCCGGGTAATTGTGTCGACACTTATTATCCTTGTGTCTCGACACACAGCTGAGTTAAATAATTCTAAGTACCAGATCTCAAGACTGAAGACTTAACAGCTGTCAGAATTGTCAATGTCTGTTAGACATGTCAGAACTGTCAGATGTCAGTCAACTACCGGATCAGCCGGTTGCCTCTGATGTGATCTATAAATAGAGCTGAGCTATCAGAGAAAATCAACACAGTGAGAAAGAGAAAATATAGAGGGAAGCCAAGAAGGAGGAATACTCCAAGAAGAATTCACGGAATTATATATAGCAAGAAGATTCTGATTCTAAATCAAAGAAGGCGACAACATCTCTTTAGATCTGTCAGAGTTTGCAGAATTAAGTCTGCAAGAAGGAAGAAGCAGAGTCTACATCAACTTCTCAAGAAGATTCAACCTAGGTTCTCTCTTTCAAGAAGCTTTGAATAAGCTAAGTTAGGTTAAATCTGATTCATTACAGCAGTGATCTGAAGAAAACAGATTAATCAAGATTTGATCAAGATTCCCTCACCCCTCTTTCTCTATCTGGGTGAAAGAAGAAAGTAATTCTTTATTCAATTTGCTGTAAGATCTATTTTTAGATCTGAGTGTAAGAGATTTAAATCTCTGAGTTGTAAGCCTGTAATTATAAAGGCTGTGGTAGGGCTGATAGCCTGAGGTAGGAGATTGAGTTCTCTGAGCTGTAGGCCTAGTGATAAGGGCTGAGGTAGGGCTTGATTACCTGAGTTGTAGGAGTGTGGTTTCACTCTGAGGTAGGGTTTTTGTGAAGAGTCTGAGGTGTAGGACTTGTTGAAGTCTGAGCTCTAGGAACCAATTTGGGTTCTGAGCTGTAAGATCTGATGATCTGAGAAAGTGGAAGGGAGTTTGGCTGAATCTAGTGTATTGCTAGATAGACGAAGGGGGAAAGTGGATGTACCCATTTCTTGGGGAACCACTATAAATCTGTGTGTCTGCTGTGATTGGTTTGTTGTGTGATGTGGTTGCTATAGAATTTTAGCTATACTGTGAATAATTTATTATCTGCCTAAGTGAGAAAAGAATTGAATATATTCACCTCCCCTCTAGGTGTTTAGACATTTTTGAAACCAATTCTTTCAACTGATATAAATCACATAATAACGAACGCGATTCTTTTGACCATATTGATATCGTACCTCGACGACGCGCTGCCTCGTTCAAATCGCGACTTGATCCTACAATTAAAAATAAATTTTTGCATCAAATTTTACAGATGTTACATCACTACTCCATATTTAAAGGATTATGTGATGAACTAAGTGTATATCACCCTCTAAGCATTAGGTGGGATGAGATGATGCTAATTCAATTTATATGGTTGCATCATCGTCATCATGCGACTTTATCAAGAATCAAATTCTAACCTTTGTTCCTCTTCCCAGTTTGACGGAAGTGTATGCCAGACTGACTTACCTTCTAACAATGTCATCCCCACTGAAGATGCTTCTGTCCTTGTTTTTACTTATGGGAGTCGAGGTCACGGACATGGATGAGGGAAATCTAGTCGTGAGCGAGGTACATCACACTCCTCTCGCAAGTTTGGTTATTATGGCCACACTAAGTACTCTGAGGGAAAATGTTGGGAGAAGTATTGGAATCCCGAATGGGCGGACCAGGTATCCACAGAGCCTCTTGCTTCTAAGACCTCTTTCATGAATATTATCTCCCTCAATGTTATGAACACGAAAACACTTAAAAGACTTCTTTGTGCACAGTACATTTCCTAGTTTACTCATTCTCAAACTGTTACTTCCCATCACAAAGTTAGTTTGGATGGTTGCTTTACGTCCGACAAATCTGCAACTCTGGGATTTTTGCCCATATCTTGGGTGGCAAATCACTATTCAACAAGTTGCACAATTCCTCTGGGAATTCTCTTGTGATGCTCACCCGGATCCATTTCCTTCATCATGGGAGTGTTATGGGTCTTATTATGATTTTATTTATTATTATTATGTTAATTTGTTGTCTTTATGTCGTCTTTCTTTTTAGTCACATTCCAATTATGTCATTGATTCCCTATTTATTTACATTTCCAAGTCTGTCATTTTATTTTCATGAAGGGTCAAATGTGTGTTTATTTAAAGGATCTCTTAGGTCTTGTATTGGTATGAAAAGAATTAATTTGTTTCCTTTCTCTTATTTGTGAGATATTGGTAGCTCTCTCCTCTAACGGGCAAGCCCCGCTTAGACGACCGCGATTCCGGCTCCACAATAACCTCCTCTACCGTCTTCATCTTTGTTTTTGCCCTTTTCCCCCCGACCACCACTCCGAGTAGGCTCATAACAAATTGATATTAGATCTCTCAGTCCTATTCCGCCAACGCCATTTATCTGTCGTCTCCCACAGCCAGTGTTGTGGATATCGGCCGACATGTCCGACATGTCGGCCGATATGAAGGTTTGGGAGCAAAAACGATACAAAACCGGCACAGATTTTCTGTGTCGTTTTGAAAATATCGGTCTGACTTGTCGGTTTTAACCGACATGTCGGCACCAAATATCGCCCATATCGGGCATTATTTAAAGGGTTAATTTTATTATTAAATAAATTATTTTAATATTTATTAGGGAATAGTGATAAAATGAGCTCGGGGTCGAGCTCATTTCATCCCGCTGCCCTAGCTCTCCCCGTCGCTCCTGCCCTAGCTCTCCCGCGTGCTCCGGCGGCACTATCTCTCTGGTTATTTCTTCTCCCTGCTCGTTGGTGCTCTCCGGTTCTCTGGTTCTCCGGCGCTCTCTAGTTATCTGGTGCTCTCTAGCTCGCTGGTGTTCTCCCTCTCTCGCACGCTGTCGACACTTTATCTCTCTGTTTCTTTCTTCTCCTTCCTCGCTGGTGCTCTCTGGTTTTTTGGTTCTCTGGTGCTCTCTAGCTCACTGGTCCTTTCCTCTCCCTGCTCGTTTGTGCACTCTCGGCTGTTTCATTCTTCTCCCTACCTCCCCCTCTCATTCTATCGCTCTGCATTTCGTTTTTTATAGTGCTAGCTGTCGATTGTAGCATGTTGGCTGCCTCTTGGGTTGTTACTGGGGGCTGCCGACCCATTTAGTTGTTGTCGGCTGTAGCATGTTGCTTTTTTTGTAGTGCTAGCTGACTTATTAGTTACTGGAAGCATTCAAGCTGCCTTGTGGGTTGTTACTCGTTGGTTCTCTCTGGGCTAAAAAAAGAATCAGACATGTTGTCGGACATGTCGGTCCGCTATTTTATTTGTGGTTGCCTTTCTGGTTGTAGCATAGTGGCTGCACTGTTGCTTTATTTGTCTTATTAGTTGCTGCTTTATTTTTATTTGACACGTTTATTAGTCAACAAATGATTTGAAATACTCATGTTAATGGTTATTTATCTAACTTCATTTTGCAATCAATGATGCATGTATATCCAATCACATTTGTAGTTGCCCTGCTGCTTTGGGCTTTTAATAAATAAAATGTGAGATGCTTTGAAATTTTGAATGATACTTGAATGCTTTATTTATTTTGTTGGATACTTTGAAAGTTTGAATGATAGTTATAACTTTGTATAATAGTATGGTACTGAGAATGCAAAATTTTGTTGGATAAATAAAATATTGCATGGATAATATAAAAGATATCTGAAGATCTAACGATCTAATGAAGTTATGGGGCTTTTATGATGTTGATTTTTTTCAACTAGTAATTTTTCTCGTGATATAGTCATGTAAAATATTTTTTCATTTCATCTAACTAATATTATTTTCGTTTCTTGTATTATTGGAATGGCTTCTTCTGATGGTTCTAGTGAGGTTCTCGTATCACTGGTACCAACCGGTAGAGATCCGTTCTGGACATTTGGTGAGAAGTTGGTTTCAAACGACACAAACTGAATCAAATACAACTTCTGCAAGCAGACAGTGAATGGCAGAATTACACGTTTCAAGCATCACTTGGCTGGGTGGAAGGGTAATGTTAAGTCATGCCCTCAGGTTCCCGCTGACGTTAAGGCTAAGCGGATTCGGCCCTAAACTCAAATTTAGAGAGTAAGAGCGCTAAAAGTGCTAAGTTTCAAGCAATCTTGAATGAGGTGGTTGTTGGAGTAGTTCATGTTGATCAAGAAGAGGACACTAGCATACTTAGGAGTACATGTTCAAAGGGTCCAATGGACCAATTTGTTCATTCAGCTGCCGAGTCTACCAAGGGAAAAGATTCTCAACAGAGCACGATAGAGAGTAAGTACAAAAAGAAAGCCAGAGATGATGTTGCCATGTACGTAGGTAGATGGGCATATGAAAACGGGATTCCGTTTAACGCCATATGTAATTCATCCTTTCAGCAGATGGCTCATGTCATTGGTTTATGCGGACCTGGGATGAAGATCCTAACATTTTATGAGTTGAGAGACAAAATTTTGCGAGGGGATGTGGAGAAGACGAAGGAGATGTTGGGCATATTCACGCAGACCTGCAAATTGAATGGTTGCACTATCATGACTGATGCGTGGACAGATCGGAAGGGTAGGAGCGTGATGAATATCATGATGCATTGTAGTTCCGGAGTGACATTCTGGCTTTCGAAGAATGTCTCCTCCACACACGATGGAAAGTTCATCTTTGACTTCTTGGATGAGACGATTGATAGCCCTGAGAGCCCAGGAGAGCACAGTATCTTGCAGATTGTGACGGATAGCGCGTCCAATAATATGGCTGCTGCAAAGCTTATGGCTTTGAAAATACCTACGATTTTTTTGAAATGTTGTGCGGCTCACACTATTAATCTACTGTTACAAGATATAGGAAAATTGAAGTCAATAAAGAGTGTTATCTCCTTAGGCCGGCAACTCTCTATATTCATCTATGGTCACATCATCTCGCTCGACATGTTTAGAGAGTCAACAAAGAACTTGGACTCTCATGAGCTTATTCGACCAGGTGTGACTAGATTCGCTACAGCAATTCTATCTTTAGAGAGCATTTTAGAGAAGAAGAATCAATTGAGGGGTTTATTCACATCTACAAAGTGGGCTGCAACAAAGTTGGTCAGTAGTGCTGGGGGAAAGCAGGTAAAACTATTGCTTCTTTATTCATTTCATTTAAAATATATGTTTGAAAGTTGCTCTTTTATAGTATTTTCTTAATATTTTATTTTGTATATGGTAGGCTGCAATGATAGTGATGAGCGCTAGATTTTGGGCGAATGTCGAGCTGGCTGTTGGTATATTCACACCATTTGTGAGAGTTTTGAAAAGAGTCGACGGGGATACATCATCCATGGGGTGGTTATATGGTGATATCAAAAAAGCTAGGGAAGAGGTTGTTGTAGTTCTCGATCACCAAGAGAACAAATATCTTCCTATATGGAAGTTGATTGATAGCAGATGGGAGAAGAAGATGAGCAGCCCTCTGCACCTTGCAGGTTATTACTTAAACCCAAATTTTTATTATTTTTGTCGAGTGAAAATTGAACAGTCCTATGCACTTTGCAGGTTATTACTTAAACCCATATTTTTATTATTCTCATCGAGTGGAGATTGAGGCTGACGGAAGGTTTATGAGTGGTTTTGTTGAATGTCTCTCGAGGATATATATAAAATATCCTTCTACACAGGATCACATCAGTGCTGAGCTTGATGTTTACCAATACCAACAAGGATTATTTAGTAAAGAGATGACAAAGAGAAAGCTACAAAATCCCAACTTAAATCCAGGCACATTTTAATATATATATTTATTAACAATAATGATGTATTTATGTATAATAAATGAATAATTAATAGTTTAATACATTGTGTTGTCATTTTAATTTTCACAGTACGTTGGTGGCGGCTTAACGGTGCTGATACGCCGTACCTTAAAACTATGACCATGAAAATTTTAAGTCTAACTACTTCATCTTGTGGCTGTGAGAGGAACTGGAGCACCTTCGAGATGGTATACATTAATTTAGTTATGTAGTTAAACATTAATATCTTATTATATGATTGTATGCATTATTTAACTCTTTTTAAAAATTTACATATACATTCTAAAAAGAGAAATAAACTTGATAGCAAGAGATTGAACGATTTAGTATTTGTAAAGTTCAATGTTTTGCTGAAGTCAAAATATTCAGAGACATCTCGGGATCCATTGACAGCTAAGAATGTTGATTCTGGAATGGTACAAGAGTGGATGATGAATGTTGATCCTGAGGAGGATGAAGATGAAGATGACGATGATGAAGTCTTTCCTGGCGAGGGACTGACATAGGCGTAAATTGACAATATAGTCGACGCTGATCATGATGAAAGGAGACCTCAAAGATTAGCTACAACAAAGAAGTGGCAATTAGTTATCAAAGAAGGGGAAAGAGAAAAATATCTGAAGTGGACGAGGGAGATCTAGAGGGTTCATCGGATGAAGATCATATTCTATCTACTCTGCCGACTATAGATGAGTTTTTAGGTGATGAAAATGAGGTATGTTTGAAATTTGATTTTTGAAATTTTAATCTTAAAATCACTAGCTTTGAAAATTTTCATCTTTAAATTGTTGTATGTTAAATGTTACATATAGATTTTAATATTTAAAAGTTCAATATGTTGTAGAATAGGTAGTACTGTGATATGCATAAAAATTAAAAAATAACATTTAATTACATATATAATTAATTAAATATTAAAATCCGATATATGAAATATCTCTTGTATATCCTCCGATATATAAAAAACCGACATGAAAACCCAAACCGACGTGTCCCCGACATCCGACATCTGCAACATTGCCCACAGCTTCTGTTGTTTACGTTGCTTCCGCAAGCCCGAGCCAATTTAGAGCCTCTAGTGGGATCCTCCCCATTTCCCGACCATCGATCCTCTTGTGCCAGTCGCAGCCTACCGCTAGTTCCTCCTCATTTCATAGACCGCAAGACGTTGTTCCTCGACGCCGCAATCCAGTTCTTTCGCACTCTACTTCGATCCAGTTCTTTCCACATGCTGCTTTGACCCACTTTATATCACATGCTGCTTCGATCCACTTCATCTCCAAGATGCAATCCAGTTTCCTCTGCGATCACCGTGCAAGTCAACGGAAGCCTTCGTTCTTTTCTCGCGCCGACTCACTCATCCAAACGCCTTGGCGCAACCCTGCAATTCCAGCGTCAGTCGTGGCTCTCCATCGACCTCCTGAGCGCATCTGTTCTCCATCATCGATGTCGCTACTTTGTCGAACCGTGCAACACTCACTCGGAATTATTAATTTGGTTACGACGGTTTTACCATTTGAAGCCCAGTCCTTCCTATTTTGAACTGCGACTCTCGGGCATAGTATTTCTTTCCAACCGCACGCGATCCACCTTGGGAAATTAATTATTTCCTGGCCAATCGAAAATTTCAAATTTGTGAGCCGATTGGGCTCATTTAATTAAGGAGCGATTATTAATTCCCGTACTCACCGCCTCAAGAATTTTCTATCTTCACAACATAAGAAAGCGTCGTGGGTCATATGGCACATCAAATTTGTTTTCATCTGCTCCGCTCACCCATCCGGACTCAAACGGACCCATAAATCGCCCAATATCATCCTCCCAGAACAACATGGGCGAGTCATCGGCTAAGACAACTTCTGACCATTGTGCAGGCCTTCATCGCATAACAAAATGCCATCGCAGAGCGTCATCAAGAGGCCATTACTACGCTCTCCAGGCGCCTCGATGATCTTTCCACTACTTCATCATGCAAACACGCTTGCAGTAGTCAGGCACTGCCACTACCAACGGCCCTCACACGCCTGGAGGTTGGTCCCCCACTGCACTACACTCGGTTGGATTTACCAACTTATGATGGGAAGACGTACCCCCTTGGTTGGTTCACCAAGTACGAGCAATTCTCGGGGCCCAACACATTCCGGCCGCAGAGCAGCTTCCCTTGACTTCCTTCCATCTTCTTGACTCCGCTCTACTTTGGGCCACTCTTGTACTCCTCAATCAGTCAAGACTGACGAGGTAAGATTTCAAGCGCTTCTGCATCCTACGCTTCAGCCCTTTCGTCCGCAGCAATCCTCTTGGTGCCCTCATGACACTGCATCAGACGGGATTCATAAATGATTTTCTGGACCATTTTCAGCTTCTTCTAACGCATGTCACGCTTTCTCCAAAGATGCAGGTTATCATCTTCATTGCCAGACTTCACGACTGCTTGCGACTTGATGTCGAATTTGAGGTCCCTCCAGACTTGGTGATTGCTATGAGTTTGGCCAGGATATATGATCGTCGGCTCCAACTGGCACAGGAGACCTATTTTCCCACCGACACGGGAATCTAGCAAGGTCGTCTCGAGGGTCATCCAGCACCACCAGTTCGTAGACTATCTCAGGCCGATATGATGGAATAGCTCGTGCGGGGCTTACGTTCTCACTGCGATGAGCAGTACACTCGTATACACTAGTGCAAACGACTTTTCTATCTGCACATCGAGGACTCTGATGATGAAGGTGTCAGATAAAACAAACACCATTGATCTCCCTCGAGCTTGAGATCAACCTCTTTTTACAAGGCGAGAGAGATGTTATGGGCCTTATTATGATGTTATTTATTATTATTATTATTATTTTGTTTATTGCCTTTAGGTTGTTTTCCTATTTAGTCACATTTCAAATCTGTCGTTGATTTCCTATTTATTTGCATTTCTAATTCTGTCGTTTTATTTCCATTAAAAGTCAATTGTACGTCTATATAAAAGACCTCGTAAGTCTTGTATTGGTATGAAAATAATTAATATGTTTCCTTTCTCTTGTTTGTGAGATATTTGTAGTTATCTCCTCTAACCAGCAAGCCCCGCTTAGGAAGTCGTTGTTCCGACTTCACGGTATTCTCCTCCGTTGTCGTCATCTTTGCCTTCGTCCTTTTCCTCCGGCCCCTCTCCGAGTAAGCCCATACTAGGGAGTTGGTGATATTACAATTTTCATATCATTGACCTTTGTTTTTTATGCTCCCAAGTTTCCTTTAAACCATACCTCTATTAGCAAGCTTACGAAATCTATCTTCCACGTTGTTTTGGTCACACGTCCATTCACAAACTCAAGATTTTGTTTCCCTCTACTACGTGCAAGTCATTTCAGTGTGTAAATTGTCAACTCGGTGAACATCATAAATCTGTATTTTCTCAGAATACTATTCATAATCAAAGTCTCTTTTCTTTAGTTCACTCAGATGTCTTGGGACCTTGCAAAATTTCATCTCGTTTAAGGATTTGTATATTTTATTGACGATTGGTGAAAAGTTACCTATAGTTATCTTTTAAAGATCCAAATGAAGTTATACCCATTTTTCATGTCTTGTATAATGAAAAGAAAACTAAATTTTCAAACTCTCTTCATGTAATACGCACCGAAAATACTCTCGAATACATACGATATGATTTTCAATCTTTTTTCATAGCACATGGGATTGTACGTTAGACCTCATGTCCATATACTACACAGCAAAATGGTATTGCTAAAAAGAAAAATCATCATTTATTGGCATTGCTCACACTCTTCTGTTTCATACAAAGTAATATGATCTTTTGGTTGGATGTGATTCTGATAGCTAAGTACTTAATTACTCATACGACGTCCTTTGTTTTTAATGATGAAGTCTTTTATCAGTTTTTCCTTTATAAACCACCTTTTTTCTGTTCAACACAGAAGGAAACTGATGCAAGACCAGGAGTCCACCTGCCTGCCACCCTGAAGTCTACCAAGGGCCCACTTTGGAGTACACCAAGGGGGTTTATCAGGGCCGCGGCCCATACACCCCAACCAGCTCTCCGTTATGGAGTCCACCATGCGGCAGGTTGTTGAGGTCGAAGCTCGATCCCCAGACCTCCTAGATAAGAGACCTTCACCAGCGCCCTCATCACCAACTGAGCTGTCAGAAATATTTTTCTCTTCCACAAAATATTCTGATGTCTCTATTTTTTTCCAATGACTTACTAGTCTTGATAAACTTTCACACTGTGCCATTCAATGTATTTTCTTGAACTCTTGCACTCAAAAAGGATACTGGTGGTTCAATCGTGTTGCAAAAAAGAGTTGTGTCGGTGCAGATATCACCTTTTTGGAAGACACTTCATTCTTCACCATTGACAAAAGTCTCACAACTACTGTCTCACCTACTTATTCATGTTTTTCCTGAGAATCCTACTATTATTAACCTTTCTCTGCGAATATGTGAACTGAGTAACAAGATTCTTATCTAGTTGGCTTACCCCCATCATTATCTCTTCCTCTTTTGAGGATTCCGAACATGGTTATCCTCCCACTTTACCTACTGTTTCTAACCTTGATTTATTTATTGTCTTACTAAAGCTTCAACGCCATTGTCATAAATATTCTATTTCACATTATGTACCTACTGATCATCTTTATTTTTGCTATACCTAAGCCGGTTATTGAGCATATGATGCATCCTAATTGGAAGGTGGGGATGCAGAAAGAGATGAATATCATCTATGTTAGTCATAGTTAGGATATTGTGCCACTACCCCCGACTTTAGAGACAGTTGGGTATAGATTGTATTCACTTGATAGTTGATAGTTATGTAGAAAAATTCAAATCTCTTTGTGAATAAAGGCTACACGTAGACATATAAAGTTGACTGTTATGGGCCTACTCGGCGAATTCCGGAGGAGCGAAGGAACGATACTGTGGAGCCCTGACCGTGGCTTCCTAAGTGGGGTTGCTCGTTAGAAGAGGGAACCACCCATGATCTCACACAATAGACAGGAAATAGAACTTCTTCTTGCTCCATACAACCTTACATATGCCTTATATATGCTTACAATATATAAAAGGACAAACAATGGTAATGACACCTATTATGAAGCCCGGTGATGAGGCCCCTACATAATGATAACACCTATATAAGGATGACACCTAGAGATATCATAATCAACTAGATAAGCAGGTAGGCGGCCCATAACATTGACTTCTTCGAAACATTTTTCTATGTAACTCGGTTAAATTCTATTTGCATTCTGATATTTGTCACAGTAAACAAAGAGTGGTAGGTATCTCTACCAACTCGATATCAAGAATGATTTTCTTATGGGGACCTCCATGAAACTATTTACACTGAGCAACTTCAGGGTTTATTGTTCTGGTAGAGTCTTGTAAGAAAGTTCGCAAAGTGAACAAAACTATTTATGGATTGAAACATTGCCCACTTACTCGGTTTGAAAACTTTTCTCATGTTCTAATCCAATTTGGCTTCATATGCTCGCACTATGACCATTCAGTATTTGTGAAAACTCTATAGGTGGCGTTGTCAGCTTCAGCTTGATAGTATAGGTTGATGAGATCATATTATCGGGAAGTGATGTGGGTGGAAGGTGTACAGATTACAAAGGATTATTTTACAAAGAACTTAGTGACTAAGGATCTTGGCAAACTCCACTACTTTATAGGCATTGAAGTAACTCCTAATAAATTTGGTGTTTTGTTAAATCAAATAAAGTATGTTTTCAACCTTCTTGAGGAAATGCCTCTACAAGGAAAAACTTGTGATATCTCCCATGGGTCAAAACAACATCATATGTCATCAAACCAAACAAGAGATTGTCTGGCAAGTTAATCTACTTAACAGTTACTCGGCTCGACATATCATTTGTTGTTGAAGTCATCGGCTAATTTATGGATGAGCCCAGAAGAATGTCACTAGGTTGTTCTACTCCAATTTCTCCCATTTTTGAAAGGATCTACAAGAAGAATGGTCATGTTGATATCATCAGATATTCGGATGTAAGTTGTTGGCTACTGACTTGATAGAAAATGTACTCCTGACTATTGTACTCTGGTTGGAGGAAATTTTGCCACTTGGCGTGGAAAAAAGCAAAATGCAGTTGTCAGATAAGTGTTGAACTAGAAAACAAAGCGATGTCCCAAGACACGTGTGAACTGCTTTGGGTCAAGTCTCTTCGGAAGGATTTTTGGCACTCTAATTCTCCTATCATTTTTCTATAATGTGATAATCATGTTGGTACATTCATTGTCAGTAACCTTGAGTGCTAAAGCCTCTAAATAGCAATAGCCCATATTTAGGGCTCTTCCCTCTTGTATAAATATACATGTAATTGTAATTTCTCAGGTACGTGAAATAAGAGATTCTTTCCACATTTTTACACTAATAATTGTTGATGACTGCCTAAATTCTTATAGTTGGTATTATTTTGCGGAGCCTGTTCATTCTTTATTTACTTTTCTCTGTAAGTTGAACTCCACCAACTTCTTTTCTGCCAGAAGACTTAGATACTCCACCTACAGTCATAGCCTAGGGACAATGCGTACATAGGCATCCCATTGGTTGATTGAATGCTTCTTGTTTACACTTGACACATGTAAAAATTTATCCTATGTGCAGAGTTGAGAGGTTTGTAAACGATAGATGAAGGAAGATTCACTGTTCTCTTTACACATAGTCCGGGGTCAACCCTTGAAGCTAATTGTATATTTTAACACATAGTTTGGGGTCCTACTTTTATGTACATGATATCATGTTTAAACTTGATGATATTTCTATATTTTATTAATTTCAGTCAGAGAGAGAGAAAGTCAGGCAAAGTCATCAGCTAGCCCAGAGAGAAGTTCATGAGAAGGTAAGTGTGGATCTCGATCTTGGTCGCTATATATCATGATTGGTCTGGTGCGTGGCCATGTAATACCCTCAAAAATCATGAGTTAATGAACATGAAATTGCATTCAATTCTTTTGCGGATGAAGAAAAAACAAATCTAAGGTAATTTTGAAGAGCATTCGTGTTTCTTTAGCTAACGGCAGTCCAACATGCTATGCTCATTCAGTTTCACAAGGTATGGGGACAATTGATGAAGACAGGCTACCAGAACTCTCGATTTGCACATCAGGTTCGTGTCCTCCGCTGTAGATTTTGTTTCTCATGGGATCAAATGCATATGGATGGCTTCACCATGGCTTTTTATACTATGAGCAGGTGGAGAGGTTTGCGTGCCTATACACCAGCCAGGTGACGAACTTGAGCCTGTATTCTCCAGAGAAATACTACAGGCCAAGTGAAGATTTCATGCCTCATGAGTTTGATATCCTTGACATCTAAAAGCATCATGCGGTTGCAGGAGAGTTTATAGAAATTTGAGATGGCATTTGGGTTGCTGAGTAATACTCTAGCTATTTGATGACTGTACGTAGAACCCCCCAAAAAAGTGTGTTTTTACTGCTCTATGAGCATTTTCTTCTTCATAGGGACTGATTAATCACCATCAGACCAAGACATTTTTGATAGAGCTTTGTGCCGTTTGAAAAAGTAATCACAAATAATGGAGCTATTTCATGACTCTCAGTCTCTTATCGTTTTGCATATTTATAAGCTACGAATGAGTATGCTATAATAATAGTCTATATATATTTAAATATAACGAGTATAATTAAAAAAAAACGCACCAAAATTTGCTAAACTCCCAAGTATTACGGGATACATTATATATAATATGATTTTTGCCCCCTAAATAACTTTTTGATTATAGAAATTTAATATTTAATAAATCAAATTATTATCTTCTAAACCCAGTCATTATAATTTTGAGGAATTCATTCATTCACTGCCTTACTCAGGAGATGGCAAAAATATCTCAATTGGTCTGCCAGGGCCCTGGGCCCGGAAAGGCCCGGATGAATAGCTGTTTAGGGGTCGTAGGGCCCTTCATTCTGGCATTGTGAGAGGTAGAAAAAGTTGGCAGGCAGGCAGGCAGGCTGGCTGCTTCAATATTATTCCTGAGTGCGCTCCATCCATGGCTTTGCTTAGAAAGAGGAGGAACTTCCATCCCCGCACTCATCATACCAACACTGAACAGATCTTGCGTTCACGTCAAACTTTTCCACCACCCCACCCTAGCTTCTAATAATCCCAACTTAACTTTGAGAAACTTGTATTTTGAAAGCTACATCTCACCACGCCAATGCATGCTTCATGAATTGAAGAGGCTGGAGAGAGACAGAGAAAGGCACCCAACCGTAGCTAGTGGAAAGGGACATGCTCTCTTTAGGCTCTTATACATCACAAGAGATCGGGGCGGGGGTGCTTGGCTAGATTTTCTGTTCCCTTTTGTGCTGCTGCTGCTGTTGTTGAATATTTGGAGAAAATTTAAGCACATAATGGGAAGCTTCCAACGAGGAAGAGATCGGATGACCCAGAGCAGTGATTTTGTACAAAAACTGCTCGACGACCTCCGCCTGAGGAAGGAGAAGATGGGGTTGGCGACACCGGGCCGGCCACCCCCCTCATCCGCCGCACTAGCTGCTGGTGGTAAGACCATTTCATTATATGGCCTACCATTTGAATAAGTGAATATTAACGCATTCTTATAAATATGTAAAATCTTACTGCATGCTAATCACAATTTCCAATGAAAAATTCTAGTGAATATTTTCGTTATAACAAATGATGGAAATTCCAAACCCTTTCATAATAATATAATATATGTATATATATAATAAACAAGAGTGATCTCTAAAAATATATGCATGTTTTATATTTTCTTTGTCAAATATCTTTAAGTCTTTCTAAGCATTTATTACTTTTTTCCCCCATTTTCTCCCCGAGCAAAGGGCAACCTGTACCTTCAAATTTGCTTGAAGTGCAGTAAACCGCTGTTCTTGGAGAAATATACAACACAAGTTTTTTCCAAATGGAATCATCCCCTCCTTGCATGTGAAGTACGCATATCTCTCTACAAAATTCGAATCCTGTTCTTGGAGAAATATACAACACAAGTTTTTTCCAAATGGAATCATCGCCTCCTTGCATGCGAAGTATGCATATCTCTCTACAAAATTCGAATCCTGAATCGACAAATCACATGTATAGATCCTGCAGATTCATACCCAGTTTATGTAACCAGTCAATGCATCTCACACGTTGAATGTAACATCCAGAATTTGATGTGGTTGGACCAATTGAGGGCAAAGATTGTCTTTGGGGAAGGAAAGTGGACCAATTGAGGGCTCTTGATAGGTTTCTAGGATGATAATTTTTTATGTTAAAAGAGATGCATGAATAAACTGAATCTCGCAATAGAATTGAAAAGAAAGTTATCAAGCTTAAGTAATAATTTAGACCCTCAAATATTATTGGCATTTTTTGAAGCAAGCGCTCGATTTATGTTTGGAACTCTAATTAAGCATGCTCTAGTGAGAATAGTTTTAAGATGGATCACATTGTGCATTATGGAGAACAGCAGCAGCATTGCCTATCAAATTTGTTTTCTATAATGATCACATTGTGAATTTACACTCAAACTAAACTATTCCCTGAACATAAAATTTTGTTAAATCACAATTGTGTTCTTGCAAGGTTATACGAACTCCCGGCGGCCAGCAACAGTAGGAAGCAACTACGTAAGCCTAGCCCTCTTCGTAGCTCATATACAACCCCAAAGAAAAAAAGATCAGCCCCTTAAAAACTGACAGCTTTATATTCGCAGGATAGCAGTAGAAACAGAACTCCATCGCTTGAAGCAGGCTCACGAGAACTCATTCCCTTTGGCGGGAGAAACAGGAGTCAACACTCGATTGACATGTCCACGGCGCTCACTCTCGCACTCAATAGCAGTGGGAAAATCCACAACATTCAAATTCTGAGCAATCCCACCATGGGGAGGAAGATTGTGCTGCACATGGATTGCAACACCAAAACCCCCTACCCTTCGCCATACCCTTCCCGGATAGGAGAAGTTGCAAAGGGTGTAAAAAATCTGACCATGATCCTTGAGGTGTGTTCTAAGGGGTATAATCTCAGCAGAGACTCCATAGAGCTTGGGAGAGAGTTGCTGAAAGGAGCCATGGATCTGGAGGAATCATTGAAACTGGTTGCTACCCTTCAAGAGGCTTCTTATTCCTTGACCCATTCCAAGGAGAAGTATGATCTCAAGTTACTGAAAGGAAAAGAAGACGGAGATGAGGAGAGTTGCCGTGGAAATCAACATAAGGCGGGAAGCAGGAGTAAGTTCTCTTTTATTAGAGAAAGTCGCAGCGCATCCAATAATGAAAAGTTGAGGCGTCCAGTGGCAAATAATACCGACAGAAATTCATCGAAAACATCCATGCAGTCGATAAAAGGTTGCTCGGATTTGAAGCCTGAAGCTCTGCTTGTGAGCCATGGCAGTCATGAACCACAGAGTCAGGTAAGTTCCAAAGCAAACCCAGCATCCCAAAAGGTGAGAATACCGAATGTTATAGCAAAACTGATGGGGCTGGAAGAACTTCCGGCTCCGGCAGAAGAAAAGAGCGCCGACACAAGGTGCGGAACACAGAGGCCTTTGTCGTTGAAAGAAATGAGCGACAATGTGGAGAAAATTGATGAAGATAACAAGAAATTTGAAAATTCAATAAAAAGGATTCAAGGAGTTGGCGAACAAGAAACGGTGGCGAATGATATAGCAAAGAGCGGTTTTAGAAGACGGAGAATTTCAGATAATAATAGAATCCCAGCATCAAAAGATTTGAAGAATGCATGTGACAGAAAATACGGGCAGATGGTTCTGATTAACCAAACTAAAACTGGGGTCAGGAAGGAAGGAGTGCCACAAGAGGAAACAAAGATCACAGAGCGACAAATAGAAGGAAGAACTGAGTATGTTATTCCACTGGTGGGGAATTATCTTCCAGAGTATGCCGCTGATAATATCAGAGTCGGAAATAGAAATGTAACAATAGACGGGGACGAAAATGTGCTGCAGCAAACTAAAGAGAAAATTGATGCTTCAGTTCAGATGATAGATTCGGACCTTGAACAAAAAAGAACTCCGTCAATGTTAACTGCAAAACACGAGAACCAGAGGAAGAAGAAATTAATTTCGATAAAGGAGGAGTTGGGCTATGATATGAGGACAATGAGGG
Source organism: Platanthera zijinensis (assembly GCA_039513925.1). NCBI lineage: Eukaryota > Viridiplantae > Streptophyta > Magnoliopsida > Asparagales > Orchidaceae > Platanthera > Platanthera zijinensis. Next base: position 287,284,256 of record CM077079.1, on the reverse strand, counting down.
GACAGTCAGGTAAGGAGGAAAGAGTTTATTCTAATAGCAAAGGCTCGGCGAACAGGACTGCTAGCCAGCCACCAAAAGAAAACATAAAAACATACATGACGAACAAAAACATTCATAACAAACATAGAGGAAAGAAAGTAATAGAACAAATCTCGGAAAAGAGATTGCCATTGAATATAGATACAAGAAAAGAGATGGCCAGAACCTCAATCCAAGCAAAAGTGATGAGGGAGCCTACTATGCATAATCAATCATTACAAAAACTAAATGAACCGATCAAGATGAGTGAGCGTGTGGTTCAAGCACCCCTACAAAATAAGGCTCTGGAAGCACATCAGTCCATGGACCGGAAACATTGCGCCATAGAACCGGAGAGCAGATGGCAGGAGAGGAATAAGAAATTGGAAAGAGCAGAAAAATGTGAGGATGACAGCATGGGAATCACCAACTGTAATCCTTTCACAGGAGAAGAAACAAAAATGGCGGCTTGCAGCAACCTTGCCACTGGATGTAAAAACATTCAAGACTCAATGGATCAGCCAATACATGTAGAGATTAAAGTAAGTTGATTTCACATGGAACCATTTTCCAATCACTATACACACACAACACATATATATAATTTACCGGGACCTCCCCTCGAAGTTTGCCTAACTACAGTTTGCACCCCTCTAACTTTCAAAATTACAATTACCTCCCCCTCAATGTTTACATTTCATAACATCCATGCACAAAAAGATCCCCCTCAAGCGTTACTCCAATGGGCTACTTTTGTGCATGGATGTTATGAAATGTAAACATTGAGGGGAGGTTTTTGTAATTTTGAAAATTAGAGGGGTGCAAGTTGTAATTATGCAAACTTCAAGGGGAGGTCCCGGTAAATAACCTTAGATCTTTACTACATTATATCAATATATATATTTGAGAGCACACCAACCAACCAATCTAAATCGTTAGATTAAAGATCTTTTTTCTGATCCATTGGATGAAGAAAGAGAAAAAAAAAGTTTGAGAAGAGAGGGAGAGACAAAGAAATGGAATATAAATAGGTGTCTTAAAGCTATGAGAGGGGGGAAAGAGAGAGAAAGATGGAGGTGTTGTGTGGTTAAATCACTTTAAGAGGAGAGAGAGGGGGGATAAAGAGAAGAAAAGAAGAGAAGAAGGTGGGGCCCGTGACATTTAATGAAAAGAGAGACAATAAAAATTAATTTAATGGAAGCGGGCGCAGCCCGTTCGAAGATACTGGTATATATATATATATATATAGGGTTAATTTATGGGACCTCCCCTGGGAGTTTGCATAATTACAGATTACGTTCCTCTATCTTTCAAAATTACATTTACCTTACAGTTTACAAAAATGTCCCTTCCGTTAGAAATATGGATGGAAAAGAATAAAAATAGCAAAAAATTTTTATGATATTCGAATTTTACCCTTTGTAATGACTCTACATTGAAAGGGGTGACCTCTTCCTTTAGAAAAATAGATGAAAAGTCATAAAATATGTCAAATTATTTTATGATATTCCAATTTTACCATTTGTAATAACTCAACATTGAAAGAGGTGCATTACATTTTATCCTTTGTAATCAATCCAGAATAATTATAAAATGATAAAATTGGAATATCATAAAATAATTTGACCGATTTTATCATTTTTCATCCATATTTCTAATGGAAGAGACCTTTGGTAATCTTGGAAAACTTAGAGAGCTAAATGTAATTTTGAAAGATAGAGGGGTGCAGCCTGGGGTGTGGGGGGGCAGCGTGGGTGTGCGTGCTTGGGTGCACATACAGATATCTCTCCTCTAAGTTTACATTTCATAACATCCATGCATAAAAATGCCCCCTTGGAGTAAATTTTCATGGGGGTATTTTTGTATGGAAATTATGAAATGTAAACTTATACGAAAGGTTTTCGTAATTTCAAAATTAAGGAATGCAAACTTTAATTTAGCAAACTTAGAAGGAAGGTCCCGGTAAATGGGCATATATATATATGTGTGTGTGTGTGCGCGCGCGCGCGCCCCCACATATATATGTGTGTGTGTGTGCACACACATATCTATACTATATATACAAACAAGTATTGAGAATCGTTGTGATTGCATGATGTAACATCTAAGACCCACCGAGATGATATCAATCATTGGATCAAGAGAAGAGCCGGTCTGCAAACGGCAGAAATTGAAAAATCCTCCTACTCTATCAGGATAAAAATCTCGATTGTTTTTTACGGAGTGAGCCTTGCTCATGCTTTTGCTCCACCGTCGGCGGCCTGCCGAGAACCCACCAGCGGGGTTGCCGGACTCCGGCGAACCCGCCGGGAGTAGTTCGGCGTCGCCCCGGCAGGGCCACCGTCGGCGGTGGCCCTGACCGTGAGGCCCGGATCTGGGCCTCACGGTCCGGGCCACTGCTGGGGCGCCGTCGGACTGCCCCCTACGGATTCACCGGAGTCCGGCCACCCCACCGATGGAGCCTTGCTCACGGTTTTGCTCTACCGTCGGCGGCCGAAATCCCGATCGTTGTTCACGCAGTGAGCCTTGCTCATAGTTTTGCTCCATCGCTGGCAGCCTGCCGGGAACCCACCTGCGGGGTCGCCGGACTCCGGTGAACCTGTAGGGAACCCACCTGCCGGGGAGACGCGGAACTACCCCCGGCGGGTTCGCCAGAGTCCGGCGACACCGTAGGTGGGTTCCCGGAAGGTCGGCGGAGGCTCTGCCGCCAGCGATGGACCCTAACAGAATGCGTGGGTTGAGTTTCTTTAATTAAAATTAAAAATGTTCAAATAATTGAAAATTTTGAAAAAAATTTATTATAAAATAAATACAATAAAATAAAATAATTTTAAAAAAAATAAATAAGAAAAATTAAAATATTTAAACAAAAAAATTTTAAATAAGTTTGTGGATCGGGGGCGGGCGAAGTCCCACCGGTCGGGTGCGGGCGAAGCCCGCCTCCACGGCTCAGGTACTGTCACGCGGAGCACGGGTGGCCCCTCGAGCACTGTCACTCATATATATGCACACACACACATATATATAGGGTCATGTTTAGGTGCGAAGAGAATGCCATGTGAAGATGCGAAGAAAAGATCTGCACCATTGATCGAACCCAGATCCAGCGGCGCGCGCCAAATTCCAGCTGAGGTGGCTTCGACGGCGACTCCAGCGGCGACTGAGGGTCGGCGGCGACTCAGGGCCGGTGGCTTCTTCCCTGCTTCTTCCTGCGCGGCAGATCTTTGTCACCTGCTTCTTCCCGCCGATGACCGACGACAAAAAACCAGAGCGAAGGAAATTCAAAGAATCGGGGTGATCGGCGGCTTCGGGCTCGCCGGCCACCGGAGTTCTTCGCGCCGCCTTCGCAAGAAATGTATTCGCATTTGATCGCGACTCTATATATATAGATATAGAGATATATACATATATAGATATAGAGATATATACATATATAGATATAGAGATATATACATACATATATAGAGAAATTATAGGGAGAGAACCAGTTCTCTCCCTAAGCATAGAAAACCGCATTATGACCACACATCATAACTGTACCGCAATTCTTTAATACATGTGCGATGGGATGTGTGGTCATGATTGTGATTTCTATGCTTAGGGAGAGAATTGATTCTCTCCCTATAATTCCTTATATATATATATATATATATATATATATATATATATATATATATATATATATTGTATATGTATCTATATATAAACATATGTATCTATATATATACATATTTATATATATAATGTATATATATGTATAACCCATATTCGTTAAGGGTCAACGGTCAACCGATCACCAGTCAACAAGCAACACCGGCATATGAAGACCCGATTAGCAGTCAACAGCCAGCAGGGGGCGCAAGGGGATCCTTGGACATAGGCGAGAATCATACTCGCCAGGTCGCACAACCACCCAGTCGCGCGTGCGCGCTTTAAAGACCATTCCATCTAGGCGAGTTCCGAGTAGCGACAGTGGCGAGCAATAGCAATACTCACCTAGCAAGCGACCTTCGGCCAGTCACTATGTTAGGCGTGTCGAGCATCCCAGAAGGTCGTCAGCCGATACTCGCTAACAACTGAGTCAAGTCGCCAGAAGGATGCAGTCGGTATTCGCAGGGCTGGGTCTCCTCGCCTAGACCCCCCCCCCCCCAGGATTTGACTATAAATAGGACCTCAGGGGATACAAAAATATGTACTTCGAAATCTTGAAAAAGATCTTCACCATCTCTTTCCTTAAACTTGTAGCTGAGTCTTTGCATCCTTTCTTCAAAAAGACAAGTCGTCAGTTATTGTTCCCCTTGTACCCTGGTCGGTCATCTTTGGTTGTGGAAGGGAAGCTTCTTCTGAGCATCCGGGTATGTGGAGAGACCTCCCTGATGCATCACCTGGAGTCCTTGTAGTGTTGCCCAATTTCCTTAGTCTTTTCCCATAGAGTCGTCGACCCCGACCGCTGGACCAGTAACCTTAGGCTGCCTTGATCCGATTTTATGAAGTAGGGATTTTCCCAACTTCAACACTTTAGTGCAGTGAGCGTGGATCGTAGCCGAGGAGGAAAGTTTCACGAGTAGGCGAGATGGTGGATAGAGGCGAGAATGAGGAGATAGTCGGCAACTCAGCAGGAGACGGCGGCTTTATGACAGTGGTAGTGTTCGAGGAGTTCGCGAGGAGGATCGAGAGGACAATCCTAGCATGGTTCCTTCCTCGCCCCGATGTCACGACGACCTCGCCTCGTCGTGTGACACCGTCGGAGGAAGAGGAGCCGCCTAGGCCACCAGGGAAGGAGCGAGCAGAAGAGGGGCAGGAGCGACTAGTGCAGTCGCAGTTCTGCCCAGCGAGTTGTCAGGGGATCAGGTTCAGAGATGTGGAGCAGACGGCGAGGTATCATGATACTCGGTCAGGTGGCGAGTATGGGGAGGATACTCGCCATTATGAAGCCCATCATCGTTAAGGAGGGAGGAGCCCCTTCTGTGATGAAGTGCTAGCAGCCCCAATTCCTGAAGGCTTCAGAGAACCCATCCTGAGCTACTACTCCGACAGAGATGACCCGGTCAGGCATCTCCAATGGTTCGAGAACGCGGTGTCTATCCGCAATATGACAAATTTGTTCAAGTGCAGCTTCTTCTCCATCACCTTCGAGGGGAAGGCAAGAGACTTGTTCCGCCAGCTGCCCGGAGGTTCCATCTACTACTTCGAGGACCTGCGTCGGGGCCTGATGGCGAGGTTCGCGACGTCCAAGAAAAGGAATAAGAAGGCAACCGCTCTCTTCAAAGTCCAACGGGGGAAGCATGAGAGACATGGCCACTACATCGACCGTTTCCAGGAGGAGGTTCTTGAAGTCGAGGAAGTGGATGGCTTCTTCTTGCAGCTGGCCCTCAGTGGAGGCCGACAGGGAGGCCTCAGTTCCAGAACCAGGAGAGGAGGAACGACAATCAACCGGAGGGGAGGCAGGGAAGAGCGCGGGAGGAGGCGATGGACATTGCCCGGCAGGGGAATAGGAATCGCAGGAGGAACCAACCAGCGAGGAACCAGGGAGAAGAGGTTCCCCTTTACTACGATCTGCATCGAATAGAGTAGCACGAAACCTTGACTTGCCCCGATTTTTGGGAAGGAAGGAGGAGGCTGGAAGCAGGAGCCGTAGAGAGGGAGCAGCAGAGGCAGGAAGCCCCCGTAGGACCGATAGCATTCCAAGCTCCCCGGAGGAGGGTGAATGAGGACCGGGTCAAACAAGGTGGTCGCGGGGAGGTAGTCCAAGGCCCACGAGGAGGGAAAGTCGGGGTAACCCACGGAGGAGCCGGGCTAGAAGCTTCCCGCAAGGGAAGTCTCCATCAAATCTACCTCAAGAGCGTTGCTTTGATCTCTCAGGCGCTGTCGCCGTTGGAAGAGATCACTTTTTTCAAGGAGGATATATTAGGGAATGAGAATCCCTTTCATGATGTCCTCGTCATCCAAGCTGTCATCGAACACTTCATCGTTGACCGAATCCTGACGGACAACGGAAGCTCAGTGAATGTCATCTTTAAAAGAGCATTTGTCGGGCTGCAGGTGGAGACGTCCAGAGTTCTAGCTGCTGACGGATCCCTCTTTGGCTTCTCCGAAGAGGAGGTGGAGGAAGCAGCAGATTTTCTGGTGACCCTTGGTGGCACCTCGATCCGATGCAGGTTCGTCATTGTGGACGCGCCAAGCTGCTACAGCGCGATCTTCGGGAGGCCTCTCACCAACTACTTCAAGACACTCTCATCGTCATATCATCAGTGCCTTAAGTACTGCATGGGCGATGTCCAAGTGAGGATCCGGGGAGATCCTAAAGCTGTCAGAGAGTGCTACCTTAGTGTCATCAGTACCATCAGCTAGATGGAGTACGCGGAGAGGCTGGAGAAGATCCTGGAAAGGGAGGACGGGCTGAGAGTTGCGGAGGAGCTGGAGGAAGCGGAGGTGATCTCCAAGGAGGGAGAGCCCGGACTGCTGAATATCGGAGGATTCCTGACGCTGGAAGGGAAGGTGGAGATGGTGGTCTGTCTGCAGGAAAATGTAGACATCTTTGTCTGGAGTGCCACGGAGATGTCAGGGATCGATGCAGAGGTTGTCTGCCACCGTCTCAACCTGGATCCCAAGGTAGCCCCCATCCGTCAGAAGCAAAGATAGAGCGCAGCTGCGCCAACCGAGCCGATCCGGGAGGAGGTGAAGAAGCTGTTGGAGGCAGGTTTTGTTTCGGAGATCTAGTATCCAGGCTGGGTCTCCAATATTGTAATGGTGAAGAGGGTCGAAGGGGGTTGGAGAATTTTTATTGACTTTTCTACTTTGAATGAAGCTTGCCCGAAGGATGGCTACCCCTTACCTGGAATCAACTCGTTGGTCGATTCAAATGTCAGTTTTTCGGTGAAGAGTTTCTTTGATGCTTTTTTATGGTATCATCAGAATCGGATGCATCCCCCTAACTGCCGCAATGTCTCCTTCATCACCAGTGACAGCTGCTATAACTACAAGATGATGTCATTTGGGCTAAAGAACGCAGGTATGACGTACCAAAGGATGATGGATCAAGCCTTCAAAGAACAAAAGAGGAGAAATCTGGAAGTGTATGTAGATGATCTCCTAGTCAAGAGCAGGAGCATCGAGGAACACGCTAAGGATTTGGAAGAGACCTTCGCGACGCTGCGAAATTACAAGATGCGCCTCAATCCGAAAAGTGCATTTTCGGAGCAGGAAGAGAAAAGTTATTAAGACACCTCCTCACTCCAAGGAGGGGGGAGCCCAATCCCGACAAAGTGAGAGCCATCCTGGATATGTCATCCTCTAAGAATTCCAAGGAAGTCCAGAGGCTGACCGGAAGGCTGGCAAGTCTTAGTCGCTTCCTATCCAAGGCAGGAGAGAACTGCTCCCAATTTTTCAAGACTCTCCGAAGCAATCAGAAGTTCGAGTGGACCGCGGAATATGAGGAGGCTTTTGGGAAGCTTAAGCAGTAGCTAACTCAAGCTTCTCTACTTCAAGGCCTAAAAGAAGGCGAAGATCCCCTCCTTTATCTAGAAGTGGGAACGGCGGCAGTCAACTCAGTGCTTGTTAGGGAAGAGGGGAGGAGGCAACTCCCCATCTACTATGTTAGTAGGGTGCTCAGGCAAGCGGAGACCAGATATCCCATCTTGCAGAAGTTGGCTTTCGCCATGGTGACTTCGACATGAAGGCTCCAGCCTTATTTTCAAGCTCACTTCATCAAGTTCGTCTCAGATCATCCTCTTCAAAATATCTTGGATGGAGTGGAGCACTCCGGAAGGCTAGCAAAGTGGGTGGTGGAGCTCAACGGGTTCGACATTTTTTTCTCTCCAAGGGTGGCAATCAAGGCCCAGGTAGTGACGGATTTCCTGGCCAACTTCTCGGCCGAGGTGGGAGGAGACGAAGTCTCTTCAAGCTCAGTCTCTTGGAAGATATTCGTGGACGGAGCTTCGGGCAAGAGTTTAGTAGGAGCGGGCGTCGTACAGGAGAGCCCGCGGGGAACTAGGATCGAGCAAGCAGTCGAGATTCTCTTCCCCGTCACAAATAACCAGGCGGAGTACGAGGCCATAGTAGCAGGCTTCCGTCTCGCCAAGGAGTTGGGGATTCAGGACCTCAAAGCCTTCACCGACTCAATGGTGGTCGCATCATAGATTAGGGAAGAATTCGAAGTGCGCGACCCCATCCTGCAAAGATACTTGACAAAAGTGAAAGGCTTGGTAGGGAGCTTTCAATCCTTCTTCGTCGAGTATGTCCCAAGGGAGGAAAACTCAGAAGCGAACTATCTAGCTAACTACGGCCCAAGGGCCGGTGGAATCATTACAGAATTATTTCGACCGTCCATTGAGGAAGGGGAGATGATGGAGATCAAGCAATGAGCCTCCTGGAAGGATCCGTTCGTTACTTTTCTAACAACAGGCAAGCTTCTCGTTAATGATTCCACTGAAGGAAGTTTTGATATAAAGCAGCTTATTATCTGCTGCACGAAGGAGAGCTTTATCGCAAGACCATTTCGTACCCTCTGGCCAGATGTCTATCAGAAGCAAAAATCCATCGAGTGCTCGGAGAAATTCATTCAGGAGAGTGTAGCAGCCACTCTGGGGCTCGCACTTTGTAACAGAGGATTTTAAGGCACGACTACTTCTGGACGACCATTCGGAAGGCTGTAGAAGCCTTCTCGAAGAAGTGTCCGGAGTGTCAACTCTTAGCTCCTCTTTAGTTACAGTCAGCTCGACAACTTCACTCAATCACTGCTCATTGGTCGTTCGCCATCTAGGAATGGATTTGATAGGCCTTTTTCCCTCGGGCTAGCGATCAGAGGAAATTCGTTCTCGTCATAATCCCCGGAGCAACGGACAGATGGAGACCGCCAACAAATTGATCATCAACCTCTTGAAGAAAGTCACCAACCTGAAAGCAAACTGGGCAGAGCAACTCCCTTAGGTCCTATGGGCTCTGAGAACAACTCCTAACTCAGCTTTGGGGGAAACATCTTTCAAGTTGTCTCACGGGTCTGAGGCTCTTATCCTAATGGAGTTCGAAGTGTGGAGCCTGAGAGTCGTTGCGGCAGGAGAAGACAGTGAGGAATGGCGTCTAGAAAACGAAGATGCTCAGAGGCCCCCTCTCGACTACATCAAGAGTTTCGAGACCTAGCCTCTGTCCGCCAAGAGGAGGTCAAGAGGCGAATGAAAAAACACTTCGACAAGAACGTTCGCATCAAACAATTTCTTGCAGGAGATCTCGTCATGAAGAAAGTAAACGCTGCAGGAAGGGCAGTTGTTGTTAGCAAGCTAAACCCTAATTGGGAGGGACCCTTCATCGTCCAAGAAGCTCTAGTCATTGGAGGTTACCGCTTGCAAAATCAGGAAGGAGAACTACTAGGGAGCACCTGGAGCGGAGACGACCTGAAAAGGTTCTACCTCTAACGATAAAATGTAATGATTGCATGTATATAAAAGTTACTTTTGCCTTTTTAATAAAATTCCTCGCCCCCTGAAACATGGATTGGTACGAGTTGTCTTCTTTGTTCGAATCGTCTCGAGACAACTAGAAGCAGTGAAGTCAATCCCCTCGATCGGTTTGGGAAACTCTCATTCGACCTGATTCTCCTAAAAAGCCCATGACGAATGATGGGACGGTGTGTCGGGTTTTAAGGCGTTCTTGTAAGACCAAGCCCATCCATTGTCGGTTGAGATCAACTCCCCCCTTGTACGTGGGCCTACCTACCACCTGATCGCACTTCTCATATGACTGGAGGAACTATCAGGAACAGGTCTGGACGCTAACCTCTCAAACTCGATGAAGGGTCGACCTCACAAAGTGACACCTTGTGTAAAGGCGTCATCGGTCTTTGAGAAGGCTAAAGATCCGCTCTTAGCGATTTTTGTCATGCGAAGAAGGACGCGTCTTTGTTAGTGCCAAGGTGGGATAATCCACCATGCTTTTGGAAGCCGCTAAGCAAAGTAGTTCCAGGAGGTGAGAATCTGTAATATGATGGAGGCCTCGAATGTGTGCGTCCAGTTGGACCCCCTGACTGTCGTTCCCTATCTCTAGATCCCTTCAAATCTTTGTTGGTTGAAGTGGATTGTTGGCCTCGAGAGTGTGCGTCTTGCGAGACCCCCCCCCCCGAGTGTCACTCCCTTATCCGAAGGATTGTAGTCGGCAAGTAAAGAAAATTTTTTTGTTTTTCTTTCAGCAAGTACTTTTCCTTGGGTGATTACAGCAAGCTTGCAAAAACCAGATACACTTGATGATGTTCTTTGTGCGAGCATACAGGTGTGAGTAGCGATGTGCGAGAATGCGGGTACAAGCAACGACGCGCGAGCAACGTTGTGTGAGTATACTTATGCGAGTATGCGAGCAGTGGGGCAAGCACTCAGCTTCCTCGCGTCTATGAACCTAGCGAGCATCTATTGCGGGTCGCGCCTAAGAACCTGGCGAGTACCCATTACAGACCGTGTCTAAGAGCCTACGCGAGCATCCAAAAAGCGAGCATCCTGAATACAGGAATAAAAGAACAGGTGAAAGTCAGAACAATCCATTGCAAAAAATGTTGTTTTCCAAATAATCACAGGATTCTCAAAAAAGTGGCGAGGTTCTGCCCTTTACATCACCCGGCTATACACAAAAAAGGAGGAAAGGTCAGACGGCCCCAGCTCTTCAGGAGGCATCTTCGTCGTCGCTGTCGTCCTCGTCCACTTCCTCGGCATCAGAGTCATCATCATAGCTCGGCGATCTTTGGTGCATTGGAGAATCCGACTCCTCGGCGAGAAGGCCCGGGATTATCTCATCGACAGTGAGATCCTCGGAGCCCGGCGCTGACCGGTTCTCAAACTGTAGCTGGGCGAGAAGTGCATCACTGACGGCCCTGGCTATCTCGTGCCTCAGGCGAGTAGGGTCTTCATGGACGATCCGGATCTTCTTCCTAATGTCCGAGGTGCTCGCCTCCGGCGGTGGATTCCTAGCAGTCTCTCGCATTTCAAACTTGGCAACGCGGACTTGGGATGCCTCCAGTGCCGCCTATCTCTCGGCGAGTTTCTGCTCCAGATCTGAGATGCGTTGAGCCGCGACCAGCTCGGCCTCCTGAATGAAGAAAAGCTCTCATGTCAAATAACACTGCGGACTTGCGTACGTAGTACGTTGTGAGCAAGTGTTTTTCTGACCAAAATCACCTCGTAGGCCTTGCTTTCGGCAACCTTGGCCTTCAATGCTCACAGCAACTTCTCCAGCTCTTCGATCCTCGCCTAGGACTCTGCCTGCGAGCGGGCGAGGGAATCAATTTGATAGCCTTGAATCCCGAATTTCCTGTCCGCCGCCTTCAAGTTTCTCGCCAACTGATGGGTAAGCTCCAAAGATCGAAGCAGCGACCTCGAAGCCTGGTTGGCGAGAAACGAGGTGCTCGACTCCGGAAGCACAGCTGCATCTTCTCAACCGTACAAGGCGAAGGCGACGTGATAGGCCTCGTCATCGTCATCCCAGCCCTCAGACCATGGAAGGAGGTTGGTGCTGAGGCAGACCTTATTAGCCCCTTCCTCTCAGGCAACCAAGGGGTGGTCAAAGCAGTCCACCCCCTCTCTACCCTGGTCGAAGTTCGGATGCGATATTGGGTTCTCGGCCTCATTCTTCTCAGCGACTTCTTTCCTCTTCAAAACGAAATCCTTGCGCGAGATCTCTTCCTCGCTGGCTCGCCAAGCTCCGGTCGCCTGCGAGGTGCAACGACAGGGGGACGTGCAGGCGAATCAGAGACATTGGGTTCTTCAGGAGTTGGCAACATCGGTTGGTGCCTCCTCAGCGGCGATTCGGCAGTGCTCGCCTGGGATTCTGGCGCGGACACCGATGAGGACGGTTCCTTGACGAGGGGAAGTGGCTCCCGCGGGACTGTGCGAACACCTGACAGAGCGAGATCAGTGTTAGACCGTTTTATGGAAAGTTGTGATAAGGCGCGTCTGAAGCAATCCGAGTATACCTGTGCCCTAAGTTATCAAAGGCGCAAGGCGCACCGAGGCGCAAAGGGCCCCTGGAGCCTAGGCGCAAGGCGCAAGGCGCAGGCGCGCGCCTGAGGCACGTGAGGCGCAAAAATTGGGGAAAAAGAAAATTGAGCGAATTGGGCGCCCAATTCGCTGAAATTGAGCGAATTGGGCGCCCAATTCGCTGAAATTGAGCGAATTGGGCGCCCAAATCGCTGAAATTGAGCGAATTCGGCGCCCAATTCGCTGAAATTGAGCGAATTCGGCGCCCAATTCGCTGAAATTGAGCGAATTCGGCGCCCAATTCGCTGAAATTGAGCGAATTCGGCGCCCAATTCGCTGAAATTGAGCGAATTCGGCGCCCAATTCGCTGAAATTGGGCGAATTCGCTGAACTTCAGTGAATTGGGCGCCCAATTCGCACAATTTCAGCGAATTGGGCGCCCAATTCGCTCAATTTCAGCGAATTGGGCGCCCAATTCGCTCAATTTCAGCGAATTGGGCGCCCAATTCGCTCAATTTCAGCGAATTGGGCGCCCAATTCGCTCAATTTCAGCGAATTGGGCGCCCAATTCGCTCAATTTCAGCGAATTGGGCGCCCAATTCGCTCAATTTCAGCGAATTGGGCGCCCAAGTGCGCCTAGGGGGTGCCTCGGGTGCGTCTAAGATCATGTTTTTGCCAATATCAAAATTTTTTTAAAAAAAAATACCTTAAAAGGCCCGGGCGCGCCTTTGGCGCGCCTGGGAGCCTGTAAGGCGCGCGCCTAGGCGCGCCTGGGCGCGCCTGAGGCGCGCCTGAGGCACATCGCCCGCCTCAGCTGTGCTGAGGCGCGGCGGGCTGCGCCTGGTGCGCCCGGCGCCTCAGGCGCGCCTAGGCGCGCGCCTTGACAACTTAGCCTGTGCCCGGCCAGATATAGGGAATATCGGCGGCGCCTCATCGCCAATATGCGAAATTGAACCTCCTGCCGACGAATGTAGATCACAAGGCCTTAGCGGGTTACTCCAAGACAGGGGTGTTGAAAACCTCGTCCGGCGGATGTTGCGGAGAGAACAGGATGTCGTCAACTGGGCTGCCGAGAATCACGAACCGCTCTGTCCAGCGGTGTACCTTGTTCACTGTATCGGCCACTGTACAGGTATGGTTGGAGAAGAAGATGATCTCGTCCTTCGTCGCGTCGATGTTGAAGATCTTCTTGAAAGTTGCCAGATCGAAGACTATCTCCTCCGATCTCAAGAAAGAGAGATACCTGGCGATGATCGCCACACTGTTGGGATTGATCTGGGTTTGGCATGAGTCCGTAGTGCTGGAGGATCCCGCAAAACTCAGGCTACAGCGGCAATCGGAGGCCGACCTTGAAATGTCGAATAGGCAGCACTACTCAGCCAGTAAAGGAGTTTATGCGCTCATTGGTGCGAGGTATCCTCGCACGGAAACTCCCATCGGTGGGTGTGAAGAATTGTTGTTTAAAGTCATCGAGATCAGTGGAGTCGGTGATGGGTTTCTTGAAAGTCAGGGCGTGGTTGACTTTGCGAGCATAGCCGTTTTCGGCGGAAACCATTCTGAAGGCTGAAGGCAAGAAGCGAGTAACCGGTTTGAAGATGCTAGCAAAGGTAAGCGAGCCAAGGTAAGGGTCCCGCAAAATCAACGCAATCTCCCCCCCCCCCCCCCCCCCCCCGCCCTCCTAATTATAGGCAAAAGCAAAGCGGGGGGGAGTAGCGCGTTTCCACGTCAGAAGTCGGTAGCGCGTATCCCGCCAAATACGAGCAAGTTTCGAGCACGAACGTCAGAAGCGACCTGCATACTCGCCAAAGGGATAGAAAGTCGGCTACATCGAAAAGGAGCTTAGCGACCTACCTATCAATACTCGTCAAAACAGAAGGAAGATTATCGCCTATACGTGAGATAAAAGCAAGAGATAACAAATAAATTGCACCACAGAGCGAGTTTCTCAATAAAATCCGTACAGCGAGCAGGAATAACAATAATCATGATTATTACAAATTCGAAGGGAAACTCGCAGAATTAAACAGAAAGAATCAAAGGGTCGTGAAGGTTCCCCGAACGGTCACTCTGTTGAGCATGTCACCCAGACCAGGTTCGATCGCGCAGCCGTCGCACGAGCTCATTCGCCTGCAGCAGAAGTTCCTCACATCGGAGATGTCGTCATCCATCTTCGCTAGTCGCCCCACCGACCCAATGCTCGTCCGAATTTCGTAGAGCTCGTTGTGAAGTAGCTCCTGTTGGTACCCTACCATCGCGAGGCGCTGGTCCATAGACTTGATCGAGTAGTAGCGAGATTCCGCGAGATTCATGCGCTCCTCGGCTTCCTCCAACTTGTTAACGCGAGTTTCAAGTGAGCCCAGGAGTCAGCGTGGATTGCAGATCGCCAACTGATCGAACTTTATCTCAAAGTTGAGATAGGTCGAGGCCGCTTTCACTTGGTACTCGCGCGGAGGGAGCTCGATTGCGTCGATCAACGCTCCCCCAGGAGAGGCAAGATGACCTGCAAAAGAGATAGCCAGTATCAGCGCAGGTGGAGAGGAGAGTGAGTGAAGAAGAAGGCGATAATCGTTACCAGCGCGTGAAGTCGGTGGCCGATACTCGCGACGATGAGAAGATCGCTCGCGACTAGGAGACTCGCGGCGAGGGGATTGGCGTTCCCGACGAGGAGTCCGCCGAGAAGAGAGTCGTGTCCGTCGGGGAGGACTTTGGTTGTACGAATCTCGGCGCCCGACGGAGCGACCACCGCACTTCCCCTTAGATGCTTTTGTCGGAGCCTTCCCCCGAAGATCCGGTTGTCAGCGGTCGCCAGGAGCCGGCGGCCCGGAGGGTTGACCCCTCCCATTTTCGCCAGGGCGCAAGGGAGGGGTAGGAGGTGCATTCGAAGCAACTCCCCGAGCAGGAAGAGTGCCCAAGAGAGAAGGCGTCGGGGTTGGGAGGTTCTCGGCCACGTTGCTAGCAGACAGGCCGTGGGTCAACTGTCCGGAGCCAAGGTGAAGCCGCATTGTGTGAGGGCACGAGGTACTAGGCGGAAGGTCTGGCTTGTTAGGTCGCTACTCAGACGGGTGGGGTCCACTAGCGGTGTACTATCCACAAAAGCACTGAAGCTCGTCAGAAGAGACGACCAGAAAGTAAGATTACGGGAACAGTTGTTTGCGAGTAGTTACCATACCAGGTTGAGTAGTCGCCACTCTGGAAGAGCGACCAACCTCGGAGGGCGCGGAGGAAGAAGCAGGTAGCTCGGCAGTGGGAGCGATGTCAGCAGGATTAGGCGGGGTGGCCAGCACCTCGTTGGGTTGTACCACCTCGGTTTGCACCATAGACGTGGAGGCAGGAGCACTCGTCTGGTCTTCTGGGCGAGCAGAGTCATCCCTCAGGACGTCAATATCCTCGCCCAGTCCCATCTGGTTTAGCGATGCTTAGTCGCACCCGGAACGGGAGAAGACACCGCAGGGTTTGCGAGATCTTCATTTGGTGCGGCAGATCCCTCTTCAACGGGAGGATCCTTCTTCGGCTTCTTCCTCCGGGGATCGACTTCCTCGCCAGTACCTTCCCGGTCACGCTTGTTGGAAGGTCGACGCCGAGTACCGAGAATGTCCCCCGAGACGTTGAACTTCTTGGCGACGTCTTCAGCAGTGTAGACCACCTTGCAGTAGTAAGAAAGCGGCACCTGAGGGTCAACCTTTCCCCCCTCTATTTATAGAGATCGTAGGGGGTGTCTATTTGCCGAATACGGGGTTGGATGCTTCTCTACGAGCTCCAAGATCGTTCGAAAAGAGGGGGATTGTGTATAACCCCTATTTGTCAAGGGTCAACGGCCAACCGATCAGCAGTCAACAAGCAACACCAGCATATGATGACCCGATCAGCAGTCAACGGCCAGCAGGGGGCGCAAGGGGATCCTTGGACATAGGCGAGAATCATACTCGCCAGGTCGCGCAACCACCCAGCCGCACGTGCGCGCTTTAAAGATCATTCCATCCAGGCGAGTTCTGAGAAGCGACAGTGGCGAGCAATAGCAATACTCTCCTAACAGGTAACCTCCGGCCAGTCACTATGCCAGGCGTACCGAGCATCCCAGAAGGTCGCCAGCCGATACTCACCAACAACCGAGTCAAGTCACTAGAAGGATGCAGCCAGTATTCGCTAAGTTGGGTCTCCTCGCCCAGAGACCCCCCCCCCTAGGATTTGTCTATAAATAGGACCCCAGAGGTACAAGAATATGGACTTTGAAATCTTGAAAAATATCTTGAGCACCTCTTTTCTTGGACTTTTAGTTGAGCCTTTGGATCCTTTCTTCAAAGAGACAAGTCGCCAGTTATTGTCCTCCTTGTACCCTGCTCGGCCATCTTTGGTTGTGGAGGGGAAGCTTCTTCTAAGCATTTGTGTATTTGGTGGGACCTCCCTGCTGCAGCACCTGGGGTCCTTGTAGTGTTGGCCAATTTCCTTAGTCTTTTCCCATCGAGCCATCAAGCCCGACCGCTGGACCAGTAACCTTAGGCTGGCTTGATCCGATTTTTTGGAGTAGGAATTTTCCCAGCTTCAACAATATATATATCATGTATATATATACAGACACACACATATATATCATGTGTATATATATATCATGTATATATAGCGTAGAAACTGATTGGTTGGCAAATAAATTCAAACTTTAGTACAAGAGAAGGAAAGCCAACACAATGAAGAAGATACAAGCAAAATAGATTAGGAAACAATGCTATCTAGTTATCACTTGATTCTGGTGGAATGTTACAGGTGAAATCTCAAGAAGAAAATAGTGTTTCTCAGCTTGCAGAAAACTCTTGCATCACCATGACAGAACGTGCGGAGGAGTGTTCAGGGGAAGATGTTAAGGAGAAATGTGAAGACGCGCAATCCATAGAAAACAAGGAAGAAGGTATTAAGCAATGAATTTATATTCAGTGTAGTAACTCCAAAGCTATAGTTAATTTCATACCTTGAAAAATATAATTACAAGGACGGGGACCTCCCCTACAAGAGTTTGCAAAATTACAAGCTGCACCATCTATCTTTTGAAATTACATAAACCACTCATGTAAGCTTACATTTCATAACATGCATGCAAAAAATACCACTCTGGCATGCATGTTATGAAATGTATAACTCAGATGGGAGTTCATGTAATTTCAAAAGACAGACTCCGGGGGTAAATTTGGGTAATTAATAGTAATTATAATTGAACGTCAAAATTTTCTACAGCTACAAATCCAAGCAGGTTGATGCAACTCAACGATGGTAAATATATAGCATGCCAGGATTGGGCAATGGAAGTAGATCAACAAGTACTCACAGAACATGAAGACGCCCTCAAACAAAAACTTATAACCAGCCACAACTTCCGGAGCATAGCACAATCGCTTTTCCAAATCAAAATTCCTGTTCGCATACTTCAAGAAAATGCAAGTCCACGTAAACATTCCAGACTCGTCATCGATTGTGGAAATGAAATACTAAGAAGAAAAGGACAAAGAGAAGAAGTAAGCTTTTCGGGGAAATGTTTTCCTGCACCTTTGAAGAGGAGTATCAACGCATTAATTAAGGAGGTGAATGCTGATCTTGAAAGCTTAAAGTATGAAAACAATACATGTGATTATGATCTTGCTGACTACCTTAACAAGATGATAGAGAATGATATCCGCCAGAGGGATCCAGACATTAACTGTTTGTGGGATATTGGTTGGGACAACAAAACATTTGTATGTTTTGAGAAACGTGAAATAGTAAGGGATGTGGAAAAACATCTGCTAAATGGACTTGTCAATGAATTAGCTAGAGAATTACTGGATGTAAGCTTCGGCTCACTTTGAAAGAAGCCATATAAAACCCAAAGGTTGAAGAGCAACTTTGGTTGTTTTGGACTTTCAAACCATGGGTATTGTATACCATCATTTTGGTGATACTTTTCATGAGAATACTCTCGGATGTTTTGTACGATCATATGATCATGTTAGAAGTATTTTGTCATGCTAATTTAGCTGAATAATTTATATCAAAATATAAAAGGTTTAGTATTTTTTTATTCAAGATTAGCCTTTTCCTCTAGCTAAGGTAGGAAATTCATCATAATCACCATCATCATTGAACTTATCCCAATTATTTGGGGTAGGATCTACAGTCATTAGCTTTCATTTATTCATTTTACAGTATATTTTCAATTACCATATCTCTGATGTTACTTTTAATCATCCTCTAACATAATCATTTTATTTATCCTTCCTTCTTAACTCTACATTCATATTACATTCCTAAGTCTACCATGAGCAACTTAGCTATCAATGAATTTTTTTTAATATCCAAGACCTGGAAGGCAAACAACAAAGCCAACCTAACTATAATATTTTAAAAAATTAAGTTTACATGAAAACTCCTCTTAGTGTCTTACATAATACTCTCAAGGAGATTCTCTATTTTAACTATCTAGCCTTAACTCCAAAATTTATATCCTCATAATTTCATGCAATACATCCATACTAAAATCCATCACATTTAGAATATTCTTCTAGTTTATTTAGTTGAATATCACCGAAATAGAATAATGAACAATAAGATCTTACATGACTTATATAGAAGCCGGAATAATAATGCAAAACTAAGAAATAACGAGATGACTTGAAATACAAATATATGACAAAGTTCAACTCTCCCCCTCAAGTAGGACGGAAGATGTCGGTCATCCCAAGTTTTCAGATATCATCAAAAAACACATCACTTCTCAAGCTTTTAGTAAACGCATCCGCCAGTTGATCTTTGGACTGAACAAAAGGTGTGACCACGATCTTCTTCTCCAGGTGGTCTTTGATAAAGTGTTGATCAACTTCCACATGTTTTGTCCTGTCATGCTAGACTGTATTATGAGCTATACTAATAGTTGCTTTGTTATCACAGAATAAGGAAAAAAGACTACTCTCGGAGAAACCCGGATCCTGTAATACAGTGCATAACCATAGGCCCTCACAAAGGCCTTGTGACATAGCACGATACTCTGCCTCAACACTAAATCTAGCCACCACATTCTGGTTTTTACTACGTCAGGTCACCAGGTTTCCCCCTATAAAGGAACAATATCCACTAGTGGACTTGTGATCATCCCGACATCCAGCCCAGTCAGCATCTGTGAAAACTTCAATCTTCAAGTGGTTATTTTTAGAGAACAGAAAGCCGCGACTTGGGGACTTTTTCAAATAACGTAACACGCGATATGTTGCCTCTTGATGTCTGATCCTGGGCGCGTGCATATATCTACTCAAAATACGAACGGCATAGATGATATCTGGACATGTGTGAGATAGATATATGAATTTCCCAAACAATCTCTGATAGCGTGAAACATCAGTTTGGTCACTATCACCATCTTCTCCAATCCAATGATTTTCTTCCATAAGGGTATTCGCAGGAACATAGCCTAGCATCCAAGTCTCCTTCAAGAGATCTAGAATATACTTTCGTTGAGATATGAAAATTCTTTGAGTTAATCTGGCGACCTCAATACCAAGAAAGTAACGTAGCCTTCTCAAATCTTTCACCTCGAATTCAGCAGATAGGAGGGACTTGAGATTTGCAATCACATATGTGTCACAATATCATCTACGTAGACAATGAGGACAACAATCCTCTGATCGCAACGACGTACAAATATGGTGTGATCATGCTGAACCTGCTTGTAACCAAACTTGAGCATAGCCGTGAGAAACCTTCCAAACCACGCCCTAGGGGATTGTTTTAGGCCGTATAAAGATTTCCTTAGGCGACAGACAAGACCTTCATCCCCTTTTTTTGAGAATCCAGGAGAGAATTTCATGTACACCTCCTCATCAAGTTCACCAAGGAGAAACGCATTCTTCACATCGAGTTGGTAGAGGTCCCAGTTCATGTAAACCGCGCACGAAAGTAACACTCGGATGGAGTCCATCTTTGTCACGGGAGCAAAGGTCTCCTAGTATTCAACTCCCTGGGTTTGAGTGTAACCCTGAGCAACCAGACGAGCCTTGTGTCGTTCAACTTTACCGTCCTGGTTCTGCTTAATCGAGAAAACTCACCGTGATCCAATAGATTTTTTTTCAGGAGGAAGGGAAGAAATATGCCATGTGTGATTCTTGTCCAACGCCGACATTTCCTCTTTTATCGCCTGCATCCAAACTGGTATGCTCAAAACTTCCAGCCATGTTTTAGGAATAACAACCAAAGAGAGGGAAGAGACAAAGGCTTGATGACCTAGAGAAAGATGGTAGTAAGACACCTGATTAGAGATGGGGTGTTGAGTACAAGAACTTTTACCTTTCAGAGCGCAAGTGGAACATGAAAATCCGCATCATCAGAATCCAAGGTTGAAGTGGGCAATGGTAAGGTGGAACTCTAGTAGCTTTGTACCTAAGGAACGACGGTAGTATACATGAGGAAAAGGGTAAATTGAAAGAGCGAGCAAAGGATCAGGTAAGATAAGCGAGGACGGTGGTGGAGTGGAATGAGAATCAATAGCGCATGAAGGAGCCGTAGGAATAACGGGAAGCGGGGCAACATTGGACTCAATATCCTCAGTACTCTCTCTCTCTGACGAAGAGAGTGAGTTGAGGGTTGAAAATAGGACTCGCCCTCCTTGAAAGTAACATCCACAGTATAAAACGTATGCCTGGAGGGTGGATGATAACATTGATACCCTTTCGTGGTGGAGTAGCCAAGGAAGACACACTTTAAGGCTCGAGGATCAAGTTTGTCCAGATGTGGTTGATGAACGTGGACAAAACAAACACATCTGAAGACACATGGAGGGAGATGGGTGGTATGGACATCAGTCATGGTGGAGAGACGGTCGATTAGAGTGACATAGCTAAGGATACGATAGGGAAGACGGTTGATAAGATGAGCAGCGATGAGCACAGCATCACCCCAGTAGGACTTAGGGAGATGCATAGTGGCAAGGACGCATCGAGCAACATCAAGCAGGTGTCGATTTTTTCGTTCGGCAACCCCATTTTGAGTGGAGGTGTGAACACAAGTAGTCTGATGGATAATATCATAAATAGGTAAGAACCAAAAACATCACGATCATCATACTCCCCCCCCCCCCCATTATCACTCCAAAGAACCTGAATAGGTCTATTAAAGTGGGTCTGCACCATTTTATGGAAAACTTGAAAGCAAGAGAAAACATCACTCTCCTTTTTTAATAGGTACACTCATGTGGTACGGGAAAAATAATCAATAAAAGTAACAAAATAACGAATGTCAGATAATGCTAACACAGGGGAAGGCCCCCAAACATCTGAATGTATTATATCAAAAGGAATGTTACTAGGAACAGATAGATGTGATGACGTGTGACGCACATGTTTTGAAATATCACAGACATCACAGACAAAAGTTTTAAGAACATGAATAGAAGCGTGAAACAATTTTTGAAGATAAGCAGGCGACGGATGTCCAAAACGTAGGTGTCAGCGGTGGACATCATCAGAAGTAACAGCAGAGCAGGAGAGAGTCGGAGAGGGAAGCTGGGAGTCTAGGTAGTACAGACCGTCACGATTCTTACCACTGCCAATGTTCCGCTTCGTACTCGGCACCTGAAAGACACAGATATCATGTTACAGAAAAGTTACGGGATCTAGTAATATTGCTAATAGAAAGTAAATTTCAAGGAAAAGATGGAACATGAAGAACAGTAAGAAGGGAAATAGTCGGATAACAAGAGATGTGTCCCTTGCCCGCAATGGAAGACAAACTCTCATTGGCAAATATGACCATACCCTTACCAGACAAGGGAGTATGGGAAAGAAAGTCGGATGAAGATCTCATCATGTGGTGGGTGGCACCCGAATCAATCACCCACTCAGAAGGGGAAGCATGGACAGTATGAGCACTTTGCATAACAATAGTGGCAAGAGAAGTAGGGGCACCGGAGGACTAATCTGACTGAGAGTGAAGCAAGCGACGAAATACATCCAACTCGTGTGTAGTGAGCTGGCTAAGAGAGGAATGCAATGTCTCATCATAGACATCAGCTGAGTACGCCGCCTCATGAGACTGATGACGACCCTGTCTGTGTCCGCCTCGTCCAGGTCCACGATCACGACCACAAGCAGACGGGGTAAGGTGGGGGTGAAGTTTGAAGCACACCTCCCGAGTATGCTCATCGACTGCAATAGTCACAAGTAGGCACCGAGGAGACGGGACTGCGAACATAGCTGCGACCCACACTAGTCGGGGCGGAACGATCTAAAAGAGCAATAATACTGAGAGACTTCCGACGATCTTCATCACCAAGAACCATATTGAAAGCCTCCCGAAGTGACAGGAGAGGGGAGCGATGAAGGATATGCGACCGCACCATATCAGACTCCATGTTCAGGCCCGTGAGGAACACATGTAGATGAAAGCGGTCCTCCCGTTGTTTCAGCTGAACAGGATCTGTGGTACAAACAGGAGTAAAATGAGCAAAGTAGTCCAGTTCTTGATGTAGACGCTCGAACTCCGAGAAGAACAATGACACGGTCATCGATCCTTGCCGCAACTCCAAAATGCGGCGGGTAAGCTCATAAACCTGAGTGGAGCAACCAATCTAGGAGTATGTTTCGCATGCCCGGGTCCAGATCTCGTGGGTTGAGTCCATCAACATATAACTCTGATATACCATGGGGGACATCAAATGTAGGAGCTAGTACACCGCAAGGGAGTTTTTAGAGTCCCAATGTTTCCATGAGGGGTCGATCCTGAGGGGTTCCGTAATAGTTCCATCGATGTAACCAAACAGTTGATGACTGTGGATGACGTGTTGAGCAGCACGAGACCACTCGAGATAGTTCGTGCCATCTAAAGGGACTGTGATAATCTTCAGAGAGCTTGAGTGTCCATGAGGTCGTTGAGGATCACTCATTTGTGGCTCGATCACATTCGAAGAGGAGGCATAAGAATCTAGATCACCCATGACGGCTAGGAGAGACGACAAGAACACCAGCAGCAACAGCAGATCGGGCACAGACAAGGAGCAGCGAAATCAGCAAAACAGCATCTCAGGGGGACACAGGCAGTAAAGCAGTGCATGCAGCATGGCGTCGCAAGAAGATGAAATGCAGAAGAAGCACGGGAATGGCAGAATTTCGAACAGGCAACAAATCAGCACAGGGGCAATAAGATTTTGAGCAACACAGCCGACGGAGCGGTGGAAATAGGCGCAACAGTAGAAGAGGCGCGGGAGACAGATGAAGCCAGGTGATGCAGGACGACGCGTAGGGTTTACGCGTCTGTCGGCTTTTTCTAGGAAACCCTAAATGCATGCGGTTCTTAAATTAATTTTGCTAAATTTAGAGCGGGCGCAGCACTTTTAAAATTTTGCAACTTGGATTTTTAAAGCACAAATCGCTATTTTCATTAAAATGGAATTTTACTTAAATAAAGGTTCAAAATTAAATCCGGAACGGAAGTTCGCAACTTCGTTTCATTCCCCTTGTCGTAGCAAAACGGAAATCGTGAACTCCAAATACGTTTCCGTTTGGAGTTTTCGACGTAGCGTTTGCTGACGAAACTCGGGCGAAAACCCAGCAATGAGTCTAATGATCCTAATGAGAAAACTTAGACACACACAAAGGAAGGAGAAAGAAACAATTACTCACGGAAGAGATGTCTTCCGTATTCCGAAGTCGATAGCGATCACGCGAGGAACTCCTCGTCACCTTCGTTCTTCGCTCCGAGGTCGGCCGTTATCGCACATGGGCACCAAGGAATTAAATCACTCCCTCACACGAGGTGGTTCACGAATCACTCAACAAGTAAGGGAAAGCCACAAACTAACACACCTAAAATTCACTCGCTCTCACACTCAAGTGGCTTCACGAAATCTCAATCACTCAAGGTAGAATCACGAAATCTCTTAACACTCGCGGCTCCACGAAATCTCACACACTCACGGTGGCTCCACGAATTCTCAAGCACAAGAGATAATAATCAGTTTCTTAGCTTAACTGTTCAACATTAATCAACACCTACAGGACTCCTCCACATGGAAGCAACAATAGCAAACATATGGGAAATCAAGCCTTTAGCACAGTAAAATTGATTATACTGTTCATCAATATAAACAGCAAACAATTTACTCAGCAAAGCTCCCTCTCCAACGGGAATTAACACAAGGGAACAGGAAATTACTGTTCATCTTCTTCTCTCTAACAGGAAACTCAGCTCAAAGAGAAAATAGCCTAACTCCTACAACAACATTAACTTTACTAACACTACAGTACTTCCTCAAACAGGAAGATCACAAACGCAAGCAGCACTGCTCATCGTCTCTAGAGGAAGGCAGCGGCATCACACAAAAATTCCATTTCAACATTCAATCACGCCTAACACCTAACTGTAACAGGAATTCACACAGAAATCCTCACCCCTAATTCTATCGGGAAACACACAGCAACCTTACACGGGAGGAAATAACTCCAAGCAATTTCAATTTCAATATTTTCATCAATTACCCCCATTTCCTATTCTTCTTTCTCTTTTATAGGGCAGCAGTGGCAGGAGGGCGTGGAGCAGAAAGATCGTCGAAGCCTGGAGGCCGCTCGTCGTGGATGGAAGTCGCCGATCGTGGGCC
This sequence comes from Platanthera zijinensis, assembly GCA_039513925.1. NCBI lineage: Eukaryota > Viridiplantae > Streptophyta > Magnoliopsida > Asparagales > Orchidaceae > Platanthera > Platanthera zijinensis. Next base: position 287,259,683 of record CM077079.1, on the reverse strand, counting down.
GGCGGTTGGAGATCCGGAGAACGCGGGGCGTGCAGCATCGTGGGAGAGAGGGTGTGCAAGGCTTCCGCCATTACCGCTACCGGTTTGCTCGATCGGGAGAAGGAAGACAGACGGGATTGACTGGAATCTCTTTAAACCTAACTAATAATATATATATATACACACACACTCAGCATCTCCGTACGGGCTACGCCCGTGCTCGATGCTCTTGGGCGGTCTTCGGCCGCATCAGGCGAGCTTCGCCGGTACTTCATACGCAACATCCAACAAATATCAGAATTTGTTGTATTTTATTTTGCTGTTAGAGAAATAAAGGCATTGCTAAGTTGACAACATGAGCATTTATTTAGGCAATAGTTAATTATGATGCTTCTAAAAGTTAATTATGGCTATATATTGATAAAAGTTTGAAAATCCAACATGGAGAACATATTTAAGCCAAATTGGGATCATGCGCATAATTTATGGGTGTTGCCGCTCTTAAAACACTCACTCCATTTGAAAAGCATCTCTTATTTATTACATTTTAATACCATATTTATTTGTTTATTGAAGTTATTGAAGAAATATTAAGTAAATGATTTTATGATGTGAATTGACATCGCCATAACATTGTCCGTGCTCGATGCTCTCGGGCGGCCTTTGGCCGCCATCTGGCGGGCTTTGCCCGTGCTCGATGTCTCGTTGCGGGTTGCGCCCGCATCAAAACGGACTACACCCGCAACATATACATATGAGTACTCAAAACGACCGTATGATGTGAATTGACATCGTCATAACATTATCCGTGCTCGATGCTCTCGGGCGGCCTTTGGCCGCCATCAGACGGACTTTGCCCGCCTTCGCACGGACAAAGCCCGTGCTCGATGTATCGTTGCGAGTTGCGCCCGCATCAAAACGGACTACACCCGCAACATATACATATGAGTACTCAAAACGACCGTTAAAAAAATATAAATCATGATTACAATTTTTATGTTTTTAAAATTTTTCGTGTCACACACTCTCCCCTCTTCTCTCTCTCTCTTTGTCTCTCCATATATACAATAATAATATAAGGACATTTGTCAGGCTGACATCGTGAGATTAAACAATTGACAGCCAATATATTTATGTAATATCCACCGCCTAACTCAGGAGCTCCCTCAGATCTCCACCGCCTAAACTCATTAATCCCCCCCCCCCCCCCCTCTCTATCTCTCGTCCTCCACCGTGAATAGGTCTAGGAGACCTATTGATTTTGTTTGTTTAATGATAAAAACAATGAACGATTGAGATCTGATGGAGCTCAATCGAACGGCGGATATTCGCGTGACTGACACCACAGCTTATATTCTTATAAGGGAAGATATATATATATATACTTTTTATGTTTTGACAGTGTATATATGTATATATTTTAACGGATATATATATATATATATATATATATATATATATATATATATATATATATATATATATATATATTTACACATATTATATATATATATATGGGGGCGCTGGGAATACGCGCTGCGTGTATATGAGCCAAATACGCGCTCGATGGAAAAACGGAAAATAGACCCACTAAACAGCATTTTTAGAAAAAGTGGTCAACATGAAAGTTGTAGATCTCGTCGAGATCTACAACTTTCATGTTGATCACTTTTTCTAAAAATGCTGTTTAGGGGGTCTATTTTCAAAAGGCGCGAAGGGAGTTCCGCCCGGTAAATATTAATTTTTTTTTTTTTGCGCGGACCCCGGTTCGCGCCTTTTGAAAATAGACCCCCTAAACAGCATTTTTAGAAAAAGTAGTCAACATGAAAGTTGTAGATCTCGTCGAGATCTACAACTTTCATGTTGACCACTTTTTCTAAAAATGCTGTTTAGGGGGTGTTTTTTCCGTTTTTCGGGGTAGCGCGTTTTTTAGGCGAAAACGGTGAGCGCGTTTTTACATTAATCTGTATATATATATATATATATATATATATATATATATATATATATATATATATATATATATTTCACAATACAAAACTACTACATTACATACAAAACAAATACACAAAATACAAGATTCGGGGCTAGTAGGGGTCCGGTCTGGTGCGATGTCGGATACTTTTGCGACTTGATCCGGACTGGGCTCCACCACCAGGAGAAGAGGCACGGGAGCATTGGAAATAGGCGCAACAGCATCGACGCAGGGAGGGGCGGAGCGGTCTGGCTGCTCCATAGAAGGACGGCGGCGGCGGCGGCCTTCTCAGCAACCGGCGATGGAGAGGAAGCAGCCCGGTAGCCACATAGGAGCAGCCGAAGAGCAGAGATGGCGGGGTTGAACCGGCGTTGAGGCGACAACGTCGATCGCGGGCCAGGAGAGTGGGGTCGAAACAAGGGCGAACAACGGGAGCGGATAGCGGCCTAGGTTACTCCCCTCTGATACCAAGTTGAATATCACCGAAATAGAATAATGATCAATAAGACCTTACATGGCTTATATAGAAACCGGAATAATAATGTGAAACTAAGAAATAATGAGACGACTTGAAATACAAAAATATGACAAAGTACAACTTATTTTTGATCCAATAACTCTCTTTTGCAAACATAGTAAGACAATCATATAAAGATGTGATGTCTCAGTGGTGGCAAGTCTTATCATAGTCAACAATTGTCAACTTTTTCACCATTATACAAGTGTTATCATAGCCAACCATTGACTACTATTCACCATAATAAAAACATGAACATCGCTGTTCGGAGGCCCACTACTGTTTTTTTACAAACAAAAAATTGAACATCTCAATGAAATCACTGGTAAACGTTACAATTTGATGTCGATCTAGCCTCCCAAAAACAAGCTTACTTTGAATGTACAAAATGTATGAAAACATAAATAAAGAATACATTATATGCAATTAATATTTGTTTAACAAAACAGACTACAATTTATTAGCTTGAAAATAGAATCTATCAAAAGCATAGCTCTTATCTTTTCCTCCATGGCATCAAGATACAATGCTACCATTCTGCCAACAATGGAGGCATTCTTCAATTATTTTCCTCCAGGAAAAACATTAAATTGAGATAATTTTATTGGAATCATAAAATATTAAGCCATCATGAATGTGCAAAATGCCAGTTCAAAGAAAAGAGATTGACTCAATAAACGCGTGCTTTTGGTGGGAATGATTCAATTTCATCATCCAGTGTGTTCATGTGGACAGGCCTATAAGCCAATCGAACCTTTCCATTATCCCAATATCTGTAGAACAAAAAAAAAGCATTAATCTCTGAATCAAATTGATGCAAGACAAATGTATTAAATGTGTCATTGTGTCTTAAGGACACTAATGACTTAGAGTAAGTGTACAATTATTCAATGAATAATTACAATAATTTCTGAAATTAATAGTAGCATTCACAAACATTAATGCTAGAGGTTATACATTAAAAATAAAAGCAAATTTTAGTTGAATGTGAGTAAAGAGTGTTTCTATTACATGGCCAACAATAAACTTCTTTCAAGTAGAATAAAAATTGAGCCAATTTTTACAAATTTAGATCCCAAATAATATGTTTATCCATAAAATATTCAACAATTAGTAGTAAAGACATCGTATAAGAATTTACACAAGCTATAGGAATCCAGGAGGATGTTCGGATGCTGATTTCTGTGACCGGACAACAAATATGATGCCGGAACAATGCAGATTTCATGATGCTGGGCTGTTTTTGCAGTGATGGGGAGGTGTGGGGTGGCTGCATGGTACAAGAAATGAGGTTCTATGATGTGTGCGCCAGATAGTTTGCAGAGAAAGAAGAGTTGGAGCACAGTTAGGGGTCACCGGTGTTGAATGGCTTGACTGGAAGCTGGGTGAGCAGTTCTGCCAGGCAAAAAACAGTAGAATTCCAGTTTTGGGAAGGGATTTCACCTTGGCTGTGACTGGAGATAGTGGCATGATGTTCAAATAGACTGAAGTAGGAGAATTTATGGAATTGAATGGCAAGGGGGACTCGGTGAGGGATATTCAGGTTAGGGAATATTTTGTTTGGCTTATGATTAGGTAGCTATGATAATTGCTTATGATTAGGTAGCTATGATAATTGCTTATGATTAGGTAGTTATGAAATTTGCAGTGGAATAGGTGGGCAGAAACAGGGAATTTGGGTGGCTACTGAGGAGAGGAGAAGATAGATATTGAAGACGTGGGTAGTTTGCGGCTGAATTAGTGATGGAGGAAGGGGTTGTGGTGGTTCGGGAGAGGGGAAGTAGTTGTTATGAATAGTTTTGGATAGTTACTTGGTAGTTATTGAATTGTGGGAGTGAGTTATGGTGGTTTTATGGAGAGGGGTGGTAGTTAATGTTGGTGGAATGGTGAGGTAAGGTAGTTACCTTGACTTTGGCATCAAGAATTCACGGAATGTGAACCGTAGGAAGGCCGGGAGAGCCCACAAAAAACTATCCAAATAATGTGATCCCTGAAAATCAGCCCCTAGACCCCCTATTTATGGACTTCGAACTCGCTACAGAAGGCCATCATCATCCTGAACATAACAACAACACTCAAGCCTTTATCCCACTATAGTGGGGTCGGCTATATGGATCCGTTGTCGCCATTGTGCCATATCTTTTTTCATAATCTCACTAATGCCTAAGTACATCATGTCTTTCCTTACAGTTTCATTCAAAGTCTTTATTGATCTACCCCTCCCTCATTTAACAAGCCTAGTGACTAGACTCTCACAATGCCTAAAAGGTGCCTCTAATGGTCTCCTTTGTATGTGTCCAAACCATCTTAGACGAGCTTCTCGCATCTTCTCTGCAATTGGTGCTACTTCTGTCTTATCCCTGATACTTTCATCCCTAATTTTATCCAATCTCATGTGTCCACACATCCCACCCAAGCATTCTCATCTCCGCAACTCCCATTTTTTGCTCATGTACACAATTCACTGTCCAACACTCAAAACCATAGAGCATCGCGGGTCTAATTGCAGTATGGTAAAACTTGCCCTTAAGTTTTAGTCGTACTTTACGATCACATAAGATCCCTAACGTGCCTCTCCACTTCGACCAACCCGCTTCGATTCTGTGTCACATCTTTACCAATACCTCAGTCTTTTTGAACTATTGATCCAAGATATTTAAAACACTCACTACAGGAAATATCTTGATCACCCAACTTAATAACAAAGTCGTCTGTCCTTCTTGTACTGCTAAATTTAAGCTCCATATACTTCGTCTTTGCCCTGCTCAACCTAAAACCCTTCTTTTTTAAAGTATCTCGTCAAGACTAAAGTTTTGCGTTTACAACCTCGCGCGCCTCATCAACCAAAACGGTATCATCCGCAAACAATAAACATTGTCCTGAACATAAAACTACTAAATTTACATAAAATAAAAAAAATACAAAAAAATGGCATCACCATTCTGAACAAGAGTATCAGCTCAGATCGTCTATCCAATGATCCTATCTCCGCCTCTTACACAAGTAAACTCGTGCGGTCAACGATAAGTGTCGGTCAACCCTCAATCCGCAATCCCAATCACAAATGGATATAATAATGCTATTATATTATTATACATTTGGGACCAACATTAGTGCTTAAAAGTCATCAAGTCTCCAAAAGTACTTCATTGAATTTGATTATTGGTACTTTATACTCTGGAGTTGAATTAATGATATACCTCCGTATGCATTCATTCCACTTGAGTGTCAAATAGGATGAAAGTCAACACATCATTTCATGAAATTCTAACTGCTCTGTGTATCACTCCAACATTAATTGATATCAGTTTCACATCCACTAAAATCTCCGTCTTTATTCCACTAAGACGTCCCTATTTTTCTAATTCAAATAAAATAACATTATGAACAAACATCTGTTAATCATTGTTTCATATTGATCCCTCATATGAGTGTAAGACTTCATAAAGCTCCCCCCATCGGCTATTATTAACAAAGCCGGTCTACCGATGGTGGTGGCAAGGCGGGTTTAATATTCCTCTTTCCAAATTTGCTCTCCCGCCACCGCAAAACTCCTTTCGAAATCCTCTATGACCTCTCCTGAATCTTCAAAGTTGATGTTAGTTCTATTCAGTTTCTCTCTTTCAACCCCAGCCGCCATATTAAAAGCAAAAGCACACATTCTCCTTCTTTGTGTCTCTTCCTCTTTGCTTCCCCACCACTTTATTTAGTACACCCTAGACACCTTCTGATGTAGTGGACCGGCTAACAAAACAAGGCGCAAAAATGCAGCCTAAATGAAGCTATAATCTAAATGTCGTGCGCGTGCAAGTATGAGAACAGTTCAAAATAGAGATCCACTAGCAAGTAACAATTTTCTTTTAGCAACGCTATGGGCACGACTAACACAATCAAAACAAGATTTAATCGTTAAGAAACAACTATGATTAACCAACAAAGTGAGGCGCGCTCTCGATTGAAGTACGTCAGATGCGTCCCGCAAATCACACGACAAATCAAGCACAAAGCATATAACGATTCCAAAACCACAAGAATAGTTCAATACCAATGAATTCAAACAGGAGTACTAAAACATCAATACCTTGATTCGCTTAAGCATATGGCGGCTCGGCTTCGGGACGGAGAACTGTTGGCGAAGTACTTCCGATTTGATGATGGCTCCACGGCGAGCCGCGGGTAAAATGGAAAGATTGAATTTGGGGTTATTTGGGGAGTGGGGAGGGTGAGATCTACGGAGGTAGAGTGGGTAGAGTGCAGATCTAGGATATCAGGGTAGGGGAGGGCTCGGGTGTGGGTTGGAGGCTTGGGGATATGAATCTGGCGGGTTGGTGGCCAGGAAGGTGGATGAGTTGCAGGAAAATGGAGAGGGGAGGAAATCGGGTGCCAAGGGAGGTAGGGTGGTGCGGCGGGAGACAGGAAGCGGGTGAGGGGAGGAGCGGCGGGCTGCAACAGGGAGACGGGGAAGGAGGAGGGGTCACGAGGCTGCAAGGAGGCGCGGAGAGGAAGCGGGCACCTGGATGGGGACGGGGAACTCGGCGGGCTGGTGGAGCAGGAACGGGCGGCAGGAGCAAAATCCCGGAATTCACCGAGAGGAAGACTGACCAGTTGCAGCACCCACAACTCTCAATCCCTAGGGTCGGCCACCAACATGCATATTTATAAGAGAGAAACTAAAGCAAAACTATGGCTCCCGATCGGACGGCTATAGTTGCTCGGCCCGATCGGGGGATAAATATATCATAAAAATAAAATCTAATATATGAAACTGGCTCGGAACGACCCTCTGAGTGCATCCGTGGACTCGGATCGCCCAACCGGGTCGTCGATCACCGCCTCCTGCGGGAATAGATGTGTGTGTGTCGTCGATCGCCATCAACTCCCCCCGACTTGAAAGCACTCATCTCCAATGAGTAAAGATGATCGTACTCTCGGCGCAAGTCCGGGGCGAGTATCTCGAGCTCCTCAATAGCAATCCAAGTGTCGTCTGAAGTCGGGCGACAGACCAATGGACCAAGTACCGCAGGACCACCGAACCGCCCATCGTCGTGAAGTCATGACCAACGATTTGTAGTGCAACTCCGGTAGGCGACTGTCGTAGCAATGTATCTCCATCTGAACGCGGTGCCACTGGAACTGTCGGTTGTAGAGTGGACTCCTCCGAGCGGTGCTCACCCGCCCGCGACTGCGTGAGAGATGTGGGTGTGGGTGCACTAGAGGGGTGAGGGTCAAGCTGTGGATCAGAGGTGGGTGGGGATAAAGGGTCTTCGTATACCCGCTCCTCATAGTATGGGGTCAAGTCCTCCACATTGAACACTCGTTGAATCCCCATTGTCGGTGGTATGTCAACCTCATACGCATTCGCACCAATCCGTCGAGTGACTGTATAGGGGCTCATCCGACGAGCACTTAACTTCTTTACTGCTCCCTGGGGGGGCCTCTCAGGTCGCAGGCGGATCATAGCTCGTTCCCCAACGTCAAATACCTGCTCTCTCCTGTGTTGATCGGCTTAAACTTTGTAGATTTCATTACTGGCCGCGATCTTTCTCCGGACTGTCTCATGTAGTGCGTGTATATACTGATTGAACGACTCGGCAGACTCACTAGGTCGGGCTTTTATCGGGGCGTCAACCAGGTCGATGGGTTTCCTAGGGTCTAACCTAATATGACATGAAATGGACTCAGACATGTGGTCCTATTGATCGAACTATTGAATGCGAACTCCGCAATAGGCAGGACCGTATCCCAGGTGGTCGGACTATCCCGAACGAGACAACGCAACAAGGTCCCCAGGCTACGGTTGACAACCTCCGTCTGTTCATCCGTCTGTGGGTGGTAGGCAGTGGAGAACTTCAACATTGTACCGATCTTCTTCCACGTCTTTCAAAAATAACTTGTAAAGCGGACGTCGCGGTCGGAGACAATAGAAGTAGGCAACCCGTGATACTTGAATACCTCCCTGAAGAACAGGGCCGCCACATGTGGAGCATCATACGCTCTGTGATAAGGAATAAAGTGGGCCATCTTCGAGAAGCGGTTCACGACAACGAAAATCGAATCGAACTTCCGCGGTGTGCGGGGAAGTCCAAGTACGAAATCTAAACGGATGTCTGCCCAGGGCCGGTGGGGAATAGGTAATGAAGTGTACAGGCCCGTGGGCTGTCGGGACCCCTTTGTCGTCTGGCAGACACGACGAACGACCCGCGTGACGTCCTTCTTTAGGCCAGGCAAAAAGAAGTGGTCCTTAACTAGAACAATCGTCGTATCCCGCCCGAAGTGTCCTGCGACCCCGCCCGCATGCAGCTCCCAAATGAGAAACTCCTGAAGGGAAGTCTGTGGCACACGGAGGCGAGATCCAAGAATAGATAGCCATCAGAAATGATATAACCCTCGCGGGGCTCGGGAGGGTCCCTAAACAAGGCGGAGTAGATGTCACAAAAATCCGGGCACTCGGGGTAATCATGGCGGACACGCTCAAATCCATCCACTCGCACGTTCATGGTATGGATAAAGGTGACCCGGCGACTCAACGCATCAGCCGGCTTGTTCTCAACATCAGCTCAGTGCTTGAGAACGTAGTGATATTCCTGCATGAACTCCACCCATTTTGCGTTTCGGTGACCTAGCTTCTTCTGCAAGTCCAGATATCGCAGGGCCTGATGATCTGAGTACAGGAACAACTCCTTATGCAGAAGATAGTGACGCCAATATCGGAGCGCCTGTATAACGGCGTAGAACTCCCGGTCATAATTGGATACTTCTATCGGGCATCATTTAGTTTCTCACTGAAGTAAGCAACTGGATGACCCTCCTGGCTCAATACTCCTCCAATGCTCATGCCAGACGCGTCACACGTTACCTCGAAAGCCTTGGAAAAATCTGGAAGGCGCAATACAGGAGCAGTCGATAGACACTCCTTAATTTCCTCAAACGCCTTGGTGGCTGCTGTCGTCCAGGAAAAATCTCCCTTGCGGAGGCAACTCGTAATAGGGGTCATGATCGAGCTAAACCCTCGAACAAACCTCCAGTAAAAGGTGGTGAGCCCGTGAAAGCTCCGCGCCTCGTGGATATTGGCAAGGACGGGCCACTCGCGAATCGATTTGACCTTATCGGGGTCAACCGAGATACCGGACTGCGAGATGATGTACCCTAAAAAATGTACCGATGAAGTCAAGAACGAGCACTTCTTCAGGTTGATATACAAATGCTCCTTCTGAAGGAGGTCGAATACCAATGAAATGTGACTCGTGTGCTCTGTGCGATCTTGGTTAAAAATCAGTATGTCGTCAAAATAGACCACAAGGAACTTGCCCATGTAGGGCCGAAGAATCTGCGGCATCACTCTCATGAATGTGTTTGGTGCGTTCGATAGCCCAAACGGCATAACAAGTCATTCATATAGGCCGTCCTTCGTTTTGAAGGCCGTCTTCCACTCATCGTCATCACGAACCCGAATCCGGTGATACCAACTACGCAGGTTAATCATTGAAAAGATCTGGGCACCAACCATCGCATCAAGGAGGTCGTCGAGGCGGGGAATTGGAAAACGATACTTCATTGTAATCTTGTTGATGGCCCGGCTATCAATACACATGCGCTAGCTCTCATCCTTCTTCGGGGTAAGAAGGGCAGGAACGGCATGCGGGCTCAAGCTCTCACGAATAAAGTTCTTTCGAAGAAGATCGTCCACCTGCCGCTTCAGTTCGGCGTGCTCAGTTGGGTTCAACCAATAGTGTGGAAGGTTGGGCAAAGATGCCCCGGGGACTAAATCAATGGCGTGCTGGATATCCCTCATATGAGGGAGCTCATCAGGGAGCTTCTCAGGCATAAAGTCAATATATTCTTCCAGCAGGCGCCGAATGTCCGGATCCACACTCTCCAGATCGGTGGTGGCGTCAGATGCCAAGGTGGCGGCCACCATAAACATAACCCCCGAGTCTAGGCTCTCACGGAGAAAATCGCACTTCCTCAGGATGTGCAAAGGCCTCGCTGACCCGGTGCTAATGGATGACTCGACCTGGCCCTTGGGGGGGTCCCTGGGTTGGGTCGGAGTGAGGGTGATCTTTCGTCCCTTGTCAAAGAAGACACACGCGTTGGAACGACCATAACGCGTGGCGTCGCGATCGTACAGTCAGGGACGACCCAAGAGGACGTGTGCAACGTCCATCGGGATGACGTCGCACCAAACCTTGTCCTCGACGGACTCTCGGCAGAACGGAACAAGGCACCTCTGTGTGACCTGGATGGCAGACTTGTCCACCCAGTAGACACAGTAAGGATGCGGGTGGGGCTCGGCAGATAGCTGCATCCACTTTAAACCTCTCTTCGCAACGATGTTCACGCAACTACCGCTATCTATGACGAGTTTGCAGGGACCGCCCACACTCTAAAAATAAGTGTAGAATATCGAGGTACGGCACCAATCCTCCTCAGCACGGGGGGTGTGAAGGAGGCGACGGATGACTCCCAACCCTAACGATCTCTCTGCGTCGCTCTCCCACCCGTCCTCGGCCTCAGCGGTAATCTCTTCCACTACGGCATCGTCAACCTCGGCGCTCACCGTCGTCCTCAATCAGCAGGTTCCTCGTAGGACACTGAGCAACAATGTGCCCTCTGCCCGAGCATCGATAACACTGGTTGGGCCCGGGTCTAGGAGCGGTCGGGACTCGGGACAATAGCCTTGCCCTTTGCATTTGAGGGGATGCGGGTCGGGGCATCAGAGCGGTGTGTGGCCTGCCTCGATACTGCGAGACGCAGGTAGTTCTCATACTCGAGTGTGAGTTGGAACACCAGCTCAACCGGCTCTATGCGGTGAGGAATAAGCTCTCCGAATCTCAGTTATAAGTCCGGCTCTAAATCGAGAAGCGGCCGCAATAGGCTGTCGCTCCTCACTACCAACTCATCAAATCGTGTCATGTACTCGGCAACGGAAAGTGATCCCTGCTGCAGCGCATAGAGTTGGTCGAGGAGCTGATCGCGGTATAATGCGAGGAGGTACTTGTCCCTCAATCACTGCTTCATCTCGTCCCATCGGGTGACGGGATAGTATCCGTCTCTCTAGCGATCTCTCCACACTAATCCAAAACATCTTCGCCTGGCCTAATAACTTCATCTTGGAAAACCGAACTCGCCGCTCGTCATTCATCTCATACCAGTCAAATAAGTGATCCATATCCAGGAGCCAGTCACAAAAGGCTTTCGGGTTCAGGCGACCGTCGAAGGAGGGTGCATCAATTCGGAGGCGCCGGATGAGGTCGTCCTCAACCGGGGTATGTTCTCGGCGAGGTGCCACATGGTCATCGTATGGCTCGTCGGAGTCGTACTCGTGTCGTGCGGGTGAGCCACGACCTTGTCGGGCCGGTGGGAAGCGTGGTTTGCAAGGTGGTCGAGGGTTACCCCTCGGGGCGGGGTCGCGACGATAATCACGTGCAAGTTCGGGGGCCCGTTTCTGCGGAGCGGGGTCCCGACGTGGTGGCTCTCTACCTCGTCGATCCGGCGGCGGTGGGGCGTCCCGTGAATCTTCCAGCGGCTCCTCGTAGCGAGGTGCTAGGGCTGGACCACTAAGGGCTCCAATCTGATCGACTCTAGTGTTGACCTTAGCGATCTCGTTCTTAAGGGTGGCAAACTGTTCGAGGGCTAAGCGTTTAAATTCGGCGACCGCCATGTCCGAGTTCGAACTGGCGGCCCGATCGTCGGCGACGATCTGGTCAGACATCAGGGTTCGAAACAACCTACCACTACGGAGCATGCAAATGTGACTCGAACTTCGCTCTAATACCAAACTGATGTAGTGGAGGACCGGTTGACAAAATAAGGCGCTAAAATGCAGCCTAAATGAAGCTATGATCTAAATGTCGTGCGCGAGCAAGTATGAGAATAGTCTAAAATAGAGATTCACTAGCAAGTAACAATTTTCTTTTAGCAACGCTAAGGGCACGACTAGCACAATCAAAACAAGATTTAATCGTTAAGAAACAACTATGATTAACCAATAAAGTGAGGCGCGCTCTCGATTGAAGTGCGTCGGATGTGTCGTGCAAATCAAACGACAAATCAAGCACAACAGCATATAACAATTCTAAAACCACAACAATAGTTCAATATCAATGAATTCAAACAGGAGTACTAAAACACCAATACCTTGATTAGCTTATGCATACGGCGGCTCGGCTTCAGGAAGGAGAACTGTTGGCGGCATACTTCCGATTTGATGGTGGCTCCACGGCGGGCCGCGGGTAAAACGGAAAGGTTGAATTTGGGGTTATTTGGGGAGAGGGGAGGGTGAGATCTACGGAGGTAGAGTGGGTAGAGTGCGGATCTAGGAGATCGGTGTAGGGGAGGGCTCGGATGTGGGCTTGAGGCTTGGGGAGATGAATCTGGCGGGTTGGTGGCCGGGAAGGTGGATGAGTTGCAGGAAAATGGAGAGAGGAGGGAATCGGGTGCCAAGGGAGGTAGGGTGGTGCGGCGGGAGACGGGAAGGGGGTGAGGGGAGGAGCGACGGGCTGCAACAGGGAGACGGGGAAGGAGGGAGGGGCTGCAAGGAGGCGCGGAGAGGAAGCGGGCACCTGGACGGGGACAGGGAACTCGGCGGGCTGGCGGAGCAGGAACGAGCGGCAGGAGAAAAATCCTGAAATCCACCGAGAGGAAGACCGACCAGTTGCAACACCCGCAACTCTCGATCCTTAGGGCCGGTCACCAGCGTGCATATTTATAAGAGAGAAACTAAAGCAGAACTAGGGCTCCCGATCGGACGGCTATAGTTGTTCGGCCCGATCGGTGGCTAAATATATCATAAAAATAAAAACTAATATATGAAACTGGCTCGGAACGACCCTCTGGGCGCATCCGCGGACTCGGATCGCCCAACCGGGTCGTCGATCACCGCCTCCTGCGGGAATAGACACGTGGGTGTCGTCGATCGTCATCACCTTCATACACCACCACCATCGAATTTGGAGGCACTTCCAATGAGAAAACCGGCATCCTCAGTTAAAAATTTATGGCATGCATCCCTGGACTAAACAATGATTTAGGTTGCGAAGAGGATGGAGGGCAGGAGGAAGAGCTTTCAAAAGAAAATAAGTAAAATGATAGGGTTACTTTTAGTTTTTTGTTCTTAAATGTTGATTTTATTAATAGAAGAACCTACGTGAAAAAAATTTGTAATGGACCAAATTGAAGGGTTTTTTATTTTAGTTTATCAATCAATGCTTTCTAGATAAACTCAATCCCATCAACGTTCAACCAACAAATGTGTTCAAAAACATGGAGCTAGGTGAAATGAGGTCTATATTCTCAAGGACTTCACTGTAATTTATCCTTAGTCTAACTTCCAATTTATTTTCAAGGAGGTATCACCTATCCGAATTGTTTTTTACAAATAGTATATAAGATAAACCTAGATTTGAACCTCTTCAAAGAAACCCCACAACAAGTTAAATAAGATAGAAACTTAATATTGCCTCTCGATATAATCTTAATTTAATTCTTGGGATACAGAATCACCAATTCTTCTACTGCTAGTTTTTGCTTCATCATAAATCTACGTCTTAAATAACTTCAGCATATTGTTACAATTCAATTTTTCCTTAACATCATTTAAATCAATTTTCATGGTACTTTGTCACAAGCCTTCTGAACATCACTGAAAATGTAAGATGTTCATTTTTCTACTCTTTGTTAATTCCTTCGCACAAAAACACCATCATAATATATTTCTTAGCAAAAACCAATTAATATTTAATCATGGATTGACTTTTACTGCTATGTTTCATTAACCTCTCCATAATTGTAATGTATAAGGTTGAATCCTGATAACTAACATAATAATAAGTGTAATTTTGTTCTTAAATAATGATACAGAAAAAATTCTCCAATCATTTGGCAGTCATATTTTCATTAAGATTCACATGCCAAAACTTGACTTCTGTAAGACATACAGGGCGTCAACTACTTCCAAAAAAAATTTTATGCGGACCAACAGAGAATAAATATGACGCTAAAAAGATGATGGAAAACCTACCCAAGGGTGTGCTTCATCCACTTCTCATCATCTCTTGTCTGCAAGCAGAACATGAGAAAGTGAATTCAGTAAAAACCTGAGAAAAGAGAGCATTAATAAGAATTTTTTACATGAAAAAAAAATTACAGTAAAATCTTCACGAGCATGAGCTCCTCTACTTTCTTTCCTTGCTTCAGCAGAATGCATGGTTATACATGCGTTTATTAAAAGATTTTCTAGCTCTAGGGTTTCTATCAAATCAGAGTTCCTGAAAAAAAAAAGAGATCAAGGCTATCATTGATACTTGAAAGGGCCGAGAGGAAAACATTGGACAAGAACACCTACCATATTAGAGTTCGATCCGCGACTTTAACATCATGAAAATTCTCCCATGCTTTGTCAATCAATTCACAACCTAATTCAAGATAAAGAAAGAAACAATATGATTCAATTACTTTAAATATAAAAGTGGTGAAAATGACATTTAAAAGCATAGTCATTGTGCAATAAAAATCTTAAAACTTAAAAAATGGAATGAATAATTTTGGTGGAAAGAATACGAAAGAATCCCCCATTGGTTGTACCTTCTTCCAATGTCTCCTGAGTTCTAAATACAGCAGCATTAGTTTGCATCACCCTTTGCATATTGAGACGAATCTTTGAAGTTGGCAGGGAACCATTAGAATTTCTTAGTTTGTCAAGCCATGCAATTGTCCTCTCCCCAGCATTCTTTTCAAGAGGGTTCTGTTTCTCACCTTTAGTATCAAATAACCGATGCAAAGAATTTTATTTTGAGATTTTAGGTTCAAGATTTGAAACAAAGACAAAACAAACAATTTACCTGGCTTGTGAATCTCTGCAACTCTGTTTGCGCAAGCTCTACCAAATACAACTATGTCAAGAAGTGAATTAGCGCCAAGGCGATTTGCACCATGAACTGATGCACAAGCTGCCTCCCCTGCAGCCATTAGACCAGAAACTACTGCGTCGGGATCACTGCCTTTAATGTCTACTACCTGAAGAGAAGAAAATTTAACAGGTAAGTAATCATCAAATCCACATCAAATTATCATATGAAACGCAAAGCACGGGTACAATTTACCTCCCCGTGATAGTTAGTGGGAATTCCACCCATATTATAGTGGACCGTGGGTAAGACAGGGATAGGCTCCTTGGTGACATCAACCCCAGCAAAAATTGCAGCAGTTTCTGATATCCCAGGAAGTCTTTCCTTAAGTACTTCTGGAGGTAGATGATTCAGGTGTAGATAAATATGATCCTTCAGTGGACCTAACAAATATCAAGAGTGAACAATAAGAAACCAGCAAATTAAAATAAAAACAAGGGAACAAAACTACTGAAGGAAACATGTGTCATTAGACACAATCTACTGGACGTTGTATATATAGCAGACCACTCCATCTATAATGGAATAACTATGCAATCTTCCTGAAGAATTTTCCATATAGATTGATTTCAAACTGTAAAACGACTCAGATTAAACGTTACCAACACCCCGGCCTTCTCTAATTTCCATAGTCATAGATCTTGAAACAACATCTCTTGATGCAAGATCCTTAGCAGTAGGAGCATATCGTTCCATGAATCTTTCGCCTTCACTGTTCCTAAGTATGCCACCTTCACCCCGAGATCCTGATAATAACATGAACAAAAAATGTCAATTACTAAAATACACAAACGTGTAAAACAAGCCAAATCACAATAAATAAGAATGCTAAAGAATAAATAACAGATATGCACCAACATTAAAAACTATGATATATGGAGAAGTTAGAATTTACAATAACCTTCAGTAATAAGACAACCAGCACCATATATGCCAGTAGGATGGAACTGTACAAACTCAAGATCCTGCATAAGTAATATAGAATATCAAATAAGGTACAAAAAAGGAAAAAAATTGACCCCAATCTGAAGCAATAAATAAATTGCTTGAAGTCGCAAATAAACCTCGAGAGGTAGACCAGCACGAGCTACCATTGCGTTACCATCTCCCGTGCATGTATGAGCAGAGGTCGCAGAGAAGTAAGCTCTCCCGTAGCCCTAAAATATGATTAAGTGGTGCACGTTTTAATTATCACATAATAACAATAAAAATAGCAATAAAAACTAAATACCTACCCCGGTAGCTAAAATTGTGGACTTGGCACGGAAACGATGAAGTGTCCCATCCTCCATGTTAAGTGCAATTACCCCTTGACAAGCACCTAAACAATAATAATAAAATTCCCAAAATATGTGAGCAAAATCTTTCACAATAAAAGAGCTTTCATTACATAAAACAAAAAAGAGACAAGGACAAATGCAGTAGTAAAAGAAAGGGTAATAAGGTGCTGAATGCACAGCCATCTGGAATATCTAGCTAGGTTTTAAGTTACAAGTGTCGGTGTAAAAATGGTAGCTATGGCATATGGCGAACCTAAATCCTAAAAGATCGAACCGTAGTCACTATCCTATAGCAGGAAGCCAAAACATTCCCAAAAAGAGATAAATTCAACCACAAAGATATAAATAATCTGATATAAACCAAAAGAATTAAAATGGCCAACAGAGTAACATAAGCACCGACAAAAAGAGCTTTGGTGATACGTGTAGAATGGAGTAACAGCTAATACCTAAAGACCTGGAGAGAGAAATTAATTCAGACATTATTAAGGCCAATTTAGTAAATAATGAATTATGTTAAGAGTCAATTAGCTGGTATAGTAGTTAATTAACAGAAAGCTATAAATAGCAAAATTTGTAAGCTAGGAGTACGCTGGACATCTTATGTTTTTTCTTCTCTTATTGCACTACCATACCATTTCCTTCCATATTCATTGACAGGAATCATGTTGTATACAAGTTAGACTAAGAGGAGTTCTGTACTGTGAACAATATTGATCACATCATTGTATCAGAGCACTACAGATTCTGCATGCAGATCAATGGTGATAGAAGAAAATCTCACAGTCAAGATTTAAGAGCAGAGGTCAATCATCTCCATCAATGGATGCAAAAAATGAACTTACAACAGATCATGGCAATTGAAGAATTGAAAAAGATGATTACAACCCAAGGTATTTCTTCAACTATTCCTCGAGGCAAGAATCCACAGGTCTCTTCAATCAAAATTAGAGGTAATTCACATAATGACATATATACTCCAAGAGAATTCCATGCTCAAGAGTTTGATGCTAAGCTTCTCAAACCAGACATGAGGTGATTGGTTAAGGACAGAGCCTTTTTAAGGCGACATACATGCCCTTTGGGCACTTTTATGCTAGGTGGAGGGGATCATATAAATTATTTAATTTAATTCACCATGAAGGAATGTGTTCTTCACATCAAATTAGTAATTGCCAGGATTTGTGAGCAGCATGAGATAAGAGAATTCTGACAAAGTAAGGTTTAACAACGGGTGCAAATGTCTCCTGAAAGTCAATCTCATCAATTTGGGTAAATCCTTTTGCAATCAATCTTGCTTTATATTTATCAAGAGTGGCATCTTGAATATATTTGATAATGTATATCCATTTACACTCATCACCCATGAGGAATAGGAACAATCTTCCAAATATCTTGCCACTGAAGGGCTTTCATTTTCACTTCCATGGCTTTCCTCCAATGAGGATTTGACAATGCATCTGAAAAATCATTAAGGATGACAATAAAGAAAATAAAAGTAAGGTAAATTTCACTTTTCAAAGATGGAGAATTAGGCTTTGTCTGTTTAGGCATTTGGGCTCCTTTTCGTTTTGGCGAAAAAGGAGTTTTACTGTCTTGGTTCGTTTGTGGGCGCTTAAACCTAAAACTCCTCTTCTAAAATAAGTGGAGTTTAGGGCTATTTCCAACCGCAGCACCACCACCCCCCCCCCCCTCTACTTTTCTATTATGGTTTTTCTCCGCGTCTCCGTTTGAGATATCGCGACTCCCTCGACGAGGAAGAAATTCCACTAGCGATCTTCTTCCACGGGCTTCCTCGACCAGATCTTCCACTAGCATCTTCTTCCACGGGGGTTCCTCGTCCAGATCTCCTGTCGTCTTCTTCCACGAGGGTTTCTGTTAGCCATCAACTTCTTCCACGTGCAAGAAAACTGAAAACCGCACCCCATTTCAAACCGCACCGATCAGGTGCGGTGCGGTTCGGTTTTAGGGGTGTGAAAACCGCAGGTTTATTGGTGCAGTGCGGTTTTCAATTTGTAAAAACCGTGCAAACCACACCGCACCGTTTTCATAATTTATAAATTTTAAAATATTGTAACTTGCAACTTCATCGGCTTGGACCGCTCGATTGGTGCAAACAGCGAAGTAGAAAACAACATATGAGCATATCTATGAGTCGGTTTCAACTTTCACTTCGATTCAAACCGCATCTCTATGTCGCCTGCCGGTTTCTCACGGTCACGGACTCACGGATTGTCGTCGGTTTCAAGTTTCAACTAGTCCAAAAGGAAAAGGCCAGAGGCGCAAAGCGTCAATCAAAGTCGCATTCTGGCCCGCACAGCGTCAAAACTCAAAACCCTAAATTGCTTTTTTGCTTCTCATCATTTATCAGAGCCGTCGGACACTTGCTGGCTCCCTGGCGCTGCGTGAAGACAAAATACTGAGCGCGGAAGGCCTTAAGCCGCTGTGGCGCTCTCTAGGTTTGCCCTAGACATCTCCTGATCTTCATCACCTCTTCAATCCTCCCTCCCTTTGCAGCTCTCCCACTGTCGACTGTCGACTGGACCAGCAACCCGCCATTTCTTACCATGCATGTGGCCCGGTGCACTGCAGCTCTTGTTTAGATTTGAGACTCCAACAACATTGTCTTGATGGTGAAAACTACCTGGCTGTTGTTGATGAGTTTATGGAGGTTGTTTTACTCGTTGGCCCAAGTCATTGTGCAGGTAAGTTCATGTTATTACTTTTCACGGTTAAGTTATTCAACATAGCTCAAATTCTCAAAAAAAAAATGTATTTGAAGCAAAGTTTTACCTTATTTCTCATAATTTGACGATTTCCAGAGTAAGTGGGCTTTCAGATTGTTGCAGTGTTACAGTAACATATATAGAATGTTTAATGATGATGTCCAGGTAAACATGTTGATATGCACTAAACAGTTCATTGTCAGTTAATAATAATTGTAATGTAGCTTCCCTTCAAAATTCTTCAAATGCACTGTTTTCTTCTTTAAATTTGATGTTGTGCTCGCATTTTCACATACAACAACAACATTCAAGCTTTTATCCCATTAAAAATCTAAAAAAAATGGGATAAAAAAGCAGTGAAAAACTGAAACCGCGCCGCAAAAACTGACTGAAAACCGCACTGAATCGAAACCGCGCCGCACGGTTTCGGTGCGGTGCGGTTTTGGTTGATCAAAGACCGCACCCCGGTGGTGCGGTTTCGGTTTGGGCTCAAACCGCATCGCCCGCAGGCCTAACGGGGGTTCCTGCTAGCCATCTACTTCTTCCACGGGGGTTCCTGCTGGCCATCTGCTTCTTTCACGGGGGTTCCTGCTGGCCATCTGCTTCTTTCACGGGGGTTCCTCATCTAGATCTCCCGCACTCTTCGTTTCTTGCAATTCCTCGTCCAGATCTCCCGCCCTCTTTGTTTCCTGCGATTCCTCAGTCCCTGTTTTTCTTCCTGTATCGACGACAGTAGTTAAGGATCCCTAACTCCTTTTTCTTGTTCATCCTAGAAAATAACATCACCTTCATCAACACTTATGTATGTTTAAATATGGGATTTTACCTTCCTGACAATACAATATTTGAAATCAGAGAAAATTGAATCCTTTTACTTCGTAATTGAAATCACTTTGGCATACTGATCTGATTTCATTAAAAAGTTTGTCGGTATCTAATGGAAGGAGAATGAAAAATTCACATTGGCTCAGGAATGCTTGCAATGCTTGACTGTTGGAGCATGTGGAGCTCAGGCGGTCTGGCGGACAAATTTGGCGGACATACTTGGCGATCTGGCGGTTTGGCTCTGGCGAACAACCTCTGTTGGAACAAGGAATCTCGGCGATCTGGCAGACAACATTAGCAGTTAGCTCTGGCGGACTGGCAGTTTAGTCCTGGCGGTCTGACCCTTTGGCGGTCTGCCTTTCTGGTGGTCTGACTATGTTACCGCACGGGTAGTGAAGTTTGTTGGAACATACAGAACTCGGGCAGTTTGGCGGTCTGGATAGGCGATCTGGTTTGGCGGACAGCATAGGAGGTCTGGTCTGCATGTCATTCAGATCTTGTTATGTTGCATTGTCGGGCTAGCACCTGGGCTTGCGGTCTGAGATGTCAGCTGAGGTGTTGCGGTCTGGCACAGGTGATAGTGACTGCAATCTGGCGGTTAGATATGTCTAACCGCCTCTGATTGCCCAGAAAGGACTGTTGCAATGAAGGCGGGCATAGGCCAGAGCAAGTGTAATGTTGTTACTAGCTATGTAATCGTGTTGTTAGATATGTCTAGCCGCATAGTCCGCTCTATCTGGTGTTTTTTATCCGTCTGGTCTCATGTTACAGGCGTTGTATTTTTTTTTCTCTTGTTTATCTCACTTCCCCCCGTTTTCTATAAATAGGGAGGCATAATCTTGCATTATTTACCATTGGAGCAATAAAATCCCCTTTATTTACATGTTTTTAACTTGGTATCAGAGGACAACCCGATCCTGCGGTCTCCGATTTTCTAACCACCTATTGTGCTCTTCTGCGGACTCCGATTTTTCTAACCGCCTCCTGAGCCCTTTGTCCTCTTCTTCCCGCTTCCTTTGTGCATGTTCTATTGCGAGTTGCCCTTGTGGTGCGGTCTTCTCCTTGCTTGCTTTGCTATCCGCGCAGTCTTTCTTAGCTCGCGAGGATAGGTTTTTCTGTCTGTCTGTATAGACAGTCCGACTCTCTCTTCTTCTACCCTACCCACACTTCTTACTGCCACCTCTGTTAACACGTCTTCTGGGAATCTTGGAACTAAGTTTAAGTCCACTGGTCCCAATTATCCGGACTGCAGTGTTTCCTTCATTTTTTTTGTTACGGTCTCAACGCAAACGTCATCATCTTGCTGATGACCCTCCTCGTGGCTCTGTTGTTTTTGATGACTGGGATGCAAGTGATGTTCTAGTCCGTACGTGGCTTGCAAACAGCCTTTCTGATGAATGTCTTCATGTCATTTGACATGATGAGATAGTTAAGGCTGCTTGGCTGCATTTAGCTGCTTTATACTCCAAGGGCGCTCAGACTTCCCGCATATACACATTGTATGTTGATCTATTTGCTCGACCCACGATGATTCTCACTGCTGCTTACCAGGAGGTGCAGGCTCTTGGTCCTGAACTTCTTCAACATCGTCCTTTTTCTGTTGATCTTGTTGAGCAACACAAGCACTTTCAGGAACTTCTGGTAGTGTGTTATCTGCTTCGTTTGCCCGACTCTTATGATATGATCTGGCAGCAAATTCTGGGAGAGACTGACCCTCCTACTCTTGACGCTACTCTTGCGCGCATTTTTGTTTTCACTACTCTTCTACAGCGGCCTTTGCTTGCCACTCCTAATATCGTTGCTCATCAGGCTCATCATAGCAATTCTACTGTCCGTGATGGTCATTCTGGTGGGCGTGGTCTGTCCCAGTAGCTCTGCTCTCACTGTGGCAAGACGGGACATTTTGTTGATCATTGTTGGGTCAAATTTCCTCATCTCCGCCCTTCTCCGGGTGACACTACCGCGAGAAAGTCTACTTCTCTTGCATCTTCTTTAGGCAATGCTAATGTAGTCACTCAGAGTAAGTGACTCATTGACTCTGGTGATACTAATCAGATGATAGGCAATTCCCTTCTTTTCTCCCATTTGGACAAACATAACTGATTGCCTCTGGTTTTTAATGTGAATGGTTCTCCGTCACCTGTATGTGGGACTGGCACAGTCCTTGTCACTCTGAATCTTTCCCTTGAGAACACTCTCTACGTCGCTGCTTTTTCGTGCAACCTTCATTCTGTTACTTCCCTATGTAAACAACTGAATTGCACGGTTATTTTTTACTTCTGCTACCTGCTCTTTTCATGACTCATGCTCCAAGAAGATGATTGCTACTGGGACTGAGAGTGACGGTTTGCTCTGCCTTGATAATGTCTCTACTTTTTCGATGTCTAACTCTCTTCTCCAATGGCATTTTCGCCTTGGTCATCCTCCTCCTCGTCTTCTTCACCAACTTCTGCCAAATTTACCTCAGGAAGACTCCTCTCTCAACTGTGAAGCTTTCCAACTTGGCAAACATCACTGATCCTCCTTCCCAACAAGACAAGGGCGTAGTTCTTCTAATCCTTTTGATCTTGTTCATTCTGATGTTGGGGTTTTTCCCTTATTAAGTCTGTTGGTAGAGTAAGTTTGTATTTTATCACTTCTATTGATGACTTTTCTAGATGTACCCGGTTATATCTCTTAAAAGAACGTTCTGAACTTTTTTCTATTTTCACTGTGTTTTATAATAAGATACATACTCAGTTTGGTGTGCCTATTAAAGTTCTTTGCGCTGATAATGCGAAAGAATATCTTAGTCATCAATTTTTTATTTTTTGCATACATCATGGCATTATACATCAAACAACTTATCCATACACTTCCCAACAGAATGGAGTTGCTGAACACAAAAATCGTCATCTCTTTGACGTTGCTCGCACTCTTCTGACTCAAATGAACGTTCCCTGGTCATACTGGGGCCATGTTGTTATTCTTTCTTGTTACCTCATCAGCTGAATACCTTCTTCAGTTCTCAACGGCAAAACCCATTTCTTCATTCTGTATCCCGATATTGCATCATTTCCTTTACCTTCACGTGTCTTTGGTTGCATAACATTTGCTCATTCTCCTTCTCATGGTCGTGATAAACCCTCTCCTCGCTATGTTAAGTGCATCTGTCTTAGTTAATGTCCGACACAAAAGGATATCAATGATATGATCTTTTTCTCAGGAAACAATATGTTTCTGCGAATGTCACTTTCTTTGAAGATGTTCCTTACTTTTCTCGCACATCTACTCTTTCACCGTCTGGTGATTTCTCTTCTCTACCTATTATCTCTGCACCTCTACCTGAACCTGTGCTTCCAACAATTTCTAATTCTCCTTCTCTTTCTCCTAATATTGTTATCTTCCTGAGCCGTCACTAACAGTTCTCGGACCAGCAGTCTCTCCAACAGATGGGTCTGATATTGTTGACACGTCTGATCTTGATCTTCTCATTGCTCCTCGGAAAGGAGTTCGGACATGCACTTAACATCTTAGTAATGTTATTTCTTATGCTCGGTTGTCTCCTAAATACAAGAGTTTGCTCTCGCTCTCTCGGCCAATGTAGTCCTGACAACTTATCAAGAAGCTCTTGTTCTTCCTCATTGGAAAATTATTGTGGATGAAGAGATGAAAACTCTAACTGAATGGGGTACTTGGACGCTTGTCCCTACCCTTCCAGGCGCTGATGTGGTTGGTTGTCGCTGGGTCTTTGTGATCAAATTTTTTCTTGATGGTACCATCAATCGATATAAAGCTCGGTTGGTTGCCAAACATTTTACTCAGACTTATGGTGTGCACTTCTTTGATATCTTTTCTCCATTTGCTCGGATTACGATAATTTGTGTTCTCTTTTTTGTGGTTGTTAACAAAAAGACTGGGAGATGTCTCAGATAGATGTCAAAAATGTCTTCCTTTATGGAGATCTACAGGAGAGTCTACATGGAGCAATCTCCTTTGTATGTTGCTCAGGGAGAGTCTCAAGTGTGTAGGGTGAGGAAGGCAATCTATAATCTTAAGCAAAGCCCGTGAGCCTGGTTTGAGAAGTCTAGCGAAGTTATCTCTGTTATTGATTTTGCTTGAAGTGTTGTTGATCACTCTTTATTCATACGCAAGACTTCTACGGGGCTAGTTGTTCTTGATGTTTATGTAGATGATATTCTCCTTGCAGGGGATGATAAAATGGGAATTGATCTAACGAGGAAGCATCTTCGTCAACATTTTGTCACAAAGATATGGGGTCTCTCAAGTACTTCCTAGGGTTTGAGATCTCCCGGAAGTCCAATTTTATAGTGCTCTCGAAGCGAAAGTGTGTCTTAGATCTTTTAAAAGAAGCAGGTCTTTTTGGGGCTAAACCTGTTTGGTGTCCGATGGCTATTGGGGATGACAAGTGTTGGAGTGAGGATTCTCCTCTTTTTTCATATATCATCATGTACAGAAGGCTTGTGGGAAAACTCATTTATCTGACAGTCACAAGATCGGATATCTATTATGTGGTAGGTAGGGTGAGCCAATTTATGCAAGCTCCCAAGAAATGTCATCTTCAATCAGCTCTAAAGATATTGGAATATGTGAAATGATCTCCGGAAAAGAAACTTTTGTTTCAGAAAAATAGTCATTTGAGGATTGAAGCCTATTCTGATACCAGCTATGTGGATGACAAGAATGATAGGAAGTGTACGTCTGATTTTGCACCTTCATAGGAGGAAATTTGGTCAGCTAAACGAGCAAGAAACAGTTTGTAGTCTCCAGATCAAGTGATGAAGCTAAATACAGAAGCATGACTTTGACTACCTGTAAGCTAAAGTGGCTACGAGCGTTAATGTTTGTTTTGGGAGAAGCCTATGATCATCATTTACCAAAGTTTTGTGACAATAAGGCAGCTATATATATTTTGAAGAATCCAGTGTTTCATGAGAGGATAAAGCATATTGAAGTAGAATGTCATTTTATCAGAGAGGAGGTGTTGAAGTATCAGATCTGCACTTCGTTTGTCACTTCTGACAAAGCTTGTCGATGACTTTATTAAACTAATTTCCTCGTTTTCAAATGTCTGTGACAAGCAGAGCATGGTTGATATATGTGCTCCAGCTTAAGGGGGAGTGTTGCAGCATATGGAGTCCAGGCGGTCTGGAGGGCAAACTTGACGGGCAGACTTGGCGTACAGACTTGGCGGACAGACTTGGTGAACTGGCGGTTTGGCTCTGGCGAACTGCCTCTGTTAGAACAAGGCATCCTGGCGATCTGGCAAACAGCATAAGCGGTC
Organism: Platanthera zijinensis; assembly: GCA_039513925.1. Classification (NCBI taxonomy): domain Eukaryota; kingdom Viridiplantae; phylum Streptophyta; class Magnoliopsida; order Asparagales; family Orchidaceae; genus Platanthera; species Platanthera zijinensis. The sequence continues at coordinate 287,234,192 of CM077079.1, read as the reverse complement.
AGCTCTGGCAGACTGGCAGTTTAGTCCTGACGGTCTGACCCTTTGGCGATCTGCCTTTCTGGCGGTCTGACTATGTTACCGCACAGGTAGTGAAGTTTGTTGGAACATACGGACCTCGGGCAGTTTGGCGGTCTGGATAGGCGATCTGGTTTGGCGGACTGCATAGGCGTTCTGGTCTGCTTGTCATTCAGATCTTGTTCTGTTGCATTGTTGGGCTAGCACATGGGCTTGTGGTCTTGAGATATCAGTTGAGGTGTTGCGATCTGGCACAGGTGATAGTGACTGCAGTTTGGCGGTTAGATATGTTGAACCGCCTCTGATTGCCCAGAAGCGGACTGTTGCACTGAAGGTGGGTATAGGCCAAAGCAAGTGTAATGTTGTTACTAGCTATGTAATCATACGGTTAGATATGTCTAACCGCACAGTCTGCTCTGTCTGGTGTTTTTTATCTGTTTGGTATCATGTTACAGACGTTGTATTTTCTCTCTTGTTTATCTTTCTACCCCCCATTTTCTATAAATAGGGAGGCATATTCTTGTATTATTTATCTTTGGAGTAATAAAATCCCCTTTATTTACGTGTTTTAACTTGACAAAAAAGATATCTTAAAGTTGATCATGTTTCAATTTTACGATATTGATGAAAATAAGATTGTATTTACCAAAATATGATCTAATTGACAATAGTATAGTCCTAGTTTATTGATTCTAACTTAATGTTAAACATATAGAAAATAATGCTAGTGAAGGGAAGTTCGTCACTACCATGTGTTAAACATATAGAAAATATGATCTTATATTTATTCACTGTAGTAAAATCATACCATGTGTTTATTGTTGAGGAAACTTGTGCACTGCTTTATGCTAATTATACTCGAGAAACTCCAGCAAGCCCGGAAACTCAAGTAAATATTTATGAAGTGAGTGCCCTTTTGATGGAAAGAGGAAGAACATAGAAGATATTTTGTATCAATGGAGTCAATTTTGCATTCATCTACTCATCATCAGCATTAACATTTTCTTTAAAATCTATAGAGAGAAGTATTGCAAGCAGATGCAATTGTGGTAGTTAACTAGTTATCACTAAAGCCTTCTTGCCTTCTTGGTATTTAAAACTTCACCATGGTGAAAAATTGAAAATGACGGGGTGTTCAGAGAATGTTCAGTATCCTTTTGTATTCGAACAAATGGTTGAAGTAACACACCTTCAATTTAATAGATGTGCATTGCTTCTGAATAAACCGGAAAGCTATAGTTTCTTATCATTAAAAAAATTGACCGAGCAGCAAGCAATGGACCAGACACAAAGGAATAACGTCTTTTTTATGTCGTGTAACTTAAAAACCTTGTTATTTCATTAATTGTTCGTAGTTTTGCATTTCTTTAAAAAAAATTACAAAATTCAGTTTTTAACAAACAAATTTTATGCACTGTTTTTCGAAGAGCTCTGCAAACTCTATTTTACTCAAACAAATTTTACTACAAACTTTATTTTCCCAAAATAGCAGAAAAAAACTGAGCCTTAAAGTGATACCCAGCATATTCCTCAGAAGGGTATCTAGTACAACCACTATAAATCTGGAGAGGAGAAGATGTATCCCCCTTAGTCCTAATGTTTGGATATGATGAAGTGGAAATGGACAATGAAACATGAGCAATGTAACAACAATATTTTTAATTTCAAAATGATCTCATTTCAGAATTCGATCACGCTTAAATGTTCATGCGCGCAGTTATCGGATCAAGTAACTAATTTCATTTTATAATCTCTCTGCATTAAATAATAAAAAAATTTAAAAAAATTATAATTTTGTTTCGATTCGAATTCCAAACAAGTGAAACGTACTAATTTAAAAGGTTTTGAGAGTTGTGGGAAAATTGATAATTAGGGGGAAATAATTATTTTCCCCAACAAATATCGCGTGTAACCCCTCTTCTCTCTCGCTAAGTATCAAAATTGATGCACGGCTTCAGTTCTCTCTCAATCCCATGCGATAGAAATTAGGGTTTTTTCGTTATTTCCTTTCCAGCGACCGGTGACGCTCTCACGCTCGCTCTCGTCGACGGCGGTGCGTAGGTTCCACCTCCTCCAGAAAACCCTCAATGCCTCCTTTGTAACGCCCCGATCTATTGTGGATGCGCTACAGGTCTGTAGACCAGTGACCCCAACCCATCTTCACGAATCTGATTGGCCGCAGTCGCTAATTCCAATGGCGGGATAGTTGATATCTCCCTTATCAAGGAAGTCTGAGGTTCAATCCCTAGCCTTAACAACCCATCATTGGAATTAGCGGTTGGGGGCAATCAGATCCGTGGTGAAGGGTTAGGGTCACTGGTCTGCGGACCTGTAGTGTACCCACAGTAGACCAGGGTCTTACATAAAAAGTGAGGTGGGGGTACTTTTTCACGGATCTGATTGGACATAGCCGATAATTCTAATGTCGGGTTGTTGAGACTGGGGCTTGAACCCCAAACCTCCTAGATAAGGGAACCGTAAATTGGTCCTCATCGCCAACTGAGCTACAACTCAGTTGGTGATGAGGACCAATTTAGAGCTCCCTTATCTAGGAGGCTTGGGGTTCAAGCTCCAGCCTCAACGACCCGCCATTGGAAATAGTGGCTGAGGCCAATCAGATCTGTGGAGATGGGTTGGGGTCACTGGTCTGCAGACCTGTAGCGCGCGGCGACCACAGTAGACCGGGGCATTACATCTTTCTCTCTTGTTTGAGCAGCAACAAGCCTTCTCATGTAGGAAGCGGCAGCAGCAGACCGCAGAGGTCCCTTCTCCCGTGCCTTAAGTGGTCATCTGACTCTCAGTCAGTGTTCGATTTCTCCCTTGGTAAGCGCCAAAACCATCTCTCCCTTGAATCATGTGCTTCATCTTTCCCCTATTGCTCAATTTCAGAATTTTAGACACACGATTTTTCCTCCTACAGTAATTTCAGTAGCACGAAAACTCATATATGCGGTGTTCTGGTGCTTATCTGTCGATTTCAGTCCCAAATTGACCTTCCCTAAAGTTCTCGTTCAATATGTAATGGTCGACTCTCTTTCACGGGCACAATTGGCACGAATAACTATTTTAATTGAGTTTTTCTCCCTCAACATTTAGCTGGCCAGTAAAATCAGTGTTTTCCCCTCCTTCAAATCAAAGGCAAACCCCAATTCCCGCAAGTAGACGATCCCCTTTTGTCGTGTCGGCTAGTTACCAGCTCTCTTTCCGAAAGAAGAGGTATCCAGAAATTTCTTTTCCAACATGCAATTAATATTTCCTGGTTTCCAACTATGTTTAAGTTTCATGTTGCTCCTTAGAAAGTGAATCAGAAAAAGCCTACGATATCCCCAATCCTTTTTTGGTTGAAGGATATTTGTGATTGTTAAGGTAAGTGTTAGACTCTTATGGATGTCTTTTCTTTACCATATATTTTCATTTTGTTTAATTAACATTTTAGGATCACAGAGAAAGCATAGGGGCAAGGGAGTATATACTTATAGAGTTCTGATTTTTAAACCCAGAGAAATTATGTCAACGCGTCGTGTGTACGAGTGTCGCAACCCCGATGAAAAAAAATTTGACTCCTCTTGGGAACATATCACCAGTTAGGAAACAAATTGCCTAATTCGCTAAAGAAATTCATGTAAAATATATATAAATACTTGCATATTGATTAAATGCATGTTAATAGATTAGTAAGCAAATACAAGACACATGAATACATGTAATATGTAGCCGATAAATAAATATTAAATGTCAATCGGTTAAGCAATTCGACATTTAATTTGAGCATGAAAAATGAACTCCTCAGTACACGATCAGAGTTAATCAAAAATGTTAAATGTAACTAGGCCAAATACGGAAGCTCAATGCACGTAACAAGTCTCAGATCAGTGACCCCATACTCATATGGTCAGCAGTCCATGTGAGCCTTAAACGTGGGATTGTGAGACATATTTCCAAACTTGAAAATTTTCAGATGCGAGTCGGTGTTCCACTTAGGGAACATCTCAATTCAAGACACCTTTGAGTCGTCATTTGAGTTTCAAAATCAAATTAATTGTAATAAATCATAAAACATAAATTTAATTACCCAATCTTTAGAAAGAGTCTATAGTACAAAAAAATCAGAACGTGTAAGATCTTCTCAGATAATAATATAGAATTTATTATGCAACAATACAGAAAATAACTTATAAATCTACAAGCAATTTATTCAGAAGCATGCATTAATAATCAAAAGCGCATTTTATATACAAACTATTTAAGTATTTTTAGTGTTATTGGGTGTGGTCTTTTTTATTCACTAGTTGGCCTGGCCCGTCTTTGGATTTTTTTTCAGGGTTCACCAGTAGAGAGTTGCGCTTAGGATGTAACGGCCCCCTTACGGCTACCGCTACAATATAACTTAGCATTTCATAAAGAGTAAAGTACGAACAATCAGAGTATAGCAGTAAATGAAAGAGTACGAGAAATAAAATGTCGGGACAAAATAAGTTGGTGATGAGAGTTGGAAGAACTCCATAGTTAAGCGTGCTCGGGCTGGAGTAGTACTGGGATGGGTGACCTCCTGGGAAGTCCTCGTGGTGCGCGCTTGATTATCGTGTTTGATTCATCAAAGGGAGGTTGTGGCCACCAACAACCCATCTGTGGAGGGAGAGGGGTTGGGGTGTTTGGGCTGCAGTCCGGTAGCGTCGCCTAGAGCGGAGCTGTGGCATTGTCACGTTGGATCGGCTAGGGGCGTTACAATAAAAAAGTGCACTTTTTATTGTAACGACCCGGGATTTGTCCCACAGCCCTCCATGGCATCGCTACCGGGCTGCAGCTCAAGCACCCCAACCCCTCTCCAGCCCACTGACGGGTTGTTGGTGGCAACAACCTCCCTTTGATGAGAGAACTCAACAGTTAAGTTGGGCAGCTCAACTGGTGATGAGAAATGAAGGAACTTCATAGTTAAGTGTACTTGGGCGAGAGTCGTACTGGGATGGGTGACCTCCTGGGAAGTCCCCGTACAGCCCAACTTAACTGTCGAGTTCGCTCATCAAAGGGAGGTTGTTGCCACCAACAACCCGCCAGTGGGCTGGAGAGGGATTGGGGTGCTTGGGCTGCAGCCCGGTAGCGATGTCGTGGGGCGAGACAAGTTGCGGCCTCTGAGCTCTAAACCCGGGTCGTTACATAGGATAAGCGCCTGCAATTTCTCCTCATTTGTTTGTGTTTCCTTTCGGTCATCTTTCATTTCAGTTGTTGTACTATTATTCATGGATTAAATGCTATGAAATTATCTAAAATTTTCATGTATCAGACACTGTTTAAAATTTTAGTCATTCAGAGTTTATGATTTTATTCAATTCTAGTTGGCTCTGTGAAATCTATTTTAAGGTACCATTTTTACCATTAGTTTCATATTTTACTTTTGTTGTAAGTTTTAAATTAGTACTTTCATTTATGTCGGTTATGTACCAATTTTAATATTGTTGCTTAGTTTACTTCTTAACACAGGTTTTGACAGAATTGTTGATTGTTGTTAAACTAGGTTGGGCTATTACAAACAATAACATCGTGATTTGTACCCAGATACCCACGGGGAAGCACATTACAGTACATGTATTCTTTTATCCAAAATCTTATAAAAGATGGGAGCACGTTGTCACGACCTTGCATTTATGGGGTTAACTTCTGGAGATTTCTAGAGAAATCACGTTCTTGTATATAGAGAATAGTCTAGAATATTCTTGAAAGTTGTAAATACTTAGATGATGGTAGAGTAGTCTAGACCCTTCCATTCTTTGGAGGGAAAACCCTTTTGGGGACTATATAAGGGGAAGACCCCCTCATTTGTAACTCACCAAGCAATAAAGCTCTCTTACTCATTGTTACTCTCTTGCTCTCTCATTCCAGTTCCTAAGTGCTCTCTTCTTATTCTTCCACGATCAAGTGTTGACGGAGGCTGACTTAGCAAGCTGCGAAGGGCGCAACAAGGAGCTAAGGCCGCATGCGACGTTATCAAGGGGACAAGTCCGTGACAGTTGGTATCAGAGGCAGGTTCACTCAAGTTCGTGATTCGTGCTAAGGAGAAGATGGCTTTGGAATGGAACAACACTTCAAGCATCATTGATGAGCGCGGCAGGGCGGCCGAGGAGAAAAGGGAGAGAAGGAAGGGGGGTCAAAGCAAAGGTCGCGAAGAGCCTGGTGATGATCAAAATATGGTGGACATGGTAGAGTACGAGGCTCTGCGGGATGCATACCTTACTCTACAGCGGAAAGTGGAGAACATATGTAAGTATTTTGATACTTTCATATGGAACAAGAAAAGATGCAAGTGGATATTGATATTTTAAAGGAGCAAACGTTGGGCAAAGAGGAATCTTCGCATAATGCCATTGGCACCATCCTTAGTGACTTCGAAGAGCGCTTGACAAGTGTGGAAACAGAAATGAAAGACTTGCGCAAGCGAAGTCCTACCAATGGAGGGAACATTGGAGCTACGGTGAACAACTCCAGGCTGGACGTGCCAAAGCCTAAGAAGTTTGCGGGAAAACGGGATGCGTTGGAGATAGAAAACTTCCGTTGGCACATGGAGAAATACTTGGAGGGATATGACATCATAGATGAAGCATTAAAGGTAAGTCATGCTAGCTATTATCTAGAAGACATTGTTTCGTTATGGTGGCGGAAAATACAAGCAGATGTTGTCAAGGGACTATACCGGATCGACTCTTGGGAGGACTTCAAACAAGAGTTGAGAAGGAACTTCATCCCGGAGAATGTGAAGGATGACAACTTACGGAAGCTCAGGGAGTTGAGGCAGAAGGGAACCATTGGAGACTATGTCAAGGAGTTTACAGCACTATCGCTACAAGTCTTTGATGTTCCCGAACACATTCTCCTCTTCAACTTCATTGATGGACTACAAAATTGGGTCAAACAAGAAGTCAAGCGGAAGGACCCAAGGACCACCAGAGATGTGATTGATATCGCCGAGTTCCTTATTGAGTTCCAACGTCAACCCAATCCAATCAAGGAGAAGAAGGACAAGCCCAACAATGGCAAGAATTGGGGAGAACGGCGAGACAACAAGACCACCCACTTCAAAGGTGGATCAAAGACTTTGCCCGATCCACGGAAGGAGTTTGAAGAAAGGAAGAAGAACTTCGTACCAAAAGGCGGATGTTATGTGTGCAAGGGACCCCATCCGATGAGCAGTTGCCCAAAGTTGGGATCATTATCCGCTATGGTGGAGAGCCAGAACGTCACCCCACCAGACGAAGGCACTTCTAAAATGAGTTCATTGCAAATACTAAACGCTCTGAACGTGCAGCCAACAAAAGCTACATCAAGCAAGGGGCTGATGTATGTGGAGGCTACGGTCAATGGAAAGACCATGAAGGCCTTAATAGACACGGGAGCTTCACACAACTTCATGACAGAAGGAGAGGCCAAGAGGTTGGGCTTGCAAGTCATGAAGGGCGGAGGTTGGATCAAGACGGTGAACGGCCAAGCGAGACCGCTTGATGGAGTTACACGCAACGTGGAGTTGCGCATGGGCACCTGGAAGGGCCGGGTGGACTTCTCTATAGCACACATGGACGACTTCAATGTTGTGCTAGGAATGGACTTCTTAAAGAAGATGCAAGCGATTGTCATGTCAGCACATCGCTCGGTTTGCATCTTGGAGGAAGGAACCGCATGCATGGTCCCAACGATGCAAGGACCATCAAGGTCTGACAAGGACGGGCCGAAACAACTTTCGGCCATGCAAATTGCAAAAGGGTTCAAGAAGGGTGAACTTACTTGGCCACCCTAAAGGAGGGAGACAAAAGCGACAAGGTGGAGGAGGTGCCTCACCTCATTGTGGACGTTCTAGTGAAGAATGAAGACTCATGCCCGTCGAGTTACCTCTCAAGCTACCACCTCGGAGGGAGGTGGATCACAAGATTGAGCTTGAGCCGGGGACAAAACCACCGGCCAAAGCACCATATAGAATGGCTCCCCCTGAATTGGAGGAATTGAGAAAGCAACTCCAAGTACTACTGGAGTCAGGAATGATCAGGCCATCAAAGGCACCATTTGGTGCTCCAGTGCTATTTCAAAAGAAGAAGGATGGAACCTTGCGACTTTGCACCGACTATCGGGCGCTAAACAAGGTTATGATAAAAAAACAAATATCCTATTCCTCTCATCGCGGATCTCTTCGACATGCTTGGGAAGGCAAGGATCTACTCCAAGTTGGACTTACAAAAGGGATATCATCAAGTGCGGATTGCAGAAGGTGATGAACCTAAGACCACTTGCGTCACAAGGTATGGAGCATTCGAATGGTTGGTGATGCCTTTCGGCTTAACCAACGCACCAGCAACTTTCTGCACTCTGATGAACCAAATATTCCACCCGTACTTGGACAAATTCGTGTGCACCTGATCCCTGTGTACTCTAGTAAATAAGTCACGGCATGATCGAATGAAGAAGAAGAGTTGAGGAGGCCATTCTTGATATTCGAAAAGGGTAAAGCGACTAACGTCGGATTCTTGATTAGGTGTGGTGGTGTACTTGGATGACATTGTGGTCTACAGCAACACCTTGGAGGAGCATGTCAAGCATCTTAGCTTGGTATTTCAAGCATTGCGGGAGAACGAGTTATATGTGAAGAAGTCCAAATGCTCATTTGGACAAGAGGAGATACAATTTCTTGGACATGTTATTGGACATGGCCAACTACGAATGGACATGAGCAAAGTGCAAGCCATTCAAGAATGGGAGCGGCCAACAAAGGTGACTGATTTACGATCATTCCTTGGCTTGGTGAACTACTACCGTAGGTTCATCAAGGACTACTCGAAGAGGGCAGTACCATTGACGGACTTGTTGAAGAAGAACAAGGCTTGGCTATGGACGGATGAATGCCAACAAGCCTTTGAAGACTTGAAGGCAACATTTTGCAGTGAACCGGTGCTTGCCTTGCCAGACTTAAACAAGAGATTTGAGTTGCGCACAGACGCATCAGACTTTGCGATCGGTGGAGTGCTAATGCAAGAAGGTCATCCCTTAGCCTTTGAAAGTCGCAAACTCAATGAGGCGGAACGAAGGTACACCGTTCAGGAGAAGGAAATGACGGCCATAATACATTGCTTGCAAGTTTGGAGGCATTATCTACTAGGAGCTCAATTCACAATCAAGACGGATAATGTTGCAACCACCTACTTCCAAACACAAAAGAAGTTGACAGCAAACCAAGCACGGTGGCAGGACTTCCTAGCAGAGTTTGACTTCATCTTGGAGCACAAGGCGGGGAAGACTAATGTGGTGGTAGATGCACTAAGCCGCAAAGTCGAGCTAGCCGCGATATCCATGGCTAGTGGAGGAATACTAGATCGCGTGAGGCAATGGTTGAAAGAGGATCCTCATGCCATGCAACTTGTCCAGTTGTCCAAGGAGGGCCAAGCCAAGAGATTTTGGGTAGAGGATGAGCTACTCTACGCCAAAGGAAGGCGACTATACATCCCTAAGTGGGATAACCTACGGAGGGATATCATCAAAGAATGTCATGACACAAAATGGGCAGGACATCCTGGACAGAAACGCACGTTGGCGTTGATGGAGGACTCATACTTTTGGCCACGGATGAGAGATGAAGTGGAGCTATACGTAAAAACTTGTCTTGTGTGCCAACAAGACAAAGTGGATAACAAGCAACCCGCTGGACTATTGGAACCATTGCCGATTGCGGAGCATCCTTGGGAGTCGGTGACACTTGACTTCATCAATGTTTTGCCAAAATCCGAAGGGTGCGGATCAATCTTAGTAGTGGTTGATCGATTTTTGAAGTATGGAACATTTATCCCAAGCACTAGGGACACTACAGCGGAGGAGACAGCATGTCTTTTCTTCAAGAACGTAGTGAAATATTGGGGCTTACTGAAGACTATTATCAGTGATCGTGACCCCAGAGTCACAGGGAAATTGTGGACGGAGTTATTCAAGTTGTTGGGATCTGAACTTAACTTCTCCACAACCTTCCACCCTCAAACTGATGGGCAAACTGAGAGGGTGAATGCATTGCTCGAGTGCCACCTACGGCACTTTGTGAGCGCCAATCAGAAGGACTGGGCTAAGTTGATGGATGTGGCACAATTCTCCTACAACCTACAAAGAAGCGAGGCGACTGGAAGGAGTCCATTTGAGCTTGCAACGGGAAGGCAACCTCTTACTCCACACACTCTAGCCACAACTGATGAAGGAAGAAGCCCGGGAGCATGGAAAATGGCTAAGTCTTGGGAGGAACAAACAGACTTAGCGAGAGCATGTTTAGAAAAAACACGCAAGAGGATGAAGAAGTGGGTTGATTCTAAGCGACGGATGGTAGAATACACGGTTAGGGATAAGGTTATGGTAAAACTTCTACCCCAACAATTCAAAGCCTTGCAGAGCTTGCATAAAGGATTGATTAGAAGATATGAAGGCCCATTTCTGGTGATCGCCAAGGTGGGTAAGGTTTCATACTGCCTGGACCTACCAAACTCTTTGAAGATACATCCAGTGTTTCATGTCAACATGTTAAAACCTTACCATGAAGACCATGAAGACCTTCAAAGAGGAATATCTCAAAGAGCACCACCAGTAATGACCAAGTCTTTTGACAAAGAGGTGGAAGAAGTGCTCACGAAGAAAACTGTGCGAAGGAGAGGCGTGCAACCGAGCACGCAATATTTGATTAAGTGGAAGGGAAGGCCAGAGTCCGAAGCAACATGGGAAACATTAGAAGATTTCTGGCAGTTCAAAGACATCATCCAATAGTACGAGGCGACGAGGGCGCCGCCAGATTAGGTGGGGGAGGATGTCACGACCTTGCATTCATGGGGTTAACTTCTGGAGATTTCTAGAGAAATCTAGGATCTTGGAGGACATTCTTGTATATAGAGAATAGTCTAGAATATTCTTGAAAGTTGTAGATACTTAGATGATCGTAGAGTAGTCTAGACCCTTCCATTATTTAGAGGGAAAACCCTTTTGGGGGCTATATAAGGGGAAGACCCCCTCATTTGTAGCTCACCAAGCAATTCAAGCAATAAAGCTCTCTTACTCATTGTTACTCTCTTGCTCTCTCATTCACGTTCCTAAGTGCTCTCTTCTTATTCTTCTACGATCAAGTGTTGACGGAGGCTGACTTAGCTAGCTGCGAGGGCGCAACAAGGAGCTAAGGCCGCACGCGACGTTGTCAAGGGGACAAGTCCGTGACAACGTGGATTGATTCCGATCAATATGGAATTATTAGCTCATGCTCATTCTAGATTCTCCCAGAATAGAGATAGTAGGAATAATACAAATCCTTTATAACCACTCTCGAGCAACGCAATTTAAAAAATGTATTGCCTATTCTTCCATCTCTCATTTTGGTTTCATAATTAAAGGAATTTGTTTTATAACTAGCATGGGACTCAATGGAGCCATTTTATAAATGCTCTCATGAATTGATTCTGCTCGCTTTTCTCAGGAATCTGTTGGGGTAGAACATATTTCAAGAGATCAAAATAAAAAATGCAAAGGTCGTCTTATTCAAAACTCCAATTACAACATCTCTTCTCTCTCACTTCATGCCTCGGAACGAACTGTTCTTCTAGAGAGATATGCATTTCCACTTTTTTTAATCTGAAATGACTGAGGAGAGGAAAGGCTCCTTTTTGAAGGTACTCCCTGGAGCGGGTCCAGTGGAGACAGGGTGGGGCTTGACGCTCAGAGGATTAGAGCATATGGCTACGAACCATGATGTCAAAGGTTTGAATCTCTCCTCACCCACAACCATCCCAAAAAGGGAAGAGCCTTTCTCTCTAGAGGTAGGAAAATAATGATCGGGATAATGACTGCAAGGCTATTGAACTCGGGTATGGCCCTTCGTCGAAATGGAATGGCTTTGTTTTATTTATCAGTAAGTTGTGTACTATTACATATAGTAAACCCGGACGGAATCATCATATTTGTGTTTGGCTCCCCGTAACTCTTCCTCGGGTAGGCTTGGGCAAAATAGCAGAGCAAGTGAAAGTATTTGTAGCACATCTTCTTAACCAGATATTACTGAGGAGAGGAAAGACTCCTTTTTGAAAGTACTCACTAGAACAGATTCAATGGAGACTGAGTGGGGCATGTACCTCAAAGGATTAGTGCACGTGGTTACGAACTACGGTGTCGGGGGGTTTGAATCCCTCCTTGCCCACAATCAGCCTAAAAGGGAGGGGTCTTTCCCTCTGGGGTTCATTCCCTTTGCCAAAATGGAATGGCGTTATTTTATTTAACAATAATTTTGTACTATTAGTCTATTACATATAGCCGACCCCACTATAGTGGGATAAAGGCTTGAGTGTTGTTGTTTTTTAGTCTATTATATTTAGTAAACCCGGGAGAAATCAGCATGTTTGTGTTTGATTCCCCGTAACTCTTCCTCGGTCAGGCTTAGGTAGAATAACATAGCAAGTACATGTATTAATAGCATAGCAAAAATGTGTTCCTCATCATTAATATGAATCTGATTTTCTTTCTTCGACAAACTTGGAGTTCCTTTTTTCTATTGTAAACATGCATGTTATTAGTATAGACTTCATTCTCAACTGACATTTTCATACAACTGTGAGATAGGACATCCACAAAGACATGTAGAGAAGGTATTATGAAACTCTCGTTTTCTTTATCACCCGGAATATTATATTTTCCCTTCTTCAGATAACTACGGAGTATGTTTACAGAAAGTGATATCTTTAAATAAAATCCTTCTAAGTAACTGAGGATTGTAACACTAGTATCATATCGAATAAAAACACAATTGATAGCTTGTGGACCCAATTTGTCCTTATGTGATCCCACGATGTGTACAAAGTAACACATTCGAATAATTTAAGTGGGAATAGGGGGAGAAAGTCTCAGCAGATACTTTCCCTACAATGTGTTGTACGTCATCCGATTAATCAGATACACAGCTGTGAGAACACCTTTATCACACAGTCCCTTAGAGACGACCATTTCTTGTAACAAGCAATGAGTAACTTCAACAATGTGATGGTTTTTCATTCTGCAACCTCATTATGTTGAGGAGTTCCAAACATGAAGTTCGAAAGACAATGTCATGTTCTCCCAAGAACCTCTTAAGTTTCTCAAGTATAAATTCACCTTCATTGTCACTCCTAAGGGTCTTGACATATTGATAAAATAATCGAAATAGTTCATACACTTCATTTTCCTTTTCATAGGGTAAATCCAAGTAAAGAGAGAATAATCATCAATGATTGAAACAAAATAACAAAATTCCGTCACAGAGCAAACTGTTATGGGCCGGAATCGCGGTTGCCCATAACACCGGAGCCAGAACCGCGGTTTCCTAAACGGGGCTTGCTTGGGAGGAGAGAGATACCAAAATCTCTTTAGGGTTTTGCGAAATTAGACTTCTTTCATTGATAAACAGAGAAGACCGAAGAGGCAAGAGGTCCCTTAAATAGAACATACAAGGGCATTTATGTAAATAACCCAACACTTAACAATAACAAGCACATAATGCATAATACACGACAAGGCTAGATAATAATGGGGTCGAAGCCCATAACAACTCCTTCAATCTTCAATCGAGCTTGACCTCAAGCTCGAACGAAGAATGCACAACATGATCGCCTGGCTCTTTGATTTCCCGTCAAAACAACTCATAGTATCATGTTGTTGTAGTAGAGGATACATCCAGGGCAGAACGTCAATGCGCTCCCCGGTGGCAGAAAAGAGGGTGATGGAAGGGCGAAACGAGGGTGCCCGGTGGTTACAGACAGCCAAAGGCAATAATAGCTCAAACAGACAAGGAGCTGCGGCGATCATAAATGGTGGCGCCGACTGAGGGAAGGCAGTAGAAAAAATGAAACCAGAGGGGCCGGCAGAGTAGGTGGCTGTAGAGGAGGCGGCAAGATGGTCGGAGGGGGCAACAAAAGAAGCAGCGAGGTGACAACTGCAGAGGCTGGTGGCACCGGTGGAACGACAAGGACGGCAAAGAGCCGAGGAGCGACTACATAAGGTGTGTGCGACTACATAATCGATAGAACAGTAGTTTGAGCAAGAGCAACAGTATCAAAAGTGTCCTTTATAGGGGATCTCCCAATATTGACCTTTATGGTAGATAACTCTCAAATTAAACCTTCATTTTCAGACATAAGTTTTCTCTTATTGTCCAAGGTGACATACCAGTTTGAGATCTAACATATGACATATCTCTCATCTGAACCACATCCATCCTGAGGTTTCAAAAAAGGTTCTGAGGTGATGGCTTTCCTCTCCATTTCAGACTATCATCACCACATTTTTCCATAACAGATAGTTCTTTGTCTTTAAGCCTTTTATAATGTTGGTAACGCTTGAAACCATAGTTCGGTGTGATTGTTCCCCGCTCATGATGACAGAAGTCAACAACACTCATTAAGGAACACCCTGTAACGGCACAACACAGACAGAACCAAGATAGCAGAGGGACAAGCCCAAAAAAATGAACCGCCAACAAGGAACAAGAACAAAATCTGAGGACGAAAAGCAAACCTGCAATCAAGAGATACATGTAATTTCAGGAACAATGGACTGTGCAACACAAACTGATAATATGTCGTCAAACAATGTCGATCTAGTCGAACAGTAACAATGTCACAGGAGCACAAATAGACCCTACGTCGAATAGAACTGATTCAGTCGAGCGCAACAAACACTGCGTCAAACACCGTCGTCGAACACTATCAGATCTAGTTGTCAAACAATACATGTAGATGGAGTCGCCAGGTAAGATCTTGAGTCTGATTGTCGAACAACGCACGTGAATTCGAAGCGAAGTCAAAATCAAATGTTGGTAGACAAGGTTCCTATGCTACTAAGTGCAGCCATATGGACAATGACATGCGCATGCAGGAAGAGATGAGACAGTGAGTCCCGCTCTAATACCACGTAACTTGGAAAAGGGAGAAGAGAAACTCATCAATACTCCAAAATACTGTGTCCTAGAATGGAGAACCTGATATCCAAATATTGCTGCTCATATGATATGATCACCCCTCAATGTAGTTAACTTCTCATTATTCCTCTTACAATTCTTATATTATATATATAAACTAAACCTAAACATCTAACCTACACAACCGCGTGAGAACAGGACCATGTACAGCATTAAGGCTCCTTTCTCCCTCAATACTCTCCCATCACTCTATGATTTTTACCATGATTTAAGGGGTATTCACATGTATGTTTTGTATCTGATTGTGATTGTATTTGTTTGTTGCATTTTTGCTCAATTTTTTTGTCTCGTCTTCTTTTGCACTCAGGTATGGTGTGTTAAGTTCCCAACATGAAACTGGGTAGCTGGTCTACACTGATCAACATCACAATCCTAAATCACTCTATTAGAGCATATGAGATAAACAATTAACCAATGTGTTTAACAGATAAAGTGGATTTAGAAAATAAAGTAGTCACAAGTGACAGAACAAATATAGCTTTTGCTAGAACCTACCATTGCTATCCATGAGAAGATCCAGTGCAAAGTATTCCACAAAGAATTGAGTGTTATGCTTCATTGCCTGGCCATAAAGAGTGTGTAATAATGCATGGCCAGTACGATCAGCAGCACAGGCACAGCGATAGGCCTGGCCACCTGCATACGTAAAAGAAGTTTTATGAAAAAAGTTTTTTTAATGACCAAGTTCGATTTGTCAGATGTTCTAACAATACCTTTCCCAAAATTTAAGCTTTGCCCGCCAAAAGCACGCTGATATATTCTTCCATCTTCTGTTCTAGAGAATGGTAAACCATAATGTTCAAGTTCAATAACTGCTTTTGGTGCCTCTCGGCACATATATTGAATGGCATCCTGATCACCTGAGACATTAAAGAAATGCATGTTGGATAAAGTGCAAGAAATACTGCACTAAATAAAAGTTGAAATCACTGAAAGGTAAAAATCAAACACATGATGTCATACTTTTAGCTTCAACGATGTTAAGCTATATATATATTCATCTGGACACAAATTTATTCTGAAATGGTGACAAATAAATTTCTCGAGAAAAATATCACATAATGATTAAATAACAGAAAATGCAGAAGAATAGTAAAATTATAATAGTGGTCAGTAACACCAAAAGACACCATAATTTCATATATCAGCTTCACTATAAATTATGCGGATAAACCATAGACCTATGAAAACTTTAGTTGAATGAAACAAGTAGTCATCTAAGAAAAAAAGAAAGCATGTCGTTCAAATGTCATCAAGACATCAAGGATACAGATTTTCCCTCTTACTCTAAAAAGGAACAAATAAAATTCGTTGGGAATGTGTTACGTTCCCTAAATTGAGAGTGCGTACACGGGAGAAGAGGAGGGAAATCCACGAGGGAGGAGGGAACCTTCTTTGAGCCTCGGGGAGCTATGGCAGCGACTTGCGGATTGCAAACGGCGGATGCGGGCACGGGATCGCGGAATGGGGCGTGCGGCTAGGGCGTCGGGGTGCGGTTTCCGTGAGATAAGAAAAGGGGTTAGAGAGAGAAAGAGGAAATTAGATGAAAATAAAATAAATGGCTTCCTTGACTTTCTTGGTTCCCCACCCGGTATTAAATAGTCACACCAAAATGCCCCCTCCTTGGGCTTATAGACACGGATGATCAAATGCGCATGATAAAATATAAAGTTGAACTAGATAAAGGTCTGTGATATACGAGACCAAGGCGGGACCATAACATCTCCACCCTGCCTGACGACAAGCTTGCGTCGGATCCCCCGTGTCCGTGTTAGCATCCCGTTTTGCGGCAGGGTAGTCTACCTCCCGCCAGAAGAGGCGCTTGCAGCGATGTTCACGAAAAAATGGCTCATCGTAGTTGTAACAGAGGCACTTGGCACGGCGGTCACTCATCTCTTGTGTAGACAGTTGGCGAATGGTAGCTGGGCGGTCGGCATCGC
This sequence comes from Platanthera zijinensis, assembly GCA_039513925.1. Lineage (NCBI taxonomy): Eukaryota > Viridiplantae > Streptophyta > Magnoliopsida > Asparagales > Orchidaceae > Platanthera > Platanthera zijinensis. The sequence goes on along the minus strand of CM077079.1, from coordinate 287,217,245 downwards.
GGTTTGGAGCGAGGAGACTAACTGTGGGCAATGGCAAAGGGCGCGGAGTACGACTGGACCCCTCGGTGTCTGGGTGATGTAAATGAGGGCGATGCAAGAGCAAACGCTTCAAACATATGTGAGCCAAGCTCATTGCAGTCGTCAGATCTGCGGGGGCCTGAAATTCCACATCCATGTAGAGGCGTTCATTGAATCCTACCGTGAAGATGGACACCTGCTGTGTCGGAAGAACTGAGGGAGTGCGGGCCAGGCGGACCTAAAACTGTTCGAGGTACTCGTCGATCAGAGCGGTCTGCCGGAGAAAAATGAGATCCCCCAAGGTATTGTTGTGGAGGAGTGGGCCGAAGCGGAGGGTACAACTCAGTTTGAAATCCTCCAAAGATAAAAGTGGTTTCTCCCGTTGCAGTTGGAAAAATCAATGTTGGGCGGGGCCCAACAGGTGGAAGGAAGCAACATTGAGTCATTCTTTCCAAGGGGTGCGCTGATGGGGGAAGAACTGCTCACAACGAGAGAGCCAGGTCAAGGGGTCTTCATGGCCGTCGAATATTGGAAAGTCCAGCTGCATGTATCGTGGCACACCGTTGCCCTCGTGCCTTGGAGGTAAACACTCCGGCGGGGTTGGCGGAATCGGCACGTCAATGGAGGACCCCGTTGCAGTGTTGGGCCGGTCGGTTAGCCGCAAGTTGGGCATTGACAGCGTTGATGAGTGCGGTGTTGTTATCCGCTAGGAGCTTGGCAAGAGATTCGAAAATTTGAGAGAGGGAGGGTGGTTCGGTCATTGCTTGGGGCGAAATTGGTGTGCTATCAGCACCAGAGGGATGGGAGGAAGGAGGGACCGGCTGCGGAAGTAGCTCGGTAGAGGCGGCGAGCAAGGGGCCCCCGTTGATGGAGGAGCCGAGTAGTATGCGTTGTGGAGTAGGGCTGGCGGAGAGCGGTCGGGGCGAAGCTGGTCAGGGCAAAGTCGGTTGGGCAGAGCCTGTCAGGGCGGAGCAGGTCGGGGCGGAGTAGGTTGGGGCGGAGCAGGTTGGGGCGGAGCAGGTCGGGGCGGAGTAGGTCGGGGCGGAGCAGGTCGGGGCGGAGCAGGTCGGGGCGGAGCAGGTCGGGGCGGAGCAGGTCGGGGAGGAGCCGATCGGGACGGACCAGGTCGGGGCGGAGCCCCCGTCACTGTTGAAGCTCGGTCGGGGCGGAGCAGGACAGGGCAGAGCCTGTCGGGGAGGAGACGGTTGTGCAAAACGACCGGGGGGTCAACGCACAGCAGGGATGGCTGGGTCGGACACGGCGGGGGTAGAAGGCGGTAGATCTGGAGTTTCAGCAGCGGGGAGGAGAGTTCCCTCTGATACCAAGTTGTTACGTGCCCTAGATTGAGAGCAAGTACACGGAGGAAGAGGAGGGAAGTCCACAAGGGAGGAGAAGGGAACCTTCTTGGAGCCTCGGGGAGCTATGGCGGCCGGCGGCGGCTTGGGGCATGCGAATGGAGGATGTGGGCGGGCGCAGGATCGCAGAATGGGGTGTGCGGCTAGGGCATCGGGGGTACGGTTTCCGTGAGATAAGAAAAGGGGTTAGAGAGAGATAGGAAATTAGAGGAGTAAAATATATGAAAATAAAATAGCTTGTTTGCTTGTCTTTCTTGATTCCCCGCCCGGTATTAAATAGTCACTCCAAAATGCCCCCTCCTTGGGCTTAGACACGGAGGATCAAATGTGCATAATAAAATATAAAGTAGAACTAGATAAAGGTCTGCGATATACGCGACCAAGGCGGGACCATAATAGAATGTGGGATGGAGGAAATAGTTGGAGAAAAGAATCACATTAACTAGTAAACGGACTAATAGGTGAAGAAGAAATCCAGAACTAGCAAATTACCTAACCAATCACTTCCTTTGACTGTATCATACATGTGCCATCTCCAATCATCCTCAGACATATTTCCTAATGCCGCATTAATCCCACCCTGCATGATATGTGAAAATCAACAAGCTTAGAAGAAACATGGGATGATAAAATCTACAAAATGGTGAAATTTGGTGAGACAACACAAACAAATATGTGTCGTTTGATCAACACACACAAAAGGATACAACGTAAGAAAAATGTCACAAAACTGCATTAAAAAATCTGACGTGTCCGAAGATTAAGAAATAGCTAATAATCAAAAGACATACCTACAGGAACGTAACATACTCAAATGGCAAGATAAAATATGAACTTAACCGTTGAAATAAATGGACATGCTTAACTAGCTAATTTTTGTTAGCTTGGTAATTAAAAATGTAAGCAAGGTTCAGATATTTTGCTGCAGCAAGCTTTTCATCCAGTAAAAAATGGTTTCCCACTTGAAATGTTTGGGAAAAGTAGCATCTCGAAATATAGAAAACACACCACAAGAATAATAAAATAAAAACTGCAAGATAAAAAAAATAAGTAGAGTCAAGTTTGCATACTAAAAAGAGGATAACAAGCGTACATAACAGTGCAAAGCTCACTAGGCTCACTATCTAAAATACAGAATAGTCTCTCATATATATGTCCCTCAATCTCGCAAATCTCGTACTGCTTCTCACAGAAACAACTAAGATATAAGATTTGATACCACAATCTGATTTACATGAGACTACTCCAAAGAAATGAATATGAAATTGCCCGGGAAGATGAACTTGTTCTTCTTGAATTGCATTGTCATTGCCTCATGTATTGTTGCTGCATCAACCCATCCTGCATGGCCTGATCGATCGAAGATTGATATCTATGACGATGTTATGGACCAAATCACATCATGCTATTGTTCTCCATACATGATTACTTGCTTTTTTTGCGTTGCATACAATATGTGAAGCTATGATGGGGATGTGCGGTCATTCCAATTCAACATGTCACAAAGCCAACTCTTCGAAGTATATGCACGTCGCCATACGAAAAAACCAATTCAGCCTGATGATGCTTCTAAATGCCAAGAAGGATGCTTCTTTTATTTTATGAAGGTTCAGAATGGGTGCGCAGACGTCAGTCAGTTATTGGGCCCTGCAAAGGCCGTTTCACACTCAGGTGTCAAGACGAATGGGGGCATTTTTCTTTGTTAATGAAGTTAGTGGTAGAGCAATCTTGAAGAAGCCAAGAAAGATGCTTTTTTAAATTTATGAAGGGTCATGTTGGTTGTACTATATGACAAGGATTGTTTTTTTATGCCAAAAGTTATCTTAGTGTCAAGGATTGTTTATGTAAAATATTATGTTAATTAGGTTCGCATGATAGTTTGGCGTAATCTTGATAAATAATCTCCGTCGTGCATCAGAGATTTTCCACCATCCAGAGCTCGTGAGAGTCTATTCACAGTGTAGGCACATTTAGGATCGCAGTAGGGACTATATGAGTCTGCAATCACGTTCGGAATGACGTTTTTATAATTCTATGTATTTTTCATTTTTTAAGTCCAATCAGCAGTCACCATTCAAGTCATACATCGTTGCTTATCCATGTTTAGGTAAACATGAGCTTTATATGTATTTTGTACTCACATTGCTTATGTTTGGATTATCCATATGATTAGTGGATTATGTGCTTATTTGCTTCCGTTTTGATTGCTAATTGATAGTGTCAGTGGACTTATTTTCATTTTTGGTATTGCACTCTCAGTATTATTGACCAAAACCTCGTCGCTCATAAAAGAATTTCTAACTCAATTATGCTTTCATTTCTATAATTAATAATCCGCCCGTTTAATCAATTTAGACTCTAATAGTACTAGTAGATCTTTTTGTCTCAGCAAATAGTGGTTAAGGTTTGATCCCATTAGTTACCCCCACCCCCGAACCCCACACCACCTGTGTCTCCTCCTAGAAACCATATCATACGTCACTATGAATGGTGTAAATGTAACCTCATTGAACAATCATCGGTGATGAAAGTGAAACTCTACAAGAATTCATTGTTTGTGTGAGGCAATTCGGCTGGATGAGATGACAATAATCATCTTTATTCATGAGTCTACTCTCAATATGATGACGTATTTTGAGGTCAATCAAGAGAACAATATACTTGGGTCATCTTTGTTGCTTCAGAATTAAAGTAGCATCTCGAAGTAATTCCTTGAATCTATCTGAGAGAAAATATTGCATGAATCTTCATCAAGATGCTGGATATCTAGGATGCAAACTTATTTAGACCATTATGGAAGAGAATGTGAAACTATTATCCATTGACTCCAATTCGAAGTCTTTGCTAGCTAATCTCAGATATTGTCGAAGATTAGTTGAGAAACCAATTTACTTGATGGTCACACATCTAGATATTCCCCTTTAGTTGAGGTTGTAAGTCAGTTCATGCACAATTCAAAGGTCACATCTACGGGTAGTGAAAAATAGTCTAAAATATCTAAAGCGGCACTGGTCAAAGTTTTATCTACCATCCCTCATCAATCTCATTTCTAGAGGCTCAGGTATAAATTATGTGAGCTCTACTAATGATTGTTGATCCACAAATGACTATGCACATATTTTGGTGATAATCTCATCAACATTCAATAGGAAAAGTAAAAAAAACAATTTGTCATAGCTGAGCAAAAATACAACTTGATGGCCCAATTGATTCCTAAGCTCACTCGGCTTAAAAGTCTCCTGCTCCATCAATACAACCTAAGCAACAAGTCGTCATCTCTATGGTCGAGCCTTACGAACGACTGTGACTAGACATCTAGTTTGGGGCTCCATGAGACTTAGTTACTTCTTTGAATTTGGACATGTCGTGTGTGAGTGTCGACTATATATGGATCGAGCTAATTATATAACCATCGACTAATTTGTGGTTGCTCATTCTGCAGCTGAGAAAAAATACAACTCAATGGCCCGATTAATTCCCAAGCTCACTTGGCTTAAAAAACTTTCTGCTCGATCAGTACAACTTGAGCAACAAGTCGTCATCTCTACGGTCGGGCCTAACGAATGACTGCAACTAAACATCGAATTTGGGGCTCCATGAGACTTCGTTACTTCTTGGAGTTTGGACATGTGTGTGAATGTCCACTATATATGAATAGAGGTAATTATATAACCATGGGTTTAGTCACAGTGAAACAAGCCGGAAGACCCGTGGAACCAAAAATCTAACGTTGCTCATGCGGAAATATTTGAATGCCATGCAAAAGGATAAAGTTTAACTACGATGAAAACTAGACTCGCGGACATCGCTGCAAAGGCTTTTCTTGTTAGAATTAGAGGAACCTGGAGAAGAAGGAATTTGGTGAAGTTGACACGAGAAATTGATCGCCCTCTGAGCTGGAGGACATGCTAATTTTGAAAGGAGGGGTGATGTTATGAGCTCACACTATTATGTATTAAATAATGTGACGTCTTTATTTCGATTCAATGTTTACGTTATGTGTTATTCGTGTCTTTAGCGTATTTGGGTAGTTTTGCAATAAGTTCAACTATTGAGGCAAATTTAGGTTCATGTCATCTTTGTATTTTTATTAAAAGACCCCAGGGTTATGAATAAAGGAGAGAAATATTGAGTCTCCTTGTCTCTTGCATTAGATTGTGATAGTACTCTCTCTCTCTCTTGAGTACACCCAGCTTACACAGCCATGGTTCCAGCTTTGTAGTATCTCCCCACTGTCATCTCCACCTCCAGTTGTACAACCCTTATTCGTCAAGGGTCAATAGTCAACCGATCAGCAGTCAACAAGCAACACCAGCATATGAAGACCGGATCAGCAGTCAACGGCCAGCAGGGGGCGCAAGGGGATCATTGGACATAGGCAAGAATCATACTCGTCGGGTCGCGCAACCACCTAGCCGCGTGTGTGCGCTTTAAAGAACATTCCATCCAAGCAAGTTCCGAGCAGCGACAGTGGCGGGCAATAGCAATACTCGCCTAGCAGGCGACCTCCGGTCAGTCACTATGCCAGGCGTGTCGAGCATCGCATAAGGTCGTCAGCCGATACTCGGCAACAACCGAGTAAAGTCGCCAAAAGGATGCAGCCGGTATTCGCAGGGATGGGTCTCGGGCTAAGTCTCCTCGCCTAGAGACCCCCCCCAGGATTTGTTTATAAATAGGACCTCGGGGGTACAAGAATATAGAGTTCGAAATCTTGAAAAAGATCTTGACCACCTCTTTCCATGGACTTTTAGCTAAGCCTTTGGATCCTTTCTTCAAAGAGACAAGTCGTCAGCTATTGTCCCCCTTGCACCCTGCTCGATCATCTTTAGTTGTGAAGGGGAAGTTTCTTCTAAGCATCTGGGTACGTGGTGGGGCCTCCCTGCTGCAACTCCTGGGGTCCTTGTAGTGTTGCACAATTTCCTTAGTCTTTTCCCGTCGAGCACTCGAGCCCGACCGCTGGACCAGTAACCTTAGGCTGCCTTGATCCGAATTTTTGGAGTAGGGATTTTCCCGGCTTCAACACTTTTGAGCGGTGAGTGTGGATCGTAGTCGCGGAGGAAAATTTCGCGAGTAGGCGAGATGGTGAATGGAGGCGAGAATGAGGAGATAGTCGGCAACTCGGCGGGAGTCGGCAACTCGACAGGAGGAGGCGGCTTTGTGACAGTGGCAGTGTTCGAGGAGTTCGCGAGGAGGATCGAGAGGACCATCCTAGTAGGGTTCCTTCCTCGCCCCGATGTCACGGCGACCTCGCCTCGTCGTGTGACACCGTCGGAGGAAAAGGAATCGCCTAGGCGACCAGGGAAGGAGCGAGCGGAAGAGGGGCAGGAGCGACTAGTGCAATCGTAGTTCTGCCAGGGTTGTCAGGGGATCAGGTTCAAAGATGTGGAGCAGTCGGCGAGGTATCATGATACTCGGTCGGGTGGCGAGTATAGGGAGGATACTCGCCAGTATGAAGCCCATCATCGTCAAGGACGGAGGAGCCCCATCTGTGATGAAGTGCTAGCAGCCCCAGTTCCCGAAGGATTCAGAAAGCCCGTCCTGAGCTACTACTCCGGCAGAGATGTCTCGGTCAGGCATCTCCAATAGTTCGAGGACGTGGTGTCTATCCGCATTATGACAGATGCGTTCAAGTGTGGGTTCTTCTTCATCACCTTCGAGGGGAAGGCAAGAGACTTGTTCCACCAGCTGCCCGGAGGTTCCATCTACTGCTTCGAAGACCTGCGTCGGGGCCTGATGGCGAGGTTCGCGACGTCCAAAAAAAGAAATAAGAAGGCAACTGATCTCTTCAAAATCCAGCGGGGGAAGCATGAGAGGCTTGACCACTACATCGACCGTTTCTAGAGGAGGTTCTTGATGTCGAGAAAGTGGATGGCTTCACCTTGCAGCTAGCCCTGAAGTTTGGCCTGAAGCAAGGTCTCTTCAGCATGGAGATTGGCTCAAATCCCCCGAGATCCTATGAGGAGATGATCGAAAGGGCGAACAAGTTCGTGCAAACGTTGACTTCTTGGCTAGGCTGGATGGGGAGAATCTCCTAGGGAGAGAGGAGGACCTTCGGAAGTAAGGGCCAGAGGAGTCCCGGAGAGACAGGAAGAGCGAAGGAGAGAGGAGACAAGGAGAAGGGAAGTTCCCTTGAGGGTGGAAGAGCCTAGGAGGCAGGAGGAGAGGAGGCTCGTAGCGGCTCCGGCGAGAAGGGAGGAGGCACGGCGATTCAATATCCCGTGAACCGCCCTCAGCGGAGGCCGGCAGGGAGGCCTCAGTTCCAGAACCAGGAAAGGAGGAATGGCAATCAACCAGAGGAGAGACGGGGAAGAGCGCAGGAGGAGGCGATGGCCATTGCCCGACAGGGGAATAGGCATCGCAGGAGGAACCAACCGGTGAGGAACCAGGCAGAGGAGGTTCCCCTTTACTGCGTTCTGCATCAAGTAGAGGGGCATGGTACCTTGGTTTGCCCTAGTTTTTGGGAAGGAGGAGGCTGAAAGAAGGAGCTATGGAGAGGGAGCAGCCGAGGCAGAAGGCCTCTGCAGGACCGGTAGCATTCCAAGCTCCCGGGAGGAGGAGGAATGAGGATCGGGTCGACCAAGGTGGTCGCGGGGAGGTAGTCCAAGGCCCAGGAGGAGGGCAAGTCGGGGTGATCCATGGAGGAGTCGGGCTAGAAGCTTCGTGCAAGGGAAGTCTCCATCAAATCTACCGCAAGAGAATCGTTTTGACCTCTCTGGCGCCAACGCCGTTGGAAGAGATCACTTTTTCCGAGGAGGATATGTTAGGGAATGAGAATCCCTTTCATGATGCCCTCGTCATGCAAGTTGTCATCGAAGACTTCACCGTTGACCGAATCCTGGCGGACAACAGAAGCTCGGTGAATGTCATCTTCAAAAGGACATTCATCGGGCTGCAGGTGGAGGTGTCCAGAGTCCTAGCTGCTGACGGACCCCTCTTTGGCTTCTCCGGAGAGAAGGAGGAGGGAGGAGCAGATCTTCTGGTGACCCTTAGTGGCACCTTGATCTGATGTCGGTTCGTCATCATGGATGCGCCAAGCTGCTACAGTGCGATCTTCAGAAGGCCTCTCATCAACTACTTCAAGGCAGTCTCGTATGATCTTTACCAACACCTTTAATGTTATAACAAAAATCTATATTGCTATACACATAGCCCATTTAATTTATAAAGCCATCAAATTGTCGATAGCAATATTTGGCTATTTGGGCGTATGTTTCAACCGTACAAGCTCGTGTTCAATGATTTTTGCTAACCGAAAAATAATAAAAATCAATTCCCTCGTCATGTAAGGTAAACTAAAATGAACATTAGAAGACGGCAAGTTATCTATGGATCCCCAATTCCATTTATCTTTAAGCTACCACTTATCTTTGGGCCATCAATTATCTCTGAACCTCCAGTTATATTTGGACCTTCGTTTATCGATTGCGGGTACAACTTGATTTTGGCACCCTATTGTTGTGTAATGACAGACACTGATTGCACATTATCAAAGAAATTTATGAGACAATAATTCAAAGCACGCTCATCCAAACAAAGGGTTTGAAATATATTATTACCAGTGTATGTTGATTGTATGGAATATGATTAAATCTCATACAACATTAAACAAGAGCAAAAAAAACTCAATGATTGATAAATACAATATAGCTAGTTGAGATAAGATTATAGAGGGAATCATCTCAAACGTTATGTGTGGCTTACTTATTAATTCACGTGCTTATTACTTAAAATAAATAGAAGAATGAAAAGCTCTTAAATCCATTCGAAAGGAGCATGTATTTAAGTAATTTCTACCGGCAGTTCTGATATGAAACGCAAAAACAAAGATAAAATCTTTGGGTGTGAAACATATCGATTTAGTACCTGTGCAGCAACAGTATGAGACCTAGTGGGAAAGAGTTTTGTAATGCAAGCTGTATTGAAACCATGTTCTGAGAGTCCAATGGATGCTCTAAGACCCGCACCACCTGCTCCAACCACCACAGCGTCATATGTGTGATCAACAATAGTATATGAGGACTGCTGCACCACAACAATACAAAAGAGAAGCATAGATAAGATTTTTCTGGAAATAAGCCCAGTGAGCCCATGACATTGTGAATAAGTAATCAAAACAACAAAGGAAAAATAATCAACTATTTCAACCAGCAGTGTACATATGAAAGTGCAAACCGAAGAGAGAACTAAGAAAATAGCTCTGAGATGAATAAAACAGAGACTAGGAACAAAATAGCGAAGCAATTCATACCAATTAAATTATGTGAAACCAGTTGTCTAACTTAAATCGAATTATATTGGGATAAAGGTATATAGTATTGTCAATTAAACAAACAAAAAACAAAACCAAAAATACCAGCTTTCAAACAGCGGTCGTAGAAATAAGTGAGAAAAGTAAAGCTAGCAATCTGAAACACGGGAATTGGTTTTGACCACGCAGAGGTTTTGGAATTTGGCCAAAACCAATTCCTGTGTTCGTTTCCGGTGAATGAAGAAGAACGAGATCATGATGAAGATGAACGAGAGATGGAGAAGAAGCAGAGAAAGAGTAGTTTTTTACCGAGCCCGTGGAAAAAAACCTCCAAGAGCGGAAGACAGGCTCGCTCGCGATCGAGGCCTTCTTCGGGGAAGAAAGGCGAAGGCCTCTGGAGAGAACTGTTCGCCACATCGATCTCGGAAGAGAACTGGATCGGTGCTCGGAAGAGAATGGGAGAAGGAACCCGGAGATGGACTCGAAGCTGCCCTGGAACAAGAACCTGTCGGCGAGCAGGTGTCCGGATCTGGAAGGGCTGACTCGAGACGCTCCCAGATGGAACTCAGAGAGGACGGGCTGTCGTCGGCGAGCAGATGGATCTCACGGAGGCGTACAGGCTACCGTCGGGATCTGGAAGGCGACTCGGCTGGGGATCGGTAAGAGTAGCGGCGAGTCCGTAGGGATCGTGAACGTAAGACGGTAATAGCGATCCGGAAGTGATTTTAAAGGAGCGCGTGGCCGCGTGGGATCCATTTCATTTCATGGTGTTCGTGAATTCTCATTTTATTATTTTGATCTAATTATGCATGATTTTTTTTTGAATAAACAAAATAATGAAATTAGACAATTTAGTTTATGTTGTGAATTGCGAACCGGGTACTTGATAGGATCTCTTTATAGCGCTATACGCATCCTCGTGCGTGAGGTGCGGGTATCAGAAAAAATTTCTCATCATGAGATGCAAATAGTAAAATTCTCTATTATGTGGTGCAAAAACAAAATTCTTTATCATTGGGTGCAAATAGCAAAATTCCACATCATGTGGTGCAAATAGTAAAATTCCTCATCATATGGTGCAAATAATAAAATCCCGCATCATGGGTGCAAATAAAAAAATTCATCATCATTGGGTGCAAATAGTAAAATTCCTCATCATGGGGTGCACATAGTAAATTTTCTGATCATGGGGTGCAAATAGTAAATTCTCCATCATTGGGGTGCAAATAATAAAATTACTCATCATGGAATGCAAATAGTAAAATTCATCATCTTGGGGGTGGTCTGCGTATAACAAAAATATGTATGACGGTCTGTGTATAGTAAATAATATAGTTATGGTGTGCACATAGTCATATCCGTCATATCGCCACAAAACTATATAAACAGGTGTGTACATAGCACATAAATTGCTTACGGTGTGCACATAGCACATAGATTGATTATGGTGTGCACATAACACATAAATTGGTTACGATGTGAGGATAATCGCATAACCACCGAAACCACTGTAACCACCATTTATTTACGGAAATGTCACCCTCAAAAAACTGTTCCAAGGACATAAATTGATTATGGTGAGCACTCTTGTGCACGCCTCTTCCTTACGCACTCTTGCGTTCGTCACTTCTTTGTGCACTCTTGCGCTCGCATCTTACTTGTCCGCTCTTATGTACACATCTACTTTGTCGCTCTTGTGAGCGCCTCCTTCTTGTGTCTCCTCCTCACGCGCTCCCGCGCACGCTGCCTACTTACGCACCTTCTCATGCACTACCTTCCCGTGCGCTCTCCGCCAGCAAGCACTCAGTGCGATCTCCACCAGCAAGCGATCAGCGCACTCTCGTCCAGTAAGTGTTTTGTGCGCTCTCCTCCAGCAAGCGCTCTGCACGCTCTCCGCCAGTAAGTGCCCCGCGTGCTCCCCGCCAGCAATCGCCCCACGCGCTCCTCGCCAGCAATCGCCCCGCGCACTCTCCGCCATCAATCGCCTCAGCGCTCTCCTCCAGCAAGCGCTCCGCCTTCAAGACCGCTCCAAGTGCGCATCTGTGCGCTTTGCGTCAAATCCACTCCAAGCGCACCTTCGTGCGCTCCGCCGTCAAATCCGCTTCAAGTGCACCTTTGTGCGCTCCGCCGTCAAGACCGTTCCAAGCGCGCCTCTGTGCGCTCCGCCTTCAAGACCGCACCAAGAGCGCCTCCGTGCGCTCCACTCTCATGACCACCATAAGAACTCAACGCCCACAACTCAATAACAGACTCTCCAATCCACAACAACATGAGATAAGCCGCAGAGGATAAAGAGCGCAAAACGCGTCGCTCGAGTTTCTAAGCAGCAGATACCAAGCATCGTGTAGAGTGTGCGGCTCCCGCTTCCAAGAATCATCAGACACCCCAAAGTACAACGAGCGCATCACCCCCCCCCCCCCCCCCCCGAAGCACACGAAGTGATACTTAGCTCCGCGAGTGGTGGTCTGTAACCCTCAGAGCTCTTTTCTTTCTCTCTCAATAATTGTAACGAGAGACGGTCTGTCGCCCTCAAATACTTCATGAAAGTTTTGTACAACAACCAATAAATAATGGAGTTTTGGCTGACACATATCCGTTCACGTGATTTTTCACTCAGTTAACTGGCTTTCCACGTTAAAGAAAATTATCTTGTCAGTTTTTTTTTAACTGTTTGCACGCTCGATCGATCCTGGGCTAAGACTATTCAATTTAGTCCGGTCTATCAGGAGCCTTGAGCGGTCTGCAACAGTACTATTCATTTCACTTTGGGAGGGGGGTCGGCAAATTCCTAAATATAGGGCTAAACATGATTTTTTTTCAACTGTTATTTTTGAAAGAGCTACTTGTTCCAAACCGTTTAAAATCAACTCCAGCGGATGGAATATAATTTTCATCCGTTTGTTTGGCTCAGCTGTTACTAATTTAAAAATTACTTATGGAAAATAGTTGATTGATTAGAGCAGTTTGAGGAACAATAATGAAAATAATGTTGATTGCTTGAATTGTTTGTAAGTCCTGATCAAATAAATGTTTTTAGTTAAAGCTATTTGGAAGAATAGCTCTTTGAAATAAAAATAAAGGTTGACATTTGGAACACGTTGTCTTCTTTGTTCATTTCGATTCATGTTTGTAGTAAAAAATACTTGTATTAATCAAATTTTTGAATATGATGTCTTGTATAGTCTGTCAAAATAAAGCCTAGAAATCACAAATGCGGAGCGCATATTAAAATCGCAAACAACCATGATATTTTGCGTTGCGGTGTCATGACATCCAATATATCTAACTTAATATTCAACGGATATCCTCACATCTACATGTGTATTGTCAATTGCGTCAACACAGTTCTTAAATAATGGCATGTAACGAGCATGATTGCATGTATATCTCCAAAATGATGATCACCCGTGATGGGGTTCTCCAAAGCTGGTTCATCCGAACCCATCGAACCAGACGCAACCAGCCGAGGTGCCAAATGTTGGCCGGTGCACTAACCGTCGTCGTGCCGTAGCCACCCGAACCCAGCGGACGTGCGCTCCAAATGCACCAACGTGCGCTCCAAACGTGCCAACGGGAGCTCCGCCATCAGGACCGTTCCAAGCGCGCATTAGTGCACTCCGCCGTCAAGACCATTCGAAGCACGCATTCGTGCGCCCCACATCGCCAGCGATTTACAAATTCTAGAGCCCACCGAGGACCGTTTAACTGCAATCTGACGTGCAGAACGCTCGGTGTTCCTAGCACCCTCGACTCAACCGCAATCTCTCCAGGAGGCAACAAGTTAGTCATTCCAGACTCATCCAAGTGCAATAGGAGACAAACCACAGTGAAAACGGCGCACGGGACGCGTCGCTCGAGTTTCCAAGCCCCAAACACCAAGACGAGAGCAACGAGTCGCCCCCACTCCCGAGCATCAACTAAGGACTTCAAGGCGCGACTAGTGCATCACTGTCCACAACTCGTGAAGAAATACTTAGATCTGAGAGTGGTGGCATGTCACCCTCCGAGTCCTTCTCATTCTCTCTTTCCACAATTGTAACAAGAGGCGGCTTGTCACCCTCGAGTTCTTCAAGAAATCCATGTACAACAATAAGCAAATAGTGGAGGTTTGGCCGGCACAGATCCGATCACGTGGTTTTTCACCCAGTTGATGAGTTTTCAACGCCAAAAAAAAATTCTTTTTCCGGCTTTTTACTTACCGTGATTATCTACGCGCTCGACCACTCCCAGGCTAAGGCGGTCCAATTTTGTTCGGTCTACCGGAGCCTTTAGTGATCCCCAGCAGTTTGGCGTCGTCTGTGGAAACGCGGTTGCCTCAGCTTCCTTAAGAAGACCTAGAAGACAGTGTCCATAACACAACGACACTCGTGACTAAGAAATCATGGCGGGAGAATTTCTCCACACTCTTGATAGCTTATCCCACGAGGGGCAGGACGATCCAATTCCCCCTCACTTGCTCGAAGGAAGGCTCCCCGGCGCATATACTCAAGGTGGTGAAGGACCTGAAGCACAACATCATTGTAACTACTTGGAAATAGCAGACATCAGGTATGCAACAATAGGGGTCACTCATAAAGAAATTTGTGTCATGATCAAGGAAAATAAGCAAATCAGGCAACGTGCTGCCCACTATCCTCGCACGTCGTCAGCACCAAAGGTATTAGCGCATCAAATCCCGAAGACTACAAGCTTATAGAACTCGAAACGTTCGATGAAACAGATGACCTGCAAGACCACATCAATCACTCTGTCACCATAATGAGGCTCAGCAATGCCCTCGATCAACTGATATGTTAGGCGTTCCTGACGACCTTAAAAGGGCGAGCTCGCACTTAGTTCTATTCACTGAATGAAGGAGGGATCGACAACTTCACAAATCTATCTCAACTCTTTGTCGACCAATTCATCGCTAATCGCAAGATCACCTGAGACCCCTCCCACCTTCTGGGGATCCGCCAGCACAAAGGGAGAATCCCTCAAGGACTTTTTTGGTCGCTTCACGACTGAAGCGCGACAGATCACGGGAATCACCCCCCATCTCCTGCACGACTTCCTTATAGGAGGGATCCGACCCGGCGGATTTTACTCAAGACTAGTAAGGGAAACGGTCCCTAGCCATGCCGACCTTTTACGCTATATCAATACTCAAATTACAGCTGACGAAGCAGTCAAAGCACATCAGTAGCAGTTTCAAGACAGTTCAAAACGGAAAGCGCAATGTCGATCGTTGCCTCAGAATAAGAGCAGTGATTATCACAACAAGTCGCGAGCCCAACAACATCAGAACCACGCTCTCCTCAACACCTCCATGACTAACATACTCCATGCAATCCAAGATAAGGTACCACTTCATAGACCTAAGCCTGTCACCCCAAACAAAGGTGACCAATCGCAGTACTGCGAGTTTCGCCGTGGGTCCGAGCACATCACGCAGAGTGTACCAAACTAAAGAAAGAAATCATGCGGCTTCTTCGTCAAGGGTTCTTGAAAAGATTCTTGCGGAGCAAAGCACCAAACAAGTCAGCGCTGCTCATGCCGACAAAGGATCAGTCACCCTCCTACTAGAAGGGATTGGGGAGAAACCCCCAGAGTAATCGGTCTAGGAGAATAAATCTTTCCACAACCATAGAACTGTGCCAACACCTCATCTTCTACCCCGCCGACTTTATCAACATTAAGACATTTGCTTAAAATTTTATGTTTTTCTAACAAACTGGCAAACTGACTTCACTTTTTCATATGCGTCAAATGGAAGACTACAATAGGTAAGATAGCAAGACCTACGCTTGTCGTCGCTGGGGGACTACCCCCCCCCCCCTTACCGTCGGTGCCTGTAAGTAGGTAAGGTCGTAAGACCTATGACTGTCGTCGTTGGGGGCTAACCCCCTTAGCGGTCGGCACCGCTAATCGGTAAGGTCAGAAGACCTACACTTGCGACCTCCCACTGCCGACGATCGAAGGTCTGCCCTTCTCTCCTCAGTAGGCCGCGACATCGCCAGGGGCTGCCACCCTTACATTCACCAATGGTTTAAAGGTCTGCCCTTCACCGTCTCCTCGGGACTACGTCCATGTGGCCTCCCATTACCGACAATCGAAGGTCTATCCTTTTCCTATGCAGTAGGTCACGGCGTTGTCATGGCCCGCCCCCTTCACGCTCGTCAGCGGTTCGAAGGTCTGTCATTCATCGTCTCTCAGGGACTACATCCCTGCGGCCTCCCACTGCCGACGATCGAAGGTCTTCCCTTCTCTCCGCAGTAGGTCGCGGCATCGTCAGGGCCTTCCCCCTCACGCTCTCTAGCGGTTCGAAGGTCTGACCTTTGCTATCTCTCCGGGACCACGTCCATGCAGCCTCCTACTATCAACGATCGAAAGTCTGCTCTTCTCCAACAATAGGTCGCGACACCTCCAGGGTCTGCCCCCCCCCCCCCCCCAGTCGCCCAGGTTCGAAGGTCCCCCCTTCACCGACACACATTCAACGACATCCCCCAGACTAGTGAACCCAACCTCTCACTTCCTAACTAGAAGTGTTCGCTCTTCTCCGTGGTAGTAGGACACGGGACTATCTAGGTCTTGTCCTTCAACCACCAACCTCAGCGATGTCCCCTCGACTTGGTGAATCTGACCTTGCACTACCCTGTTAGAAGTGTTCGACCTTCACCCTTGTAGTAGGTCGCAAAACCATCTGGGTCTCGTCCTTCAACATTCAACCTCAAACGAGTACCACAAAGTTGCCTAAATATAGCAGAGCCAACATTGCAAACCTCACAAGAAAAGTGCAAAACAACAAAGGGTCAAGCCCCGACCCTAAACTCTGAAGGAATATGTCGGAGAATCACATAAGACAAGGCAATGAACAAAAGCACAAAGCTAACAATGAACTACAAAAAGAAGTAGAAGCTTGCAAGATAACAGGCGGCAAAAGTGCAAGAACGCCACCAAGACTACAAGTATATAAGACAGTACAAGATACAACGAACTAAGGAGCCTGCTCCTCCTCACCAACATCAAGCTTGGCGCACTCATCCTCAGAAATGTCGCCAAAACCAAGATAAGCAACGACACACACACACTCGTGCAGGACACCATCTTCCCTTCACCCAGGTAGTGGTTCGGGTGCCGTTTGGACCATGCCCTCCAACAGCTGATATCTAAGAATCGAAAAGATTTGCTTATTCAGAACGATGGTTCCAACACCACCAAAGCTCTGTCATCACCACGAGCAAGTGCGCAAAACTAGAATAGTGAACCAACAATCAAGCAATGCTTAAAGAGCTACCAGAGCTCCGCAAACAAAGTACGGAGCCACTACATAAGGTAAATACGCAAAGAAACAATAAAGGCGGAGCCACACCTCATCTATCTCAACATCAGAGCCCTCACTCATCCTTGGATGGATATCCAACATCAGATTCGACTACGCCGCAGCAACACATTTGCACCACCATGTGGACCTTCACTTTCAATCTTGCAGGTAACTTATATCATTTCGTGCGCATTATGCACTGTGCGTGCAATACACATCATGCCCTGCACACTCATAACACATACAATGTGCCTCGCATGCGCATCCCGCACATTGCACCTTGCACGCCCGGTGCACATCACGCCCTGCACACATATAGAGCACACCCCGCTCTGCACATACGTTATGCAAACTTCACATTTTTTGCATGTATGGAACCCCTCGCACATTGCGCCTAACACCTGATTCGCACGCCTTATGTCTTGCACTACGCACGTTGAGCCCCCCGCACACAGCATGCTCTTCGCGCACACCACACCAATAGTGCACACCTCACAAACACCACTTCCAGCGCACAAGGCTCCTCGAGAACATCTCACCCTCAACACATTTAACAAAAGCACATACCACCACAAACGAGAATTTCACTCGATGAATGATTCACCTTCCGCACCTCTGCCGCACTGGTCACCTCTACCATGATCACCGCAAATTATTACGTGGACAACTTAGGGAAAAGTCTCCCCCCCCCATTTGCTTCGACTCAAAGCTGCGGTGACTTGGGGGCAAATGATGGGGTTCTCCTAAGCCGGTTTAGCCGAACCCATCAAACCGCACGCAACCTCCCGAGGTGCAACCGTCAACCGGTGCACCAACTGCCATCGCATCATACCCACCTAGATCAGCCAGACTCTTTGTTGCCTAGCCCTCCGCCGGCGTGCGGAGGGTCAGTTTCCTCACCAACCAGACCGGGCGGCAAGATTGTTACCCAGCGCTGGCCAGCCTTCGCACAGGAGGCAGGGTTGCCCAGATCAGCGACCCTCTGGTCGCTTAATCTAGGCGACTTCTCTAATAAGTGGGGCGGGCAGCTCCCTGGCCGCCCGCTCCCACGGTATTTCCCCGTCTGGGGGCAAGGCCACCCAAATTGGGTGGCAAGAAGGTCGCCCTACTTGGGCGGCGTCTCCGCCAAACAGGAGGGCGACTCCCTGGTCGCCCACTCCCGTTGCTCCCCCCTCCCCCCGCCGCTTGGGGGAAGGTCGCCCAGGTCTGGCAGCCCTTTGGTCGCTCGATATGGGCGACATTTTCTACCGCATGGGGGAGGGAAGCCTGCTAGCTACCCGCCCCGTGGTGTTGCCTCGTCTGTGACAAGGTCTTCCCAAATTGAGCGGCCCTTTGGCCGCCTGGTTGGGGCAGCTTGCTCATCTCCCTTGGATAGCGACGTCTTTGCCACTAGACCCCGACTAGGGGCACATTTCCTTGGTCGCTGGCCTCCACTGGCCACTGTCCTTGCCGGACCACCCCTCCCCTCGCGGGAGAGACGGTTGTTCTTCCAGCGAGGGCGGCTATTTTCTGGCCGGGGGCGTTTACGTCTTTTTTGTAAATACATCGATCCATGTGTCCCATTTCAGACGATTCTGCTGGTTTGATAGGTGGTTATTGGGAGAAATTACGGGCTTGCTCCTCCTAAAATCTATAAATTGGGCTCATTTCTCTTCATTTTCATCTTTTCCTTTGCTGGAAAATCCGTCTTTGGATTTTTTTTTCCTCTCCTCCCCTACGAATTTTCTCTCCTCCTCTTCTCTTACTATAATATTTAGTTTAGTATTTAGTATTATTTGATCATGTTTTATTTATTCTCGTAAATGAATAATATCTTTTTGATATTTATTTAATAATTTAAGTCTTATTATTTTTGTAGGATTTATACCTATTTTTAATATTTATTTTAGTTTAATAAATAATATAAAATTAATAACAAATTATGTATTTTTATTTGTAAATCATTTATTTTATATTTTAGTCCACTAATTTAAATTATACTTATTTTTTTAGGTTTATTAGTGTGGTCGCGCTCCTGACATTTGCAAAAAAAAATTACCGAAGTCGTCGTATTGGCCGAGTAAATTATGCAGTTGAGGTTAACCCAAGTCAAAATCTCGCTGTACTCGTTCAAGCAGATCAAGTGTTTCACGTCGCAACCACTCATTCAACTCTTCTGCATGCAAGCTCATGACAACTATATTAATATACATTGATGTTATGCAACTCATATTCGTCGAGGGTGGACCCCTTCAGAGCCAAGTCAGCAAAAGTCAAAGTCAGCAAGTCAAGACAGCAGTTAGAGTCAACGCGCAAAGCGGCAGAAGGCTTGGGCGAGTATGGTGAGCTCCACTCGCATACTCGCTAGGTAAGCGACTAGATCAACTACTCGCCCAGCCAGGTGAGCTCTCTCTAGAGAAGTCGCTTAGTCGCCCGAATGCGGGCTATAAATAAGACGCACCCCCTCTCTGGATTTGCCTATAAATAGGACCTCAGGGGTACGAGGAGACAGACTTAAGAATCTCGCAAAGATCTCGAGACCTATTTTTCTTGGACATCAGCCGAGCCTTTGGATTCCTTTTTCAAAAAGACTCGATCACGACCTTGCGACTATCCGTCTTAGTCGTCGTGACTCAGTTACCAGCTAGTCTTCCTCGTACCCTGCTCAGCCACTTTTGGTTGCAAAGAGGTTGCTTCTTCTAAGCTTTTTGGTATGTGGTGGGACCTTCCTACCGCAGCTCCTGGGGTCCTGTTTATTGTTCGACAGCTTCCGTGTCTTAGCTCATTAGTGGTCGAGCCCAACCGCTGAGCCGGTAACCTTAGGCTGTCTTGATCCAAATTTTGGAGTAGGGAATTTTACCGTCTTCAACACTTTGGTGCTGTGAGCGTGGATCGTAGCCAAGGAGGAAAGTTTCGTTGATAGACGAGATGGTTAATGCAGGCGAGTAAGGGGAGATAATCGGCAACTCGGCAGGAGTTGGTAACTCTGCACGAGGAGGCGAGTTTGTAACTATGGCAGCGTTCAAAGATTTTGCGAGGAGGATAAAGAGGAGCATCCTCGCAGGGTTCGCTCATCGCCCCGATGTCACGGCGATCTCGCCTCGTCGCGTGACATAGTCGGATGAGGAAGCGCTGCCGAGACGACCTGGGAAAGAGCGAGTCAGAGAGAGAGGAGTGACTGATGCAGTTGCGATATCATACAATGAGCAACCATGAGATCAGGATCCAAGATGTAGAACAGCAGGCGAGATACCACGATACTCGCTACGATAGCGAGTATGACGAGGATACGAGCGAGGATGAAGCACGCCACCGCCAGGGTGGGAGGAGCCCCTTGTGTGACGAAATTCTCGCAGCCCTAGTTCTTGAGGGCTTCAGAAAGCACGTCCTTACCTACTATTCCTACAGAGATGATCCAGTCAAGCATCTCCAGTGGTTCAAGGACGTGGTGTCCATCCGTAACATGTCAGACGCCTTCAAGTGTAGATTCTTCTTCATTACCTTTGAAGCCAACGCGAGAGATTGGTTCTACCAGTTGCCTCCCAACTCCATCTACTACTTTGAGGACCTGCGTCGGGTCCTGATGGCAAGGTTCGCGACGTCCAAGAAGAGGAAAAAGGAGGCAATCGCTCTCTTCAAGATCACGCAGGGGCAGCGTGAAAGTCTCGACCACTATATCGACTGTTTCCAAAAGGAGATCCTGGAAGTTGAGGAGGTATAAAGCTTCGCTCTGATACTGGTCTTGAAGTTCGGCCTGAAGCAAGGTCTCTTCAGCTTAGAAATCAGGTGCAAGCCCCCGAGGTCTTTTGAAGAGATGATTGAGCGGTCGAATATGTTCGTCTAGGGAGAAGAGAAGAATCAAGACTTCTTGGCAAGGCTGGATGGAGAGGAGCCAGGGATAAAGGAGAGAGGAGGATCTTCGAAGGTGAGGGTCGGAAGGCTGCCAGAGAGGCAGGTTGAGAGGAGAAGGGAAGAGCTGAGGAGAAAGGAAGAGCAGAGAAAGAGAGAAGAGCTCGGGAGGGTCGAAGAGCGGAGGAGGCAGGAGAGGCCTCAAAGGCAGGATGAGAGGAGGCTCGTGGAGGCTACGGAGAGGAGGGGAGAAGCGCGACGATTCTAGTATCCTGTGAATTGGCCCTAGTGGAGGTTACCTGTCAGGCCTTTGTTCCAGCAGCAGGAGAGGAGGAATGACCACTAGCAGGGTGGAGGCTGGGGAGGAGCTAGAGGGGAGGGATGGCCATTGTCCAGCAGGTCAATAAGTATCGCAGGAGGGAGTAGCAGGCGAGGCGCCAGGAGGCGGAGGTTCCCCTTTATTGCGGCCTGCATTGAGTAAAGGGGCATGGGACCATGGCCTGCCCGGATTTTTGGGAGTCCCGTAGGAGGTTAGAGGATAGAGCGGAGGAGAGGGAGCAGCCAAGGCAGGAAGCGCCAGTAAGTTCAGCAGCATTCCAAGCTTCGAGGTGAAGGAGGAACGAGGATCGGGTTGACCTTGGAGGTCGTAGAGAAGTGATCCACGACACAGGAGGTGGGCAGGTTGGAGTGATTAACAGTGGGGCCGGACTTGGAGCTTCCGGCAAGGGAAGTCTCCATCAAATCTATCAGAAGAGTGTTGCCTCTACCTCTCAGAGTGTCGCCTCAACCTCTCAAATTTCACCGTCATTGGATGAGATCACCTTCTCCGAAGAAGACATGTTGGGGAATGAGAATCCCTTTCACGACGCCTTAGTCATCCAATCTATCATTGAGGACTTCACCGTCGACCGAATCCTTGCGGATAACAGGAGTTTCGTGAATGTCATTTTCAAGAGGACCTTCATCGGGCTGAGGTGGAAGCTTCCAGGATCCAAGCTGTGGATGGACCCCTCTTTGGCTTCTCGGGAGAGAAGAAAGAGGTGGAGGCTAGGGAGGAGTGGACCTTCTGGTCACCCTTGGTGGAACTTCTATCCAATATCGTTTTATCATCATTGATGCCCAAGTTGCTATGTCACCATCTTTGGGAGACCCCTCATCAACTACTTCAAGGTGGTTTCATCTTCTTATCATCAGTGCCTGAAGTACTACCCAGGAGATTTCTAAGTGTAGATTAGGGACGACCCAAAGGCTGTCAGGGAGTTCTACCTGAATGATGTCTACCATCAGCTTGATGGAGGGCGTGGAGAGGCTGGAGAAGGTGTTAGAGAAGGAGGAAGGCCTGAGAGCTGCCGAAGAGCTGGAGGAGCTGGAAGTGATCTCCCTGAGAGGAGAGCTGGTGCTGCTGAAGATCAGAGGATCTCTGACACTGGAGGGGAAGTTGGAGATGGTTGCATGCCTGTAGGAGAATGTGGACATCTTCGCTTGGAGTGTCGTGGAGATACCAAGGATTGATGTTGATGTTGTCTGTCATCGCCTCAACCTGGATCCCAATTTGCCCCTTGTCCATCAAAAGCAGAGGAAGAGCGCCGCCGTGCTGGCTGAGCCGATTCAAGAGGAGGTGAAGAAGTTACTATAGGCAGGTTTAGTTTCGGAGATCGAGTATCCTAGTCGGGTCTCCAATGTTGTAATGGTGAAGAAGTTCGGAGGGGGCTGGCGCTTATATATTGAATTTTTCATGTTAAATAAGGCTTGCCCGAAAGATTATTACCCATTGCCTCAAATCGACGTGCTGGTTGATTCAGCCATCAGGTTCCTGTGATGAGTTTACTTGATGCTTTTTCAGGGTATCACCAGATCCGGATGCATCCCCCTGACTAACGCGACGTCTCCTTTTATCACAAGTGATGGATGCTATAACTATAAGATGATGCCCTTTGGGATAAAGAATGCGGACACGATTTAGCATAGGATTATGGATCAAGTCTTTAAGGAGCAGAAAGGGTAGATTCTGAAAGTATATGTGGATGACCTCCTCGGCAAGAGCAAAGGCATCGCAGAACACATAGACAGGGGCGTAGGTAGTATAGGTCCAGGGGCGCACGTGCCCCCCTGATTTTTTTTATTCACCCAGGCGGATTTCGCCCTTTTCATTTCCGCGCTAACCTAGCCGACACTAGCCCGCTGCTCCCTATCCCGCATTCTCGTCGCTGCTCCTTCACCCGTGACCTGGCAGTACAGCTGGTACTCTTCTTCTTCCTCTTCACACATGGTTGCTTCTTCTTCTTCCTCTGGCCCTGCTCTGATTTCACACATCCGGTTTCTGGCCCTGCTCTGATTTCACACACCCGTGCGACCCCGCTTCTTCTTCTTCTTCTTGCCCTGCTCTGATTTCACACACCCGGCTTCACACGCCCGGCTGCCCTGCTCTGATTTCACACACACCCGACGGTTCTTCTTATTCTTCTACTACTACCAGATAATTGTGCATTTGTGCAGGCCTGCATTTGTGCTTGTTGTTCATTTTGTTCAGATAATTGTGCTTGCTGTTCATTCTGTTCAGATAATTGTACTTGTTGTTCAGATAATTGTGCTTGTTGTTCAAGAAATTGGGTTCTCTTCAAGAAGTCGGGTTCAGATCGCTGTCATCGCCTCGTCAAGGATTGATGTGGTAATATTTCTTCTTCTTCTTATAATTATGCTTCTTATAATTGTGGGTATTGTTCATACGACATATATATGATTTGGTTCTTCTTAATTTATGGCTCACATTTGTGAATATATGAATTTATATTTGTGTTTTTTCTAGAAAAAATGATGAATACCATAAGAAATTGTGATCTTCATTGCCATGTTTGGCCTTAAAGGTTTCCAAATTTTATTTGCCAAATTTTAGCTATGCTACATACCATTAATCCACTAGACATCTTATGAAAAATGATTTGCATGTTGAAATTTATTGTGCCCGGACGACAACAAAATCCTAGTTCCGCCCCTGTAGGTAGAGTAAAAAATTGCACTGTTTTACTTCTTCCCTATTATGTAGACTGTAGTGCTCTTCAGCTCTTGTCTCTTGATCAAGGAATATAGTTGCAACTCATAATAGACTTAAATCTTAATAACAGTCATGGAGAGATATTTCACTAAAGATCATCGTGCGGAAGTCAATATGAAAGACCTTCCAACGGATCCAGGATTGCGACCTCGAATTACTAATTACAGTCCAAATGATCAAGACCAAGTTCGTAGGCATATTTACTTGCAGGTCTGTGTCAGCCTCGTGACCATGCCTTTCCTCAAAAGATATTTGGGAACAAATTACGGCGTTTTAATAAGAATTGATTTGGATTATATTCTTCATGGTTAGAATATAGTGTATCAAAAGACTCTGCATACTGCTTATTTTGAAATCTTTTCAAGCCTGATATTAGAGATCAAGGGGGTGGTGATTCTTTTGTTGGTGAGGGCTTTTCAAATTGGAAAAAGAATGATAGACTACAATCTCATGTTGGAGGTTCTAATAGTGCTCATAATCAAGCCGTGGCAAAATGTAAAGATTTATTAAACCAAAGACAACATATTCAAATAGTGTTTGAGAAACAAGCAAAGCAAGATGAGGATGATTATCTCATTCAGTTGAATGCAGCCATAGATTGTATACGGTTTCTTCTAAGATAAGGCATTGCATTTCGTGGTCATGATGAATCTGACTCAAAACTTCTAGAACTCAAAACTCGTTTTGATGAGGGGACTAGTGAGTTACTACTTTGTGTAGCTTGTTTGACTCTATCCAACTCATTCTTTAGTTTTGATAAGGATAAGTTGATTCGTCTTGTTGAGTTTTATCCTGAAGATTTTTCCCCAATGGAGGTTTTAATACTTCATGACCAGCTTGATACATATATTTTTGACATGAGATCGAATAAAGAGTTTTCAATGCTGAATGAAATTTCCGATCTTGCTAAGAAGATGGTGGAAACTAGAAGAAATAGAACTTATCCACTAGTATATTTGCTCTTGACTTTAGCTTTAATCTTACCTGTTGAAACTGCTAGTGTTGAAAGAGTATTTTCAGACATGACTTGTGTGAAGAATCAACTCCGAAATAAAATAAGTGATCAATGGTTGAACAATGGTTTGTTGGTATATATAGAAAAAGATGTTTTTGATGGAATTGATAATGAATCTATCATAGATTATTATCAAAATATGAAGACACGTCGAATTAAGTTGTCGAGCCAGAAAAAAAGGCTTGATTGATCTCCTAGGAAATGCTTTTGGTCTAATATTTTTGTTACAGTGTATGACACTTAAAGAGTTTGTTCTGTTCCCAGTAAGTTGTTTTCCAATATAATCAAAGAGTTTGTAGCTCTTATTTTTACACTTGAATGTGAGATTATATACTTTGTATCATTATTGTTAATATAAAGTTCATTTTAATTTTAAAATTACTGTTTTAAGCAAATAACTTTTTATTATTATTGTTATACATATTTTTATACTATTGTCGCAAAATAGTGCCCCCACTCAAGCAAAATTCTGGCTACACCCCTGCACATAAAGGATTTAGTGGAGACCTTCGCTACCCTGAGGAAGTATAAGATGCGACTCAACCCAGCTAAATATATTTTTGGAGCTGGGAGGGGGAAGTTCTTAGGTCACCTCCTTACTCCGATGGGGTGGAGCATAATCCCAACAAAGTCAAGGTTATTCTGGAGATGGCGTCCCCGAAGAATCCCAAAGAAGTCTAAAGGCTGGCAGGCCTTAGCCGCTTCCTGTCAAAGGCTGGAGAGAAGTGCTCTCCTTTTTTCAAATCTCTTCGAGGCAGCCAGAAGTTCAAGTGGACTGAGGAGTGTGAGGAGGCTTTTGGAAAGCTTAAGCAGCAACTAACTCAAGGTCCTCTACTTTAAGGCCCACAAGGGAGTGAAGACCTCCACCTCTATCTAGGAGTGGGAGCGGAAGCGGTCAGCTCAGTGTTGGTTAGAGAAGAAGGAAAGAAACAGCTTCCTATCTATTATGTGAGTAGAGTGCTGCTGCAGCAGAAACGAGGTACCCCATCCTGGAGAAGTTGGTTTTTGCCTTAGTGATTTTGGCTCGTAGGCTTCACCCATATTTTTAGGCTCACTCCATCAAGGTCATCTCTGATCATCAGTTGCGTAGTATTTTGGATGGAGTGGTGCATTCAGGTAGGTTGGCAAAGTGAGCGGTGGAGCTTAGCGAGTTCGACATTTCTTATTCACCAAGGGTGGCGATCAAGGCCAAGGCAGTGACGGACTTCCTAGCCAACTTCTTGTCCGAGGTAGGAGGAGACGAAGGCTCTTCCAGCCCAGTCTCGTGGAGGATGTTCATGGACGGGGCTTCAGGCAAGAATTTCGCGGGAGCTGGAGTCGTGTTGGTGAGCCCGCAGGGAACTAGTATTGAGCAAGCAGTTGAGATCCTCTTCCCCGTTACGAATAACCAGGCGGAGTACAAATCCATGGTGGCAAGCTTGCGTCTCGCCAAGGAGTTGGGGATCTAAGATCTCAAGGCCTTCACCGACTCAATGGTGGTCGCGTCGTAGATCAGGGGGGAGTTCAAGGTGTGCGACCCCATCCTGCAGAAGTATTTGGTTAAGTCAAAGGCTTGATCGGGATTCCAATCCTTCTTCGTCGAGTATGTGCCCCAAGTGACTAACTCAGAGGCAGATTATCTCACCAAGTACGATCCCAGATGTTGAAATCGAAAAATCGGTCTCTGTGAAGTTCACCCTTGGGGAAGGGGTGATCGCGCACCTACTTCTCTCCTACAAGCAAAATGACAAGGAAAAAGAACAAAGAACTGACCCAAGGGCTCGACGCGGAGGTCCCACCACAAACCCGGAAGATCTTAGAGCGCTTCCCCTCCCTAACCAAGAGCCGAGCTAAGGCAACCTCAGAAAGCGTTAGAAGACTGGGAGACAAGTGAGCGTGCCTTCTGAGGTGCCTCTTGGGTCTATTTATAGATTTCTGAAATCGGACTGCAAGTAGCCAACCTCCGCTGTTCTGAGCAGCTATGTGCAACCCAGCTGGGTCTGTCAACAGTGTAACTCTATTGTTCTAGCAGACTATAGGCAGACCAACGGGGGCAAAATGGTAAAGATACATCACAAAAAAACTGGGCGAGTGGCCCTCTAAAACCTCCACTCGCCCGGGGCGAGCAGTGCTCGATGGAGCTGGCACTCACCGCCTCCACTTGCCTGGGGCGGCGAGTGCTCGATGGAGATGGCACTCGCCGCCTTCACTGAACCTCGGCAGACACGGGCCTGGTCGGTCCAGCTCGCATATTGTCTGCCGAGCTCCCTGGGGCGAGTGCGAGACGGCAGGTGCCGAGGCATTCCTCGGCACCCGAGGCAGACACGACCTGGTTTTTCCCCCGCCTTCCTTCTGTAGGCGAGCGCGAGCCAGGCGACTCTGAGATGGTTACTCCCGAAGCCCATAGATATTGAGTTTGACGAACTCTAGGCGGGCGCGGGCTGCGATCGACGAAAGCCAAGCTCAACTCGACGAACTACAGGCCAGCACGAGCTGGGTGGAGAAATTGAGTTTGACGAACTCCGGGCGGGCGCGGGCTGCGTGGACCAGCTCACGCAACTTGTCCGCCTAGCTTTGGTGAGAGCGAGTTGGTCGTTCTGAGCCTGCCTGCCTGTTGTTCTGACACGGGCGGGCTTTCGTGGTTTGCTCTCCTGGGGTCGTGGGCCCACTCGACGAACACAGGGTTGTACATAATCCCCGCTCTTTTTAAGCTTGGCCAAGCTCGGAGAGAATCATCCAACCTATGTGTTCGGTGAGTGTTTTGCTGAGTTGGAGAGAATCTTTTGAGAAGCCCCACCCTCGTGCTATAAATATGCCATCGGACCTTTGGAAAAATTCCCCCTCCTTCCACCCTTCTCCTCGAACTATAGTCGAGCGATGCCTATATCCAAGGAGATGCGGGCTCGCCTAGCGACTGTGAGGGAGGGGACTCGGGAGCTGGCCCTTGGTGCTGCCCTGTGGATGGCGCGCGGATCGCCTGACCCCCTCTTTAGGCCAAAAAATGGAAAAAGGGGTGGGCGGTCCCCCTCGAACGATCCCCCTGCGTCGAGTTCGGCGGTCGGTGACGAGGTCGCCCCTGAGGTATGCAGACCCCTCTGTCCGACTCATGACTCTGCTTCTGATTTCTCTTTTCTACAGGAATCAGTTCGCGATGATGGAGAGGATAGGGGAGAACCAGGGCGTTTTCCCCTGCTGATAACTGAGCGGGTTGCTAGCCCCTCGGCCCAGGAGCATGCCCCTCCTGCGAAGCCTCCGTTGTCGATGCCTCCCAGCCTGGGGAAAACCTTTGCTGCCATTGGAGGCGAACCCTTCCAAGGTCGGCCGGGTACCTCCTTCCTGGCTACCGATGCGGGCAACGTTCCGACCCCGGGTGAGCTTTGCACTTTTGCCCGTTTGCCACTGCTCGCTCCTTCTGATTCCTCCCTACAAGTTTTAACGCGATCTCCTCCTCCGACGTCGAGATGACCGAGGGGTATTCGCATCCTCCTGACACAGATCACATTTCTGAGTACCTGGGTGACCTGCTGAATGCTGAGAAGATGAAGAAGCAGTTGACGTGGCTATTTAAAAAACACATGTTACTTCTGCAGGAGGTTTTCAACAGGGTGGACAAGGCTGAGGCGGAGGAGCGGTTCACGGTTCTGGAGGGGGCGAGGCGTCAGCTGACGGGGACAGAGTTAACTCTCCGGGGGTACACATCACGCGAGCCGAGGAGCGGCTTAGGCATGCCTCAGAGCAGGTCGATCTGGCCCAGAGGGAACTGTTGGCGTTCCGCGAGTACAATTACCCTCGTGTGCTGCCCCGATCTGGCACGCGGGGGCGAGGCAGGTGGAAGTGGATCTAGTACTGAGTCGCCTGCCCCTTCCCCGCTATTTGGTTGCCTGACCCGGTTCGCATCCGCATCCTGGGTCGGTTCGCGAAGTAGGGTCGCGAAACGACTTCATTCGGGACATTTTAATATGTTTGTAATAATTTAAGACCTTTTTCGCCTACTAATGGGCGACTGTTCGCGGTGTGTTACTTTTACTTTGTTGATGCTTAGTTTCCTTGAGGAGTGGACGGGGCGCTCTGGCTCGCCTATTCCTTCTTCAAGCGGGCATGACGCTATTGAGCCAGCTCGCCCAACCCGCTTATTCAGTTCAGGCGGAAGCGAGCCGACCGCCCGTAGATTGCGAGCCGGAGCAACTCGCCCACTGTTTCGGGCAATCTCGGGTCGCGATTTGCCCGTCTCTTGTGCGGACGCGGATGAGAGCTACTCGTGGCCGTTTAGTCTTCGCGGCACATCGACGAATCGATAGAAGTCTAGGGCGGGTCTGTAAGTTGAAACGTTGGGGCGCATTTTGCTATCCACACTTTTCCCGCTGGTGGAACGTTTTCCCGCCTTTTTCCATTCTATAAATAGGCCTTGCCGACCCCTTCTCACCTACCGCATTTAAGACTTACCCTTCTTCTACTTCCTGCGACTCCCGACTCGCCAGCTTCCTGCGAGAATTTCCTTGTCCCGCTCAGCGAGTTTCCCGTGAGATAGGTGGTGGCAACAGCGATGCAGATGTGCGGAGCAAGTGCGCTTGGACTTTCTCCGAGCACAATTTTTTCCATGCCGCCATCACCAAACGCAAGTTCCTTGATGTCATAGGCAACTTCGTACCACCAAGCTTCGTGGCGAGGCGACCTAGGAAGGGGGAGAAGATCAACGACCACTCAGGAGAGGAGCTTCCCATACCCATGACGCATTTTGAGGCGGGTCTCCGGCTTCCTCTATGGCCGGAGGTCCGCCAAACACTGAAATACTTCAGGCCGGGCAGATGACCCCCAATTCCATCGCGGTGGTGGTCGGGTTCGCCTGTTTTGTAAGACCCCAACCTCGGAGATGATCGCGGGGCGATCAAACAGCACTTTTGGGAGGTCTGAACAGGGGCACACGGCCAGGCACACGGCCGTGTGCCTACCCGTGTTCAGTGGTTTATTGTGATTTTGTGCAGTCTCGAGTCAGAGAAGTACACGGCCTGAGACACACGGCCGTGTCTCAAGCCGTGTGTGGGGCACACGGCCTCGAACACGGCCGTGTTCGAAGCCGTGTTCATGAAGCCCGACGATCGTTCCTGAAGCTCCAGGTAACACGGCCCGTGGCACACGGCCGTGTCAGGACCCGTGTGGATCGGCGTAACTGATATTTTGGGTTGATCCGGGCCGTCCGGATCTTTTATGTTGGATCTAACGGCTGTGGGTTAACCTAGGGGGTATTAGGGTTGAGTTTGGGGCTGAATTCCCTCATTCCAACCCAACCCTTTCTCTTTCTAAACTCTTAGAGAGAGGTGAGAGCCAAGAGGAGGAGGAGCAAAGTTCCGGCCGCCGGCGGAGCACCGGAGCACCGACTCGCGATCCGAGTCCGGATCCTCGAAGGCAAGGGCGAGGCGAAGCTTTCCATCCATCTACATCTTCATGGCGCCGCGGAAGAACGCGAGGGTAACGATCCTCTTCATAGGGCATGTGTAGTCGCCCTTCTTTCTATGCATGGGGAAATCCCCCTCTCGCGAGTGAGCGTTGAGGCGCGGAATCCCTTCGGGTAGATATGTAAAGTCCCCGTTGTTAGAGCCCGGAATCGGAGTACGGGCGTAGACATTGTGTGTGAAGCCTATTCGGGTTTAACCCGGATCGGTGATGTTTGCATTGCATGGCCGGCCTGCGCGCCGATGTATGAAAGACGCTATCTTGTTAAGCGAACACTTTTGTAAGGCCTTAAGGCCATGAACTCTTTTGTGTATGTACTCATTCCTGGGTTGTAGTGGACATTCATGCTTTGTGGCAGGGTTCTTATCTTTTTGCAACTTAATCAAATTTGCTTCCGCTAGGTGTTGTGTAGGACGCTCTGATTGGTTGTATGGTTTCAACGCGTAACCAACCGGTCTGTCCGTAGTATATGGCGTCGGGCCCCGGCCGGACCTACTGCTATATGCTATGCGACGGATAAGGGTGTTACAAATTGGTATTAGAGCCAGGTTTCGGTCAAGCTTAAATGAATTCGTGGACGAATTCTTTTAAGGAGTGGTGAGCACGGTCACGTGCGTCATCGTTATAACATGAAAAAGAACCCATGAATGTCCACTTAGGAATGAAAATACACATGTTTGAGGAACCTGCGTGTTCCTATAATTGCTGTTTGCAGTAATTTTTGGTCGCTTATCGGTGTTTTGCACGATTTTAGGTGACCAGAAGTGGTGCTGGGCCGTCTGAACGGCCAGGTTCTGAGGCGAGCAGTGCGCCAAGTGATGCGCCTGCAACACCTTTGTCTGCTGAGACCATTAGGTTGGTGGCAGAAGCGATCATGGCAATGATCAATGCGCAGCCTGCAAGGCAGGTGCAGCAGCCTGCTCCTGCTGTGGAACAGGTACCGCTTCAGGCGGCAGAGCAAAGGAGGGTTGAGCAAGTAGTTTTGGAGCCAGAGTTGCCTAGGAGAGCAACTGAAAGACAACTGAAGCATGTGATGGGCTTTCACCCACCGGTATTCACGGGGGCAGAAACCCCGACCCAAGCAGAGGATTGGCTCTCAAGGGTCAACAGGGTGATGACTGCGACGGAAACTGAAGAGTGGCAGAAGACCACTATAGCGACGTTCCTTTTGGATGGGGACGCAAGACTGTGGTGGGAGGGCCTAGAGCTGCATCAGTTGAGGGGAAGGCCATTGGCCGAAGTCCCGATGGAGGAGTTTGCGAGACTATTTATGGCTCGATACCTCCCCTCGGCGCAGAGGATTGCGCTAGAGAGCGAATTCCAGAAGTTGGTGCAGGGTGATAGCACCGTTGATGAATACCTCCACGAGTTTACTCGGTTGGGGAGATATGCCGGCGCTACCTTCGCAGACGAGGAGCGCAAGACGAGCCGCTTTTATGAAGGGCTAAGGGATGATTTGAGGTTGCTGCTGTCAGGGCCCAAGGCGCAGGGTTTCATGACCCTGGTCAGTTCGGCCCGGTCCTTGGAGAAGGATATGAGAAACGTGCAAGCGAAGAAGGAGAGGGAATCTGGTGGCAAGAGATCAGAGTTCAAGGCGCCGACTACGTCAAAGTCGGGCTACCGCAAATTCTCCAAGAAGTCTAGGACGTCGGGTCCAGCTTCTTCTGCAGGTGCCTCGGGGGCAACTACCAATCGAACCCCGGGCGCTTGCTTCACGTGTGGAAAGCCGGGGCACTTTGCCCGTGACTGCTGGAGTGGATGCTCAAAGTCCGAAAGGAAACAAGGAGCTACCTACGAGGAAAAGGGCAAAGCGGTGGAGTCGACCGCGTCCCACTATGCTCCGACTCAGCCTAGAGTCTACAACTTGGGCCAGCAGGAGGCCATCAAGCAAGCGGATGTGGTGACAGGTATGAGTTAATTTATGCAAGTTGACTTGAGAATACTATTACCTATTGCTTGTTAAGCTAATGTCTTTTGCTTAGGCTTTGTGGTGATTAGCGATAGTCCGACACGAGCACTGTTCGACACTGGTGCTTCGCATTCTTTCTTGTCCGAACAGTTTATATCGCGCATCGGAGTCCCTTCTTCGATGGCGAAGGACAAGTTAGATGTGTTGCTACCGAATGGGTGCTCGATGCGTGCGGACAGAGTGTGCGTCGTGAAGGTTCACATAGGGAGCCAAGAGTTCGACTTGCTAGCGTCATTATTGCCGTTAGTAGAGTTCGATGTTATCTTTGGAATGGATTGGCTGTCAGAGCAGAAGGCTTGGATCGATTGCGACCGTAAGGAGGTCAAGCTGGGTGTAGGGCGGGAGACTACTTTCGAGGGGCTTAAGGGGTCGAGCAAGACACTGATGTCTGCTCTTCAGGTGGTGAAGGCGGTTCGTGCTGGTGCAGAGCTGCTCTTTGCATTAGTGGAGGCCGCAAAGCCGAAGTCCACTTTGGATGAGATCCCCGTGGTATGCGAGTACCCAGATGTGTTTCCAGATAGCCTTCCTGGAGCCCCACCGCAGCGAGAGATTGATTTTACGATCGAGCTCGTGCCGGGTGCCAAACCCGTGTCACGTGCTCCTTATAGGTTGGCGCCAAAGGAGATGGCGGAGTTGAAGGTTCAGCTGGAGGAACTGATGGAGCAAGGTTATGTGCGTCCAAGTTCGTCGCCTTGGAGCGCACCGGTCCTCTTCGTTAAAAAGAAGGACGGTAGTATGCGGCTGTGCATCGACTACAGAGAATTGAACAAGTTGACGGAGAAGAACAAGTACCCGATCCCGAGGATTGATGATCTCTTTGATCAGTTAGTCGGATCGTCTGTATACTCCAAGTTGGACTTGAAGTCGGGGTACTATCAGCTGAGGATCAGGGAATGTGATATCCCAAAGACGGCGTTCAGTACGAGGTACGGGCATTTCGAGTTCACGGTCATGCCGTTTGGACTGACGAATGCGCCGTCGGTATTTATGGATCTGATGAACAGGACGTTCAGAGATTTCCTGGATCGCTTTGTGATCGTCTTTATTGACGATATTTTGGTATACTCGCAGTGCGAAGAAGACCACTTCAAGCATTTGCATTTGGTGTTGGAGACTTTGAGGAGGAATGAGCTTTACGCAAAGTTCTCCAAGTGCGAGTTCTGGCTACCCTCGGTAGCGTTCCTTGGTCATATAGTGAGTGGGGAAGGTATAGCGGTGGATCCGGCGAAGATTGTTGCGATACGGGAGTGGCCTGCGTTATCTTCTGTCGCGGAAGTCCGTAGTTTTCTCGGGCTTGCCGGATATTACAGGCGCTTCGTAGAGAACTTCTCGCGGGTAGCATTACCTCTCACGAAGTTGACAAGGAAGGATCAGAAATTCTTGTGGACGCAAGAGTGCGTGCAAGCTTTTGAGGAGCTGAAGAGGCGGTTGACCACGGCGCCAGTGCTTAGTTCGCCGAGTGGGACCGAGGGCTTTGAGGTGTATAGCGACGCTTCGGGTAGCGGTTTGGGCTGCGTGTTGTTGCAGCATGGTAGCGTGATAGCGTATGGATCGCGTCAGCTAAAGGTGCATGAAAGAAATTATCCGGTGCACGACTTGGAGTTGGCGGCCGTGATATTTGCACTCAAGTTGTGGAGGCACTACCTTTACGGCGTAAGGGTCGACATATACACCGATCACAAGAGCCTAAAATACCTGTTGGATCAGAAAGACCTTAATATGAGGCAGAGGAGGTGGATGGAGTTCCTGGGAGACTACACCTTCAAAATACATTATGTACCCGGGAAGGGCAACGCAGTTGCGGATGCGCTGAGCCGCAGGGCTCCCGCCCAAGCAAACTGGTTGTCGGTGCATGATGAGCGGCTAGTACGGGAGTTGGAGGAGCTTGAGATCTGTTGCGTTGACAAGCAGTCGAGCGCCAAGGCAATGTTAAACTGGACAGAGGTGCAGTATGACCTGGCTGACCGGGTTCGGCAGGCATTGGAGTTGGATGACTTCATGAAGGAGCTTTTGGAGGCCGCTCTGGATGGGTCAAATTCCCAGTTCTCGGTAGAAGATGGGTTATTAAGGAAGGATCATCGTTTGTGCGTCCCAAGTGGGGGCAACCTCCGGGCGGAGTTGATGTACGAGGCTCATCATACCAAGTACTCAATCCACCCAGGGAGCACGAAGATGTATCGTGATCTTAAAAAGTTGTTTTGGTGGCCGGGACTTAAGAAAGATGTGGCGTTGTATGTGGCCAAATGTCAAGCGTGCGCCTTGGTGAAGGCGGAGTGCCAAAAGCCGGGCGGATTTCTGAAGTCCTTGCCTATACTAGAGTGGAAATTCGACGACATATCCATGGATTTTGTGCATGGATTGCCAAGATCGCAGAAGGGAAACGACGCCATTTGGGTGATCGTTGATAGATTGACGAGAGTGTCACATTTCTTACCAATAAGGAAGGATGATCCAGTAGAGAAGTTGGCAAAGCTCTATGTGGATAGCATTGTGCGCCTGCACGGGGTGCCCCGCAGTATTGTGAGTGATCGCGATGGGCGTTTCACGTCCAATGACTGGAGGCTAGTGCATCAAATGTTGGGCTCCAAACTGAAGTTTAGCACGGCGTTTCATCCGCAGACGGATGGCCAGACCGAGAGAGTCAACAGAACCTTGGAAGACATGCTCTGCATGTGTACGTTGGACTTCGGAAAGAGGTGGGAGGATCACCTATACTTGGTCGAATTTGCTTATAACAATAGTTATCAAGCAAGCATTCAGATGGCGCCGTTCGAAGCTCTTTACGGGAGAAAATGTCGCACGCCGTTGTCGTGGTTAGAAACGGGTGAGTCCAAACTTTATCAGCGTCAAGACATTGAAGATGCCACTTCTTTAGTGCATACTATACGGGAGCGGTTGCGGATTGCCCAGGATAGGCAAGCCAAGTATTATAATGCCAAGCATAGGAACGTGGAATTCAGTGTTGGCGATTGGGTGTACTTGAAGATCAAGCCGTTCAAGGGTGTCTCACGGATTCGACGCTTGAAAAAGTTGAGTCCGAGATACCTTGGGCCATTTGAGATTCTGGAGCGGATCGGAGAAGCGGCTTATAGGTTGAGGTTATCAGCAGAGTTAAGTGCTTTGCACGATGTATTCCACATCTCGGTTTTGCGGAAGGCAGTGCAAGAGCCTTCGCAGGTGTTAGCGGCCGACCAAGTACCGGTTGAGGAAGGGTTGACAACGAAAGTCAAGCCCATATCTATTGAGGATTTCGAAGTCAAGCGGCTTCGGAACAAGGAAATCAGAATGGTGAAGGTCTGTTGGGATAACTGCGGACGCGAGGAGCTCTCTTGGGAGCGAGAGCAGACAATGCGCGAGGAGTACCCCGAGTTGTTCCCCTCAGGTACTCGTTATGTTTATTCTTTTGTGTAGTCTCTGTTCTTAATTTCGGGACGAAATTCTCTTAAGGGGGAGGGAGTTGTAAGACCCCAACCTCGGAGATGATCGCGGGGCGATCAAACAGCACTTTTGGGAGGTCTGAACAGGGGCACACGGCCAGGCACACGGCCGTGTGCCTACCCGTGTTCAGTGGTTTATTGTGATTTTGTGCAGTCTCGAGTCAGAGAAGTACACGGCCTGAGACACACGGCCGTGTCTCAAGCCGTGTGTGGGGCACACGGCCTCGAACACGGCCGTGTTCGAAGCCGTGTTCATGAAGCCCGACGATCGTTCCTGAAGCTCCAGGTAACACGGCCCGTGGCACACGGCCGTGTCAGAACCCGTGTGGATCGGCGTAACTGATATTTTGGGTTGAATCCGGGCCGTCCGGATCTTTTATGTTGGATCTAACGGCTGTGGGTTAACCTAGGGGGTATTAGGGTTGAGTTTGGGGCTGAATTCCCTCATTCCAACCCAACCCTTTCTCTTTCTAAACTCTTAGAGAGAGGTGAGAGCCAAGAGGAGGAGGAGCAAAGTTCCGGCCGCCGGCGGAGCACCGGAGCACCGACTCGCGATCCGAGTCCGGATCCTCGAAGGCAAGGGCGAGGCGAAGCTTTCCATCCATCTACATCTTCATGGCGCCGCGGAAGAACGCGAGGGTAACGATCCTCTTCATAGGGCATGTGTAGTCACCCTTCTTTCTATGCATGGGGAAATCCCCCTCTCGCGAGTGAGCGTTGAGGCGCGGAATCCCTTCGGGTAGATATGTAAAGTCCCCGTTGTTAGAGCCCGGAATCGGAGTACGGGCGTAGGCATTGTGTGTGAAGCCTATTCGGGTTTAACCCGG
The DNA here is from genome assembly GCA_039513925.1 of Platanthera zijinensis. NCBI lineage: Eukaryota > Viridiplantae > Streptophyta > Magnoliopsida > Asparagales > Orchidaceae > Platanthera > Platanthera zijinensis. The sequence continues at coordinate 287,180,763 of CM077079.1, read as the reverse complement.
ATCGGTGATGTTTGCATTGCATGGCCGGCCTGCGCGCCGATGTATGAAAGACGCTATCTTGTTAAGCGAACACTTTTGTAAGGCCTTAAGGCCGTGAACTCTTTTGTGTATGTACTCATTCCTGGGTTGTAGTGGACATTCATGCTTTGTGGCAGGGTTCTTATCTTTTTGCAACTTAATCAAATTTGCTTCCGCTAGGTGTTGTGTAGGACGCTCTGATTGGTTGTATGGTTTCAACGCGTAACCAACCGGTCTGTCCGTAGTATATGGCGTCGGGCCCCGGCCGGACCTACTGCTATATGCTATGCGACGGATAGGGGTGTTACATGTTTCCTGCGGGAAGAGCGGATCGAGTTCAGCCTTGCGGTCTTCCGCAAGCTGTTCTCCTTCCAGACGAACAAGGATGGGACCGCCCACTTCTCCAACAACCATGTCAAGGTGCGGGAGACTGTCAACAAGATCCATAACTGGCTAAAGAAGTTTGTTTTTGTCAAAGGGGACTTTGGCAATGTCCCCTTCTCGCCGATCCAGCTCAGCGAGGCGAGCTACCACCCCTAGCCTGGGGGCCACGAAGCGGAGCTGTGCGAGTTCTTCGCCGGGAAGAACTTCGAAGTCGCCTTTCTGTGTAGGAACTTGGACAATCTCGCCCCCGTCCCGCCCGGTGAAGGTAAGCGATTCGTGGTTTCCCCCTTTTTCTTTACCACCGTTCTTCTTCTTTAATCTTTCTTTACCGCAGGCGAGCGGGACATCCCCTTGCACCCTCCTTATGAGAGTGCGTGACTCGCTTCCAGTGAGCTCGCCCTCGCCGAGGTTGCGGCCGCTGCGCATCGCATGACCGTAGACCCCGTCGTCCAGAAGCGGCCTAGCCGCGAACAACCTCTACCGCCGCCGCCGCCCAAGAAGCCGAAAACTGCGGGCAGCGCGCCCCCTACGAGTCAGGAGAAGTGTAAGGACTCAGCGGATCAACCAGCTGGGGATCTCGCTCCCGCGACCCCCCCGACCAGCGGCTCCCCTGGCGGGGCGGCTGGTACTTCCGGGCCTCAGAAGGAGACGCAGCCAGCCGTGAAGCCGGTGCCGAGGGCGCACTGCAACTTTGGCCTTGGAGAGCGACCTCTCGACGAACTTGGAAACCCCCTCCTCTAGTGGGACAGGGAGTCGAATCGGACCATCATCTCCACTCTGATGCCGAGATGGCTGGAGCAGAATACCATCAACGGGGAGGCTTACAACTTCTCGTTCGGCCTTTATGTGTGGGAGGACGCTGCGGTCTATGACGAGGAGGCCACGCGGGTCCTCGTGCACAAAAGCGCGTGGGCCCAGCTCCGCGGCCTGGAGCTGGCCCACATGATGGACATGCGGCTAACTCAGCTGGAGAAGAATGCCCCTTCGCTCAAAAAGCTGGTCGATGAGAAGGAGGAAGCTCGCCGGCTCGCCCAGGAGGAGGCAGATTTCCATAGAAAGCGGGCAGACGCGGCCGATGCCGCATGCCCTTGCCCAATACCTGGGGGAGTGGTACGTCTCTCGACTCACACTTATTGCCTACAGGTTGTCTTTTACCCTTCTCAAGCTCATCCTTACCCTGTCCCTTTTCGCAGGACGCGGCAACGGCTAGCCGCCTCGGCATCCAGATCGCCTCCCTTGAAAAGGAAAGAGAGGCATCACAGGCGCTGGTGCGTGAATTGGAGGCCGCAGCGGCTCTCCCACCGCCCTCTAGTAGCGGTTGCCAGCTCGCGCACTGTACCGAGTACGAGCTAGAGGTCATGATGTAGAAGAATGTCGCTGGTGCAGCGAAGTACACCCTCCAGATGTTGCGGCGAGCTGACCTTATCAAGAGCGAGGGCGAGGGCCTTTCCGCGAGCGACGTGGTACCGTCCTTATTCCTTCTGGTACCGAAGCTGGGTGACGCGTCCTACCAACCCATCTAGGAGGACTCGTCACTCGGGGGTTCGCCTCGCTGAATACCCGCGCCTCGCCTCGCTGACCTCATTATAGTCTTGTTGTAATATGAGCGCGGGTCGAGCACTAGAACTTTTAATTTTGTTGATCAATAAAGTGTACTTTCTGAAATTATTCTCTAATGTTACTTCTCAGTGATGCAAATGCAAATCTGACTTTTTTCTTTTCTGTGTTTGCGGCCTGTTTTGATTCTTCTATTCGTTGTTCTCCTTCCCGCAGCTTGCGAGCTAGCTCGTGCTTTTGTTCGGGACTTAGCTTAGGAAATATAGGAGCGTCAGTTATGTTGGTACCCTAGTTTGGATTTGAGTTAAGTCTTCTCAATTAGTTTCTTGACCCAAGATTTATCTATGGTCAAAGGTTAGATTTAGGTTAGATTCCATCAGTTGTGTAGAGTTATTGTTTATCCAGTTGAAAATCTGGTTAAGTGTTTTTTAGTTCGACTATAGTCGAACGCCGCTCGACTATCGTCTATCAGTTGATCGACTATCGTCTATCAGTTGATCGACTATCGTCAGACAGCAGATCGACTATCTCTGAGTTAGTTCATCTCTGTTAGCTCGACGATCTGTGGTCTCAGTATCGCCGATCGTCGAGTCATGCTCGACTTCTTCTGTCCCAGACAGATTTCTTGTAGGTCGACGATCTTCTCTGATAGTTTGACGATCGTTGTGATTCGTTCGACTATCTTTTTGTCTGCATTTAGAGATATTATACTTTTTCTCTTCTCTGAATTATTTCTCATTTATCTGGCTTATTTTATTAAAGATTATTTCATTGATTTTATGCTTACATATCAAGGCAATCTTTGCCTCATTCTTTATGCATAAGTCAAGTTCTATCTGACAAAGTCTTTTGTCCTATTAGTTGAAAAATCTTTGTGCTTTATCTGTCATGCTGTCCTTTATAGCCGTTAGACACAGATGTCTTTCTCTGGCCGTAAAGAGTTTGTTTTTGATGTGACTTTCTCTAATATCTTTTGGACTTGCAGAATGGATAAGCAGCTTCTAAGAAAGCTTTATCTCTTTATAGGATGTCCTCCTGCAGGCTATTTGTACTATGTGTTATTTGCAGCCCAGATTGCAGATCTCAGAAGAAGACAAGATTCAAATCAAGAGAAAGTTAGAAGTCGTTACAAAGGCTGATATATAAAGAGCTAGTGAGAGAAGTTAATATAACAGATATACAGATATTCATATACACAGATTCAACAACAAGAACAAGTGTAGAACAACTCTCTTCAGAGTTCTCTTCTTCAATCCTGAGTTCATCCTGCTCACAGGAACATTCATACTCAGAGCTTCAAGAAGAAGAAGAAGAAAGAAAATATGTTGAAGAAGAACAACCATTCCATATCAAGAGTCTTCTTCAAGCTGCTCCTTCAAGAACCTCAAGACAAACAGATCTTCTCTGTCAAGAGTTCTGAAGAGATCCTGCACCCTGAAGCAAGGCTTCTTCCTGGATATTCTCCAAGCTAGGGGGAGCTTTGATTCCTTCAGAGCTTTCTATAGCTCAGTGCAATCCACTAGCTTCTCTAATTCTGTTTAACAATAGAGAAGACATTCTAACTCTCTCAACCTCCTGTACAAAGGGTTATTACTCCCTTCAAAAGTGAACCTTAGTGGCAGGTCACCTTAGCAAAAACCTGTGTTAGATTTTGAGCTCCTGATCAAAAGCTCAAAGGGTTTACTTGATCTACCTGAATCAGATCAGTTGGTGGCAGGGCACCTGAACAAAACCTGTAGTGGATTTCTACCAGGGTGGTAGAAGAGTGGATGTACCTATTGAGAGGGAACCACTATAAATCTTCTTGTGTTGTCTGTGTTGCTTATTTTAATTATTGCACTGTGGTTGTGAGTAGAATTAACTAGGATTGCTAGTTGCTGTGTTAGGACTAAAGCTTAAACTGTAATTACAGTTAGCTTTCACTTGTGCACCTCACTTTGTGTTAGGCTCTAGGGTTTCATATATCTATATACTTATTCCGCAAATTAACTCTAAGGGAGTTGAGTAGATTGTCATATTTTTGAATACTCTATTCACCCCCCCCCCTCTAGAGTTGTATCTATCCTCACTTTCAAGTTAGCCGAACCGCGAATGGCGATCCGCGTTCTTTGTCCAGATTCTTCGCGTCATTTGTGAGATAGAGGAGGAGAGCCGACTCGGCCCGCGCCCGAGCCGTCTGACTCCACGCGAGCTAGGCTCCGTGAGGTCGCGACGCGATCTGAGCTCTCACCGCCTAGGTCGCTTTTCGGGCGCTCGCTGATCTATAGGCTCGAGTCGGCACTTCTGGCTCACCGACCTACTAAGGTCATCACGGCAACCCTGCGATTTTTGCTTCCGTAGTTCGAGTGCCTGGGTCCCAGCTTTAGACGTCGCATTCATCAATACTTTATGTCCTACTGGCCAGTTGGGGGGCCTAAGTCGATTCCCACGGGTGACATCCAGCCCTGCCAGCTAGGTGAGAGCCTGGCAGCGAGATCTGCTCGGGGTCTAGGCAGACTCCTCCGAGATATATCCAACCCTGCCAGCTAGGCGAGAGCCTAGCAGCGGGTTTTGCACGGGGTCTGGGTAGACTCCTCTGAGTGACATCCAGCCCTGCCAGCTAGATGAGAGCCTGATAGTGGGATCTGCTAGGGGTCTGGGTAGACTCCTCCGAGTGACATCTAGTCTTGCCAGCTAGGTGAGAGCCTGACAGCGGGATCTGCTCGGGGTCTGGGTAGACTCCTCCGAATGACATCCAGCCTAGCCAGCTAGGTGAGAGCCTGACAGCGGGATCTGCTCGGGGTCTGGGTAGACTCCTCCGAGTGACATCCAGCCCTGCCAGCTAAGTGAGAGCCTGACAGCGGGATCTGCTCGGGGTCTGGGTAGACTCCTTCGAGTGACATCCAGTCCTGCCAGCTAGGTGAGAGCCTAGTAGTGGGATCTGCTCGGGGTCTGGGTAGACTCCTCCGAGTGACATCCAGCCCTGCCAACTAGATGAGAGCCTGACAGCGAGATCTGCTCGGGGTCTGGGTAGACTCCTTCGAGTGACATCCAGCCCTGTCAGCTAGGTGAGAGCCTGACAGCGGGATCTCCTTGGGATCTGGGTAGACTCCTCCGAGTGACATCCAGCCCTACCAACTAGGTGAGAGCCTGATAGTGAGATCTGCTCGGGGTCTGGGTAGACTCCTCCGAGTGACATCTAGCCCTGCCAGCTAGGTGAGAGCCTAACAACGGGATTTGGTCGGGTTCTGGGGAATGAACACTTCTACTTGCACAAATCATGGCAGGGGCGCAGGCATATCGAGAAGCTTTTATTAGAAAATGGAACACTCGGAGGATATTTGCGCGAACCTGACGAGGTCAAGCAGCTCTCTCCTGAAGTCTTTGAACATCCCCATCGCGGCGAGAGGCGGGGGAGGGGGATGGCGAGTCGGACCTATCCGAGCCTTGTCCTTCTCCTCCCGTCATCGAGCCCACTGAAATTTTTTTGTGCTAATCACGCTCCACGCTCACCGCACCAGAATGTTGAAACCGAAAAATCGGTCTCTGTGGAGTTTACCCTTGGGGAAGGGGTGATCGTGCACCTACTTCTCTCCTGCAAGCAAAATGACAAGGAAAAAGAAGAAAGAACTGACCCAATGGCTCGGAGCGGAGGTCCCACCACACACCCGGAAGATCTTAGAGTGCTTCCCCTCCCTAGCCAAGAGCCCAGCTAAGGCAACCTCAGAAAGCGCTAGAAGACTGGGAGACAAGTGAGCGTGCCTTCTGAGGTGCCCCTTGGGTCTATTTATAGATTTCTGAAATCGGCCTGCAAGTAGCCAATCTCCGCTGTTCTGAGCAGCTATGTGCAGCCCAGCTGGGTCTGCCAATAGTGTAAATCTGTTGTTCTAGCAGGCTATAAGCAGGCTAACAAGGGCAAAATGGTAAAAATACATCACAAAAAAACTGGGCGAGTGGCCCTCTAAAACCTCCACTCGCCTGGGGCGAGTAGTGCTCGATGGAGCTGGCACTCGCCGCCTCCACTCTCCTAGGGCGGCGAGTGCTTGTGGAGCTGGCACTCTCCGCCTTCACTGAACCTTGGTGGACACGGGCCCGTCCGGTCCAGCTCGCCTATTGTCTGCCGAGCTCCCTAGGGCGAGTGCAAGATGGCGGGTGCCAATGCATTCCTCGGCGCCCGAGGCGGACATGACCTGGTTTTACCCCCGACTTCCTTCTGTATGCGAGCGCGAGCCAGGCTGCTCTGAGATGGTTACTCCTGAAGCCCAGAGATATTGAGTTCGACGAACTCCAAGTGGGCACGAGTTGCGGCCGACGAAAGCCAAACTCAACTCGACGAATTCCAGGCGGGCGCGAGCTGGGTGGAGAAATTGAGTTTGATGAACTCCGGGCGGGCGTGGGTTGCGTGGAATAGCTCGCACAGCCTGTCCGCCTAGCTTTGTCGAGAGCGAGTTGGTCGTTCTGAGTCCACCTGCTTGTCGTTCTGACGCGGGCGGTCTCCCCTGGTTTGCTCTCCTGGGGTCGTGGGCCCACTCAGCGGACACGGGGTTGTACACTAGAGCTAGAGGAACAGTGATCGGGTTGTTTTGACCATCCATCGAGGAAGGGGATATGATGAAGATCGAGCAAAGGACTTCCTAGAAGTACCCATTCGTTACATTCTTAATGACAGGTCAGCTTCCTGCTAGTGAGGGGGATCAGAGAAAGTTCTGAAACAAAACTGCTTACTACATGTTGAATGAATGAGAGCTTTATTGCAAGACCATTTCAGGCCAGCTACCTCTTGACGACCATTCGGAAGGATGCATAAGCTTTCTCGAAGAAGTGTTCGAAGTGTCAGCTTTTTGTGCCTTTTCAGTTGAAGCCAGCTCAGTAACTTCCCTCGATCACCGCTCTCTAACCCTTTGTCATTTGGGGGAAGGATTTGATAGGCCCCTTCCCCCAAGCCAGCGGTCAGAGGAAGTTCATTCTCGTCATGATCGACTATTTCTCCAAGTGGATCGAGACAAAGACACTTATAATGACCACTTATCAGATAGTGAAGAACTTCATCTGGGGAGAGATTGTTTGCAGATTCGGGATCCCTCTCGCCATCGTCGCCGACAACGACCCATAATTTGCCAGCTTGGAGCTGGAGGGCTTCTGCAAGCAGCTAGGGATGGATCTTCGATTCGCCTCTGTGCATCATCCTCGGAGCAACAGACAGGTAGAAGCTTCCAAAAGGCTGATCATCAACCTCCTGAAGAAGAAGGTCACCAATCTGTAGGGCAACTGAGCAGAACAGCTCCTCTCGGTCTTATGGGCTCTGAGAATAACTCCTAACTCGACCACGGGGGAAACACCCTTCAAGTTGTCCCAAGGGACTGACGCACACATCCCGGTAGAATTCGAGGTTCGAAGTTTGAAGGTCATAGCAAAAGGGGAAGGCAACAAAGAGTGGCACTTAGAGAATGAAGATGCTCAGAAGCTATCACTAGACTACATCGAGAAACTTCGTGACTTAGCTTCCATCCGCTAAGAGGAAATCAAGAGGCGAATGACAAAACACTTCGACAAAAATGTTCGCCTCAAACATTTCCTCGCAGATGACTTGGTCATGAAGAAGGTGGATGTGACAGGAAGATAAGCTGTCATTGGCAAGCTGCATCCCAACTAGGAAGGACCTTTCATCATCCAAGAAGCCCTAGACACTGGGGGCTATCGTCTACAAAACTTAGAAGAAGAACTACTGGGGAGTACTTGGAGCGGGGATGACCTGAAAAGGTTCTACCCTTAGTAGTAACATGTATTGCTTACTTGTAATTATATTTCAATATATACATTTCCTCACCCCTGGAGGCACGGGTGAATGCGAATTGTCTTCTTTGTGTTGATTATCTCAAGTTAGCTAAAAGCACTGAAGTGCAACTCCACGATCGATTTAGGAAACGAGCCTTCGATCTGTTTCTCCTAATAGCCCAGGGCGGACGACGAGATGATGCATCAGGATTTAAGCGTCCTTATAAGACCGAGCCCTTGCATTGACGGTCGAGATCAGCTCCCCCCTTGCATGTCGGCCGAGCTACCCCCGATTATATCTCTCCTCCGACTGGAGGAACTATCAGGAATAGGTCTGAATGCTAACCTCCTAAACTTGATAAAGGATCGACCTCATAAAGTGATACCTTGTGTAAAGGCGTCATCGGTCTTTGAGAAGACTAAAATGCCCGCTCTTAGCAATTATTTGTCCTGTAAGGCAGGACACGTCCCTATTGTCGCCAAGGCGGGATAACCTGCCGAGCTCTGAAAGATACAAGTTCGCGAAAGGATGAGGGAATCGAGTGTGTGTCCTGTAGGACCCCCCGAGGGACATTTCCCTTCACTTGTATGCTGGTCTTCGTAGCCAGGTGTCAAAGATGGAAGCGATCTCTACGACCAGATTGGGAAAAGCGCCTTCGACCCATTTCTCCTAAAAAGCCCAGGGAGGATGATGGAACGATGCGTCGGGATTTAAGCATCCTTGTAAGACCAAGCACCTACATTGACGGTCGAGATCAGCTCCCCCTAGCATGTCAGCCTAGCTACCCCCGATTGCATCTCTCCTCCGACTGAAGGAACTATTAGGAATAGGTCTGGATGCCAACCTCTCAATTTGATGGAGGGAAGATCGTCGTCTCTTTAAAATTTCATTTGTCCTCAAAGATATTTGTGCATTTAATTCTTTGGCTATCTCCTGAGCAACACGGCGAATTGCTTCAGTGCCGTAGAAGTCCTCGAGTCATGGAGTTATCATAGTCTGAGTCCCTATATGAGCTCCTCTCCTGTATATCGGCTACCAACCCCCTCGAGTGAGATAGCTTCCTAGCGCGAGTGTTGTCGCAGTCCGTGCCCCTTGTACAAGCTTCCCTTCTACAGGCCGACTACTTGCCTCCCGAGTCGACCCCCACCTTCAGTACAAGCAACGATGGGCGAACATGCGACTGTGACCATGCAGGTGCGAGCAACAACGTGCGAGTAGATGGAGCGATTATATCAGAGCGAGTATTTGATGCGCGATTATGAGAAATATCAACAAGCGAGTATGCACATGGCGAGCACTCAACCTCTCCGCGCCTATGAGCCTGGCAAGCATTGTTAAACAAGCGAGTATACGAGTATACAAGTAAAAGAAGAAGATATTATCAAAAAACTCGTATTATGTGGCGAGTATTACAATACTTTACATACAAAAATTTCTAAATTATATAACTCTGTCTTTATAAGTTGGATGCAAAAGGTTGCCGATCGACTATGACTCATCGTCACCAGCATCAGGCTTGTACTTCTCGTCTTTAATAATATCATCTTTTTCATCCGCGACATCGTCCTCGGCATCGTCCTTGTCATCACTACTATCACTCCATCTGCTGTTGTTGTTGCTATCACTGGAGCCAGATGAGGAGGAGAGGACGCGGTCTGGCTAGTTGGACTCCTTGACGAGTAGGCCTGGGATGAGGTCCGAGATCGTCAGATGCTCGGCTTCTGGGCCGAGGAAGCCGTCAATCCTCAGTTTGGCGATAACGGCTTCACCCGTTGCTCGTGTTATCCCGCGGCTAATAGCCGGCATCTCGTCCCCGTGAAAGCGGATCATTTTGCACATCCCGTGCGGACTCACCTCCTTTTGCTGCTCAACCGAGTGAGTACCCGAGGGACCTGGGCGATCTTCGGTGACGGTCAGACAAGTTTCTAACTCGGCGACCAGGACTTGAGAAGTCTCCTGCTTAGCTTTGGTGGTGGCAAGTTCTTCCTCGAGCGCCGAGATCTTCTTCGTTGTTCTGATCTCGGCCGCTTACGAATATCAACCAGCAAGTAGTCAGAAAAATGGTCAAGTACAGAAGCGAGTAAGTCTCGCAGAGAAGGCGAGCTACCACATACTCTTTCTACCGGGCCGATTGCATCACCAAGTCGATCGCCTTCTGCTAGACAATCGATAGCGCATTTTGTGTCTCGGGGAGCTTCTTCGTCGTGAAGTGCCCCAGCTCGGTTGCTCGTAGGAGGGCGTGAGATGTCTGGTGGGCGAGCTCCTTTGAGCTGAGATCCTGCATCGACTCAACGTCTGCTCGCCCATACAGCGTGAAGGCGACATCGTAGGCTTCCCCCTTGTTTTCCCAGTTATCCGAACAGGCGGGTAGGTTTATGCTCAAAATCACCTTGTGCTCACCCTCGGCCTAGGTCACCAGTGGGCGACGAAAAGCATCTGTGTATTCCTGCCCGAGGTTGTAGTTTGGGTGGAAGTAAGGCGCCCCAACGTCGACTTGTGACTCTTCGTCAAAAAGCTCACGAGAAAGCTTGGCTCGTTTGCTCGCGTGGTCTGAGGACTTGGCCTTCTCTTTCCCCTTGGTGAGCTTCTTCTACAGCAAGCCCTTGTCGCCGGCGCACGACTGGCCCTTGCCGCTCGCAGGAGGCGAGATTTCCTCCACTTCAGATGACAGGTTTGAGTACTCTTGGAGTGACGACACGACCTCCTTTGCCGGAGGAATCTGTTCTTGCGGGAGTTCACGTGTAGCTGCAGGCGACAAATAATAGTTAGTACAAATTTCAACAGCGGTCGTTCAAGTCGGCGAGTTTGGCAGAATCTCGTCAGGATTATACCTTCGCTTGGAAGACCTCGTCCAGTGAGTTGACATTGAGATGCCAATGGATGACATCAAATCGCCGCCCGCGGAAAGCCTCGAATAACTTCTCGTGCACGCCTTCCAAGATGGGCGGTAGAAAGGTGACTTCGGGTGGCTGGTGCGGCCTCCTCGGCATGCCTTCAAAGTCGCCGATGATGACGATCGGGTAATCTCCCCACCGATGAACTTTGTTAGCAGTGTCGATCAACGTGCAGACATGACTGCTGAAGAAAACCACACCCTCGGATGTCGCGAGGAAGGCGAAGACCTTCCGGAAGACAGAAAGGTTGAATGTGATCTTCTCTTCCTGAAGGAAGCAAAGGAACCCCATGATCATTGCCACTTCATTGAGATTGATCTGGGCGGGCACTATGCCGAAATATCGCAGGATTTGGCAAAACTCGGACCACAACGAAAGTCGCAGACCGACTTCGAAGTGGCGGAGTGGTACGATTATCTCCCCTTCGAAATAGGTGTTTGGTCGCTTGGTACTGGCTGGGAGCCTGACTAGTATTCCTCCGACAAGTGCCTTTGACAAAAATCCTCCAGATCTCGCTCGGTCGCTACCGCCTTCTTGAAGACCGCTTCAGTGAAGTTGGCCGCGTGGACCCGTCGACGAGCATTGACATCGTCGCCGACCATTTTGAGTGAGTTGCGTGAGCGAGAAAGAAGAGCAAGTAAAGCGAGAACGAGAAAGAATACGCGAGCAATAACAAATACTCGTGAGAGAGGGTCAAAATTCACAACAGTGTACTAAAGACTCACATATCCCTTCTATTTATATGCTGAGTCCAAGGGGGGCATATCAACTTCACGCTAGTATCTACCTAAGTCACGTACTCTCCAAGAGATCGACCCTACCCACTAGTCCAATCTCGCGCAACGATATCCAGAATCTTGCCGTACCACCAGAACCTACACAAAACAACTCACGAGGTCGTAGAAAGAAGATGAGAATAAAGTAGAAGAAAAAATGCGTTGTAGCAAAGGAATCAAACCTAAGTTAGCAGAATCAACGGGAGATACAAACTCGCCTTATTACAAATGAAGAATAAAGTTCTTTACAAATGTCGTCATATGGCTAGCCACCGTCATCACGTCATCGCCTCGCCGCAGTTGTTCTTCCATTCTTGCAAGTCGCCCAACGGACCCCATGCTCGTGCACATGCCAGCCAACTCCTCACCATAGAGCTGGATGTGTTGGTCAGTCGTCGCCAGGCGCCTGTCCAACTCTTGGATCATGTGGAAGCGAGCTTTGTAAGTTGTCAGGCTTTCCCGCAACTCTTTCATCTTCTCCATCCACATCTCAAGTACCGAGATTCGGCGATGAGGCTCGCAAATGGCGAGTTGGTCGAACTTAACCTCTAGCTCGATGTAGGCGCGGGCGGCGGCATAACGATATTTGTTTCTGGAGAGCCCAAAAGCGTCGATGAAATCCTCTTCAGGGGTTAAAGGGCGACCTGTCAAAGCAGAGAGAAGTCACCAAGTTAGTTAGAAGTCAACATCAACAGTCAGATCAGTTCAGCATCAGTGCGAGCTATCTTACTGAGGAGATCGAGATTGTCGAGAGGAAGGACTAGGGCGAGTAGTTTCTCGCATGCCCGATGACGAGCCGCAAGGGCGCTAGACAAGCTGCCCCTGTCCGCGACCTCCAAGGTCGCGACTTCCGGTCCTCAGCGGGAAGTAGCTCGGGCGCCTTCTTTCTGGATCTCGCGCCAAGCTCTCCTGCGGTATCCTAGGGACCGTAGTTTCCTGACAGAGTTCAGGGCGAGCTTCGTTGCTCAACGGCAAAAGAGGAGGCAACGACAGTGGAGTGCTCATCATCGGCTGTAACAAGCTCGCCGGAGGAGGTGGCGGCGACAGTGGTGTGCTCCTCGATTATTGCGGGTTATCCGGAGGAGGAGGTGGCAGTGGCAAAGGGATGCTCACCGCCGACATCGATGAGGTGGTCGCAGGAGGAGGGACTTTGCTCGTCCCGAGCTATGAGGTCTTAGTCACCGAAAGATACTTCTTCTTCATTATAGGAACTTGTGTTTCTAGTGTAACACCCCAAAAACCCAAAGTCCCAAAATGGGTTCAGGCTAGGTGACACGGCCTGGGACACGGGCGTGTCCCAGGGCATGTCCTTTGCGGTGTATGTCGATTTGAGTTCTCGAGACAGCACGGTCGACGTTCGTCGAGAGGCGACACGGCCTGGGACACGGGAGTGTCCCAGGGCGTGTCCTGCTTGGGCGCCGTTGAGTGGAGTGGTGTTGAGTGGAGTGGCGTTGAGTGGAGTGGAGTTGAGTGGCGTTGAGTGTGGAACACGGCCTGTAACACGGGTGTGTCACAGGGGCGTGTTGGGCACACGACCAAGGACACGGGCGTGTGCCTTAGTCGTGTTCTTCTAAGGTGTTTCGGCCTTGTGTTGATGAGGTGATACGGCCAGCCACACGGTCGTGTACTGGTTGACATGGGCATGTCAGGGAGTGACACGGGCGTGTCGTAGCCCGTGTTCTATTCCAGATTGAGTCGGTTCTCTAACCGCTCAAGGAACACGGCCTGTGGCACGGGCATGTCATTGGCCATGTCAACTCTGTTTAGATGCTTTTCAAAGCAGATCGAGGCCGTTCGTTTCCTTCTATTTGGATCTTATGGTCCTAGTTCCTCCCTATTATTATAAGGCCAAGAATGGAGATGATTATCTCATTCTCATTTGGCCATTCTCTTTCTAAAGTGAAGAGAGAGAGGAGAGCAAGGAAGGAAGAAGGAGAAGCTTTCTGATCGCCGGTGGAGCTTCAGCGGTCTGAATCGTGAGCCGAGCTCAGCGTTGCAGAGGCAAGGCCGCTACGGTGATTTCCATCCGGCTAGTTCTTTCATGGCGCCGAAGCGATCGTCGAGGGTAACAGTCTTTCTTCCTTGGGCAGGTGAAACCCTTTGTTTATGCATGTATATCTGTGGAATCCTCCATCAAAAGATGGAAGAGCGTAAGTGATTCCAGCGGTTGAGTCTGCATCTAGAGCCGGAAATGTGTAGTACGACATAAGCATGCTGTGTGAAGCCCATCTGGATGGATGTCTGGATTGGTGATGCTGCGAACTGGAGAAGACTATGTGTATACATCGGTTAACCTACGGAGATGGTGAGGACAATTGTGATGGTGAGAAAGAAGCTTTGTATAGCTCCTTTGGTTGTATGCTCGGCACGAGCTGTAGTGATGGAATGGAAAGCGGCACTATGTGCCGGTGTTGAGAAAGGATCGGATTGTTATAAGCGAGCACCTCTGAGTGGCTGGGTGCGAGAGGTCTCCAATAGGGATTTGGCGGCTGATACCCAGGGCCAACAAGTGAAGAACCTCTGAGTCGGTGGGCCACCCAACAAGTTCAGTGGTAGTATCGGGTGAGCGGTCGATTGGTAGCAATGCAGCGGGGCGATTTCCCTAGGCTTGTTACACTACATGGGTAGGTCGACTGATAGTGCTCACGGTTGTCGTGAGGTTACTACCCCTGAATGGGATGGGAGAGAGGGTCTCCAGTCTGCGCGGTGTAGTAGACTATGCTCCATCGCCAACAAGTTAAGAACCTCTAGTCGGTGGTGTACGAAGGATGTTACGATACACCGTAAGTGTGCCCTGAGTGCACGGAGTGTCTGACATGAAGGCCGGCGTTTGTGATGATATTGTGTAGTGATAGAGATATATACATGTTGTGGTTGTATTGTATGCAGGAAAGGAACCACTGCTCCGGGTAAGGGGTAGGGTCGTCATAATTGGTCAGCTGAATGCTGACCGTTGCTTTGTTTATCACCCATGGGGTGGATGTCCATATACAGGTGCTGCCCTTGTGGATGCTGAAATGGATTGAGCGGGCTGAAGCCCTTGCTGCTGCTGCTAGGCCCTCGAAGGCCGTGCAAAGAATTTGATTTCATGTGTGGTCGGCCTGCGTGCCGATGTATGAAGTCATATATTTATAAAGAGAAACTTGTAAGGCCTTAAGGCCGTGAGCGGTGAGCTTGTATACTTTCTTGGTCTTTTATATAAATGTGTTATTTATATGGTAGTGGACATTCATGGATTGAGTTCGTGCAACTTATAAGCTTCCGCTAGAATGCTCTTGGTTAAGGTGCGATGGTATTATGATAAGAACCTGTGACCTCGCCGTCTGTTTGTGACATATAATGTGGGGCCCCGGCTGGACCTTCTATTATATGTTATTTAACGGGTCGGGTTGTTACATTTTTGGTATCAGAGGCCCCTCGGTTTTTTGCTTTCGAATTCATGGCCGAATTCTTTTGCCGGGTGGCGAGCACGTGTACGTGCGAACCGTTTTAACATAATTAAACTCAAGAATGTCCACTAGGAATGTGCGCGTGTGTATTCGGTATGTTGTCGTTTTGGATTGGAGGTTGATTATTGATATATTGTTCGCATATAGGTGACAAGGAGTGGTGCTGGGCAGTCTAAGCCCCAGCGTTCGGATGAGAGTGCGGCACCATCCGAGGTGCCCACACCTCCTCCTTCTGCAGAAACTGTACGACTAGTTGCGGAGACGGTATTTGCCATGATTCAAGCACAACCTGTTGGGCAGGCAAGGCCTGTAGTGGAGTCAGTTTGGGTTGGTGCAAGGCAAGAGCGTGTGGAAGCTCGGGTGGACGAGCGAGCGACGGACGAGCAACTGAAGCGGTTTATGGATTTTCATCCACCTACGTTTGTCGGGGCGAATTCCCCAACGCAGGCGGAAGATTGACTTTCAAGAGTGAAGAGGATACTGGCAGCGCTTAGGATTGATGAGGAGCAGAGAGTGTCGTTAGCCACTTTCCTACTGGAAGGAGAAGCGAGACTGTGGTGGGACGAAGTCGAGATGCACCAGTTGGTAGGCAGAGACCTGGGAGCGATTTCAATGGACGAATTCTCCCGGTTGTTTTGGGCAAAGTATTTGTCAGTATCGCGGAGAATTGCTATGGAGAATGAATTCCAACGTCTGGTGCAGGGGGCGAAGTCTGTGGATGACTACCTGCATGAGTTTACCAGGCTAGGACGTTATGCGGGGTCCACTTTTGCGGAAGAAGCGCGGAAGACGAATAGATTCTATGAGGGACTCCGAGATGAGTTGAGATTGGCGCTTCCGAGTTCGGCAAACCAAGGCTTCCAAGCCTTAGTAGATACAACTTGTGCGCTGGAAAAAGATTTGAAACGGGTGCAGGATAAGAAAAATTTGGCGGCGGAAAAGTCGGAGTTCAAAGTTCCGCAGTCCGAACAGTCGGAGTTTAGGAAACGTGATAAGAAGTGGTTCAGGCCTGCTGAACAAGCTCAGTCGAATGTTACTTCGGAAGCAACGTACGGGCAAGGACGTGTGGAGACACGTACGTGTTTTAAATGTGGGAGGCCGGGCATATCGCCCGAGATTGTTGGACTGGCGCCTCGAAGGGTGAGAAAATGTCCGGTGCGACCTATGAAGATAAGGGTAAGGCAGTGGTGGAATCATCTGCATCCCGGGCGCAACCGCGAGTGTACAATCTCGGAGTGCAGGAACCGCAAAGCTCATATCATGAAGTGCAACAGCCTCGAGTGTTTAACCTGGAGTTGCAAGAGGCTGTTAAGAAGCTGCTTAGAGATGCAGATGAGCGGAAATAAAGTGGAGTGTGCACTTTATTGCTTGTATGTGTACCTAATATATATTGTATGTATATGTGTTTGTGAAAACACTTGTGGTTGTGCGATGCCGTGTGGCGAGACAAGCTACGGACTCTGAGCTCTAAATCCGAATCGTTTTGGTTAATAGTGCATCGATTGCATTGTTGTGTTGCTATTGTTGTTGCGCTAAATTTCGGGACGAAATTTCTATAAGGAGGGGAGGGTTGTAACACCCCAAAAACCCTAAGTCCCAAAATGGGTTCAGGCTGGGTGACACTGCCCTGGACACGGGCGTGTCCCAGAGCATGTCCGGTGCACACGGCCTGGGACACGGGCGTGTCCCAAGGCGTGTCCTTTGCAGTATGTGTCGAGTTGAGTTCTCGAGACAGCACGGTCGACGTTCGTCGAGAGGCGACACGGCCTGGGACATGGGCGTGTCCCAGGGCGTATCCTGCTTGGGCGGCGTTGAGTGGAGTGGCGTTGAGTGGCGTTGAGTAGAGTGGCATTGAGTTGCATTGAGTGTGGAACACGGACACTGGCGTGTCACAGGGGCGTATTGGGCACACGGCCAAGGACACGGGTGTGTGCCTTAGTCGTGTTCTTCTCGGGTGTTTTGGTCGTGTGTTGATGAGGTGACACGACCAGCCACACGACCGTATACTGGTTGACATGAGCGTGTCAAGGAGTGACACGGGCGTGTCGTAGCTCGTGTTCTGTTCCAGATTTAGTCGGTTCTCTAACCGCTCAAGGAACACGGCCTGTGAGACGGGCGTGTCACAAGCCATGTCAGCTCTGTTTAGATACTTTTCAAAGCAGATCGAGGCCGTTCGTTTCCTTCTATTTGGATCATATGGTCCAAGTTCCTCCCTGCTATTATAAGGCCGAGAATGGAGATGATTATCTCATTCTCATTTGGCCATTCTCTTTCTAAAGTGAAGAGGGAGAGGAGAGCAAGGAAGGAAGAAGGAGAAGCTTTCCGACCGCCAGTGGAGCTTTAGCGGTCTGAATCGCGAGCCGAGCTCAGCGTTGCGGAGGTAAGGCCGCTACGGTGATTTCCATCCGGCTATTTCTTTCATGGTGCCGAAGCAATCGTCGAGGGTAACAGTCTTTCTTCCTTGGGCAGGTGAAACCCTTTGTTTATGCATGTATATCTGTGGAATCCTCCATCAAAAGATGGAAGAGCGTAAGTGATTCCAGCGGTTGAGTCTGCATCTAGAGCCAGAAATGTGTAGTACGACATAGGCATGCTGTGTGAAGCCCATCTAGATGGATGTCTGGATTGGTGATGCTGCGAATCGGAGAAGACTCTATGTATACATCGGTTAACCTATGGAGATGGTGAGAACGATTGTGATGGTGAGAAGGAAGCTTTGTATAGCTCCTTTGGTTGTATGCTCGGCACGAGCTGTAGTGATGGAATGGAAAGCGGCACTATGTGCCGGTGTTGAGAAAGGATCGGATTGTTATAAGCGAGCACCTCTGAGTGGCTGGGTGCGAGAGGTCTCCAATAGGGATTTGGCGGCTGATGCCCAGGGCTAATAAGTGAAGAACCTCTGAGTGGGTGGGCCACCCAACAAGTTCAGTGTAGGATCGGGTGAGCGGTCGATTGGTAGCAATGCAGCGGGGCGATTTCCCTAGGCTTTTTACACTACGTGGGTAGGTCGACTGATAGTGCTTACGGTTGTCGTGAGGTTACTACCTCTGAATGGGATGGGAGAGAGGGTCTCCAGTCTGCGCGTTGTAGTAGACTATGCTCCATCGCCAACAAGTTAAGAACCTCTAGTCGGTGGTGTACGAAGGATGTTCCGATACTCCGTAAGCGTGCCCTGAGTGCACAGAGTGTCTGGCATGAAGGCCGGCATTTGTGATGATATTGTGTAGTGATAGAGATATATACATGTTGTTATTGTATTGCATGCAGGGAAGAAACCACTGCCCCGGGTAAGGGGTATGGTCATTATAATTGGTCAGCTGAATGCTGACCGTTGCTTTGTTTATCACCCATGGGTCCATATATAGGTGTTGCCCTTGTGGATGCTGAAATGGATTGAGCGGGCTGAAGCCCTTGCTGCTGCTGCTGGGCCCTCGAAGGTCTTGCGAAGATTTGGATTTCATGTATGGCCGATCTGCGTGCCGATATATGAAGTCATATATTTGTAAAGAGAAACGTGTAAGGCCTTAAGGCCGTGAGCGGTGAGCTTGTATACATTCTTGGTCTTTTATATAAATGTGTTATTTATATGGTAGTGGACATTCATGGATTGAGTTCGTACAACTTATAAGCTTCCGCTAGAATGCTCTGGGTTAGGGTGCGATGATATTATGATATGAACCTGTGACCTCGCCGTCTATTTGTGGCATATAATGTGGGGCCCCGGCCGGACCTTCTATTATATGTTATTTAACGGGTCGGGTTATTACATCTAGCCCCTTCTTGGAGCCTGTGTGGATCCGGACGGCGTGCACGGTTTGAGGCAGAGGCCGAGCTTCGAGGTCAACTAGTGGAGTTGCATGCAGAGGGGCGACATCGAGAACCTCGTCTGCAGTATTCGGCGGAGGAGCTGCGAATACAAGGAACAAGTCAGTAAAGAGAGATACAGACCGATCAATGACTTTTTGTAGAAAGCGTGCAAGGCGGCGACCTTGCGAGGCAATGAGATCTGCCTGCAGCTGGGCTTGGGACTCAGCAAGTTCCGGGGAGGAGGAGAAGATGGTGGCGAGAGCAGAGAGAAGTCGGGTATAGTACAGATAGCTCAGGGATGTCACTCAGCTCGAGGTCGTCAAGGAGTTGTTGGGTGCTGGTGGAAGGCTCGTGTTAGACGGTCGAGGAGGTGGCATACTCAGCTTTTTCTTATTTAGGGGAGGAAGATCAACAACGACCTCGCCTTCTCGCGACCTTTTCGGCCTGGAAGGCTCAAGGAGTCCAGATAGTGCGACAAGGCTCGCTTGGTAGAATTCCTCGGCATGCCTCAAAGACCAGTCACCCCCTATTTATAGAGTTTTGCAGGCATCCATCAGAAGCGAGTAACTCAGATACTCGCCCAAGCAGCTCGCCGAATAAGTGTTGGATAATTCTTTTCGAGCTCCTACGTCACTCGGAAATAGCGGGGATTGTGTACAACCCATATTCGTCGAGGGTGGACCCCTCTAGATGCAGGTCAGCAGAAGTCAAAGTCAGCAAGTCAAGATAGCAGTCAGAATCAATGTGTAAGACGACAGAAGGCCTGGGCGAGTATGACGAGCTCCACTCGCATACTCGTCATGTAGGCGACTAGGCTAGCTACTCGCCCAGCCAGGCAAGCTCTCCCCAGATAAGTCGCCTAGTTGCCGGGAGGTGGCTATAAATAAGACATTCTCTTTGGATTTGCATATAAATAGGACCTCAGGGGTACGAGGAGACAGACTTTGGAATCTCGCAAAAATCTCGAGTCCTCTTTTTCTTAGACATCAGCTAAGCTTTTGGATTCCTTTTTCAGAGACACTCGATCGCGACCTTGCGACTATCCGTCTTAGTCGTCGCAACATAGTTAATTACCAGCTAGCATTCCTCGTACCCTACTCGACCACCTTTGGTTGTGGCGGGGTTGCTTCTTCTAAGCTTCCGGGTACGTGGTGAAACCTTCCTGCCGCAACGCCTGAGGTCTTATTTGTTGTTCGACAGCTTTCGTGTCTTAGCCCGTTAGCCGTCGAGCCCAATTGCTGAGCCGGTAATCTTAGGTTGTCTTGATCTGAATTTTGGAGTAGAGAATTTTCCAAGCTTCAACAGATGTTACCTGCACTTCCATGCATGAACGACCCATGCATGTCGCCACACCATCGTCGCCAACTCTCAATATGGCAGGCGCCATGCAAGTCTACGACATTCACATATTTTCATTCACATCATTCCCATGCACAACGCTATCGTCATCACCTTTGCATGTCGCCGCCTTCACCTCCAAATCCACCATCATTTATCACTCATAATATAATTTCACATTCTCTCTCTAACTCTAAAATCGCTCACTCCTCTCCTCCTAAGTCAAAACTGTCATCTTTAAATACATGCACTTTATTATTATTACTGTAACTCTTTACTTCCCATCTTCATTTCTCCCATACATAACCGCCACCCTCTTCATAAACCCCTATTATTCATTAATATTTCTTAAACTCATTCATACATTTATTAAATACAAGCACAAGTCTTTTCATGAAAGACCACTTAAACCTGCCACCTCGTCTCTTCCTCAAAACCAGCCACCCTTTTCTCTCTCTAAAAATCCCCACCTATGCATGTCTCTCTCTCTTCCAAAAAATAACACTAACCACCTATATTTATTTAGATAAATATCACTCCATCTTAATAATTATGGTCATGATTCATCTCCTCTTTACAAACCATAAACTCCCCGGATTAATTTGGTTGTCTTTCATATATTTCAATGATATTATCACTTTATTTTCCTCCCCTTACCTTTTGTCCTTCCAAGTTCCAACCTTTCATGTGCCTTTCATCCCTTCTTTTTTTCCTTTAAATAATGGTCAAGAGCGAATGATGAGAGTAGTCCACCATTAGGGTTGAAAAGAATGTTGGGTGGCTCATTTTCAAGATGTCTTTGGGGTTAGTTTTATTTTATTTGCAATATAATTTAGATTTATTTTTCATGCAATTGTACTCTTTTTATTTCATACTGAATGTGATAGTAGAATCCCGTCTGAATCTTTTATTTTTGTGCCTTCTTTTTTCGACATCTACGAAGAGTATCTAGGTAGAGAGAATTGGGGATCCGACAATAGTCTCAATGTCACTCACCATTTGTCTTCTTTCGGCTGCCCCTTGAGGAGCAGCATGTTGCTCTCTTCCTTGCCTGGGGGATGCTTGCTGATCTTGCATATCCCCTTGCAAAAACCTGCCAAGAAGTCCTTGTCGTACCATACGTTCAATCTCGTCCTTTAGCCTGGTATATTCCTCGGTGGTGTGCCCGGTCCTACGGTGGAACTCACAGTACTTTGACTGGTCATTCCTTGGATTTAGAATCAGCACTTTGGGTCGATGAAGGGTCAGATTATCTTGAATTGCATAAAGTACATTAATCCGCTTGGAGTTTAGTGGTGTATACTCTCGAGGTGGACGCTCCCTCTGGAAGTCGCGTGGATGCTGGCCATTTCGATGCTTTTCTTTGCTTCTTTCTTCTTGAATCTTAGGAGTCTGCTTCTCAGCCCTTCTCCTCTTTTGACTGCCTTCAAACTACAGACGGTGAGTTTCAATAGCTTCGTCGATGGCAATTTGCGCCTCCACCCGATGCACAAGATCAGAATAGCTAGGGACAGTTTCTCTCATTAGGGCTGAATAAAAGTAACTAGGGCGGAGTCCTCCAAGAAATTATCCCCTTAAGAGTTCAGGGTCGACCCCCGGAATTTGTCAGGCTTCAACAGTAAACTAGCGGAAAGTACTTCAAGGATTCCCCTTCATTCTGGGGAATTCCTAACAAATGTGAGGGGTCTCGAACAATCCTTCGATTAGCGATAAATTGATCAGCGAATTGTCTTGCTAGTCCTGTGAAATTATCGGTGGTCCCCCTCTCTCAAAGAGTGCAACCAGTTACGAGCTTGTCCTTTTAGTATTGCTGAAAACACTGCAGTTGATCTGGAGCATTGTAGATTCTCATGATTGTAGTAAAGTGGTTGACCTGTTCCAGCGGGTCCTTGGACCCATCGAACGTCTCAATATTGGGCAGTTTGAAACCATGTGAGACCGGATGAGCCAGAACTTGGGGTGTGTGCGGGGAACCTTGGCAAAGAGGACGACGATTTAGAGCATCCTGCCACCTGACGTGTTTGCATTCCTCGGCGAACACTTCATGTAGTATCTCTTTACAGGTAATTAATTTTCCTGGTGGCGCTCGCGCTTCTTCTTCTTCCGTGTAGTGATAATGGTGACCTATTGTAGTTCCCCTAAGAATATGATGAGTGGAACTAGCTGTGTGAGAGAGTTCTTTTGACATTTTCTCCCTATGAGGAGCTTCTTGCGGTAGAGCTTGATTTGGTACTAGAGGCGGGAGATTGACTGGTGCTGGTGGCTGAAGTGGAGCAGGAGGCGCTTCTAAATTCCCGAGGAGAGCTAGCATCTCCGTCTACTACTCCTCCATCTATCGTACGCGTACTTCCAAAGCCACTACAGGCGTAAGTATAGTTTCTGCCTCGAGTAGCGCATTGACGTATGAAAGAGAGTAAGCAAGCTAAGTGTCCCCCCCTCCGAGACGGATCCTTTGGTAGTTCAGACACTTCTTTTTGTCATTGAAGCGGGCCTTGAGTACCGCTGAGTTGAGGGTACTGTCTTGTAAGAATGTTGAGAATTCGATTCCCACAGACGACACCAAACTATTGTGGTCTAACTCGACTCTTCTAAACTGGTTTGGACGCGACCGTCTTAGCCCGGGAGTGGTCGAGCATGCGATCAGTCACAGAGTAAAAAATAAGTGTACAAGACGATTTTTACGAGGAAAAACCTCTCAACCAGGTAAAAAATCACGTGACTGGATCTGTTCCGATCAAACTCCACTATCAACTCAGGTTACAACTTGTTTGTAGAATCAAGGGCGACAAGCTGATCCTCGTTGCACTTGGGAGATGAGAGAGAATCTTAGGCGCTCAGCGGGGAAAAGGCTGCTCCTTGCGAGGTTTAGCTTTCACAATCTTAAGGCGTAGATGGGCGTGAAATGAGCAACGTGAGGCTAGAGCGGTATTTTTGAAGGTTGAGCACAAACGAGGCTTCCTTCTTACAACGAGCAGAGTATCTTCTTCGCGGTGATGTTGCGGACTATGTCGAGTTCCTGGTGGATCGGCGATGGCACGCGAGAGGATTCTGGTGGAGGGTCAGTGGCTCGTTAGAGAATTCTGGTAGAGGAGTGGTGGCTCGTAGGAGAATTCTGATAGAGCATTGACCCGAGGAAGAAGAAAGTACGTAGGAGAAAGGTAAGAAATGAGGAGGCCTGAGGCTCCTTTTATAGCCTTCATGGGTGGTTACGGTAGTTATGCAGCTATTCATACTTTGTTACCACCCATATTAATATTTTTTATCACAGTTTTAGAGTGTATAATACTTGTTTAATGCAAGCCGCCATTATGACCATGACGTCCCCACTCACGGTGGAAGTTATGCGGGTGGTTTTTCCCTGGAACGGACGGTTGCGACCGCGGATGGTCAATCGGACGACGGAGGAAGGGGGCAGCGTCGCTGACAATGGGAGAGACGCCCCTCATGCACCGATAGTTGGCGAGCGGCCGGCACCTTGCCGGTGGGAAGTGACCGGCGCAGGAGCCGACTGCCTCCCTCGCGGTGTAGGCCGGCAGCAGGAAGCGGTCGGTCGGAGCCGGTGGGGGCCGGGCACGCCTCTAGCGCCAACTGAGAATCCGACACTGGCTGGCCACAAGGTGCGACCGGCCAAGCGTGCCCTGTCAGAGGGCCGGGCGAGGCTGGCTGCCATACGTGGCCTCCTATGGCCGCAATGGCTGTCGTGGGAGGGGGCGGGTCAGGGAGTCTGGCAGGTTGGTCGCACCATGCGACCGCAGAGGTGAGGATACAAGACACAACCTCCTTGCCGGTCGGAAGCCTATTCGACTTGCGTCGGCCTGCCGCTGGAGTGGAGAGGGAGAGGGGTCAGCCAGACGCTGGAGAGGAGAGGGGTCGACCGTTTAGTAGGCCCCGGTCATCCACCAAGAGTAGGATCACGCACGAGCGGATCGTACGCGATCGCATGTATGAATCGCGCACGACGGTCAAACCTATGTCCCCACTAAGATAGTGGGGACATGAGGTGTAAGACCCCCCCCCAACCTTTGGTCGGGTCAGACCGAAGGAGATCTTACTTGCCCAAGATGTCCACCAAGTACTCCTTAAGGGGTAACGACCCACACTACTAAGCATTAATTGATTGTCTTGCTCGGCTTGAATCACAATATTCACATCACAGAGTTTTGCAGAAGCATTAACAGGAAGTCACAACAATTATATATAACGATATATATTAATAGGGAATGCAAAAGGCCGTAGTCACTATTTATACATGAAGCTTGTATGTTATAAAGGTACTACGACTAACAACTCCTCACTCTCTCAATCCTACTTGCTAGTACTCACGTCTCGAAATTTTGGAGACGAAGGGGGGTGACTCTACTCGGGTAGTCCTATTAGCTGGCGTATTGTCCTGCAGCAGCTGGTCGTTACGGTGCTCCATCTCCTATGAATGGTTATTAAAATAACCGTTAGTCATAGAGCTAAGTGGAAATAAATCTCGTCCCCGGATCCATATCCTGGGGACAAGCACATACACCCAACAAAAGTAGATAGTCAAAACAAGAGAGAGATAGTACAACATTTCATATATAAGGTAGGAGCAGCCATGAAAGAGGTGTAACATGGTATAACTGGAATAGCAACAACAATAACGTCAGTTATAATTTAAGCTCCACTAGCATGGTAGCATAGCAGGTATTCACAACCCGTATTCATACCGCATGCATTCACAACCGCGTATACATCACAGATATTCACAACCGCACACACATCGCAGGCATTTATAGCTGCGCACAACACCATATGTCAACATAGTATGGACTGCTTCTCTTCAAACAGGGTAGCGAGCCCTGCGAGCCTTACCGAGGTGGTCGTCGATGACAGTGGTCAATCCTGCCACTTCTGGTGGTTATCGTACCACACAACCCAGGCCCTAATGTACAACCCCATATTCTCTTGGATGTGAGCGACATCTGACGATTGAATATTTTTGCCGACCAGCGGAGGAAACTCAACTGGGAAAAACATAACGGTCGGTCATCCGTGGTACTCATCTACCTGTTACCTTGAGTCGTCAAACTTCCCACACCGGTACGATTGGTCTGCGGAAGTGACTGACCCGCCACAATTTACTGCAAGAAATTTACAAGCAAACAAGTAAAAATAACTTTGTCAGCACGCACCAAGTCTATAGTGGCTTGCCCTACTATGCTTTAAATAATTCGGGCAAATGACACTTGACTCGAATTTTGACAAGGAGCGTGAGAGCACTTTATTTGGAGCTAATTTAGGACGAACATATCAACTCATGTGATCCTCAACTAAGACTCAACCTATCAAAATAACTGCCCGTCGGAGCAAGACGAGTGCTTAAAATAGTAAATTGCAGAAACAAAATTGCGGTAATAGAAGCTGTTGTTAGTATAAGTTGCAAAATTGAAATGTTGTAATGAAATAAGACAAGTATGAAACTGGAGTAGTACTGAACTGAAAAAACTGAACTGAAAGTAAGTACTGAAAGGAACTTGATCAGTACGAGACTGGAATAGTACTTAAATAAAAAAACCGAACTGAAAGTAAATAAGTAAGACTAATACGAGACTGGAGTGCTTGAAAAAAATAACTGAATTGAAATAAATAAAGGAACCCGGCCAGTGCAAGATTGAAATAAATCATAAAGAAAATGGTTAGTAGTCCAATCACTCCATTCAGGAAGCTTCAGTTCCATCTCCATTCTTAGGAGGCAAGTTCAATTTCATCTCCATTCTCAGGAGGCATATTCAGTTTCATTTCTTTTTTTAGGAGGCTTCTTTGGGTTTCACCGGTTGTTAAGATCCAATAATAATTCAATTGCGTCTTTTTTAATTATGGCTTAATCGAATCATGAGGACTTCATTAAAAGTTACATCTTTATTATTTGTCGAGAATAATTAGCGACTCATTTGCTCGTACTCTCATCTTCCGAGTCTACCTGAATTATCCGAGAGTCTTTTTAAAACAAGGCGCTCGACGGTTCTACTAAATCTCGGAACACTCGGAGCTTGGACACTTGCTTCGATTACTCTCGTCAATACAATAATTGAACTTATTATTCAATTTACAAAGGTGGTCGCGGGCTCTAATTTTCACTTTCGAAGAAATTGAGTGCATCAATTTCCGAGCGCCACCCTAGGCTGCAAGAAAATGGAAAATCTTTAAATTTTAACCCAAGGCACTCAAGTTTTTAAACAACCTTTAAGAGGGCCTAAAAAAGCTTAGTAATTTTTTCAAAATTTTCCAAGTCATTTTGGACCTTAAATTTGGCAAAATAAAATTTATTTGGATTTTTAAAAATACCAAATCGATTCTAAAAATTCTCAAATTTCTTTTGGAGTAAGACCTCATCAAGGGGAATAATTTTCATGTTCAACACTTTTTCCCTAGGAGCATAAATTTGTTTCAAAAAAAATCTTCAAATTTCTGTTAGAAGGAAGTTCTACATATAGCCATATCAAGCCCAATCATGGGGCCAAGATTGAGCCGAACGGGTGAATTGCCGATTTTCCCCCACAATGTATTGGCCACGGATCCGTTATGTGTGTGGGGTGGGGGCGCTGAAGTTGAGGCAAGGGGAAATCAGGAAATCACTGCCATCCAATCTCATCACAGAGATCGGACGACAGTTGTTTCTTCCCGTTGGTGAAAAATATGGTGGCCACTGCCACCACCGGCCAACCGCTGCTACACTTCGGCGCCACCCCGATCAACTCGTCGGGGGCTGATGACATCTTGGACGGTGGTCCGGCGGCCTTCCGCCGCCGGCCACCACAGGAAAATATAAACCGAGAGCAGGGTGGCGACTAGCTCTGCTCCCAGCACCGTCGCGCCACCCCGCCTCTCCAATGACTGCTTCAGCTACAAAACCACCCTGGCTGACACGCCGGGGGTTGAGCTATTCTCTGGCGGTGGTCAGACGGCTTGCCTTCGTCGGCTGCCACCGCAGAAAATCATAGAGTTTCTACTCTATTTTCGGGTGCCACCAGAGCGGCGATTTCCGGCGGCACCTCGACCTTCCACCGCCGGGGAAGGTTATCCCCGGTGGTGTAGCACTTCCCCAGCACTACCACTGGCACTGGGCAAGGCTCACCATCTACGACCACCACTCGACCTAGAGCTTGGCTCGGGTGGTGCTGGCGACGCTCCGGCTGCTGGGAAGCGCATGCAGAACGTTCAAAAGATGAGGAAGGGAGAGGGGAGAAGCTTCCACCTGGAATGGGGGATCTTTGGAGGGGCCTAACTGAGAGGCCATTAGAGGTGGCGGAGTAGAAGAGCTCGGGTTGGTTTTTCTGATGAGGGTGCTCTGGGCTCGGATCGGTCTGTGAGGAGGAGAGCATGGGAGAAAGGGTCTTTTATAAGCTTGGGGAGGGTGGCCACCCCTCCCCTCCCCGATGAGGGACCAAACTGAGAGAGAGAGGAGGAGCTACTCTCCTCTCCTCCATTTGCTATGTCCAGGTGGCAACATTAGAGGGGGGAGTACATCCAGATGGCAGCATCAAGGAGAAAAGGGGAATGGGTTAGGCTTGGGCTTGGGAGTGAGGAAGAGGGGAAAGAAAGAGGAGGGGGAGAAAGGGTGGTGGGCTTTTGCCAAAGGCCCACCTACCAAGACTTTACTGGTTTGGGTGGCCCAAAAGTTGAGGAAGGCCAAGCCCTTAACTAGAAAAGGAGAGGAGGTGCCCACTTCTTTGAGGAAGTTTTCCAAAAAATGGAATTTTAGGGGGTTTGACCAAAGTCAACCCTAGGGTGGGTCCCCCATGCTGGTTAAAGTCAAGGTGGGTCCAAGTCATCGGGATCGGGTCAAAGTTGGGGTTTCGTATCATAATTTGTGTGCACACACTTTTTGGTGCATGACAACACTCGATTTGACCACAGGTTGACTACTCATCCTGAAAATTGATCGGTACGAACTCGGTTGACTTTGTATTGGCTATACGAGTCCAATGCCACCGACCGGGATTGAATCGGAGTTCGTTTGTTAAATATTCAAAATCTGCATGTTGCGACGCGCTAAATCGGCAAAAACGCTCATATTTGTTGTTAGACTTCGAATTGCGACACAACGAGTTCCAATGCGTTCGTATCGACTATACGAAGCCATAAGAACTGACAGAACTCAAATCAGAGTTCTCTAGACCATTATCCAAAAATCTCGTTTTCGTGACATTTTACGAGGAACGGTCATGCCCACCATATGAC
This sequence comes from Platanthera zijinensis, assembly GCA_039513925.1. NCBI lineage: Eukaryota > Viridiplantae > Streptophyta > Magnoliopsida > Asparagales > Orchidaceae > Platanthera > Platanthera zijinensis. The sequence goes on along the minus strand of CM077079.1, from coordinate 287,152,574 downwards.
CTCGGAGTTCAATGAAACGAGTTCCGACCGCTCGTTTTGACTATTCGAGACCACAAGAACTGACATAACTTAAATTAGAGTTCTCCAGCTTTATACCCTGCCTAGGGTTGCCTCCTTCGGGTCACGGGTAAAGGTTCGGGTCACTTTTATTGTGCCCATTAGGGTTCTGTTGGCCCAATAAAAGTCGGGATGTTACATGAGGAGTGATCTATCCGCACCCCAAAATTCTTATAAAAGGAGTCTCATTCCTATCACAAATAAATACAACCAATAATTTTTTTTGATGTGGGCACCTTTAATTTAAATGGATTTCAAACTGCAAATAGCTAAAATCCTCCCCCCCCCCCACTAACTTAGTGGGGCTCATGTGTTGTGCAATCGGACCGAGTACCGCGGTAGCGCAACGGAATAAGAATCGAGCAAAACAATCCACAAAAAATAATAAACGGAGATTTCAAACACGCAGACGACAAAAGATATACGTGGTTCGGAGATGAGTTCCTACGTCCATGGGGAGAGCGCGTCAGAAGAGATCTACTAAAAAACAGTGAGGTTACAAGTTACAAATAGAGAGAAAAGCAAAAAACCAAAGGACTGAAGAACCGCTGTCGCTGGGCGATATCGTTGTCGTCGTACGACAAGGGCACTGTTCTTCCTCCTCCTGAATCCGCCGCTTCCTGCAATTGTTGTCACCGTCTGGATCCACCGCTGCACAGTCGGCCACTGGGATGAGCCCGACCAGATGTCGATCCGTCTAAATCGCCTGAATGTCGCCGCCTGGAGTTGTCTGCCACCGCTGGACAGAACTGCCTCCACCTGATCCCGCTTGTTGCTGCCGTCTGGCTCCTCTTTTGCACAGCCAAGCCGCACGAAGAACTCTTGGAACCACCGCTAGAATTGCGGCCTGCCGCCGCTGTTGCGCCGCCTGAGGTCTGGAAGGGAGGATGCCGGCCGCCTGGTGCCACCGCTGCACAGCCTACCGCCGAGATGAGCCCGACCAGATGTCGATCCGACTGGATCGCCCGAATGCCTCCTCCTCTCGCAACTGCTTTCGTCGGAGCTTGAATGCTATCTCCGATCTTCCTCTCCTTCACTTCCCTATCATCCACGGTTGAGGTCTGCATCTATAAATAGGATCAAGATCCAACATCAAATGAGGAAGATGCTCCTCTAATTAGGAGACAAACCCAAAAGGAATTAGCCCCAAAATAAGCTCAGCCAACCATAAGAGATTGCCCCAATATCCTCCTAATGATATTCCTAAAATTGGATTAAACCCGGATTACGAATAAAGAGGGCACACAGATCGCTGAGGTGTCACAATCTCAACACTCATGAGGGTCAAGTGGGCCAAGTGAGATTGATCAAAGTTAACGCCACCAACCCTATGGTGGGAACAAACACAACCGATGCATGTAGCCGAACCACCGCACCAACGGCCTCCAACTGCCCCACCGGCCACTACTCGGCCATCCGGCTAACTGGACACCACTGTCACCGCACGGTTGAGCACCCACGAGTGGTGACCTATCACTCTTGGATCCCTTCTCCCCCCCCCCACAATTAAAACGAGAGGCGGCCTGTCACCTTTGAGTTCTCTGTGAAGCATTGTAACAACACCATGATGATAGTGGGAGTTTGGTCAGCACTGATCCGACCACGTGGTTTTTCACCTATTTTTGGGAGTTTTTTACATTTAAAAAATCGTCTTGCCAACCGTCGCGCTCCTTTCATTATACATTGATTGTTTTCGGGCTTGACCGCTTCAGAGCTAGGATCGATGATTAAATTTAGATCGGTCTACCGGAAGCCTCGAGTTGATCGCAATATTTTTAATTATAACCAGTACCAATAAGATTTGAATTCAAAAGGAGACTGAATTTATTATTTCTAAAAGAGCAATGATAACCAAATTTGTCCAATATAGAAATAAAAATCAAATTCTGTCTAAAAGACGGTACAATAAAAGTCTCAAACAAACATAAGTAATGATCAGTCTCTAATAATAATAATAAAATGTCTATAACTTCAACTTCAACTGTTTAGGTACATAAGTTAAATTAGCTTCATAATAAACAAAAGTGAGAAGTGTACCCTTCTTAGCACGCCAAGTGTGGTATTTGGTACAGTCTTTCTTCACATGTCCACCACACCGACAAAAGTAATAGGTGGAGTATTTAGCTTGTTCCTTTTGTGGCTTTCTTTATGGAAATCCACTTATAGCTTATTTTCCTTTCTTCCTTTTCTGGCCCTTGTTAGAAGGACCAGCTGTCATATGAGCACTTTCAGTTCTTTCTTGCTTTAATCTATCCTCTTCTTGCACACAATATGAAATATGCTCGTTAAGAATCAATTTCTCCTTTTATAACTGACCTTCAATTGATTGAATTGTGCAGGAAGAGAAATTAAAACTAAATGCAAGAGCAGGTCTTCCGACAGCTCTAACTTTAGTGATTTTAGTTTTGAAGTAAGGATAATTCCATAATATACTCACATATATTCCATTTACCCTTGTACTTCATGAAAACAAGCTTCACAAGAAACGTGCTTGTCTCCGCTGTATCGTTTTGTGCAAAACGTTTTTCAAGATTATCAAGGAATTCTAAGGTAGGGGTTGTAACGCCCCAAGATTTTTGAAGCAGGGAAAATGGTTTTCTAGAGGTTACCGCCCAGCGGTAGGGATAACGTCGGTGGTAGCTCCGGGTTAGTTGGCTAGAGGCGCCGAGAGCATTGAGTGAGGCGAGGTGACTCAACGCCTAGTCTACCGCGCGGTGGTAGGTTGCGAGCACGTGACGTTAGCCACTTTATTGGTCGAGTTCTCAGGAAGTTAGCACCCAACGGTAGGGTTACCGAAGGCGGTAACTTGGCAATTTATTTGTCTAAGCGCTCGGGTTTCTACTGTGTGGCGGTAGCTGAAGAGGTCGTGTTGTAACCGCCTCTAGCTACCACGAGGCGCTAGCATCTTATCGCTTGGCGATAATGATTCTATAACCGTGCGGCCACATGTCAACCTGTGATTGCAGGGCATGGGCGGTTGCGCTCGAATCGAGGCGTTGAATTGAGGTACCGCGCGACGGTAGTTAGGTACCACATGACGATAGTTAGGTACCGCGCGGTGGTAGCTTTGTTTATATTCTTGGATCAGCCGTTTCACTTCATCTTCTTTGGAGTTGGGACTTGGCCGGGTCTTTTGGAGGAGGAGCAACAGCGCTGGAAGAGGGAGTTTACGCCGCCATTCGAGATTCAGAGTTCGGATTTGCAAAGCGAGTTAGGATCTACGGAGGCAAGGCCGGAACGGTCGATTTCAACCGTCTAGATTTCTCACATGGCGCCAAAGAGGACTACAAGGGTAACGGTCCTCTTCCTTGGACATGTGAAGTCCTTTGTTTGACATTTTTGGGTAGACGCTCCACGAGCACGTGGATGTGGTTCTCCCAACGGGTAGATCCATGTATCCCCGTAGTATTGCATTTAGATCCAAAATCAAAGTACAAAAATGCATGTTGTGTGAAGCTCATCTGGTCGGGTTGGTCTGGATTGGTGATGTTTATATATTTTGTATGTCGGAGAAGACTCTGTGGTAAATGCGTAGATTTCGGAGTCGCAGGGTGTGCAGATGACTGCGTTGAGAGTACTGGGGGTAGTCTCCAGGAAAATACCCAAGAGGAGGAAGAACCGATAGTCTGTCCCCTACCGTGCGACGGTAGTGCTACCGCCGGCGATAGCTTCTAGTAAGATATGTGTTGTTTGTGAAGCCTTTTTCTGGGAGACCCGAGGGCTATAATTTGATTGAGCATGAGCTTAAATTGCTCAGCTATTGAGGCTTGTCTCTCGAAGACCTGGGGGCCTATTTTGTGGAGTGTGGGCTTAAATTGCTCTGCTAAGGTAGCCATGAGAGCGAACCTAGGATCATAACGGGGTTATGAATCATACGGAAATGGGAAAGGGGATGCTGACCCACGTCGTGGCTGACGCGCCTGACGAATTGAGCACGGGAAATAGTTGAACTGTACCTACCCTAGTTGTTCATCTTGGAGTGAGTCATAAGATGGATCTTCAGATCGTTATGACTTTGTCGGAGGCTAGGGCGTTGTCTTCTGCTTGGGTTCCGAAAGACTAAAAGCTCAAACGTTGCTGACCGTCGCAAAGAACGGTGGTGTGACCCATGTGGTTATATGCACTAAGAGTGTGCCCTGACAGCACGGGGCATTGGGTGTTTGTGCCAACGTCTGTGGTGAATGGTGCTTAAGTTGCACATTCTGATTGCCATGTTATGTATATGCTAATGCCTGTAGAGAAGGAGCACCGCCACCCCGAGTGAGGGGTGTGGTCATTATAATTTGGTTATGAGAGGACTTAGCGCAACCACTCGCACCAAAAGCCCGGACTGATGGAGGACGGCGCAACTAATCTTTATATCAAAGGTCCTCATGTGAATCCACGGGGCAGCCAGTTAAGCCATTACCGCATAGCACCGCAGCGCGGGGGCGATTCCGGACCGCAGCCCCAACAATCCCCCCCCCGGAAACGACCCCGGAGTTTCGAACCCGCAACCTCCCTCTGATACCACTTGAGAGGACTTAGCGCAACCACTCGCACCAAAAGCCCGGACTGATGGAGGACGGCGCAACTAATCTTTATATCAAAGGTCCTCAGGCGGATCCACGGGGCAGCCAATTAAGCCATTACCGCATAGCACCGCAGCGCGGGGGCGATTCCGGACCGCAGCCCCAACAAGTTAGCTAATGCTGACCGTTGTTATTATTTACCAACATTACGGTGGATTGTTGCGTGCAGGTACAATCGAGCCAAGTAGGAAACAGCGGGCTGGAGCCCAGGATAGCTGGTCCTTGAACGCCAAAGCAAATTACTCGTTTACTTTATAGTTCATATGTGGTCGGCCTGCATGTCGAAGTATGCAAGACAGTTTAATTTAAGTAAACATTGTAAGGCCTTAAGGCTAAATCTATTTTGTGTATTTTGGTTTAACATTCCTATTTGTTGTTAGTGGATATTCAAATGCTTGGGTTCTAACAGTAACCTTTTAATTACTTCTACTAGAATGCACTCTATGTTAGGATGCATTTTATGAATCATGGTTTCAATTTAGTAACTCATTGGTTTGTCCGTGGTATATGGTGTCGGGCCCCGGTCGAACCTTCTTTTATATGCTATGTGATAGATTGAGGTGTTACAAAGTTGGTATCAGAGTCTGGTGTCAATCTTTCTTATTTGAATTCGTGGGCGAATTCTTTTAAAAGGTGGTGAGCATATGTATGTGCTTTACCGTTATAACATAAAAAGAACCCTTGAATGTCCACTTAGGAATGAAAATACACATGTTTGAGGAACATGCGTGTTCCTATGATTGCGTTTTGACAATCTGTTTGTCGCCTAATTGAGTGTTTCACGATTATAGGTGACTAGGAGTGGTGCAAAGTAATCACAACGTCAGCACTCTGCGAAAAGAAGTGCACATAATGACATGTCTGCGACCCCTCCTTCGGCTAAAACCATATGAATGGTAGTTGAAGCGGTGTTCGCCATGATCAATGCCCAACATTGAAGGCATGTGCAACCACCTGTCCCTGGGGTGGCTTCAATGCTGGTCGGTGCTCTAGAGCAAACAATAAGTGTAAGAACATCGGAGCAGCAGTTGAACATACTTTTGGCACAGGAAATGCACTCAATGGATGAGTATTTGCATGTGTTTGTCTTAATAATACGCTACCCAGGGTTTGGGTTGGAGGACGAGCAGACTATGGTCAATAGATTTTATAACGGTCTGCATGATGAGTTATAACTTCTATTGGTAGGACCAAAATTATTTGGATTTCGAGCATTGGTGGAGTTGGCTAGATCTTTGGAAGTAGATTTGGCAAAAGTCCACCAGACGTCAGTGTACAGGGTATCGAACCCTACAAGTCCTGCTAAGTTTAAATACTGTGGGAGGAGGCAGAAATATAGAACATCGACTAGTCAAGCTCTATTTGCTTGTCATACTTATGACAAGTCAGGACACCTTGCCCTTGATTGTCGTGTTGATGCCCCAAAGAAAAAGAAAGCTAAGTCAAGAGAAGTTGTAGGGCGATTTTCACTTACTTGTTATACGTGTAGCAAGATAGGACATATTGCCAGAGAATGTCGGAGTGATACTCCAATGGCAAAGGAGACTGGGTATGGAGTAACCTTTGGGCGAGGAGGCCCAATCCACTGTTATAACTGTGGCAAGCCGGGACATATAGCCCGTGACTGTTGGAGTGGGCTTCCGAAGATAAAAGAAAAGGCAGAAGGCCATAAGTAAAGGGACGAGATGACAGGTACGGTTTGTTTATAGCTTTTATACCTATGACTTGATTAGTTACTGGTATATGACTTGTGTAAAGTCAGTTTTGTTCTACTCTTAGTTGTACATAGCATTGTTCGTTGCAGGGCTTCTCGCTCTTTAGCATCTAAAGTATTCGTGTGGTTCGTCTTAGTGCTTTCCGTTGTATCGATTATGTATATACAAACCAAACGGAAGCATGGACGTTAGAGATTGTTAGTGGGTTGACCTTAGACAGAGACTAACTTTTGGAGCAGCATGTATATGTTGATTACACTCGAAGGGGTCACACTATGACTGAACACCGAATGCAAGACTAAGTTAGTAGTCTTTTCTAAGGGTCTCCCTAGAAGTTCACCTTAGTAAGAGATCGATTTCACCATCGAGTTGGTGTCAGGTGCCAATCCTGTGTCGCAGTCTCCTTACCGCTTAGTACCAAGGGAAATGGCGGAGTTGAAGGCGCAACTTCAAGAGTTAATAGAGCAGGGGTATGTGCGTCCAAGTTCGGCGCCTAAGAGCGCCCCAGTCCTCTTTGTGAAGAAGAACGGCAGTCTGTGGTTGTGTATCGATTATCGGGAACTAAATAAGCTAACGGAGAATAACAAGTACCCGATTATGAGGATCGATGATCTATTCGACCAGCTTATTGGGTCGATTGTGTATACGAAGCTGGATTTGAAGTCTGGTTACTAACAGTTAAGAATAAGGGAAAGTGGCATTCCCAAGACGACGTTCAGTACTCGATATGGGCATTACGAGTTCACGGTCGTGCCTTTTGGGCTGACAAATGCACCATCGGTGTTTATGGAGTTGATGAACCGGACATTCAGGGAGTATTTGGATTGGTCCGTGATAGTGTTCATTGATGATATCTTGGTGTACTCCTAGTCTGAGCTTGATCATGCGGAGCATCTTCAAATTAGTCCGGAGACCCTGAGAAGCAATCATCTATATGCCAAATTCTCTAAGTGTGAATTCTGGCTTTCTTCGGTAGCGTTCCTTAGGCACATCGTTAGTGGAGAGGGGATAGCGGTTGATCTGACGAAGATTGATGTGATACGAGAGTGGCCTGTGTTGTCTTTAGTGGCAAAAGTTCGGAGTTTTCTGGGACTTGTCGGCTACTAAAGGTGCTTCGTGGAGAATTTCTCGCGGATAGCGTTACCTCCTACGAACCTAACAAGGAAGGATCAGAAGTTTGTGTAGTCGTCGGCGTGCGCACAAGCTTTCGAAGAATTGAAAAGTCTTCCGACCACGATGTTTATTCTGTGTTTGCCATGTGGAATAGAGGGCTACAAGATCTATAACGACGCTTTGGGGAGCGGCTTAGGCTGCATGTTGCTACAACATAGTAAAGTGATAGCGTATGGCTCATGCCAGTTGAAGGTACACGAGAGGAATTATCTGGTCCACGACTTAGAATTGACGGCCGTGATATTCGCTCTAAAGCATTGGAAGCACTATGTGTATGGGGTGAAGGTCGATATTTACACTGATCATAAGAGCCTGAAGTATATGTTGGATCAGAAGAACCTAAATATGCGCCAGTAGAGGTGGATGGAATTCCTTGGGGACTACACCTTCAAGATACACTATGTACCTGGTAAAGGTAATACAATTGCGGATACGTTGATTCGTAGGGTTCCCGCACAGGCTACCTGGATAAGGATGCATGGTGAGCGCCTTATTCAAGATTTGGAGGCCTTAGAGATCTCTTGTGTTGATAGGAGGTCTAGTGCTGAAGCACAGTTGAACTGGACAGAAGTGCAGTATGACCTAGCTGATTGAGTTCCGCAGGCTTTGGAGTTAGATGACAGCATGAAGCGGTTCATGGCTGAGTCTTTGGATGGGTCAAATGCCCAATTTACTGTCGATGATGGGTTGTTGTGGAAGAACAGTCGTTTGTGATCCCAAAGATGGGTAAAATACAGGAAGAATTAATGTACGAGGCTTATTATACCAAGTACTTGATTCACCCGGAGAGCACAAAAATGTACAAAGATATCAAAAAGTTATTCTGGTGGCCAGGACTGAAGAAGGAAATTGCTTTATAAGTGGCAAAATGTCAGACGTGTAACTTGATGAAGGCCGAATGTCAGAAGTCCGGAGGATTTTTGAAGTCTTTGTCTATACAAAAATGAAAGTTCGACGATATATCTGTGGACTTCATGCATGGTTTGCCGAGATCATAGAAGGAAAACGATGCCATCCGGGTAATCGTTGATCGTTTGACTAAAGTGGCGCACTTCATCCAGAATAGGAAGGACGATTCTGTGGAGAAATTAGCAAAATTGTATGTGGATAATATTGTCCGACTGCATGGTGTGCCCCATAGCATCGTGACCAAGATGGGCGCTTCACGTCTAAAGTCTAGAGGTTGGTTCATCAACTGTTTGGTACTAAACTGAAGTTCAGCACGGCCTTTCATCAGCAAATGAATGATCAGACCGAGTGGGTGAACAAGACGATGGAGGACATGCTTCGTATGTGCGCCCTAGATTTCGGGAAAAAGTAGGAAGATCACTTGTATATGATCGAATTCGCTTACAACAACAGTTATCAATCAAGCATTCAAATGGCGCCCTTTGAGGCCTTTTATGGTAGAAAGTGTCGTACCCCATTGTCATGATTTGAGACGGGCGAGTCCAAGTTGTTTAAGCGGATGGAAGTTGAGGATGCAGGGAGTAGCTGTTGATAGCGTAGGATAGAAAGGATAAATATTACAACGCCAAGCACAGAAATATGGAGTTCGTCGTGGGCAATTGGGTTTACCTGAAGATCAAACCGTTCAAGGGCGTGCCTAGAATTCGACGATTGAAAAAGCTAAGTCCGAGATACCTTGGGCCGTTTAAGGTTTTGGAGCGTGTTAGTGAAGCCGTCTATCAATTAAAACTTTCAACGGAGCTTAGTGTTCTTCATGAAGTATTCCACATATCTGTGTTGCGGAAGGCGGTGCAAGAGCTCACGCAAGTTGTTGCGGCAGATCAGGTGTCGATTGATGTAGGATTGACAACGAAGGTCAAGCTCATTCGTATTGAAGATTCGGAAGTTAAGCAACTTCGCAATAAGTTTATCAGAATGGTTAAGGTCCGCTGGGACAACTGTGGCCGAAAAGAGCTATCTTGGGAGTGAGAACAAACTATGAGGATCGAGTTTCCCGAGCTTTTCGTTTAAGGTATACTTTCGTAGTATTAATTTTATTTTTTTTCCTGCAATGCATAATTTCGGGACGAAATTCTTAAAGTTGGGGAGATTTGTAACACCCCAAGATTTCTGAAGTAGGAAAAAGGGTTTTCTGGATGTTACAACCCGACGGTAGGGCTAACACCGGCGGTAGCTCCAGGTTAGTGGGCCAGAGGCGCCGAGAGCGTTGAGAGCGTTGAGTGAGGCGAGGTTACTCAACGCCTAGTCTACCGCGCGACAGTAGGTTGCTAGCCCGCGACGTTAGCCACTTTATTGGCCAAGTTCTCGGGAAGTTAGCGCCCTGTCACCAGTGGTAGGGTTACCGCATGCGGTAACTTGGCAATTTATTTGTCTAAGCACTCGGGTTTCTACCGCGTGGAGGTAGTAGCTATCGTGTGGCTGTAGCTGAAGAGGTCATGTCATAACCGTCGCTAGCTACCGCGAGGCGTTAACATCTTATCGTTTGGCGATAACGATTCTGTAATTGCATGGCCACGTGTCAACCTGTGATTGGAGGGCCTGCATGGTTGCACTCGAATCGAGTCGTTGAATTGAGGTACTACGCGGCAGTAGTTTGGGACCGCGCGGCGGTAGCTTTGTTTATATTCCTGGATCGGCCGTTTCACTTCATCTTCTTTGGATTTGGGACTTGGTCGGGTCTTTTGGAGGAGGAGCGGTAGCGCCGAAAGAGGGAGTTTACGCCGTCGTTCAAGATTCGTAGTTCAGATTCGTAAAACGAGTTCGGATCTACGGAGGCAAGGCCGAAGCGGTCAATTTCAACCGTCTAGATTTATCACATGGCGCCAAAGATGACTACAAGGGTAACGATCCTCTTCCTTGGACATGTGAAGTCCTTTGTTTGACATTTTTGGGTAGACGCCCCACAAGCACATGGACGTGGTTCTCCCAACGGGTAGATCCGTGTATCCCCGTAGTATTGCATTTAGATTCGGAATCGAAGAACAGAATAAACATGTTATGTGAAGCTCATCCAGACGAGTTGGTATGGATTATTGATGTTTATATATTTTGTATGCCAGAGAATACTCCGTGGTAAACACATAGATTTTGAAGTCCCGGGGTGTGCAGATGACTACGTTGAGAATATTGGGGGTAGTCTCCAGGAAAACACCAGAGAGGGGGAAGAATCGATAGTCTGTCCCCTACCGTGCGGCGGTAGTGCTACCGTCGGCGATAGCTTCCAGTAAGCTATGTGTTGTTTGTTAAGCCTGTCTCTGGGAGACCTGAGGGCTTTAATTTGATTGAACATGAGCTTAAATTGCTCATCTATTGAGGCCTGTCTCTTGGAGACCCTGGGGCCTATTTTATGGAGTGTGAGCTTAAATTGACCAGCTAAGGTAGCCATGAGAGCTAACCTAGGACCATAACGGGGTTATGAATCATACGGAAATGGGAAAGGGGATGCTGACCTGCGTCGTGGCTGACGCGCCTAACGAATTGAGAACGATAAATAGCTGAACTGTACCCACCCTAGTAGTTCGTCTTGGAGTAAGTCATACTATGGATTTGTAGATCATTATGACTTTGCTGGAGGCTAGGGCGTTGTCTTCGGCTTGGGTTCCAAAAGACTAGTAGCCCAAACGTTGTTGATCGTCGCAAAAGACGGTGGTGTGACCTATGAGGTCCTGTGCACAAAGAGTGTGCCCTGAGAGCACAGGGCGTTAGGCATTTGTGCCAATGTTTGTGGCGAATGGTGCTTAAGTTGCACATTTTGATTGCCATGTTGTTTATATGTTAATGCCTGTAGGGAAGGAGCACCACCACCCCGAGTGAGGGGTGGGGTCATTATAATTTGGTCAGCTAATGCTGACCGTTGTATTATTTGACATCGTTGCGGTGGATTGTTGCGTGCAGTTACAACCGAGCCAAGCGGGAAATAGCGGGTGTTGAAGCCAAAAATGACCGAAGCCAAAATTGACTTCCGTGGAGTTCGACCCTTGGGGAAAGGGGTGACCTCACACCTACTACACTCGGAAGAATGTCACGGACTTAAGACCTAAGAAGCTATGAACCGACCCTTAGCTCTAGCGCGGAGGTCCCACCTCACACCCAGAAGACCTTTGAGGTCTCCCCCTCCCTAGCCAATGCTTGAGCTAGGCGCCTTGGAGGAAAGCCAAAGAGACAATAGTGGTTAAGGAAAGAATGACAAGTCCCTCTCCAAGGCACCCCTAAGGGTCTATTTATAGTTTTTCCAAGTCTTAGGGGTAAAATGACCAAAACGCCCCTGGGGCCAAAATGCCTCCAGCCAATAGGAAACCTCCACACCGGGGGGCAAAGAGGGAAAAACCACCTCGAGGGTAAAAAGGTCCAAGGACGATACCACGCCAAACCACACCCCCCCCCCCCGGGCGGTCTCGCCCGGGGCTGGCCACGAGGCCGCGAGGCAGGGGCGAGAACCCGGCCCTGGGCCGGTCTCGCCCCGCCTGCTCTCGCCTAGCCGCGAGGCAGGGGCGAGAACCCGGCCCCGGGCCGGTCTCGCCCGCCTGCCCTCGCCTAGCCGCGAGGCAGGGGCGAGAACCCGGCCCCGGGCCGGTCTCGCCCCGCCTGCCCTCGCCTAGCCGCGAGGTAGGGGCGAGAACCCGGCCCCGGGCCGGTCTTGCCCCGCCTGCCCTCGCCTAGCCGCGAGGTAGGGGCGAGAACCCGGCCCCGGGCCGGTCTCGCCCCGCCTGCCCTCGCCTAGCCGCGAGGCAGGGGCGAGAACCCGGCCCCGGGCCGGTCTCGCCCCGCCTGCCCTCGCCTAGCCGCGAGGTAGGGGCGAGAACCCGGCCCCGGGCCGGTCTCGCCCCGCCTGCCCTCGCCTAGCCGCGAGGTAGGGGCGAGAACCCGGCCCCGGGCCGGTCTCGCCCCGCCTGCCCTCGCCTAGCCGCGAGGCAGGGGAGGTGCCTCCGGACTCCGACCGGTCCCGCAGCTTCCCCTCACGCCTACCCTGCTGGGACGGGTGCCTGCCTACTCGCCGCACCCGCCACTCGAAAAAGGGGGCAAGGGGGGAGGCCAATTTTTCCTCCCCCTACTAGTATATTTCCATGCTAGAGCCAAAATTGGCCACCAAGAGTCCAAAATATCCAAAAAGCTTAAAAGCTTAAAACTGGCTCTGCGCCTGCCGAAGGGACCTTACCCCGCGAATACGGGGTTGTACACAATCCCCGCTCTTTTCGAGGTTGGTACAAGCTCGGAAAGAAACGTCCAACCCAACGTATTCGCTGAATGTAGCGGGGTCTCGCGGTGTCGAAAGATTATGAGGCCTCTTCCGAGGGGCCAACCTGTCATGCCAGCTGATGAGAGCCTGGGTAGCGAGACCTCCTCAGGGTAAAAGGATCTAGCCTCCTGGGGGGTCAACCTGCCATGCCAGCTGATGAGAGCCTGGGTAGCGAGACCCCCTCAGGGTAAAAGGATCTGACCTGGCAGCGGAGCTAGAGGACTTAGCTCCCGCGAGAGATCAACCTGAATCCACCAGCTAGTGAGAGCCTGACAGCGGAATCATCTCGGAGCTAAGGGACTTGGCTCCCACGAGAGATCAACCTGAACCCACCAGCTAGTGAGAGCCTGGCAGCGGAATCATCTCGGAGCTAAGGGACTTGGCTCCCACGAGAGATCAACCTGAACCCACCAGCTAGTGAGAGCCTGGCAGCGGAATCATCTCGGAGCAAAAGGACTTAGCTCCCACGAGAGATCAACCTGAACCCACCAGCTAGTGAGAGTCTGGCAGCGGAATCATCTCGGAGCTAAGGGACTTGGCTCCCACGAGAGATCAACCTGAACCCACCAGCTAGTGAGAGCCTGGCAGCGGAATCATCTCGGAGCTAAGGGACTTGGCTCCCACGAGAGATCAACCTGAACCCACCAGCTAGTGAGAGCCTGGCAGCGGAATCATCTCGGAGCTAAGGGGCTTGGCTCCCACGAGAGATCAACCTGAACCCACCAGCTAGTGAGAGCCTGGCAGCGGAATCATCTCGGAGCTAAGGGGCTTGGCTCCCACGAGAGATCAACCTGAACCCACCAGCTAGTGAGAGCCTGGCAGCGGAATCATCTCGGAGCTAAGGGACTTGGCTCCCACGAGAGATCAACCTGAACCCACCAGCTAGTGAGAGCCTGGCAGCGGAATCATCTCGGAGCTAAGGGGCTTGGCTCCCACGAGAGATCAACCTGAACCCACCAGCTAGTGAGAGCCTGGCAGCGGAATCATCTCGGAGCAAAAGGACTTAGCTCCCACGAGAGATCAACCTGAACCCACCAGCTAGTGAGAGCCTGGCAGCGGAATCATCTCGGAGCTAAGGGACTTGGCTCCCACGAGAGATCAACCTGAACCCACCAGCTAGTGAGAGCCTGGCAGCGGAATCATCTCGGAGCAAAAGGACTTAGCTCCCACGAGAGATCAACCTGAACCCACCAGCTAGTGAGAGCCTGGCAGCGGAATCATCTCGGAGCTAAGGGACTTGGCTCCCACGAGAGATCAACCTGAACCCGCCAGCTAGTGAGAGCCTGGCAGCGGAATCATCTCGGAGCTAAGGAAAAATGAGCCACCCCCCGAAACACTCTCGACCCTGCCAGCTAGTGTGAGCCTGGTATGAGGAGATCCTCTCGGGGGTTGGGAGCTGGGCATGTCACCTAAGCTTTTTCAATTCCAACATCCTCTAACGGGGGAAAGAAGATGAGTTACATGACCCCCTCGACTCTACTGGTCGGGGGCTAGACTCCTTACAATAACTTAAACATAAAAAAAAAGATACATGACTCTGCCGAGGCGAGGCTTCTTCAGGGGACCTGGGCCTAGTGGTTGTCATCAGGTTCCATCCCACTGGCCACCTCAACCCTGCTCAGGCTCTCCATGATCTTCTCCATCTCCTCTGCCTTAGCCAACCAAGAGATGGTGTTGACTGCCGTGACGTAGCACTGCCTCGCCATCCTGGAGTCTCCCTTGATCCTGACCTGGATCCCATCTGAGTTGAACTTGAGACATTGGTGGAAGGATGAGGGCACGCACCGGAAGGCGCTGATGAGGGGCCTTCCAAAGATGGCATTGTAGCTGCTTGGAGCGTCAACAATGACGAACCTGCAGTTCCTTGAGGTCCCTCCCAACTTCACCTGGAGTCCGACTCCACCTTCCACCTCCTTTCTCTCCCCTGAGAATCCGAACAGAGGTCCATCCGACGCCACTATCCTCCTTGGCTCCACCTTCATCCCCTCGAACGCCTTCTTGAAAATGACGTTGACCGAGCTTCCGTTATCAATCAAAATCCGGGAGACGGTGAAGCCTTCGACGGCTGCTTGGATGACCAGGGCGTCGCAGAAGGGATCCTCATGCTCTGGCATATCCTTTGATGAGAAGGTGACCCTTTCCTCCGGGGGAGGGGTCTGGGATGTCGAGGCAACGCTCCGCCGATACATCACATGAAGACTTGCCTTCCGAGCGGCTTCGATCCCCACCCCCCCGTGGATCACAGCTATACCACCTCGGGGTCCTACATCGACCCGGTCCTCACACACATCATCACCCCCTCCTTGGGGTAGAGCTTCAATCCGCTCCGGCTGCTGCTGGGCTGGAGCTCTCGCCCCTCTCACTTCCAGGAACTCAGGGCAGGTAGCTGTTGCGTGCCCCTCCACCTGGTGGAAGTCACAGTACGGCAACTCTACCCTACCTCCCCCTCTCCCCTTGCGATTCCTCCTATCCCTTCGGCCAATCACCATCGCTTGCTGGGGTGGGGGCAGGAGTTGTCTTGGGGCTTGCCTCTGGAAGTTGAACCTCCCTTGGCCCCCATGATGGTTCCCTCCATCCTGAATGAGAGCCCTTCCTGGACCATGGGCAGGTCCTCCCTGCTGCCTCCAGCCTGGCTCCGGACCCTCCTGTCTCTGGAACCCTTGGGCTCTATGCTCCTCTCTCCTTCTCCCTTCATGATGCCTTGAGCCACCCTGCTCCTTCGACTCCACCTCTGTCAACTTTGCCAACTTCTTTACAAAGGCCGGGTTGGCTGCCTCCATGGCTATCTCCTCTGCCGCCCTTTCCATCAGCTCCTCAAAGGAAAGGGGGGCCTTCCGAGTCAAGCTCATCTTGAAGAACCCTTCGCGCAACCCCACCGTGAACGCCATCTGGAGGGCATACCCTGGCACCTCTTGGATGTCAAGGACCTCCTCCTGGAACCTGTCAACGTAGTGGGCTAGCGACTCCTCGGCCCTTTGCTTTAACAGGAAGAGGGACTCAGGACCCTTCTTCCTCTTCTTGGAGGTGGAGAAGCGAAGCTGAAAGCTCCGGCTCAAGTCTTCGAACCCGAAGATGGACCTCGGAGGGAGTTGATGGAACCAGTCCCTCGCCTTCTCCTTCAACGTGATCGCAAAGAGGCGACACTTGAAGGCATCCGTCATCGGCCTGATAGAGACGGCGTCCTCGAACCATTGCAGATGCTGGACGGGGTCATCCTTCCCGGTATAGTAAACCATGTCTGGCTCTCTGAACCCCTCGGGAACGGGAGCTGAGATGATCAACTCACTAAAGGGTGACCCCCTAAGGGGGGCTCTCGCCACCTCTACTCGCGCGACCTGCTCGCCAGGAGGGCTAGCTCTCGCCGGGCTAGGGAACAGCTCTCGGCCTGGGAGGTCTCGCTCAACCCCCTCTACCATCCTTTCCTTCCCAGGTCTCCTATCCGGCACACTTGCTTCTCCCCCTACTGGGGTGATCTCGCCTTGCCCCCTGGGAGCCAGCTCGCCGAGACCACTCTGGGTTAGCTCGCCGAGACCCCTGGGAGCTAGTCCCTGGGGGGTGGGGGTTAAGCTGTCAGCCCGAGGGGCAATGCTTCTAAGCATCCCCATGATGCCTTCGATGGAAGCCATGAACTCCTCCCTTCCTACAAAGGGTCCTGGGTTGGGGGAACCACCGAGATCATCACTACCTCCCTGATCTCCAGCCATGACACTCTCCCGAGATCTTCTGTGCTGGTCACTCTCCACGCTCACCGCACCAAAACTGTTGAAGCCAAAAATGACCGAAGCCAAAATTGACTTCCGTGGAGTTCGACCCTTGGGGAAAGGGGTGACCTCACACCTACTACACTCGGAAGAATGTCACGGACTTAAGACCTAAGAAGCTATGAACCGACCCTTAGCTCTAGCGCGGAGGTCCCACCTCACACCCAGAAGACCTTTGAGGTCTCCCCCTCCCTAGCCAATGCTTGAGCTAGGCGCCTTGGAGGAAAGCCAAAGAGACAATAGTGGTTAAGGAAAGAATGACAAGTCCCTCTCCAAGGCACCCCTAAGGGTCTATTTATAGTTTTTCCAAGTCTTAGGGGTAAAATGACCAAAACGCCCCTGGGGCCAAAATGCCTCCAGCCAATAGGAAACCTCCACACCGGGGGGCAAAGAGGGAAAAACCACCTCGAGGGTAAAAAGGTCCAAGGACGATACCACGCCAAACCACACCCCCCCCCCCCCCCGGGCGGTCTCGCCCGGGGCTGGCCACGAGGCCGCGAGGCAGGGGCGAGAACCCGGCCCTGGGCCGGTCTCGCCCCGCCTGCTCTCGCCTAGCCGCGAGGCAGGGGCGAGAACCCGGCCCCGGGCCGGTCTCGCCCCGCCTGCCCTCGCCTAGCCGCGAGGCAGGGGCGAGAACCCGGCCCCGGGCCGGTCTCGCCCCGCCTGCCCTCGCCTAGCCGCGAGGCAGGGGCGAGAACCCGGCCCCGGGCCGGTCTCGCCCCGCCTGCCCTCGCCTAGCCGCGAGGCAGGGGCGAGAACCCGGCCCCGGGCCGGTCTCGCCCCGCCTGCCCTCGCCTAGCCGCGAGGTAGGGGCGAGAACCCGGCCCCGGGCCGGTCTCGCCCCGCCTGCCCTCGCCTAGCCGCGAGGTAGGGGCGAGAACCCGGCCCCGGGCCGGTCTCGCCCCGCCTGCCCTCGCCTAGCCGCGAGGCAGGGGAGGTGCCTCCGGACTCCGACCGGTCCCGCAGCTTCCCCTCACGCCTACCCTGCTGGGACGGGTGCCTGCCTACTCGCCGCACCCGCCACTCGAAAAAGGGGGCAAGGGGGGAGGCCAATTTTTCCTCCCCCTACTAGTATATTTCCATGCTAGAGCCAAAATTGGCCACCAAGAGTCCAAAATATCCAAAAAGCTTAAAAGCTTAAAACTGGCTCTGCGCCTGCCGAAGGGACCTTACCCCGCGAATACGGGGTTGTACAGCGGGCTGGAGCCCAGGATTGCTAAGCTGACCCTGAAGGCCAAAGCGAATTACTCGTTTACTTTATAGTTCATGTGTGGTCAGCCTGCGTGCCGGAGTATGCAAGACAGTTTAATTTGAGTAAATATTGTAAGGCCAAACCTATTTTGTGTATTTTGGTTTAACATTTCTATTTGTTGTTAGTGGACATTCATATGGTTGGGTTCTAACAGTAACCTTTTAATTACTTCCGCTAGAATGCACTGTGTTAGGATGCGTTTTATGAATCATGGTTTCAATTTAGTAACTCCTTAGTCTGTCTGTGGTCTATGACGTCGGGCCCCGGCTGAACCTTCTGTTATATGATATGCGACGGATGAGGGTGTTACAGGGGTGCCCTCCTCAGTTCCCCTGAAGGCTTCTGGAATGTCCCGCTTCATGATCATTAGACACATGTTATCTGAAAGCTCACCTTTCAAAATTTCATTTTTCCTCAGCGGAACTATCATCTGAAGGAAATCCAGGAGATTCAGTCCTAAGCGCAAGATCTAGGTTCTTGCAACCAAGTACGATCATGATGCTTTCTTTCTAGTCTTTAAAATTAGTTCAATTGAACATTGAAATTGAGTTAATATTAAAAAAAATTGTAGTAATCGGGTTTTAAGCTGAATAAATAAGATAAAAAGAATTAATTTCATGACCATAAAATTAAATAACACACCATAATGCACAAATTAAATTTATTATTAAATAATGGGCTCCATCACAAGAGACCTAGCGGAACACCGATATTTAGTCTTTTGATAGAAATGTCGATTCCAAGTGATTCTCTTGGTATAGTAATCAAATACTGACAATAAGTTCTATCAAGCAGTAAGCCTTTCTTTGGATCGACATACTGCTCACATGGAGAATAAAATAATCGTCACGTATTTATTACTACATGTGTGTGCACAATTCGACAAAATATTAATCTTCTTTTGTGCTGATCAATATTCACATGAATTACACATTCACTGCAATATGAATAATGCTAAATTAAATTAATCTACGCAAGAGAGTCCACTTTGGCAGGATGTTGTTTCAATTAATTTATTTGGTAAAATTAGATATTTAATAATTATTGAATTACCATTTAATGAATTTAATTTTAAAGCTCAAATTTATTTAATAGGTGCAGGTACATAATTACAAAACTGACCCGTCGATTAAATTTAAATTTGACTATTCTATAGTAAACACGAACGTAAATGTGCGCGAGTGTAATTTCCCAAAAATAGAGTTTCATTAAATTTAATAAAATAATATCTTAAGTATCCAAAATAAAATATTATTTTATCCGAATATTATAATTAATTTACTCAAAAAAATAGATCGAACATAATATATTATTTTATAAATAATAATAATAATAATAATAATAATATTTTTTAACATATTTTATGTCGATTTAATCGCAAAATTATGCCCAAAATGACGAAATTCAAGTTACCATAAATCTATGAATTTAATTGAGCTTCATGTAATAATATAATATTTATTACCAAATTAATAATATATTTATTATTTATAGTAAAAATATATTTATGTTAATTCATCTCTTAATACATGGCTAAAATAAAAGGCCAAAAGAAATAAGAGAATAAAAAACACACAATCAAAGATAGCCAAAAATTGTCTCCAAAAGGCAGTCAAAATTTGATTTAAATAAACACAAATTTTGATTGCCAAAATTGCTCTGAATAAAAGTTAATTATGACATCAAATAATTTTACATAACACACAAATAAGGCAATAGAATGTACTCAATATTTGTTGCCAAAATAATAGAAATATTATTGGCAATAAATTTTAAATAAATTTAGGCACATTAACTATTATCAGTATAAATGTAATAAAATATGTCCACATAAGAATTGCCCAAAATTCAATTATTTTATGTCATAATAACACTCATATGAATGCCCAAATAAATCTCAAATTTGGAAAGTGAGCAACAAACTATAACAAAGCTATATATATATACATGCCAAAAAACTGTCAAAATCGGCATTCCAACCGTCTGTTCTAAAACAAAAAATTGTCAGATCGGGCATGAGCCTCCTGGCTGCCGCTGAACGCTGCTCCGGCGAAGAGACGCTGATTGTGCCACCGCCGCAAAAACATCCCTAGATCGCCGCCAGTGTTTGCGGCACCTTCGTAGCGATTCCCCACTGCGTAGTCGCTCGATTACGATGTTTAATCCAATCTCGTAGCTGAGTAATTACACAAAATAAAAATGAGAAAAAAGAAAAGAAAACACCAAAATCTGTCGAGAGAGAAGGAAGAAATCTGAGAACCACCAAAGAATCTCTGTGAAACGATATAGAGTGCCTCTGATATCACTTGTTCGGGAGAATCCGTAAACCATGACGGAGACGGATTCGCTCTATTCGAAACATCGAGATGAAAACTTGAGCGAAAACATACCTGAATCCATGAGGATGAATTATTGCGGTCACGAATCTTCTAAGTTTACAAGGTCCTGATGATCGAAGAAGACTCCTCCTTTTCCTCTTTATGCCCTCTCCAACAATGAGATGCTAGAACTAAATGAGAGTGATAATGATTTTTAATTTCATGTTTTGTGACCCGAGGAGCATAACCTATTTATAGCAAAATTTAATACGGTTGTTTTGCATTTAAGCATATCATATAAATATAAACGACTTCTGATATCCACATATTATTTGAACCGCTCATACAATATGAAACGTATTCAACCCGACTAATTAGATCACTTAAATTTAGGTCGATATTAATGATAGCCCAGTAATGCGCATAATTAACATATTTGAGCTACATGATTATTAGTTCTAACAAATAATGTTTCGTTTGGCGCGGTGTTTTCGTCCAGTGCGTTTTCCCCAAACGTGGCGCGACAAGCTTTTCTCATTTGTTTTCCGCCATTTTTTCGAACCGTCGACGTTTAGCTCCTGTGTAATTTTCCATGTCCCGAACCCCTGCCCCGCGCCACCAGTTTGCCACGTTTAGGGAGGAGGAAAGAAATCCCGCTGTGCCCGTTGATCTATTTCCTCCGGCGATCTGTGTAATGATGTGCCTGTGTAATTCCTCAGATGATCTGTTTCCGGCAGAGATAGAGAGCACCGAGAGCTGCATCGACGACCGATGAGGAAAAGAAAATGTCATCGGGGCATCGTCGTGTGGCCCAGTGAGGCGCTAGACTGGGATCACCGGGAAGTTGATGAGGATGAAGCCAATGACCATTAGAAGCAGACGAGGTGTCAAAAAAAAAGAACACATTAAAACAAGGCAAATCATTAGTGTATTTTCAGTAGGTTATCTTCACAATTGGGAAATGGAATCACCGTTGCCAGTGCCAGTGGAGGCCGGTGGCGGAGGCTGGAGTAAGATAGAAGCTGACTTTGAATGTGAATGTACAAGAGCATGACACCGAAGAACACACAAAGCTTCACAAGAGGAAGAACTGTCCCATTTCCTTTTTCTCCTAACTTGCAAGTTTATTTATCTCAGGCCTGTGGTTGAATAGGGAGCTGACTTTTCTGAAAAAGCTACTCAGATGCCTGCAGGGGATAAGAAATGGCCTAAAAAGGCGGTGCCTTCTACTTTCACACAAATGACAACAAAGCAGCACTTGTGCAATACAAAGAAGAGTCATTTCTTTCCTTTTTTTCTCTCTGTGCAGCCTTCATACACGACAAAATAAGCACAGACTACTGCCTACATAGACTTTTTCCAAAAACACGCCCGTGCACGTGCCCGGGCGTGTCTCAAGGTAGGTCCGCCTATGGTAGCAGGATAGGGATTGACGTTGAGTCGTAGGCGGCAGTGGACACAGGCAGTGAGCTTCCCGTAGAGCGAGGGTTGTTCTAGAGGAAGAAGACAACCCTACAGGGCGGAGACACGACGGAGGGGCTCAAATTTTTTTAATTTTCTATACTTAAGGCTATATTTGGTTCGGCGGTGGCGGGTGTATCCGGTGGGTCAAAATGCCACTTTGGAACTGGAGGGGGAGAGGTGGGGGTCGAAACTGAGCGGATCAGGGTCGTTTCCTCTTTGCTGCAGGTGCAAACGGAGCAAACGCCGACGACGGCCGTTTGTTTACCCGTCGTCCGGCAGCGTTTACTCCAAATGGAAGCGGCGAAACACCAAACCAAACGAAGTCTATGATATATTGTTTAAACATTACATTATATATATATATATATATATATATATATATATATATATATATATATATATATATATATATATATATAATTTAGAAAAAATAGATTAGAAAACAATAACAGATTAGAATAACTTTTTTTTAGCAAATTTTGTAATATATATATATATATATATATAAAATTAAAAAAAATTATATAATAAAAAAGATTTATAAAACTACCATTGGCGGAACCACATTGAGACACACCCGGGCACGTGCCCGGGTGGTATTTCTGAAAAAAATTTAGGTAGTCTTCCTAGGTCTCTATTCATATCACTGTCTCTATTTCTGATAAAGGTTTAGGTAGCCTTCCTAAATCTGTTCATATCTTTGTCCTTATTTATGAAAAAGCTTTAGGTAGCTTCCTAGCTCTGTTCATAGCTCTGTCCCTATTTATGAAAAATCTTCAAGATTTACTCCAATCCAGTGCAGAGTGAAATATTTACTCCAAAATAGTGTAGAATGGATCAACAGATAGGAAGCAGATCAAGAGCTCGGACGTAGCTAAAGCCTCTTTATTCTCCTCTTCTTACACCCCTTACAGCGATAGAGTTATCCCTTCTTTGATCCAATTGAAGCCAACCCCCACCATTGCTACTGCACTTCCGATTATGATGGTAGAATGGGGGAAGATTCACAGGAGTCAATAATGTTAATTTTTGAAATTATGATTTATTTACTTAAACTTAAAGTATTTAATTTAAGAATTCATATTTACTTTTTTTTTTGAAGTGTGCCCGGGTTGAAAAAAATTTCTAGTTCCGCCGCTAAACGACACTGCTATTTTGAACAGTTCTGCAAACACAAACTATCCAAACAGATCTTCATTTCCAGTAACAAGTTTCCAAAAACTCAATTTGCAAATATGCATTGACAATAGTTCATTTTACAATCACGACCGCTCTACCAAATGAAGCGTAAGTCCCCCAAACGGAGCCTTAGGCTATATTTGGTTCGACAGTGGCGGGTGCATCCGGTGGGTCGAAACGCCACTTTGGAACTGGAGGGGGAGAGGTGAGGGTCGAAACAAAGCGGATCGGAGCCGTTTCTTCCTTGTTGCGGGTGCAAATGGATCAAACGCCGCCGTCGGCCGTTTGTTTACCCGCCAACCAGCGACATTTGCTCCAAACAGAAGCGGCGAAACACCGAACCAAACGAAGCCTTAGCATATTTCTAATCCTTATTTTATCTGCAAATATTTAAAAAACAAGTTTGCACTTTGCAGATAATAATAGAAAAAGGGCGTTTATATTGGCAGCCCATGTATGGCTATTGACAGCCCAAAGATAATGACAGCCCAACAAATGACTATTGGCAGCCCGATGGATATCGACAGCCCAAAAATTAAGTTTTTTTAAAACAAATCATTGTTAATTACTAGATTAACTCAAAAAAACAGAGATAACAATTTATAGTCCTACAAAATAAACACAATCCAAAAAGTCATATAAACAATAATTTATATAAAATTCAATTAAACGCCCTATTTAAATGGTTATCCATACTCTTGATCTCCCCAAAATGAAGCTTTCCTGCAAAATCAAAGTTAACAATTAATTGTATATAAGATTCTCTTAAAAGGTTATGAACGATTTGTATACAAATATTGTTAGAGAGCATACCATTTTTGCATACTATTAAAACTTTATAAATTGATTCGAAAGTCGCACGTTATCTTCTAATCTGCATATGTAACATATTTAATATTATGTCAAGTGGTATATGTAATCAAAAAATAATAAGTGATTATATGGATACAATGATGATCTTACAGTCCCGTGATGAACGGTATGTCCCACTGTTCTGCAACATCCGTATGATATCTTGTCCAAACAGAGAATACCCGCGTCAGTGGGCATTCTTTGCTCAATCACAAATGTATACAATGATTTCCATTTATAAAACCAAGGTAAATAAGTTTTCGAGTCTCAGGAGAAGCTGAATGTAGTGGAAGGAAAGTGAACGGCTGCTCAAGTGATAAATGAACAAGTTGGACGTTGTAGAAAAATGCAATTACCAAACCCATGTCTGGCATCGTCAGCCACTTCTCTACTGGTGTCGGGAGCATTTGGCAATCTAAGGAGTTCAACAATTCAACCCTTCTAGCCATTCCAAATATGTTAGTACAGAGCACCTCATGCTGATTTATTTCTTGGCTAAGATCTTGACGTACATGATTCCAGTTATCGTTCATGTAAATTGTAGCACACTAATGACTCTATATCCGCAATGATTATCGCCCATCACATCAACAACATCTATGATATACGAAGAGATGTAAGACGACATTAGATTTTTGATTTTTTCTATAAAGTTGCCCGTTTTAGATCTCCATACCTTCCTTACCGCCTGTTTAATATTATTTTTTTTCCTATTTTTGGTCAAGCATCAAGACATGCTCAAAGTGTGAAGGATCCCTCTTTGTGGATTTGTAATCTTCCGATAATTTTTTTAAAACTACCTTTAGGACGACCTTTTGCCTTTGTAGGTATTTTGCGCTCCAATGTTTGACTAATTGGAGGGTTAACAGTCTCACAAATTTTGTTTTTCATTTCTTTCCGTTGAAATTCTGTAATGGTATTATACCTTTATAGTAATCCATCAAGCTCACTTTCTAGATCATGTGTGTCCGTCGTAGAGATATTATCCCTTGTAGTCTCGTTCAAACTTAAAACTCTCCAATGTTTATGAATCAATTCTAATGGAAAAGGTTTACATTGATTCAAGTATGTAATAAGTTTATGTGCACATGGTAGTCCAAGTGTAAACCGTGTCTTATGCCTACACAAATGTGGTTCCATACATGAATCTTTTAGTGAGAGCTCCTCTTTTTTAATGATCTCCAAAGCCGCTATGGAGACATTACCAATCATTTCAGAGCATAACAAACTCGTATAACCTGTACTAACTTTAATATGACTCTGTCCAAATATTTTTTTAATTTCTGTATGTTGTAGCATGTGCAAGTACAGTCGGGAATTTCAACATCCTACAAAGTAATATTTTGGACTCCAATGTTTGCGCTCGTGTTCCCCAAATGCAAGTACATATTAATCCAACATCCTACAAAGTACTCTTTATATGGATCTAACCAAGTGGACGTAACATATGCAAGTACAGCTGAGAATTTCACAACATAATCAGTAAGCATCTGTTTAAATCGCATGTTATACTCATTTTCAGTTTCTGAAACGACTAAATGTTGTCATATACCCAAAAAATCATCACAGTTCTTGCCAGATTTGAAAAATTTCTTGCAATGAACCAAAATATTTCTACTGATATGCACTCTACATAAGATATGCTTTGCTTGTGGGAAAGTAAACTTGATTGCATTTAACAAAGCAATCTCTCTATCGGTGACAAAAACATTTGGCAAAACATTTTCATTGAAAATATGCTTAAAACACTACAAAACCCATTTATAGACCTCTGTTTCATTTGGTAAAAAGACAAATGAAGAGAAGGAGGACTAATTTGTTGAAGTGATACCAACAATAAAAAGAAGCGACAATCTGTAACGATTGGTTTTGTATGTGCAATCAATCAAGAAAGTATTTGAAAACAAATTACTTAATTTAAATGCAGTTGGATGCGCAAAAAAATTACTCTCTAAGTGATTAGTGATGCAATCCACTGCATTATAACTTATATAACCAGCTTCACCAATGCACCTATACAAATATTGAATCGGAGCACTGCCCGCCAACTCATGTCTGTAAATTTTGGCTTTCTCATTGTAAATGGTTCTCATAGATGAATAATTTAAAGGATTTTTACTCTTCAATGTGGACAAGATTTTTCTCGGGTTAACCCCTGCATTATACAAGTCTTCAACTATTACGACCTCACTTTGGTCTAGTCTCCCGGCATATAGATGCGCCTCTAGATGAACCAACGTATGATTATGCACACCACACATAACATCAATTTTTCATTCATCTGAAGCTTCTCTACAACCTTTAATTGCAAATTTGCAACCACACCGTTTAGAACTAGATTTTCTCACATTTCTTTTAGTGAAACCCTTATTTTGACTTTCTCTAACAAATCAAGATTGATCACAACCAAGCAAAACTCTAGGTTTTGTCATTAATTCAATTTTACCAGTCATTGTGATGATTACTACTAAACCCAGTCCTTTACCAATTTGCCTCGCCCAAGCAACCATTTCCTCATTGCTACAAAATGTTCTATTTGTTACAAAATGTTCTCCTACATCAACAAAAGTTTTCTCGGTTTCATCTTCATACGCTACTAATTGCATTCATTCTTCAGACCATATCATGACCTAGCACCGTAATGGAAAAAATATTTCACAACACTAAATATACATTTGTAGGAAACAAATTGAAAACCATGAGTTCACAAAAAAAATTGAGGAAGAGGTTAGAAATTATACCATAAACTTCAAAGAATCGATCAACCAAATGCACCTAGTACGGGCTTCCAGAGGAGGTCGCCTGCCTCTACACAAATTGTTGTGGTGGTTGTTGGCGGCCGACGGCGATGAAACCCGACGCTAGGGCAGAAATCGGCGAAGGCACAAGGACGGTGGGAGGGAGAACGAGGAGGCGAGAGCTTCGAGACACCCCCCAAATGAGTTCGCCGGCCTGAATCGCTGCTTCTCCGGCAAAATGGGGTGGTTGGCGGCGAGAAATCGTGGGAGGCGGGCGAGGGTTACGGGAGCGGCGCAAGAGTCGGGAGATAGGTCGGGAGAGAAGATCTGAACCGGGAGGGAAAAAGGAGAAAACTAGGGTTTTAAATTGGACTGCTGTTATGAGGCATTGTTTAAGCGTTTTTTTTAAAATTTAGGGGCTGCCAATAGCCATATATGAGCTGCCAATATAAACATCTTAGAAAAACTCACGGGCCCAACGTCATCTGGCCGTACAGGTGGACGCCTTGAGTGAATCAGCCATTCAAATATTAATGATAAAATTAGGTGATTGTTAACCGCAACCTGTTATTGGCTAGTCGCACCCCAAAATCTGCTAATTTTTCGCGCCTTTTCAAAATAAGTCTTATACATGCAATTTCAGGAAAAGTGTTCAACACGAAAGTTGTAGATCTCGACGAGATCTACAATTTTCGTGTTGAACACTTTTCTTGAAATTGCATGTACAAGGTGTATTTCCGAAAGGCGTAAAATCTGAGCATATTTTCAAAGTACGCCTTGTACATGCATTTTTAGGAAAAGTGCTCAACACCAAAGTTGTAGATCTCGACGAGATCTACAACTTTCGTGTTGAGCACTTTTCGTAAAATTGTATGTACAAGACGTATTTTAAAAAGGTGCGAAAAATAATGAAATTTTGGGGTGTCATTAACAAATAACTGGTTTGCGGTTAACAATCACCTAAAATTAACGGATCAGATATTTCTATAGTGGCGGTCGCCCAAGGTATTGCCTTCGTGGGCGGCTTGCTGAAATCAGTTACCGATCGGACGGCTCAACGTTGCTGCACGACGGTAAGAGCATCTCCAACCGGCCTGCATTTCTCAGAAATGCAGGCCGGTTGCCCTCCAATGCATCGGCATTGGAGGCTGCAATTATGGAGGAGGCGGCATTTCCGCCTCCTCCTCCTCTAAATTTAGAGAACGAGGAGAGGAAATGTCGGCCCTCCATTTCCACTTTTTAAATATTTTTTTTATTTTTTTTATTTTAATTATATATTTATTATATTTAAGGAAAACGTATATTACACAATAACGTTCGTAGCCGCTAAAATATTATTTCAAACTTCACATATAATATACCAATAAATTTGTTTTTTCGAGACCTACAAAACGAGACTAATATTGCATACTTTCTAAATATTATTGATCATACAAATTGCTAGAGAACACGATTTACTAAATAAAATTGCACATACACCGAAATACATTCAAATTAAAATGCAGACAATTTTTCAAATTAGATTGTTTCATTACCATGTCGTGTCCACAGATGTTCGATCAGTGCATCTCGAAGTGCGAAATGTGCCGCCTTGTCTCTGATTTTTTTATGTCGATTTAGGAACTGCTGAAATCTTTCGACTTCACTTGTGTCCATCTCTTCAACATTCTGAGTTGGCGGCGGTGGAGAAATAACGATATCTTCATTTTCATCTCGCTCGTCCTCAATAATCATATTGTGCATTATAATGCAAGCAGTCATGATATCATGCAACATATTTTTATCCCAAAAACGGCAAGGCCCCTTAATAATTGCAAAGCGTGATTGGAGAACTCCAAATGCGCGTTCTACATCTTTTCGGCATGCCTCTTGCATCATTGCGAAGTGTTTTTTTTTTATCTTGTGTATGAGAAATGGTTTGAACTAGTGTTGACCATTTCAGATAGATACCGTCGGCTAAATAATAACCAACATCATAATTTTTACCCATTATTGTATAATTGGTAGGAGGCGTTATACCTTGGGTTAAGTTTGCAAATAAATTTGATGCCTGCAAGACATTAATATCATTGTTAGATCCAGGTAAGCCAAAATATGCATGCCATATCCACAGGTCGTATGATGCTACTGCCTCGAGAATGATTGTAGGTCCACCATGACGTCCTGAATATTGGCCTGCCCATGCCGTTGGGCAATTCTTCCATTGCCAATGCATACAATCTAGGCTTCCCAACATCCCTGGAAAACCTCGTTCTTCACCTTTCTGTAGTAATCTTGTTACATCATTTGCATTGGGAGATCTCAAATATTCATCTTTGTATAGTTGTACGATTGCCCTACAGAATCTTTTCAAGCATTGAATCACAGTAGACTCGCCAATTCGAATGTACTCATCGCAATTATCAGCTGATGTTTCGTATGCTAACATACGAAATGCTGCTGTAATTTTTTGTATTGTTGATAGTCCAGGCTTACCAACACCATCCTTCTTTTGAACAAAAAAATTGTCGTGCTCCTGCACTTCAGTAACAATGCGAAGGAAAAGATTTTTTCGCATTCGAAATCTTCGTCGAAAAAAAGTTTCCCCATATGTGGGGTGTTCGGAGAAGTAATCATTCCAAAGTCTAGTGTTGCCTTCAATCCTGCCCCGATTGATTACCATGTGGCCAGGTATTGAACCTCTGCGTCGCGGACGTGCATCTTCTTGAAGTTGAGCTGCGATTATGGCATTGTTAGAGGCATGCATGCGAGCTAAAACTTCATCTTCATTCTCCCAATTTTTAAGCTCTTCTTCCCACTTAAGAAGTATTTGTTCATCATCATCTGAAGATGATGAAGATCGCAAATGGGATGAACCTTCTCCATAGTTCATTTTTCTTAGAAGAAAAGAATGTTTTGAATGTATCATTGACTATCTTAAAAGGGCATTTATATAGCTCGCCAGCATTGGATGCCTTCTCCCAAGCATTGGATGCCTTCTCCACTCAAGCCTCTGTCTTGTCTTGTCAATCATGTCATCTCGTAACCCGAAGTCTTGTTTTTTCCCAGCATTGGATGCCTTCTCCCATGCATTGGATGCCTTCTCCACTCAAGTCTCTGCCTTGTCTTGTCAATCATGTCATCTCGTAACCCGAAGTCTTGTTTTTTCCCAGCATTTGATGCCTTCTCCCATGCATTGGATGCCTTCTCCACTCAAGCCTCTGTCTTGTCTTGTCAATCCTGTCATCTCGTAACCCGAAGTCTTGTTTTTTCCCAGCATTGGATGCCTTCTCCCATGCATTGGATGCCTTCTCCACTCAAGCCTCTGTCTTGTCTTTGTTGGGTTTTGTGGCACACTTCTGGTCCTCTTGTTTCTCACACCGGGTTTGCCCACGTGAGCTTTGAAGAATCGAAGTGTGATCCCCCTTCGACATCTCCGGGACCGACGACAGCGGGGGTCCGGGGGCGGCAGCCCCCGGCGGAGGTCCCGCTGTCCGGACAGCGGGCAGGGGTCCAGGGGACAGCGTCCCCGGTGGGGGCTCGGGGGCAACGCCCCCGGACCAAATTTTTTGGGGAGATGTTTTCTCCAGTCGTCGAACTGGGTTCGACGATCGTCGAACCCAGCTCGACGATCGTCGAACCCAGCCCGACGTCGAACGTCGAACCCAGCTCGACGTCCGACGCGCCGAACCCAGCTCGACGTTCAGCCGAGCTCGACGATCGTCGACCGTCGTTCGACGTTCGGCCGAGCTCGACGTTCGGCCGAGCTCGACGATCGTCGAGCGCCGTTCGACGTTCGGCCGAGCTCGACGATCGGTCGAGCTCGACGATCGTCGACCACCGTTCGACGTTCGGTCGAGCTCGACGATCTGTTATGCTGAAGCCTATTTAAGGCGTTTTCTCCCAAGCATTGGATGTCTTCTCCACTCAAGCCTCTGTCTTGTCTTGTCAATCATGTCATCTCATAATCCGGAGCCTTATTTTTTCCCAGCATTGGATGTCTTCTCCCAAGCATTGGATGTCTTCTCCACTCAAGCTTCTGTCTTGTTTTGTCAATCCTGTCATCTCATAATCCAGAGCCTTGTTTTTTCCCAGCATTGGATGCCTTCTCCCAAGCATTAGATGCCTTCTCCACTCAAGCCTCTCTTTTTCATAAGTACCCATTCTAGCACTCTCTATAAGTACCCATTGCAGAAGTCAAGTTCTCATCACTCTATCCCCAAAACCAAGAACTCTCTAATTTCTTTCCTCGTCATCATGTCATCTATTCGTGGCCAAGCATTCTCCCCAAAAGAAGATCAAGCACTATGTTATGCTTGGCTTGAGGTTTCGGAAGACCCCGTTATGGGGAGTAATCAGAAAGAACAAAGAATGTGGGAAAGAATTTCAACCATCTTTCACAATACAAGACCTCAAACTTGCGTAGGACAGAGAACCCCAAAATCTCTTTCTTGTCGTTGGTCCCTTTTGGCAAGTAAAACAAGCAAATTCCGAGGATGTATTCGGCAGATAGAGCAACGAAACCCTAGCGGTGCTTCTGAACTTGATATTGTAAGAATTTTTTAGAATTTAAATGCATAAATATCTTAATTAATGTGTGATTAAAGTAATTTTTTTTATAGCTCAATGAAGCCAAAATGTTATATGCCTCTGATTCAAAAGAGAAGAAAGGCTTCATGTTTGAGCATGTTTGGCATATCTTAAAAAACACAGAGAAGTGGATGGAAACGTCAGGGTCTACAAAAAATAAGAACTCTCCAAATATTAACATGTCACAAACATTAAGTTCTAACACTCCCAGTCAAGGGAGAGGAATAGACTTAAATTCAGATAACAATAACATGAATCTTGGTAGTACTGGGGATGAAGAATCTCCAATCTCAACTTCCAATAAACGACCAACTGGGAGAAAGCAAGAAAAGGAGAGGAGGAGACAATTGAGTGGTAAGGGTTATGATATTGAGACTCATACTAAAAAAACGAAGAAATCTTAGATGTTTTAAAGAGAGGGCAAGAACAACGAGCAAACGATATGTCTGCTATCCAAGAGCTCATGAGAATGAAGGCAGAAAATCAAAAAAGAAAACTAGATCTACAGAGCGCTAAACAAGATCACGATATCATGATGATAGATTTGGATAACATCAAAGGAACTCCAGAACGACAGTATTTTCGACAAAAAAAATAAGAAATTATGAATAGAAATATTATAAAACCATTATTTGGAGGATCTTCATCACTCGAAGGAACTGAATATGGAGGTGGCGTATACGGAGGTAGTGGTTACGGTGGAAGCCAATATAGAGGAAGCCAATATGGAGCACCTCAATTTGTAAGAGGTCAACTTGGAGGAAGCCAGTGTGGAGGAAGCCAGTATGGAGGAGATCGACATGAAGGACCTCGATATGGAGGGCCTCAATTTGGAGGACCTCCATTTGGAGGAGGTCAACATGAAGGAAGTCAGTACGGAGGAAGCCAGTATGAAAGAGACCGACATGGAGGACCTCCATTTGGAGGGCCTCAATTTGGAGGACCTCCATTTGGAGGAAATCAGTACCGAGAAAGCCAATACCGAGAAAACCAGTACGACGGAAGCCAATTTGAAGGACATCAGTTCGGAGGAGACCAGCAGGGAGGAAGCCAGTATGGAGGAAGCGACTACAACATACCAAGGTATGGAGGAGAACAACAGGGGGATAGCGCGCGCGGAAATCGTATCGAACCCAGTGATGACCTCCCAGATTTTTAGTTTAAATTTCAAATGTAATATTTTAATTTTGAAATATGTAATGCTTATTTTATTTTTATAATGTAATGCTTATTTTAATTTGGCAAGCTAATTATTATTATTTATATAAATTATTATTTATATTAATTATTAATTATAATAAATAAAAATATAAAAAAACGTGGAGCTGAGCTCGACGTTCGTCGAGCTCAGGAAAAACGTCGAGCTCAGCTCGGGAAAAACGTCGAGCTCAGCTCGGGAAAAACGTCGAGCTCAGCTCGACGTTTTTATTGAAATATAAATTTTTTATTTTTTTATTTTAATTATTATATATATTTATTTATACATATAAATATGTAATTTATATAAATATATTTTGGCATTAATAAATGTATATTTATTTATACATATAATATTAAAAAATTCAATGTTCTTCAAATATGGAGAACATGGTTGGAGTTGGTTCTCCATGTTCTTCATATTTGGAGAACACAGTAGCACTGCAATCTCCATATTTGGAGAATATAGAGATCTCCCGTTGGAGATGCTCTAAGAGATGTACGCCCTTCCCTTACAGAAACAAGTACACAGGACTGGCTGCTCTTTAGCTTTTTAAATCCGCACACATTCCCCCCACTCTTCCTCCCAGTGTGTGTGAAGCTGCAGGACGGAGGCTTGCTAAAGGGTTTTCTACTCTGCTCTTCGCCGTCTCCGACGTTTCCGGCACTGTAGACGATGGCCGAGAAGAGCATTGCCGACTCCGGTGACCATCTCCCAATAGACGCTCCTCACCATCCGACCCTTAAAGGTCACCTGCATCTGTTTCTCTCCCTTCTTAACCCATTCCTTGTCGAGTCTGTTTTCGTCCTCTTCATCGGGTATACATTCCATTATATTTCGCTGCTTTCCAAGAGTCGGGCGCGGCCATGCTACTGTTCCAGCTGTTGAATCTTTACACTTCTTTAGGGTTTTACATCGTTTCCGGAAACGGCCTGCCGGTGTTTTTTCTTATTTGGCGCCCTTCCATTGTGTCGCCTCGGGAAGAATGAGGCACCAACCGGTCACATTTCCTAGTTTGTAATGAGTTATTCTCGTCTGTCGATGAGGTTTTACATGGGTTTTACGATTTCTGTTCTAGGTCTCTTTTAAATTTGTTAATGGGATTATATAGATAGATAGATAGATAGGCAGATTTATTTTAGGTTTTACTATTCTAACTGGTTCATCATTGGGATACTCCACATTCATTGCATTAACTCCCTGTTTTGTTGTTCCATTCTGAATTTAATTAACCATTTTTCTCACCTGCCATTCCATTGACAAATTTATGAGTTTATGTTTGACGTCATCCCATCCTGTTCTTGGTAACTTTTGAGAACTTAATAAATTTAAAGATTAACATGAAGAGTTATATAGAAGTCTTGCTGAACTGTCTGCATTTTGTGGGATGTCATGATTTTATTTGACTTAGATTTTTTTCCCCTCGGTCATACTGTGATTTTTTTACTATATATATGTTGTGTCCTTGCTAAATCTATTTCAGTATTTCACTAATAGTGCAAAATTTCGATGAACGAGCAAAAATTTGCCAAGGTTTATGGTCAGTTATGCGTTATTGCTGAGCAATATCTTGCAGCTTCTCTTGTCACGATATTATTTTTTAGTCAGTGTTCTTCATCAGGTTGTAATGCCAAACAATCTATTGCAATGACGAATGATACGCCCTTTCTTTTTCAAAGTGTGTGAAATATTTAATATGCACCACAATCTTTCCCTCCTATTCACCCTTGACATGCAGAGCAATGATGCAGATGTGTTGTTCTAGTGAAATGTGTGTATGCTTTGACAGAGTTTGTGCAAAGGAGACTGCGCTGGCCACATTGGGGATGATGCACACGACATTCAGGTGGACTCCTTTGTTGCGCAGAGTGAGTAAAACCCTGCGACTGGGATGATCACTAATAAGTTCTGCATCGGAGACGATGCGTACAATGTTGTGAAGTAGGGTGCGATGGGGAGGCGTGGGTTGATTGTGTGTGGCTTTGACATTCTCGCCGAGTTTTGCGGCGTCAGTGGTTTAAGTTAGGTGCGGGAAGTAGGGAGACCAGAGATTAAGCTTTTGGCGTTGGAATGGAGGAGGTTCACTGAATGACGAAACTGAAGACATCCTCGCTAATTTAGACACTCCTGCAAAGAAGGGAGAGCAATGGGAATGACAATTTAAGGAGGGAGATACAAGATGAGAGGGATGAAGGGCTGAAGGGGACATGTTTTTAAACCATGTAGACGTGGTGGTGGGAATCAGATAAAAAGAGTTGCGGGGTTGTTTTTAAAGAAAGTTGGCGATGGTTGCGAAGACGCATATATGAGAAGATGTTTGTGCCAAGGCTAGAGGTGGGGTGGATTGCAGAGGTTTCAGAATAAATTCCTCTCGTGTGCGGAGGATGATCGATGTTGATCAGTTTTGGTATGGTTGTGTAGGTTAACGATATCTGGGTGATGAGTGATCAACATATTAGTAGGTGAGTAGAATCAGTGACATGCGTTGATTATATGCATGATTAGGATATTCAAAATTGAAGTGAGCTCAAAAATTGGTTAGGGAGAGTCTTGAGGTCCATGTGGGACACTGAAGTATGGAGCGAACATGAGTGGTGGCAAACCTATTTTTTTGGAAATGTTAAGTAGATGGATGGCTAATTGATCGGTTGCTATGGGTGATGGAGTCAAGGTCGGCTGTGCGGGAATGAGAAAAATAGGGCATGCTCAATCCTGGAGGTGGATTTGTTATGTTGAACAATTTCTTTACCTTAAGAGTGTTTCCATGTTAGAATAGGCTATGGGATGGTGGCTTCGTAAGCTATGGGATGTTCGCTTTCGGTCTGGTGAGCATAGTATGGATGAGCGGTGAGGGTGAGTTTACTTCTTAGGGCTTAACATAGAAACAACCCTGAACGAAAGAGCGAAAGTGTTTTCTGGCAAGGTAGGGGAGCAACTGGAGGTCAAATACATCGATGGTAAAGATACGAGGCAATACAAAATAAAGAGCTAAATTTAGCAATATCATTCATGAGAAGTTTGAGCTATTACAATGATTCTATATATACTAGTACTCTTAAATACATTTACAATAATACCCTCAACAACATTTTCATTAATAACTTTACAGTTGGGCATAAAAAATGCACTTCATTAGGTTGAGCTAATATATTAAGCTTTGTTAGAAGATGCTGGCATCTGATATTACTTCCTTACAGGCATATGAGAACACCGTGTTAAGAATACCAATTTCATGGCTTTATACTTGACTTAAGATTTCTTCGTAATAATTTAGATGACTTACTGACGTAGGACGGATGTGACTAAATTGCATGTCGACTCTATGAATGCTTGATTAAATTAGACACAAATCCTACAACTAATAATTGAAATTATAAATAATATAACACAACAATCACAATCAAATAGTAAGTAAAGTTTCTATGAAGGGAACAAATAATGTATTGCACATGCAGTGTGCTAGAAACAGTGAATTACAAATAATGTATTGACACAGATTACAAACTAACATTTTCAAAACAGTGAATTCACACAGGATTCAACATAAAGAAATGATAATCAAGCAATGAACTGACAATAATCACAGGATTGAAGCCCCAATGGAGATTTGATGGGATGTCAGTGGCCAGAGACTCAACAAAAGACTAAATCTGGACTGTAGGAGGGGAATCAGAGGATTGGACGGGGTTGTTGGATTGCTGGTTGATGTTTTTTGTGGGTTGTTGGATTGCTGGTTAATGTTGCGGTTGGATGCATTTGCTAGTTGGAGTGTGGGCTGATTTGGGAGTGAACGTCGGCTGAATTGCATTAATTTGGAACTTGGGATGCTGGATGGATGTTCCAGGGGCTAGAATGGTTCCTGGACAGCCTTTGGATGGCAAAAGAGGAAGTGGAGGGGTTTGGATGCCTGCTGGGAGAGATTTGGCAGGCTGGGAAGCGGCTCCCGGGGCTGTAGAGGGGAATGGTGGGTCTGGGAAGCAAAAGTGAGGGTTGAAATTGTTCTCGAATTTTATTGTTGGGCTGGGATAGGGAGTTAATTTGAGTAATCGACTGTTTGGAGAGTTAGTGGAAGTGGGATTTTAGTTGGCAGTTGGAATAGGTATGGAGGTGTTTCATCTGAGGCGATGAGTGTGATTTTAGGGGTTTAAGGCTAGATTTTTGGAGTTATGAATGGGAAGGTGGGTTAGTGGGGAGGTGGCTTGGGAGTTATGGATTAATGGAGTGAAGGGGTGGCCGATGGTGGTCATGATCACTGAAAAATTGAAATTGATGGGATTTGAGGTGTTGGTGGTTGTGGTGGATTTTTTTGGGAGGAGGCGGGCTTGCAAGTGGCCGATTAGGGGTATGGAAGGGGAGAAGGGGTGCTTGACCAGTGGTATGGAGGGGGAGAAGGGTTGCCCGACTAGTGGTATGGAAGGGGAAAATAGGTGGTCAGCTAGATGGAGAGAGTAGGAGGGGTAAATTCCAAGCTTCACACTTGGATTCTGGCTTCGACATCAGGTGATTAAAAAAGGGAACTTCTCACTCAACTTTCAATGCCCTATAAATGAGTCTTATATCTCTATTTATAGCTAAGGGGCCATGACGATTCTCAATTTCATGAAAATAAAAGTAAAAAAAAAACTAAAAATCATGGTTTATCGATCCCCATAAAATGGATGGCTACGATCGTCATGCAAGCTGCATCAATTTCCCCCACTTTAAAAACGTTCATCTCCATGAATAAAGATGAATGTGCTCTTGTCTGAAAGCGATGTGAATCCATCTAGCTCTAATGGTGTCTTGATCTAATGGGCCGGGCTCGAGGATACTACTGTTGCGGGTGCTGAAGATAGTTTTGTTGAAGCTGATGTCGATGATGCTAACGAAGCTAACAAAGGTGTTGAAAAATGGGGCTACTACTATAGGGGATGGTGCTGAAAGTGTCAGAGTAAAGTAGAGGAAGTCAGTACTAATGACGGTACTGATGATGGTTTTATTGCTGTTTTCGATGCCAAGAATGGTGTTGATGTTTATATTGGCGCTAAGAATGATTTTGACATGGGTATCCGTGTCGATGGTGCTAGGAGTGGTGTTGGTGATACTATCGAAGACTGGGTGGTAAGAGGAGGCAGATAGTGGAGACAATGGAAGGTGATGGGCTTATGCCATCACATGACTCATCAAATGTGATAAACTCTTTAATGTTGAATACAAATGAAATTCTCATATTCTAAGTAATATTAAATTTGTAAGCATTTGCCCCAATTCTCCCCATGAATGTATAACGTTTCATTCGCCTTGCATTTAATTTCCCCACAGTTCATTGCGGGAACCTCGAAGCATGTATATAAATCATAACTATTCATCTTCTTGGAAACTTTGTGTTATCCTGTGATTATAAGCATACAATTTATAAATTTCATTATTGCAAGTAATTCTACGCGGATAAAATCATGCATGCCATGCAATGCCAATAAATGATGGTCGACAGACTCAACAGATTTCCTATGCAGAGGCTCTACATGACTACAATCCTCAAGGTAGATGGGTACATGAACAAGGTTTAGTGGGTGGTGTGTAGAGAAAACATCGCGAGTGTGGCGGTCATTTAAACAATCACCCTAGGTATCAACACTAATGATGATGGAATATACCACTGATAGCACTCTCACTCTTAACTGATTCATGGATAGAGGGCGCGTTCCTAATGAGTGGTTCGGAAGTGTGTAGGGAAATTCGTCATGAATGGGACAATAACCCAAACAAATGTCTAAGATACTGACACTATAAGTCAACATTCAAATGAGTCCAATGTCTTTAAAGATGGACAACTCACATAGTGGCTCACTAGGTAGGATATAAAAAACCTCATAGCATGTGCAATAGGTAATATGATAAGTTTTCGATAAATCATGAATGCGCTCCAGTGTGAGAAAGGAGGGCCCTATGTGCACAATATTAGACTTCACATCCTTGGGGATGAGTAGGTACCGTACGCTATATGCTAATGTCACTCTTAGGAACATTGATGATCATCACACAGTTAAATTTTTCGGTTTGTGCTTTTGGGTCAGGTGTAGACTCATTCTCACTACCCAAATGCGAATTCTTTGCAACATTGGGCTGTGGAAGGACTCATACTGGGGAGGTTAGGGTGGAAATTCACTTGACTAACTCTAGTGGATCTCAAGGGCTGTTCGCAGTGGAGGCCAAGCTGAAATATCTACTTGGCAGAATCTAATTGATGGTCAATCAGTGCTACATAGATCGTTGATTAAAGTCCGGAACGGAATCTAGTAGTGGCTGCGATTGAATCATCATGAATGTCACTCCTCACCACTACTTGTCAAAATAATCTATATACTAATCAACATAAATGGATTCTTGCTGGAGAGTAAATACTTGCTTGAGGAGACAACTTTTATATGGTATCAATAAATACCTGGGAGAGTAAACACTTGCTCGAGGAGATAACTTTTATATGGTATCAAATAAATACCTGTGATACAATCTCCATTTCATCTCCACACAACCAGTGATGGGGCGAAGACGATCTCGCACAAGTGTCCTCTCAATGCTCTCTGATACGATCTCCGAGAGGAACCCGGAGAGGGGAAGGGACGTCGGAGGTGAGGAAGAAGAAGAGGATTAGGGTTGAGAGGAAATCCTTAGCGAGGAACCCTACTTTTCATTCATCAAGCATAATGAAAAGGGAGTACACCACCACACCTTATAGGCGCGGGGTGCGAATAACAAATGCGAGTAAAATAAAAGCATACATAACATAATATGAAATAATCACACCGTCGTCATGTATTCGATCTCTCCTCCTCCAGACGGACCCGTCGTCGCCTTCCTCTGCCTATAGACCCGCCAAGGCGTCTAGTCAATGTGCGGGTTTGTAACAATACCACTGTTTGGAAAATATGTCTTGTCCTCAAGGCAGTAGTTAGCCAATTGGCAGCGAAAGTCATCCCGAGGAAGCCATGTAGCATCAGAGTCAGGGTGATTTTCCCAAGCGACCAAAATTTCCTCCGATGTGGGGCCTCCCAGCAAAAGGCAGCTGGCGATTGAGTATCTTGGCTGGGTAGTACGGTGCCTCGCCGACGAGATCGACGTCGGCCAGAATGTGGTCTGCGGTGGCGTGGTTGCCCACCACATGACGCAGCTGAGAACGTGGAAGACTAGGTGTATGCGGTTCTCGACGGGGAGGCGTAGGCGATAGGCGACTGCACCGATACGCGTCAGTATCTCAAATGGGCTAAAGAACCGCGGGGCTAGCTTCGGGCAGGGCCTTTGGGCCACATACAACTAGAGGTAAGGGTGCAATTTGATGAACACCTTCTCCCCCACCTGAAAGGAGAGGTCGCGTCGCTTCCCGTTCACAAATAAGGACATCTTCTGTTGGTCCCGTAAGAGATGATGCTTCAGGTGGTTCAGGATGGTGTCACGGTCCTATAGGGCGGTGGTCAAACTCTCGACTTGGCACTCTCCCAACAGATTGTGGAGAACGGAGGGCGGCGGCCGGCCATAGACAACCTCAAACGAGGTGGTACCTTCTACGTTGTGGTAGGCAGTGTTGTAAGAGTACTTGGCCCAACAAAGCCACTTGACCCATTCGCGGGGTTGCTCCCCCACAAAACAGCGGAGGTACGTCTCCAAACAACAGTTGAGGACCTCAGACTGACCGTCCGTCTGCGGGTGATAAGCAGTGCTCATGCAAAGGCGAGTCCCCTGTAGCCGGAAGAGTGTGGTCCAGAAGGTGCTCAATCAAGAAGAGCATATCACGATCGACGGCTAGAAAGGCCACCTCGTACTTGGCCTTCTGGTAAACCAAACAGGCGGTCACAAATGTCTTGACCTGTCGAAGCATGTGAGGCCAGTAGAGAGAGGCCGCTAGATGGGAGTAGGTACGGAAGGCCCTGGCATGCCCTCCAGAGAGCGAAGCGTGAAACTCGACGAGGCAGGGAATGCTCGAAGAAGAGGGTGCTAGAGCCAGGCGGCCCTTGAAGAACAGGCGATCCCCTACAAGCGAGTATGGAGGATGGGTGGAGGCGTCCGCGATGAGCGCCGTCCGAATCCTTGATAAAATAGGGTCGGCCACAAGCTCGTGCTGAATGGTCGTCGCGTCTTCCCATACTGGTTGAGGATAGTCATGTTCTCCGGCGACTGACTCTGCCGATAGAGGGCATCGACTGCTCGGTTTGTCCTCCCTGGGCGGAACTCGATGGTGAAGTCATAGTCCAGGAGTTTGACCACCCACACCTGTTGGGCAAGTGTTGCGATCTTCTGTTGGAGTAGGTAGCGGAGGCTGTGGTGGTCGGTGCGAACCACGAAGGGGCGGCCCAGCAGATATGGGCGCCAATGTTGAACGGCGAGAACGAGGCCCATGAGCTCGTTCTTAGTCGCGGAGTGGTTGCGGACCATGCTGGAGAAGGCGTGACTGAAGTAGGCTATCAACCGTCCGACCTGTATGAGTATGGCTCCCACCACGGAGCCCGATGCGTCACACTCCACTAGGAATGACAGAGAGAAATCTGGCATGGCAAGCACCGGCCCACAGACTAGGGCTTGCTGAAGGGCAATAAAGGCGGCGGCGGCTACGACCGTCCACTGAAAGGGGCCCTTCTCCGACTTCTTCAGGAGCCGCGAAAGTGGCCGAGCTAGAGCTTCGTACCCTTGGATGAAGCGGTGATAGTATCCCGTCAAGCCGAGGAATCCCCAGATATCCCACAGAGATGTAGGAGTCGACCAATGCAGGACCACCGCAATCTTCTTCTTGTCTGTGGCGACCCCCCAGGCTGAGATGGTGTGGCCAATGTAGCTCACTTCCGACGCCCCAAAGGAGCACTTCTTCGGGTGGAGCTTGAGGTGATGGCGCCGTATAGTAGTCAGAGTGAGGCGGACGTGTTGGAGATGATCCTGCCAGGAAAAACTATATACCAAAATGTCATAAAAAAACGATAACGTGTCGACGAAGTACCGCCCGAAAAATGTCGCTCATCGTCGCCTGGAAGGTGGCTGGTGCGTTGGTTAGTTCGAAGGGCTTGACCAATAACTCATAGTGGTTGTTGTGTGTCCGGGAGACGGTCTTGGCGATGTCCTCCAATCGTACCAGATTTGGTGGTAGCCGGCTCGGAGGTCCAGCTTGGTGAAGAATACTGTGTCGTGGAGCTCATCCAAAAGCTCCTGAATAATCAGGATCGGGTACCTGTTCGGAATGGTGACCTTGTTGAGCTTCCGTTAGTCCATGAAGAACTGTCAGCTACTGTCCTTCTTTCGGATCAGGAGGACCGGACTGGAGAAAGAGCTTACACTGGGGAAGATGAGGCCCCCCAACAACATCTCACAGACCAACCACTCGATCTCGTCCTTCTGTACATGGTCGTAGCGGTAAGGGCGAACCGACCCCGTCGCAACGCCAGACTGGAGGGGAATGGAGCAATCTGTCGGACGAGCTGGAGGGAGGCCGGTCAGGGCCTCAAAATGTCGTCGAACTCTGCGAGTAATGCCTGAAGGTGGGCCGAGTGTGAAGGAGGCGGCGGTGCTGAAGCAGAGAGCGACCAAAGCAAGGCGAAAAAATCGACGTCGGCGGTCCGCTGAATCGTACCGGCAGAGACCGGAGAGCTAAGTAGAGCGAAGTCGTCCACTAGGCGGCATGTATGGCCCTCCCGAAGGAACTTCATAGTCATACTCTCCTAGTTGACCCGCACTTCGCCCAGCGTGCGTAGCCAAGTCACTCCCAGAATGACGTCAATACCACCGAGCCCGAAGGCGTTGAAGTCTGCGGTCACCGGGCAGGACCCCACCGTTAGGGAGAGAGCTGTGCAACTCCCGAGGGTCGGCCGACGACGCCCATCGCCCAAACAGACTGTAATGTCAGGAGTGGAAACCAAGATAAGGTGAAGCTGATGTGCTAACTGGGCGGAGAGGAAGTTGTAGCTCGCATCACTGTCCACCAAGACCACAATGGAGCGATCATGCAACGTCCCTGCTAGCTTCATGGTCTGCGGCCCCAAAATGCCGCCCATCGAGAAACAGGGTAGCTCTAAGTGGTGAAAAGTGGGCGTGGCGGTGTCCTCCGCGCCATCACCATCGGAGAGCTCGAGCGCCTCGAAGTCCTCCAAGGTGACCTCTAGGTCGAAGTCATCAATGATGGCGTAGAACTCCTTGTCAGAGCACACATGCGTAGGTGAGTGAGGCTGACAGCATCAGAAACATAGGCCATTGCCGCGACATTCGTTGTAGGTACTGTTGGAGATACGCCGGGGAACCACTGGTCGGCCGGGCCGGTCTCCCCCGGGGGGCGGCCGCGACAGGGCTGTCAACGGAGGTGGCCGCCAGGCCGGCCGAGCCGGGTGGTAACTGGCTGCAGGCGTAGGCGCCCTGGGGGAGAGGTCGGCCTTTACTAGACGCGCCATGTCAAGGGCGTCTGAGACTATGCGGGGATGATGCGTGCGGAGCCGGGAGTGGATATGGGGTAGTAGCCCCTGCTTGAAAGAGCCGAGGTAATGGTCGGGTGGCAAGCCTGGAACATGAGTGACCAAGGCTATAAACTCGTCAATGTAGTCGTCTAGGCTGGCCTATCTGGTGGACGCCGCATAGCCGCTCATTTGCAAAAGAGCCAAAGTAGCGGGTGCCGTACTGCCGGATCGTTTCCTGTTTCAGCTCGGAACAGGAGAGGCTCGGGTTGGATTGGCGGAGCCACCAAACCCAATGGAGGGCCGAGCCGTCCAGGCCAACCACCACCGTAGAAACCTTTTCATGCTCTGATGTGTAGTTGAGATCGAAGTATTGTTCCGCCTTGGCGATCCACCTCATTGGGTCTACGCCGACAAAAGATGGAATATCCAAGGCGAAGGCAGGCCCACCCTGCATGGCCGGAAGAGCATGTCCGAAGGAAATGGGCGGCGGCCCGACGCCGAGGAGAGAGCCGTCGTCCGCAGGCGAGCCAGAGCCGGATGCGGCGGACACGGCGGACACGGCGATAGCGGGCGCCTGGAGGGAGTCAATCTTGGAGTGGAGGGCAATGAGAGAGGCGTGGATGGAGACGACAAGTTGTTCCCGCGCCTCAACGCGACAACTAAGAGTTTCAAAGGAGGAATTTGGAGCGGGGTCGCCAGAGGAGCGAGTGGTGGCAGCCATGGAGCTGGAGAGGTCGAACGGAGGCCGGAAATCACAAATCTGGTGGAGATCGGCGAAACCTGTAGTGTGCATCCCGTCTGCGTCAAATCGGACTCGATCCCCCGTATGGATGGATGACCAGACGTGGAAACGTCGGGATGGCCCTGACCTTGGCGCGAGAGGCGTTCGACGGTGGGAGAGGGGGAGACGGAAGGGCTGGCGCGAAAACAACGAGTTCAACGCGGAAACGGCGAGCTCGGCGCAGGACTGGTTGAAACGACCTTGTAGCCACGCAGAAATGGAAGGATCGACGTTGCACGGACGATCTTGAGCACCAGTAGCGAGATGGCGGGCGGTGAGGCAGGTCAGACCAAATTGATACGATCTCCGAGAGGAACCCGACAAGGGGAAGGAACGACGGAGGTGAGGAAGAAGAAGGGGATTATGGTTGAGAGGAAATCCTTAGGGAGCAACCCTAATTTTCATTTA
Source organism: Platanthera zijinensis (assembly GCA_039513925.1). Lineage (NCBI taxonomy): Eukaryota > Viridiplantae > Streptophyta > Magnoliopsida > Asparagales > Orchidaceae > Platanthera > Platanthera zijinensis. The sequence goes on along the minus strand of CM077079.1, from coordinate 287,108,926 downwards.
TCCAAGCATAATGAAAAAAAAGTACAACACCATCCCTTATAGGCGCGAGGTGTGAATAGCAAACACGAGTAAAATAAAAGCGTATACAACATAATATGAAATAACACAACATAATTTGAAATAATCATGCTGTCGTTGTGTCTTCGGTCTTTCCTCCTCCAGACGGACTCGCCGTCGTCTTCCTCCGCGTATAGGCCCGCCAAGGCGTCTCGTCAACGTGCGGGTCTGTAACACTCTCCCAGTATTTTTTTGCCTGATCTAGCAACCTAAGCTTCACAAATCTAACGTGACACTCACCGAATAACTCAAAGTAATCTCAATATTATCCGATGTCACCGACTACGAGCCAATAGCTAAAGGCATCAAGACTCGATAAACCATCAAACGATGAGGCAAATCTACAAAACCTATACTCGAGGCTCCTCAAAACAATTATCATCATAGTAGCGCCTCTTACCATAATCGAGTCGCGACGATGGGTCAACACAATTTCTATAAGCGATGGTTTGGGGGCGAGGATAGTCATCATAATAGTATGTCGGTCTTCTTGAAGGAATTCTATGGGTACGAACATAGGCGGACTCTGGTTCCTCAAGTAGAGGATTAGAGTAACAACTACAATGATTTGACATGAGTGATATATACTCTAGTTTCGTGTATCCTAAATTAATCCGAACTTGGGGTCTAATACCATACTGATGCAAGACGGATGTGATAAACTGTATGTCGACTATGAATGCTTGAATGAATTAGACACGAATCTGACAACTGTGCTTTCAACAATTGAAATTATAAATAATATGACACAACAATCACGGTCTAGTAGTAAGTAGAGTCTCTATGAAGGGAACAGATAATGTATTATACATGCAACATGCAATAGTGCTAAATATAAATACTTGAACGAACAGAACCTAACAAAGCGTGGGATAATATCGACACAAAACATTGCAAATTAATATTTTCAAAACAATAAATTCACATTAATCACAAGATAAAAGAATCAATGGAGATTCAATGGGCTGTCAGTGGTCGGAGGGGCAAGAACACTGAATCTGAACTGTAGGAGCGGAATCGGAGGGCTGACAGGGTTGTTGGACTGGTGGTTGATGTTTTCTGTGGGCTGGATGGAGTCAGCAGGGCTGGGGAGATGGCTGGACGTGTTTGCTAGTGGATGTCTGGGTTGATTAGGGAGTGGACATGGACTGAATTGGAGTAATTGGGAATTTACGGTGCTGGAATGGTTTTTGGACAACCTCTAAATGGCAAACAGAGGAAGGGGAGAGGTCTGATTGCTTGCTGGGGAGTAGGTCCAGTGGCTGTAGTGGGGAATGGTGGGACTGGGAAGCAGAAACAAGACTCAAACAACTGCTGGAATTGTTCTCAGATTTTAATGTTGGGCTGGGACAAGGAGTTAATTGAAGTAATCAGCTGTTTGGAGAGTTCCTGGAAGTGGGATTTTATATGATAGTGTAAATTGGTGTGAAAGGGGTTTCGTTTGGTGGTCAGGAAGGTGTGGTAGTGATTAGGAAAGATGGAATTAAGCCATAAGGGGGTAATGGGAGCTCAGGGGATGAGAGTGATTTTAGAAGTTTAAGGCTAGATTTTTAGAGGTGATTATGAGTGGAAAAGTGGGGTAGTGGGAGTTGACTTGGGAGTTATGGAGTAATGAGAGGAAGGGGTGGCCGACCAAGAGTGGCTGATGATGGTCACCATAGGTAGTCGGTGTCGCCGGAGGTGGTGGTCCTGAACGTTGGAAAACTGAAATTGAGGGGATTTGAGGTGGTGGAATTTTTGGGAGGAGGTGGGCTTGCGGGTGGCCAGCTAGGGATCTGGAGAGGGGGAAGGGGTGTCCGACTAGTGGCATGGACAGGGACAAGTGGTAGTCGGCTAGATGGAGAGAGGAGGGGTAACTTCCAAGCTTCATATTTGTGTTCCGGCTTTGGCACTGAGTGATCAAAAAGAGAACTTTTCACTTAACTCCCAATGCCCTCTAAATGAGTCTTCCATCACTATTTATAGACTAAGAGACCATCATGGACGGTTATGATTATTCTATTATGTCGGCTTTCAAAAATACATGAAAATAAAATTTGAAAATTTTTAAAAATACAAAGAATCATAGATCATCGATTCACACAAAATAGTCGGCTTTGATCGTCGTGTAGGCTTATGTATATCGTGATTCCCATCACTTACAAATTTAGATATTAATTCGTAGTTAAATTTTATGATTATTCTCCTCACTCAACATTTGGCGAAGAAATTAATCATAATTAAAGATTAGATTAAGTCTGGATTTCAATCGGGCTACATTTGAGAGGTCTAGTTATTACACAAAAAGCTGCTCTCAGGACCTATTTTTATTGAGCTGGCATAATCAATACTATTAACTGAAAAGGATTCGTCAGCTGACTCAAGTTGAACTACATGAGACTTCTAAATTACATTAGTCCTGCTTTTAGCCAGCGTTTGGCCAGTTTCAGTTGTTTAACTTGCTGATGAGTGATAACATCTCTCAGCTCTCAGAAATGTGAAGTGTATGCAAATAGATTTGCTTACTGATGGAGATTGATCGCGTTGCAATTGAGAGGCTTATGAGGTCAATATTTTTGGATCATCAGGTGGACGATCGGAGTTCATGATCGCGATGAACTTATTTTTCTGCATTATTTCATGTATTTGTTTTTATTTTTTGAATGTATATTTTCGGAATTAGGTCAAGTAATCCGATCGGTTGATTTGAGTCATCAGATCACCTAACCTAATTCCCTCCCCATGTATTATGCTATCAACCAGTTAGGGCAAGGGGATGGAGGGCTTGAGCCGAACGAACTCCCGTCGATCACACTGGTGCGACTCTAGCCCTCACGTGGGGTGACATCTCCGGTTCCACCTTTAGGGGGTGCCAACACCCCTTCCGCCGCCTCCCTTACCGCCAATGCCTTGGTTCGAGTCTTCCTCCGCCTTCACCGTTCTCCTCGACATCGAGTGTTGCTAGTCCCGTCCACGGGAGTCAGTACAGATAGGATTTGAATGATTCAATGTGTATTCACAAGAATAAAGGTAATATATATACATATACAAGAGAAGGTGTTCACAACACCCAAGGTGAGCCTAAATTAACTCTACCACACATGATGTACACTATATCTAACATCCCTCCGCAAACTCACAGGGGATCATACACCGAGAGTTTGGACAGTAGATGAGCATGGTGGGTCCTCGTCTGCGGCTTAGTCATCAAATCTGCAATCTGTTGTTGGGAAGGACACGGGAAGGAGCAAGAGTGCCACGACCATAGTGCTCACGTAGGAAGAAAGCATCCACCCTGATATGCTTGTATAGTGAGTGCTTTACTGGGTTTAGAGTAATCTGAATGACACCAGTGTTATCATAGTAGGTGGGGTGGGATCTAGAGAAGAGACACCAAGGTCCTCAAGAAGCCAACATAGCCAAATAATATCCTCAGCGGTGGTAGGCATGTCCCGAAGCTTAACCTCAGTGCCTGAACGAGAAACACCAACCTGTTTCTTGGACTTCCATGCAATAAGTGAAGAATCCAAGAATAGATAAAAACCAGTAATAAAGCGACGGTCAGCATGATCACTAGCCTATGTAGCATCCGAGTAAACACAGAGCTGTAAAGAACTACTGCTGAAGAAGAAAAGACCACAAGAAGTCATCGCCCGGAGAGCGCAGGAGCCGCAACAGGTGACCGTAGTGCACATAGATAGGCGCACTAACAAACTGACTCAACACGTGAACAACACGGACAATGTCAGACTGAGTAATAGTGAGGTAGATGAGGCTCTCAATGAGGTGGCGGTAGCGAGTGGATCGGAGAGTGGAACACCATCATCCGAACGTAGCTGAAGGTGAAGCTCCATAGGGGTTTCCACTGTGCGTGAGTCAGAGAGAGCAACCCGAGCTAGGAGATCTGATGTGTACCGCTGCCGAGAGAGCTGAAAATCGCGGTCTGTAGAGCTGACCTTAAGGCCTAAAAAGTAGCTCAGTTATCCAAGGTCAGTCATCTGAAACTACTGCTGAAGGTGATGCTTGACGAAAGCCATATGAGAAAGGTCATCACCGGTAATAATCATATCATCCACATAAAGTAACAAAAGAGTCCGATCATGAGAGGATGAGTGCACGAACAGGGCTGGATCACGTGGACTTGGCTGGAAACCGGCGGTTGTAATGGCTGAGCTGAAACGTGCAAACCACGCACGAGGCGCCTGCTTGAGCCCATAAAGAACTCTCCTTAAGAGGCAGACAAGGCCTGAAGGGGAGGATAGACCCAGAGGATGAACCATGTATACCTCCTGCTGAAGATCACCGTGAAGAAAAACATTCTTTACGTCGAGCTGAGACTAGTGACGAACAACTGCAACTGCAATAAGAGTCAGAACCGTAGTCATGTTAGCGATTATAGCAAATGTTTCGTCATAGTCTCTCATTTGCTTTTGTTAAAAAACACGTGCAACTAGCCGAGTCTTGTACCTCTCCACAGAACCATCAGAGCAAGTCTTGACCTTGAAGACCCACTTGCAAGTAATAGGAACAACACCAGATGGAAGATGAACAAGGTCCCCATGTATGATCAAGCCCCTCCAACTCAACAAACATAACAATTGCCACTCAGGTATCTGGGAAGCCTCGCTGTAGGAAACTGGCTCTAGAGTACGACAAACAGTAGCAGGAAGGGAAGATAGGTCCAGCGGTAGTGTAACAAGGCTAAGGTGGCCGGGAGGATTTCTCTCACGAGGTGGGTTGTGATGCACGGGAGGATCATTCACAAGACACTCGCTGAAGGAGGCAGACACTGAGTTTGGGGGCACTGGAGACGATGGAACAAGAGGATGAGGACGGCGAGTGTAGTGATATGAAAGGGGGACGATGAGCGTGTCAGAGAGAGAAGTGGAAGTCGGAAGGGAGATGTGAGAAGATGAGACTGGAGAGGTTAGATATGGTATATGCGGCGGCAAGGGGAGAGGTGTACATATCAATGAACAGGCGCAAGAGGCGGTGGGGTGGGAAGAGTGCGAAATTGCACATCAAAGGGAGTCACAGATGAGTGCGAGGTCGAGGGGATGAAGGACACAAAGAAAGGGTGAGACTCGTCAAAGGTGACATCACATGAGATGCGAAGTCGGCGTCCAACAGGATCATAACATCGATAGCCCTTGTGCTCAGTACTGTATCAAAGAAAGACACAAGATACAGATTGAGCAAAGAGTTTGGTACGCTCATGTGGAGGAAGTAGAACATAACACAACCAACCAAAAACTCGAAGATAAGTATAACGTGGGGGGTCGAGATTACAATCACTCGCCAGGATACTGACCCTGAAGAAAGATGGAGGCCTGCAGGGTAATAAGGTAGAAATAAGTGGAAACAACCTCAACACAAAAGTAAGGAGGAACATGAGAAGAGATGAGAAGAGTGCGAGCTTTCTCTATGATGTGGCGATGCTTCATTTCAACGGTGTTATTTCTGAGCGTGGGCACCGGAACAGGCAAGCTGAGAGAGAGTGCCGTGGGTAGCTAGCAGATCGGGAAAAACATGAGAGAGGTGTTCCCCCCGAGTTGGAACAAAAAAATGCGTATGAAATCAGAAAATTGGGCGCGCACCATAACAAATAAAGTAGCATAAATATGAAAGAATTCAGATCGAGAGTGCATAAAATAAATCCAACAGTAACGAGAGTAATTATCAACAAATATAACATAATTCTGATGTTTGATCTTTGATACAAAAGGTGCAGGACCTCATACATCTGAATGAACTAAATCAAAAGAACGCTGAGACCTAGACTCACTAGACTGATAAGGGAGTTGTAGCTGTTTACCAAGCTTACAATCCGCACAAGAGTGTGAGAACGATCAACATAAACACGACCGAGGAGACCAGTACTGATGAGAGACGACAGACGTGAACCGCTGGGGTGACCAAAACGGTGATGCTACTGAGAGAAGCCTACTAAAGGAAGACAAAAGGAGGAGGCAGTTGATGATGATGAAGTGGATGGAAGATGGAGCCGATCAATGACGTATACCCCGCTACGACGACGACCAGCTCCAAGGAGTGTCCCTGTCAGACGGTCCTGCACACGACACACAAATTCATAAAAAATAATTAGACAACCATGATATGTGAGTTGACTGACGGATATAAGGTTCATGGATAACTTGGGTATGCGGACAACATCAGGGATATGGAAATGGTTAGTATGAAGGAGGCCACAACTAGCGATGTGGAGAATAGTGCCATCTGCTACCATGAAACTTTGAGCAGGCGAGACACGCTGACAGGACAATAGGTGGGTTGCATCATTGGTCTTGTGAAATGAGGCTCCATAGTTAAGCAACCAGTCAGAAGAGCAGATACGTGCAGGGGCGAAGACAACCGGCTGAGAGTCAGAGACATCAAAAGTATCCGGTGAGAGCACAAAGGCAGAGGAGCGAGGCAGAGACCCATGAGAGAGATGTTGAGCAATCTATTGGGCAAACTCAGAAGCAAAGAGTGACTGCACTATAGGAGAGAAGTGAGCTGAAGGAGCACCAGAAGCAACCCAATGACCATATGGTGATGTGTGCTTCACATGTCCTTGCTATTGACTTAATTAGTGCTCCGATCATAGACTCGCCCTTGCGTGCATGTTCATCTGAATTTCCCCATATTATTGTGGTAAGTTATATCTCAAGTGAAGGTCGAGAGCATATTATTGACTTTGTAGTGGCTATCTCTCATGTTCCCGAGGTTACTACTTTTATTGATCACATTCATCTGAAGGATCATCCTTTTACGATTGAGTGCTTTGATGAGCCCCCGTTGAGCCTCCTGAAAAGTCACCTGATGAGTTTTCCATTTTAGGAGACGATCATCCCATCCCAACATTGCATCCTTGTGTTTATATGTCACACGTTCCTTTAGATGATCACTATATGCACGATGAATTTACTTACTGCCAGGTGAACCTACTTAGCTACATCATTATATCACTATCTTCGACATTCCTTTAGGAGATTGCCTCCATGATGAATTTTTCTATTGACCACCCGATGAGCATCTCGGTGATTCGCATCCCTTAGGGGACATTTGGTAGTCATAATATTACAACTAAGTGTCAATGTCCCGATTTGTCATTTGGGTGGCCATGTACTTGACGAGTATTTTTACACCTCACCTAAGGAACCTACTGATAAGACACCCATCCTTAGGGATTTTCACTGCTATTTAGATTACGCGCTTAACTAGTTTGATATGTCGGACATCGTTCATTTGCATATGTTGCATGAGTTGCATATCTTACTCCGACATAAAATTATATTAAATAATGAAAATCATAAAACTTGCACGGATAGTCATACGAGAGAGCAAATGTTCAATAAAGGTAATTGGGTGACAATTTGCAGGTTACTTGAGAGGTTTCCACTGGGGACAACTTTGAAAGTGAGTTTTGGGCGAATAGGTTCTTACAATATCATGAAAGAGTCCGAGCCAAAAAAAATTTGAGCTTCACATTCCTAGGAATATTGGTATTCATCCTGTATTCAATGTGAGGAATTTGATTTTAGAGCCACCTAGTTTTCGACCTTCAAACACTCCCTTTTAGCTCCAACCTCGACTACAGCCTTGCCTGTCACCCTTGTGTCCCTACCCTTCACTCATATGGCGGCTTGTTTGGTGTGTTTGACTCTTGGGGATTTTTGCCAGTCGATGACCTTATGAAGATACAGTCTCTACCAGGAGCGACGAAGAGTTGTACCTGTTTTGCGTTGGGAGCATGCAGTCTTCATTCACCGGAGATGCATGTTTCTGAGTCGAGGAGATTGATGAAGATCGATCGCGTCGCATCTGAGAGACTTACGAGATTCAACATATTTGGATTGCCAGATGGACGATTAGAGCTCGTGATCACGACAAACTCATATTTTTGCCTTTTTTCATGTATTTGTTTGTATTTTTTTGATGTATATTTTGGGAATTAGGTCAAATTATTTGATCGTTCGATTTAAGTCATCAGATCACCTAACATAATTCCCCCTATATTATTCTATTAGCCGGTTAGGGCAAGCAGATCGAGGGTTTGAGCCAAACGAACCTCCCCGTCAGTCACACCGGCAAGACTCCAACCCCTGCGCGGTTCGACATCGCTAGTTCCACCTCCAGGGGTGCCCACGCCTCTTTCCACCGCCTCCCCTGCCCCCAACGCCTTGGCAAGTGAACCGGGATGTCACACTCCGGGATCTCGCGGCGTCGCACTACGAGTGATTGCCAAATCTGGATTCTCTCCCAATACTCAACAATGCCTTGAAAATGAGAACATCCACTCCTATTATAACGAGAGAGGGCGGTTGGACGCCCGACGTGAACGACTATGATTGTCCGTTTCGCTCTGTGTCTTAAAGAATACAACTTAAAAATACATATACAATGAAAAATGGCGCTTCGGATGCGATTGCGGTCTCAGATCGCCGATCCGATCAATGCATCTCCGGTAAATATGCAAAAATGGGTCCCACCGAGTGGTGGCCCGATTTCCTCCATCGATCACGAACACGCGACTGATTCCCATCACTATCGGCTAGAAGTACAAACACCTTCAAGGCGATATACACTATATCGGCTAGAAGTCTAGTCTATCGGCTAGAAGTCCAGACACCTTCAAGGCGATATACACTATATCGGCTAGATGTATGATACACGCTGTATTGGCTAGGGTAACAATGCCCAGACATCTTTTAGTCGATATGCACTGTATTGGCTTGATGTCTAGTCGTCAAAGTCTCCGTCAGCATACATTCAAGTTGATATACTTTATATCGACTTAAAGTCTACATGACAGACTTTCTAGTCGACATACATCATATGTTGATAAGGTATCTAGTCGATCGGCTTGATGTCTAGCCAATATTGTCTAGTCAAAACTGTCCAGTCTAGTCGTTTCGGCTTGACGTCTAGTCGATGGGCTTGATGTCTAGCCGATACAGTCCAATTGATACAAACTTGATCTAGTCGATATACACTATATCGGCTAGAAGTTTAACCGACATTGTTTAGTCTACACAGACACATTCTTCCATTCAATCCATACTTGCCTTTTGACTCATATCCTATATGAGTCGAGCCATCCCGATCATTTATCCAGTTTCTCGTACGTTATTATGTGCGACCTCATAAACTCATATTACGTTGGCAGCGAGATTAACTCGTTGACTACTTCCAGATCACATAAGACCCTAACACCCACTGCCCTAAACTTCCTTCCTAGTGCTGTCCAACCCTCTTTCTTATTTCCAGAGCCTCCACTAGCCCGTGACACCCCAACCTCCAATCTCCTTTACCAGTCCTCCCACAACTCCTACACATGAACATTCTCCCTTCCGTACAGTCTCCCCCACCATTAGACTTCCCCACCGCCACCAACATCGAGAACTCGGTGATTTTGCACTTCAACTTCATTTTTGCTGCATTATATTGGTGTTATTAGTATTTCTTGAAATATTTGGCTCATACTTATTTGTTACTTTTATTAGACATGCATTGCTTATTTGTTTGTGATTGAGTGCGACTCAATTGTGTGAGTTTTATGTTTTATTATTTAAATAATTGTGCATCAGAAAAGTTTGCTTGATTGAATCATTTACAAACAAGTGAACAATGCATCAGAGTTGGGGTTTAAGTCGATGGTTTCTTGTTCAGTGGATTCATGTTTGCATTCCTTCCGCATCTTCATATTAGGGTTTGTTGCATGTCAATTGCATTCATCGAGTACTCGCTTGCGTCACATTTAAGGTTAGGGCATCGTTTGTGCGCCACCTAGGCACTTATAGATTCATCCAGTGTCACTTATGCTTGTTGAAATTTTAGAAGCACTCCATTAGATTTTTATTTACTTCCAGTTTTCCACTCACCCAGTTAACAACCTTTCAAAATTAATTAGTAGAATAATTTTCTTTTGGGATTTTGAGGAGTGGTTGACGGGCATGGGATCCTAGCTGAACGACTATTAGAACTTAGAAGCACATGTGAAAACTCATTGAATTGTGACTTACCTCTTGGTTGAATTATCACATGCTTTGCTATACAATAGGCGGGGAACTAGGGCAAAGAGCAACACTGGGTCGTTCTCTCTTCTGAGTTCATTCCAAAACAAAATAATAATTTTCATAACATCAAAGTTTTGACACCTCCTTGCATATAAGAGGGTCACCTACTAGAGAGAATTAAAAAATATGCATAAAATGATAACATCATTCGGCCCCCGTGATCGAAGCGAGTGCACGACACGTGTAAACCCGTGCATATGGTTGGCCTGGGATGGGATTGCTCGTGCTCGTGCAAATACTCTCGGGTTCCCCAATGGCCTTGTCCTAAAGATCGAAGCATGGAAATTGTTTTGATCTCCTCTGCTAGGATCCAAGTGTCTTCCTCTACAGGCAGCCTCCTCCACTGGATGAGGACCTGTCGTACTACTGGCTGACCCTGAATATCCTCGACGCGTGATCCCAACATCACGATGACTGGCTTGCCGGACTATGCATTGTTGAACGCAGAGAAGATGGTGCTTCAGCTGGAGGAGGGTCTCATCGTGATCTTGGAAATCGGTAGCCAATGCCTGCATTTGGCACTCCCAGGCAGGCTGAACGAAAACTTCAAGGGTGTTTGCCCGTAGACCACCTTAAAGGGGGTCTTGCTCGACTGCTGTGCTACATTCCATGCGACCCGACAAGCCCTTCTCTGATGGGAATTTACGCTTCCTGTTGTCCACTCTTGGGATGAACTCAACACTCTTTTCTCAACTGCTGATGGCGGCGGGCTGAACGCGGCTAGGATGCTTTGCTACATGCTCTACTAGTGTTGGCGGGCTCGTAATGCTAAGATCCATGGCTAGGAACATGCTACACCACAAGTGATTGCGTCCAATGTCTTCACCTCTCTATCATGTGGAACCTCTTACTCTTCATAGGGGAACTGGAGTACCCTCCAGCCTGCGTGGCTCTCTTTACCTGCGTTCTGGTGCCCCCCTTCTGGATGAGTTAAGTTCAACATCGAGGGAGCAATTCTTCCTGATAGACGGGCGGGGCTGGGGATTGTGGATCGAGACGACGCAGGGAGGGTCCTCATGGTTGTGGATCACCTGTCGATGCATTGGGACCCGGGAAGCGCCGAGTTGGCCGCAGTGAAGGTTCTTAAAGTGGTCATTCCACCGGCTCTATTTGAAGTCCAAAGTGCTATATTTGAAGGGGTCAACTATAATATGATCGAGTACTGTCAAAAAAGTATGTCGGGCAGATGGCGAAACTGGGCAACACAGGATGCGACCGACCTGGATTTTCCTCTTTTGTGTGGATCGAATCGGCTAGCTATCATCCAGAGTTCCTTGAGATAGTCAAGGAAGATCTGTACGGTATCCATCCCTTTGTATAGCTCTTTAGCTTTTCATTTTCTTTAATGCAAATGCACCGATTCATGAAAGGGGTCTTGCCAACAGTGGACTGGTAGGATGTGTTGTACCACAGTTCTGCCCATTCTATCCAATGTGTCCTTTGGAGGGGCTACTCTGTAGTGAAACAACTCTAATATGTACCGACACAGTGGTTGTGGAACTCTTTTTGCCCGTCGGTCTGGGGGTGATAGTCTGTGCTGAAGCGTTGCTTGGTGCGATCACTGACAATGGAACAGGGAAACTCATGCAAGCGAACCATTTTCCCTATAAAGATCCGGGAGACGGAGCTGGCCATATATGGGTGATGGGTATGATACTTAGATAGGCGAACCACCACGACAAGGAGATAATTGTAGCCCTTAGAAGCGAGGAAGTCGAGTGATAAAGTCCACGACGATGCCTTCCCACACTATGTTAGGCACCAAAAGGGGTTGGAGCAACCCAATTAGTGTGAGAGTCCGATACTTACCCTTTTTACATGTTAAGCAATTGGCGACAAACTGTTGCACTACATGCATTATGCCACGCCAGTACAGGGTGGAGGTTAATTGTCGATAGGCAGGGTATGCGCCCGAGTGTCTTGCTGTGGGGGGTGGCGTGAAACTCATGGAGCAGGCGAGGAATCCACGATGATGAATCCACGACCACCAGAAATCACGGTAATGGAGCTGGTCGCCAATGAGGCGGAAGGGGGTGCGATCCTGGATCTCGCTGCAGGTATCAGATCATGACAGAGTAGTGGGGGTCCCTCCGTACCTTGTCAGGGATGACGTCAGCATTTCGCCACCGCAAGTGAGACAATCAATCGAGTGCCATTAACATCCTTTATTACGAATCGGGGGGGGGGGGGAGAACGTCGAGGGAGAAGCGGTGGTAGGGGTGAGAAGAATGAAGAAGGGAGAAAAAAATCCCAATTGAGTAGCCTTAAGTCTCAGATTCATCTAAGATAACCTTAATGAAAACATACAAAACCCTTATAGCAGCGAGGTGCGAATAACGCGAGTTTGGGTGTGCGAATAATAAAAAAACTTAAATGACATTCAAATGAAATTATTCAAACAGTAGTCCCCACGGTCGCCTCCATCGTCAATGGGCTGGGTGGGTGCCAATGTCTTCCTGCATATGACGTGCAATGTTGTAAATATCGGATGTCGGCTATCAAATTTAGTTTTTAGATGTCGGATGTCGGGAGTCGGAGACATATCAGAGATATTTTAAAATATTAAAGTTCCATGTCTTATAAATAAAATTTTTATTTTTATATATACTAATTATAATTATATATTATAAAAATAGAAAAATAATTTAACAAATAAATAAAAAATGAGCTATTTATATTACAAAATAAAATCAAATAGTATATAAGATAAAATATTATTAACAAATACAAAATGTTACATTGAGAATATATTTAATAGTATACGATAATTTTATTTTGATAACAATAAGTTTATTGCAAATAAAGAAGATTTAAAAGTTAAAATTTTTTGATTGGTTATAAGTCTTCAAACTTATAAATTTATATTAAAAACATGCAAACAATCAACTAATAAATGTATTAAATTTGTTCATATTTTTTGTAATATGAAATTGAAAAATTGTGAAACAATTATACAAAATTGGTTGTAAATATAAAACGTTTAAAAATTAAAACAAAACTCTACTCGATTTAAACATGCATAATATAATATATATAGATGATTGAAACATATGTTTCTAGTCTGCTAATTAACAACAAAACTCAAGCTAGTCTGCTATACAACTGTTGAGTGAAAGGAATTAATTCTATTATTCAGCACCATTCCTTCAAATATAAGAGTGAGTAAAAGCATACATAGAGTAAGACGGACAAAATACAACCAAAAAATAAATACAGAATCTCCAACACTCCTCCTCAAGTTGGGCATGTAATGTCGGTCATGCCCAACTTGCCCAATATCTTGTCAAAGGAGCACTGACTCGAGCCTTTAGTAAGCACATTTGTAAGCTGCTGGTTTGATGAGACAAAGGGGTTACCTATATTGTTAAAGGCGCGCCTAAGGCTCCGGGCTCACCAGGCTCAAAGGTTTGCGCCTTCGTGCGCCTTTTTTGCGCCTTTGGACATTAAAGGAGCATTTGAGTTTGATTTTTGTTGTAAATTTTTTTTCTTCAAAATAAAAAAAAAAATGCAAGAACTCAATAATATTTATATGATTTAGTATTTTTGAAACAAAATTGATCGTTGAGACTTAAATATGATCCAAGGGATCATATTGATTTTATTTTTTAAGAGATATAAATGATAAAAATGAATAATTAATGAGCATAATATATGAAGAATCTATTCAAGAAGATGAACTCATGTTTGATATTGATTATTTAAAATAAATGGTTGCGCCTTGCCTTCTTCGGGCGCGCGTCTGCGCCTTGAGCCTGCGCCTAGGCTCCAAGACCCCTTTGTGACTTGGTGCGCCTTGCGCCTTTAATAACTAAGGGGGTTACACACCATCCCCTTTACTATGTTCTCCTTAATGAAGTGTCTGTCGATCTCCACGTGTTTAGTGCGATCATGTTGGACTGGTTGTGGGCAATGCTAATAGCGGCTTTACTATCACAATAGATCCTGATTTGACCACCGCCTTCCACACCAAGTCTCTCATAATTGACTGAATCTATATCCCTTCGCATATCACAAGCGTCATTGCCCGGAACTCCGTCTCAGCACTGGATCTTGCTACGACATGTTGTTTCTTGCTTCTCTAGGTCACCAAATTGCCCCCAACAATGGAGCAATTTCCAGATGTAAATCGTCGATCATCAATAGAACTTGCACAGTCTGCATCTGTGTAAACTTTTACCGTTAATGCCTTGCTATGTGTAAACAATATGCCTTTGCCTGAAGAGGATTTGAGATGCCTCAGGACTCTGTATGCATCATCAAGAAGATGTGATCTCGGTGAGTGCATATATTGGCTGAGAACACCCACAATATAAGATATGTCCAGACGGGTATGAGAGAGATAGATGAGTTTCCCAACCACTCACTGGAATCCTGGTATGTCATCAACCATTTTCTCACCATCTCTACCACGCTTGTGATTGGTTTCAATTGGGGTGTCAACGGGTCTACACCCACTCATTTCAATTGTTTACAAAAAATCAAGAATGTATTTCTTTTGAGATATAAAGATCCCATGTTTGGATCTGGACACCTCGTTGCCAAGAAAATATTTGAGAGTCCCAAGGTCCTTCACTTTGAACTCCTTTGCAAGCCTAGATTTTAAGTTATCAATCTCCTTTGTGCCATCACCTGTTATCACTATATCATCAACATAGACAATAAGGACAATCACCTTGTCATATTGGTGTTTCACGAACAAGGTATGATCCACGTTGCTCTACCTGTACCCGAAGGACATCATTTCCCGGTGGAATCTCCCGAACCAAGCTCGAGGCGACTGCTTCAAGCCGTACAAAGCCTTCTTCAGTCTGCAAACTTTCCCTGCTGAACCTTTTGGAAGAACATCAAGAGGCAGGTACATATAGATTTCCTCCTCATGATCACCGTGAAGAAATGCATTCTTCACATCCAACTGGCTGAGACTCCACCTTTTTCACACGACACATGAAAGTAGTATCCAGATTGAATTCATTTTAGGAATCGGTGCAAATGTCTTCTGATAGTTGATGCTAGCTGTTTGAGTGTATCTTCTAGCAATCAACCTAGCTTTGTACCGTTCAACCAGGCCTTGGGAGTTCTGCTTCACAGAGAAGACCCATTTACAACCCACAATTGTTTTCTCTTTAGACAGGTGGGCAAGATCCCAAGTATAATTCTTGTCAAGGGCTACCATTTCCTCTAACATAGTAGCCTTCCATTCACTTTGTCAAGAGCTTCCTGCCAAGAATGAGGAATAGATATGGAAGACAAGGTGGTGTCAAACGCTCTATGTGAAGAGTCTGAAGACGATAAAGAGTCATAGGTCACAAAATGAGAAAGTGGATGCTAAGTAGAAATACAATTATCTCTGTCAATGCTGGAAGATGGATCAAGTGGTGGACCAGGTAGTGTGGGTAAGGCCTATGTGTTTGTGCCCCGACGTCGGTGGGAGTAAACTTGGAATGAGGAGGCATAGAAGGAAGAGGGCCAAGAGGTATCACCGGATCACTAGGAATAGGAGGGTAAACCTGCAATGGAGGAGGCATAAAAGGAAGAGGCCAGGGAATATGTGCAGGGGGAATAGGCAAGGGAACAGAAGCAGGGGAACTTACTTCCATAGTACTTGTCTCTCCCTGAAGAGAGGTCCAATAGTAAGCTTCTGATTCCTGAAAGGTGACATCCATAGTGACAAATGTCCGCTTGGTGATGGGATGAAAGCATTTATAGTTTTTTGGGTGGGTGAGTAGCTAATACATACACATCGCAGAGCGCAGGGGTCGAGTTTGGTCTTGGGATGAGTGTGCACAAAACACACACACACAAAGATACGAGGCGAGATAGAAGTGAGACGAAGCCCGAGAGTGGCTAGAGGAGTCTGAAACTCAAGAACACGAGTAGGCATGCAGTTGATGAGGTAGGGAGCAATGAGGACTGCATCACCCCAATAATATTTTGGGAGGTTCATTCAGAGGAGACATCTGACAACCTCATGGAGTTGTCAATTTTTGCGCTTTACAACCCCATTTTGAGCTAGAGTGTAGCCACAAAAAGTCTGATGTATGATACCAAGATCACTTATAAGTATTTCCCGAAGTGGGAATCAATGTACTCACGACTATTTCCACTACCAAGACCTTAATGGTAACACTAAACTGAGTAGTGGTCATTTTATGAAACCTTTGAAAGGGAGAAAACTCATCACTTTTATGTCTCATCAGATAGACCCTAGTACAACGAGAGTAACAATCATTAAATGAAACAAACCAGGAGCAACCAGAAATAGACGCAGTAGGACTAGGACCCCGAACATCAGTATGAATAAGGGCAAAAAGAACAGCGTGACGCAGAGACACAAAAGGAAGAGAACTACGGTGATGTTTACCGAGTTCACATGCATCATAATGAAAACCAGTAAAACGGGCAATAGACATAGTATGAAGCAAAAACTTCATAGTGGAGATGGGGGGATGTTCAAGACGACAATGCCAGACATCAACATCAGAGAGTCGCTCAACACGATGAGCCTTTGGAGACTGGACGATGCTGGAACAAGATGAGGTGAAAGGGTCGAACACATATAGCCCATTGTATAATCTACCTGAGCCAATCACCGTCCCCATCTCCAGGCCCTGAAAAACACAAGAGGTAGGAAATAAGTTACTGAGCAGTTCATAGAGTTAGTCAAATAACTAATAGATAAAAAATTTCGAGTGAATGCAAAAATATGAAGAACAAAGGAGAGAGTAAGAGAAGACCAAGGAATAGATCCCTTGCCAACAATGGAGGAGAGAGACTCATCAACAATACTTTGTCCCTGCCAGACAAGGGAGTGTAGGACACAAAACTTGTGACTGACCCAATCATATGGTCAGTAGCTCCGGAGTCAATGATTCCTTGTGTGGACAAAAGTGTAGAAGTAGAATGAGCACCAGGAGGGCCTTGGTGGGCATAAAAAGAGGATGATGAACTGGACTGCTTAGCCGGTGGACCATGCATCAGGTGACGAAGAGGCCAGATTCCTTCAGCAACGTCTGAATCCGAAAGGTGAGGAACATATGTGTCCTCCATAGCATCAGACAAGCGTGCAAATTTCGACAGAGATGATCCAGTCTGGGTACGGCCACTACGAGGTGCAAGACCGCCTCGGGTAGAGGGAAAGCCATGAAGCTTGAAGTATGTAGCACTCAGAGATATAGATTAAAATACCTCAAACAGAAATCGAGATGGAGGCATACGAAAACATAAAGGATATCACAAGATAAGAGACATCCTCATAAAAAGAGGAAAAGAAACCATAACTCCAATAGTGATTGAAGGAACCAAAGAGGGAACACCAGAAAAAGGGATTCAAGAGTCCTTGGCACCGACGCCCCTAGAGGACGTGAGTGATGGCCCCCGGAGGACTGCTGTGTTGGTGGCGAATCCCCTTGGAGAAGCCCTCTGCTAAAACAGAAGCCCTCTGTTGGAACGAAAGATTGGCAAAAGAGGAGCGGGCTGTGAGGCCCCAATTCAGACCCCACAAAAATTTTATATCTGTATTCGCTTGCCAAGCATTCGTTGCAACATATATACATAATTCCCTATGCATGAGTACAAATTAAACACATAACATAAATCTCATACCTTCGGGCGTTCTACTGCGAGCCTTTTTCGTTCATCCTTAGTTAACCTAACATTCCTTTGCGCACTCACGGTTGCTTCAATTACCTACACAAAATAGACGACGAGCTTAGTCATAAAAATATGGCTAAGTGAGAACATACCTCTTCAAGTACTATCCATGGAAATAATAAACATTAGTGGCAATATGCATATATATGTTCACGTGCAGGAAATAATAAATTAGTACAGTACATATGCAATCAGTAACTTATCATTCACATTATTCCTGGTAGCTTCAATATCTTTGTCGATATATCTCGATCTTATGCAGTTTCTTTTTATCTATTTTCACTGTATTCCATTTATCTCTTTTCTTACTACATTTCTTCTTTATCTTATTGATTAAAAATCATAAGGGTATGATAACATGCATATGAGTTTTCAGCGATCCCTGAGCCTTCAACGGCTTCTCGCCTTCCACGACCGCATACAATTTCAAAAATATTCCGACATGGGTATTCACACCCCCACAACACTTGGTTAACCCTTATCATTTCATTCGCATCGATGCTTAACATTTTGCATTACTCTTTTCTTTCAGTTGTATTCGTAAGTCTAAAAATATACGTCTGCATCTATAGATTATTGTCTGGTTATTCAAGGTGTATTTTATTTACAATTCCCCTCAGAAATATCGCTTAATATTCGCTATTTCCAATTTCGCATCCTTTAGCAATTACGAAATATCAGTGATTCCAAAACTTCGAATTATGTACAAATTCAAAAGTAAATTACTTTCTAAAATAAGAAAAAGTTCTACTATGAATATTCCAAAAAAATGATTTTGCAGTATTAAAGAAGTAAGAACTCACCAATTTTCCCTGGCCTTTATCAGCACCAGGATTTTCATCGCGCTTATCACTGGACGCCATCCTTTGCAGTATCAGTGAAATCATTTACTTAGGATTGCACTGTTAATTAGCTACGATTTACTTCCTACGGTGATTACAACATTGGAATTATCCAAGCGGGAACAACTAAATAAATAAACCAATAAATAAGAACATATAATGACTATCAAAGGCAGCCCAAAATAATTTCCAAGGGCAGCCTAAAAGAGCCTTTAATGGTTTAATGACTTCTACAAGTGGTCTCAAGTGTAGCCAATAAAAGCCTCTTACGGCATCCACAATCCAGGACAACTTCCATGGGAAATTTACAAAGATTTTTACTGATTTGAGACTGTTGTTATCACCTTAGCAGTAGACAGCTCCCATGGGCAACATAATTATGACATAAGCATAATTTACAAAGCTCTGTTATAGTGGCCAACAATAAAAAACAACCGACTTTCAACTATAACAAGCACGACAACCACTAACATAGCTCCCACATATATTGTTTTAAATGTCCTCCGACATGTTCGACATGTCATTTTTATGGGCAAAATGATATATTTTTCTAAAAAAAATAATATGTTCTTTTGTAAAATATATGACAACTTGTCCGATTTTTTCCGATATATCTACCGACACAACTTTTAAATATATCGTTCGCTATTTTATTTTATGTTATATTAGGAAAATAGCAGTGTATGTTTAAATTGCCTATATATATTATATTATGTATGTTTAAATCGCATATATATATATTATATTATGTATGTTTAAATCGATTAGACTTATTGTTTCTGTTGAAATAAATGTAATAAAAATACTAGATGCAATTTTATTCTTCCACAATGGGGGCATAATAAAGGAAATACAACATGACACCCAACACCGATAGGCGGTGTGAGACTAAACTCCTAAATAATAATAATATTAAAATACTAATAACACCCCCCTCAAGCTGGAGGGGAAACCTACAGCTTGAACACATCATGAAAAGAAAGGTAAAAGAGGTTGACAACGTGAGACAAAACAACAGCCACCGAGGCCTAACCGCGTGTCACCGTGAATACTTCAACCGGGCAAAATCCGCAAGACTTTGGTCCACAAACCGACCATGACCACGTTGGATGCACTCGAAGCTGAAACTAGGTCAACCGTCAACCAAGAAAGGCCAAACCATTCCTACCTCAAATCGAAAAAGGAGGGAGACACAAACAACAGACGAAATCAACATAGGGGGCCTTGTGTGACTAAGGCAGGTGTCGGGAAAGAGGCATCCGAGTCGTCGTTATCACAAACACTCCTCATGTGGATCATGTGCATAAAGACAGGCTACACTTGGAGGCCACGTGTGACTAAGACAAGAGTCGAGAAAGAGGCATTCGAGTCGTCGTTATCACAAACACTCCCCCTCACGTGGAATACGTGCATGAAGGCATAGACTACGCCTGGAGGTCGTGACGTACACTCCCCCTCACGTAGATCACGTGCATGAAGGTAGAAATCACAAAGAGACGCAGACAAACACAACAAACAACTTAAAAAATAAAAAACTACAGTAGCACCATCAACAACGAGCGAAGGGGTGGGGGCAGCCGGATCTATATTCCCGACAAGTAGAGAGTTAGAGCCAGAGGAAGGCCTGATGCAGGAGAACATCATCGGCAGAGTAGCTCGGCCAGAAAGGGAGCACTGACAACACCCAAAAGCTTGACCAAAAAGAAGAAGAAGAGGCTCATGCGCAGCAGGAGCAAGGCACGACTAGCGGGGCCCGAACGGAAGATAGGAGCAGCAACACCCGAAGAGAAGAGTAACAACAACATGGATCCACCAAGCCGGAAGAGGAGGCGACAAGGCAGACGAGCGGGAGGAGGCTCTACCTTGCAGATCTGGCGCAGCTAGAGGCGTCGGAGGAGGCGCAACGACAACATGAGGCACATCGGAGGAAGCAGAGGACGGAGCCCTCGTCGATGGGAGAAGCAGGATTCGACCACAGAATCGAGCGCAGACGGAGATGCTGCCTATGACAGGCGGATCTGAAGCCGATGGAATCAGACGCTGGAGGAATAGAGGTCGTCAGAGTCAAAAGAGATGAAGCGGCTCAACGAGAGAATCTGTACAGGCGAAAGCGGCCACCGAGCCTTCGTCGAGGGGAGAATGTCCCGCTCCCGTCTCCAGAATCAGACGAGGATTCCGTAGACGAGAGTGAGGGGGAAGCTACAGGCAGCTCGTGGTCGATGGGAACACGGGCAGAAACGAGAAATTTTGGTGAGAAACGGGAACAAAGGAGAAAATTTTATTTTTTAGGTTTCAGATCGAGTGCTTTGATGTCATGTTGAAAGAAATGTAATAGAAATACTAGGTTTAATTTTATTCTTCCACAATGGGGGCATAATAAAGGAAATACAGCATAACACCCAACACCGATAGGCAGTTTGGGACTAAACTCCTAAATAACAATAATATTAAAATACTAATAACTCTAACAATTTCAAATTTTAATGTTTTATTTTACAATCATTTTTGTATAATTATTTCTAATTTTTAATTTCATATTACAAAAAAAAATGTTTAATATTTTTATTAGTTAATTATTTGCATGCATATAATATAAATTTATAAGTCTGAAAAGACTTATAATTAATCAAAAATTTTAACTTTTAAGTTTTCTTTATTTGTAATAAATTTATTATTATCAAAATAAAGTTATTGTCTATTATTTAATATATTTTATAATGTATCATTTTGTATTTGTTAATGATATTTTATCTTAGATATTATTCAATTTTATTTCGTAATATAAATGACTCATTTTTTTTATCTATTTGTTATATTATTTTTCTATTTTTATAACATAAAATTATAGTTAGTATAAATAAAAATAAAAATTTTATTTATAAGACATGAAAATCCGATATTTTAAAATATCCCCGTCATGTCTCCGACTTCCAACATCCAATATTTAAAAACTCAATCTGATATGTCGCCGACATCCGATATTTACAACATTGCCCACATATAGTGGTAAGAGGAAAATATAATTAAACCTTCAATCAGAACATCGGTCGGCCAATAAAAATATAATAACTTCTGATTTTCCCCCATAAATCCAGCCTAATTCTACCAAGACAGCAAAATAAAAAAGCAATCGACCAAGAAATAATAATGAAGACAATCTATCAGAAACTTAAAATCCCCAAGGTCGATCATGAAAATAAAACCCTAAACCCCTTAATCACAACTTATAATCCATATTATTTCACATCCAACAAGTATAAAAAAACAAAAAAAAGGAGGCTCACAGTGGAGGGATTGCAACCAAGAAACCCACGATAACAATAATAGCAGCAACAAAACAAAGCTCCAGCTCTTGCCAAGCCTTTTTTCGGCCTCAACGATGCTAGAATGGAGAGTTGTCGAACAGGATAAAGAAAACTAGAGCAAGCCCTAGCATGGAGCAACAACGCAACCCTTCTAGTGACAAAAATGAAAGAGAGACAAATATCGAAGCTGGTGCATCCTTCCATATAAGAAGGAAAAATCCACTGCCTCGCCGCTTTTATTTAAAGCCATCGCTCTTAATAAAAGGATCTTTAATAATATTTCATAACAGGATATAATAATAATCATAACCAGTTAACCCAAGCCATAAGCCGTCCAGCCCAATACAATTACTAAAAGCCAGACATTTCAAATGTCCAACCCAGGCCATCTCAAAGACACTTAAACCAGCCCTCCAAAAATAAATCCAGCCTCGTATATGACGTCCAACAACCAAAAATTCCAACCAAATAAAGTGAATCAAACCACCTCCAAAAAAAATATGCGACGTCGGCTTGACACTGATTTAACGTTCTTTTGTCATCGAGAATTTCTTTTTACGTTCATTTTTCGTTTTAAGCCGTTACAAATTCACCTCTCATTCAAAGGATTTTTGCCCACATAAATCACAAAAATAATGCATTATTCCTAACAAAAGCATTAATGAAAAACAAACGATTTATTCGAGAGTACACATATTACACATTGTTTATAAACAAAACCTGAGAGAAACATATTATTATTCTTTACACATCATATCAAAAGGCATGAGGTCAAAAGACGATTTCATTTCTTTCCTTTTCCTTCCCAAGGTCTGGAAAAATTGCCTTGTCCTCAAGGGAATAAGCGGTGAACTGGCGGCAGAGGTCATCCCTAGGAAGCCATGTGGCGGGGTAATAAAGCTTGCCTGAGAGATCTATGTTGTCCGGGATGTGGTCCACGCTAGGGTGCTCATATTGGGGCGGATGAGGCCACCCATCAACATCTCTCGCACAAGACACTCGATCTCCTCTTCCTGCATATAGTCATAACGGTAGGGTCGCACCGAGACCGTTGTGGCCCCTGAATGGAGCGGAATCGCATTGTCTGTCGGCCGGACAAGAAGAAACCTTGTGTAGGCTGGAATACGTTGATGAACTCTGTGAGAGTTTTCTGGAGAGCCTCCAGGTGAGTAAGAAGGACCGCCACCTATCCCGAGACGGGCCAAAGCCAAGCGGTGAAGTCGACCTCGGTGGTCTGCTGGGTTGAGTGGAAAGAGACCAAAGAGCGGAGGAGAGCAGAGTCGCAATCGAGGTGACACGGTCGGTCCTCGTGGAGGAATTACATAGTCATGATTGTGCAATCGACGCACACGTCTCC
The DNA here is from genome assembly GCA_039513925.1 of Platanthera zijinensis. Lineage (NCBI taxonomy): Eukaryota > Viridiplantae > Streptophyta > Magnoliopsida > Asparagales > Orchidaceae > Platanthera > Platanthera zijinensis. Next base: position 287,085,657 of record CM077079.1, on the reverse strand, counting down.
CAGCATGCAGAGCCATGCCACTCCCAAAACGACGTCGATGCCGTCGAGGCCAAATGCATAGAAGTCCGCTGTAACCGAACAGGGCCCCACCGAAAGAGTCAAGGAGGGGCATCGTCTCGTGTTCGATCTGCATCACCCGTCACCAAGGCAGACCGTAAAGTCTGGGGGAGGGACCAAGGTGAGTTGGAGCTGCATCACCAATTGCTCAGAGAAGTTGTGGTTCGCACTGTTGTTGTCCATGAAAATAATCAGGCGATTAATAAGCATGCCGAAGAGCTTCATGGTTTGAGGGCTGGAGATACCTCCCACCGAGAAAAGTGCTGCTTTAAACAGTGAAGTGTAGCTGTGGCGGGGGCCGAGGAGATGCCCCCTACAGAGAACTCCAGTTATTCAAAGTCAACCATGATAATCTCGGGGTCAAAATCACCAAAGCTGACGTGGAACTCCTTCACCGTACATTTGTGGTTCGACGAGCAGGGTTGGCGGCATCGGAAACACAGTCCTCTGCTGCGGAGCTCATTGTAATCACAATTTGAAAGGCGTTGAAGGGTCGGGTTGCGGTCCGGTCGGTTCTTCATGTATGACAGATGCAATTATACTTTATTTTGGTTCATCAATGTTTCACACATCTTTCTATAAAAGCATTGCGTGGAGTCATGTGAATTTCAACATGTCTATCCAATATCGTCTTATTTTTCCAATATCTAATCCTTTAGTGAAAAAAGTAGGCTCACAAACTCTTTGGGGAAATATAACAACAACAACACTCAAGACTTTATCCCATTATAGTGGGGTCGGCTATATGGATCCTTTGTCGCCATTGTGGCCTATCTTTTGGGGAAATATAACAATATAAGCAAAATGCTACATCTTTCTCTTTACTGTACTCTAACCAACCTTCTAATTCGTTAAATCAATTCTTATTGAAACGTCGAGCTTTATGTCTGATTTTTGTTTGGCGGAAATTTTTTAAATGAGGTTGACAAAGACCCTTTTTGGTTTTTGCAAATAATATCTTCTTATTGAGTCTTGAAGATTCGCCTCATATGAGTTTATAGGGTATCTTAAACCCGGATCCAAAGGTAAATTTTATAGTTTGAACTCTTCTACTCGATTTCTTTTATCAGTTGAAATCAACTTATGTGAATCCATAAAACTTTGACCTAATCGAACTTTTGAAAAAATGTTTTCCGTTGCATATCTAACCGTAACAAATCCAATTCCTAAATCAAAATGGAAATGGAAATAAAATCTCTTAATATGAGAACTATAATGATAAAAAATCCTATGTATCAATGAATCAAGTTTCTGTTTGGGGAAAATGGACTAATGTATAAATGAAGTATGAATCCAATTATTCAAATAGAGTCCGAAAAAAGGGAAATGAGGAACAATACCTTATTCAAATACTGTAACTGGCCGGAAATCAGAGAATATTGCTCACTGCTCAGCCTCAGCCCTCGGGGACGGGCACACACTCGTCGCCAGTCACCATAAACAGCATAAATATATGTTGAGAGAAGCCAAAACTTGTATGTATTGCTTGTGTAAGTAAATACAAGGAGAGAATACAATTATATAGGAGATGAGAAGAGAGGAAAAATCCTATACAAGATGTGGGACTAAAGAAGAGAGAATACTAGGGCCTTTATGGGCCTTTATACATGGGCTTTTCTAATACTCCCCCGCAAGCTGGAGCGTACAAATCGTATGCACCAAGCTTGGACAGGCATTGATAGAAGAGGGTACTTAACAAGGCCTTTGTGAGGACATCCGCCACTTGTTCAGTACCAGGAACATGTCTGAGGTCGATCTTCTTTAGTTGAACCTTTTCCCGGATAAAATGACAGTCGACTTCAATATGTTTAGTTCTCTCATGAAAGACTGGGTTCTTGGCAATGTGTATAGCAGCTTGACTGTCACAGTGGAGAAGAGCCGGTGAAGGAATCTTTACACCCAGATCGGTGAGAAGGCTTTCAAGCCATGTTAGTTCCGACACCACTGATGCCATCGCCCGATATTCTGCCTCAGCTGATGATCGAGCAACGACCGCTTGTTTCTTGCTCCGCCAGGTAATCAGATGTCCTCTAAAGTACGTGCAGAAGCCACTGGTGGACCTTCGATCATCGAGGGACCCAGCATAGTCAGCATCAGAGTATGCTACCAAAGTAGGAGAGGAAGAAGAGACTTTGTACACCAGTCCTTGTCCAGGAGCCTTTTTGAGGTATCTAAGAATACGTTCAACCGCCTGAAGATGAGAGCTTCTGGGGGAATGCATATACCGACTGACGATACCAACAGCGAAGGAGATATCTGGTCTGGTTACTGTGAGGTATATCAATTTTCCAACTAGGCGACGGTAATATTCTGGATTTTCTAGTAGGATATCTGAGTCAGAGGCCTGCGCGCATAACTTGTGATTGACATCCATTGGGGCGTCAACCGGCTTACAGCCTAAGTAACCCGCATCATGAAGAAGGTCAGTACAGTACTTTCGCTGAGAAAGGATCAAACCATCTGGTCGTCTGGCGACTTCTAGGCCCAAGAAGTACCGAAGGGGCCCCAGATCTTTTGTTTGAAACACGGTGCTCAGATGAAGTTTGACCGCCAGTATTTCATTCGAGTCATTCCCAGTAATAATGATGTCGTCCACATAGACTAGCAGAAGGACGGTCCCGGTAGAGCGGTGGCGTGTGAAGAGCGAGAAGTCGGCGGAGCTTCGAGTAAAACCAATCTCCCGGAGGGCCTTACTGAACTTGTCAAACCAAGCCCGGGGGGACTGTTTGAGACCATAAAGAGCCTTTCGAAGATGGCAGACTTGAGACTCCCCCGTGGTCTCAAACCCGGGAGGTTGTTGCATATACACAGTTTCCTTGGAGATCACCGTTCAGAAACGCATTTTTGACATCCAGTTGGAGAAGGGGCCACTGGCGATGTACCGCAACAGAGAGGAGAACCCGGACTGTATTGAGTTTGGCCACCAGGGAAAAGGTTTCCTCGTAGTCGAGCCCCTGCTGCTGGGTGAAGCCACGAGCCACAAGGCGGGCCTTTAGGCGGTCAATAGTGCCATCAGCAGCATGTTTAATAACAAAGACCCATTTACACCCAACGAGTTTCTGACCGGGAGGAAGAGGGACGAGAGTCCAGGTCTGATTAGTCCAGAGAGCAGCCATTTCCTCCTCCATGGCAGCCCGCCAGCCAGAATGTTCGAGCGCCTCCTGCACAGAATTAGGAACAGAAACCGAGGAAAGAGAAGTAACAAAAGTGTGAAGATGGGGAGATAGGCGATGTAGAGAGACGTAGTGAGCCAGAGGATGAGCGGTGGATGTCTGTACCTGATCTGCCGGGCGCGGAGTAACCGTGGTTGAGGCGGACTGCAGTGGGGCCATAGAGCAACGGGGGCGACGAGTATAGACCCGGATGAGGAGAGTCCGAGTATGTGGCAGGCCGCTGGGACGTAATGTGATGAGTGGCACCAGAGTCCATGATCCAAGGACGGACCGGTGGAGAGACAGGCCGTACCTGCTTGGGAGACGAAGGTGGAGGCCAGGGAAGCAGGAGGCGGGTTGAGCAGTCCCTGGAGGTTCTGGAGCTGGAGGCGGACAGCTTCAAGGTCCGGAGAGGCAGGAGAGGAGGCATCTGCGGCCACCGAAGCCGTCGGTCGAGGAGGATACCCATTCTTGCGGTAACATGTCGCTTCAAGGTGTCCGTCCTTACCGCAGTAGGAACACTTCGGCCGCCCCCTGCTACCACGCCCGCGGCCCCGAGAGCCGGAGCGGCCACCACGAGCAGCGGGAGGCAAGGGAAGCAGGGGCGGAGGGGCCTGCTGAAGAAGGGCCGAGGAAGTCGGCGCAGGAGCATCCGGAGGAGGCGTCACGCGAAGGAGCATGGAACAGATCTCAGACAGGGATGGAACGGTGGGAGATGCTAGAACCTGAGTCCGGATAGTCTGAAGGTGAGGCGGAAGACGGGCCATCATAATAGCAATGCAAACCGCCTCCTTCTGAGCGCGCTGGGCAGCATGATCACTGGTAGAAGGCTGGTGCAGTATCCAGGCCTCGGCCAAAGTCTTAGCCCGAGCGACGAACGACGTCATGTCCGGGGCGCCACCGGCGTCGAGAGCAACGAGATCGGTGAGGATGTCGTAGAGGTGCTGAAGGCTGTCCTTGCCGGAATATAGTGAGTGCAGCTCATCCCATATAGACTTGGTCGTCTCGTGATACATGGCCATCTGATACGGCTCACCATCCAAGGAGTTGAGGAGCCAAGTCTGCACACGACCATCGTTGCGGAGCCAATCGTCCGTAGGGGGCCAGAGGAGCCTGGGTGAGGTAAGACAGGAGACCCTTGGCCTGGAGAACCCGACGCACAGAATGCGCCCAAGGGAGAAAATTTTTCTTCCCGGAGAGAGAGATGGTAGTGATGCGTAATTCATCGCGCAGGTCGGTAGGACAAGTCGGGCGGTCTGCGGGCGGACTAGCCGCCGGGCCGGTGGAGTCAACCGAGGAGCCCATAGTCCAGGAAGACAAGCCGAACCGACTTGGAAGGAGGCCGCAGCGAATAGGAAGGAGGCCGCAGCGACCAGGCAGGGGTCCGCTGGAGAGGCAGGCCGCAGAGACGGGAGGAGACCGCGGCGACTAGGAACAAGCCGCAGCGACGAATCAGCGAGCAGAAAAGGCCGGGAGAATGAACCCGCACGGTCACGATGCGAACACCAGCGGCCAGACAGGCCACGACCAGAGCGGGTAAGAAGCTGACCGCACGGTCCGGAGGCCGCGAGAAGGCGGCGAAAAAAAAAAAGGAAAAGAGACCGCGAGTTAACAAACTCGAGCGGAAAGGATAGAGAAGCCGCGAGTTGACGAACTCGAGCGGGAGAGAGAAAAGAGACCGCGAGTTAACAAACTCGAGCGGATAGGAGAGAGAGAAGCTGCGAGTTGACGAACTCGAGCGGGAGAGAGAAAAGAGACCGCGAGTTAACAAACTCGAGCGGATAGGAGAAGGAAATCGCAAGGAGCAGAGGCCGAGCGGATAGGAGGGGAAGCCGCGCGGTTAGAACGGGAGACCGTGCGAGACGCACGGGAGGTGGGGTCCACGGGATAGAGGAGAAAAACTATAAAAAGGGGGGAAGAGGAGAGAACCTGGATCCACGGGGAGAGGCAGCGGACTGTCCGTTGAGGCCGCGGACAGTGAGGGAGAAGCGGAGGATAGAAAAGGAGGCAGACCGCTGGAGACCGCAAATAGTCCGCGAGGAGACCGCGGAGTCCGCCAGAAGGCGGCGGGTAGATGCGGTTAAAAAATGCACAGGACGGTTAGAGGATGGAACCTGGCTCTGATACCATGTTGAGAGAAGCCAAAACTTGTATGTATTGCTTGTGTAAGTAAATACAAGGAGAGAATACAATTATATAGGAGATGAGAAGAGAGGAAAAATCCTATACAAGATGTGGGACTAAAGAAGAGAGAATACTAGGGCCTTTATGGGCCTTTATACATGGGCTTTTCTAATAATATACATAACAAAAATCTTTGAGTTATTTCAAAACTTTGTAAACTGTGGGAAATAGTGGGGGAGGTTGGAAAACTTACGACGCTCAGCAATCTCAGATTGCTTAGTGGAAACTTTGCTGTTGGCGACAGCGAAAAACTGCTACTCAAAACCCTACGGCGGTTGACGCGAGTAGAACTGCGACGGTGGTGGGAGACGAGAGAAGAAGCTCTGGCGGCGGGATGCTGCGGGATAGGAACGAAGAGGAGATCGAAGGTTTAGGGTCTCGTCGACGTCGTTGTTTCCCATATGGGACTCTCGAACAACATAAGTGGAAAATCGGTGAAGGAAATGAGGAACAAAATGATTCCCTAGGCGCTATTACGCGAAGAACATGCTCGGGCACTTACCCGAGCGTGTATGTCGGTGCATGCTGACAAGGAAGGTCCCCAGGTAGTGTTCAAGTGCCATGCCGGGAACATGTGTGACCACTTCGATGATCTCATCAATGTAAGAGTCCACCGACTCCGTCTGACAAACGTTGCTTAAGCGCTCAAAAGGGTTACCGGCGTGACACATATCATTGAGACGAATCAACTCTTCCTTGAGGGCCGACCAAGAGAGGGCAAAATTGGATTGACATATCCAACGAACCCAATGGAGGGTCGAGCCTTCCATGTAAATGGTCGCGAGAGGCACCTTTTGAAATTTGGGCGTGTCTTGATGGTTGATATATTGTTTTGTGTCGGCTAACCATCCTATGTGTTCGGCCCCATCGAACATGAGAATGTCCAACTTGCGGAGTTGGGCCGTCGAAGTGTCGCACGGCTGCCGGAGCCCAAGAGGGTCGGCTGCACTGCTGGCCGAGGTGGGGGACGGGGACAGAGGAATGGGAAGAGGCGAAGTAGTAGCTTGCCGATTGTACATAAGAAAATGGATCTCGCGGACGACGATCTGTAGATTGGAGATAGTGGTGTCGACACAAACCACACGGTCGAATTGGGCTTCAATTGACGAGTGGCGCCCTTTTCACGCGCCATGCGGCGAGTCAAGGGCATACACAGAGCATGGCGGCTGGAGGTGACACCAGAAGGAGAGGGCCGAAGGTAGCGAATGCAATCACAGAGCATGCGACAAGGGGAATGACGAAATTTGTGCTGAGTGTCTAGGCAAAGGAGACGATGACTCGAGAATCCGGCAAGATGATTGATGTCGGGTAGTGCATTGATGAGGCAGAGTTGAAGGCCACGGGGATTGGATCAACGCGCTGGAGAGGCATGCAGATCAAATGTTACGTAATAGGCTGGGATCTAGGGCAAAGAGGAACGCTGGGTCTTTCTCTCTTCAGAGTTCATTCCAAAACAAGATAATAATTTTCATACCGTCAAAGTTTGGATGCCTCTTTACATATAGGAGGATCGCCTGCTAAAGAGAATACATAAATATGCATAAAAAAAACATGAATCCAAGGTCATTCGGCCCCCGTAACCATAGCGCGTGCACGACGTGTGTAAAGCCGCACATATCTCTGGCCTAGAATGGGATCGCTCGTGCTTTCTTGATATGGTGATACAAAGTTTTTTATTCTTTGATATTCACATAATTGCATTTATCATGTTAATCAAATGCAATTTGATTCCTGATATATTACAGTGATTTTCTTGTTTTCAACATCCCACATTTCTCATTTGACTCTTGTTTCCTTATTGCAGATACTCGTGGATCCGACAATTCTCTACCTCTTTTACCTCAGTGGCTTCAGGAGAAGCTAGGGGATACTAAGGTTGGAATAGTTAATTCTCCATTAGTATTTTTTTTGAACTTGTTTAAGTTGCCTGGCATATCAATGAAAAACATTTTATTTTAGTTGCAGTTATTATCATGTTTGCACGATTAGTGTAATATTAGATTTATTTTCTTATGACATGTTTGTTGGAATCATTTATGGGGCTATTAGATGAAACGTCTTATTCAAATACAAATATTGTTTTTCAATACTTGTAGGAACGTCAGGCAAATTCGCACCTTTCAGAACCTGCAAGTTCCTTGAAAGGGTCAGGAATTGGCGAAAATTTTCATGAGGTTGAAAAGAGAAAAGATATTTACAAGCTTTTACATGACTCAGAAACTGGATACAAAGATCATTGGCGTGATGAAGAAAGGGAAACAAAATCAGCTATTCACCGAGATCATAGGCGGGAACGTTGGCCGGATAATTCCATGTGGCACTCAGGAGAACGCCGTAACTCTTCCCGTTGGAGTGATTCGGGAAATAGGGAAATTAGTTTTGATCAACGGCGAGAGAGCAAATGGAATACATGCTGGGGTCCTAATGACAAAGAATCACAATCTAGCAAAGATGATGACGGGCCACATCAAAGAATAGTGTCTCGTCTTTCTGGACATGGAAGAAATATGGTTAAAGAAGGTGAAATGCATTCTCGTTCATGGAGATCAAACTCTTCCATGACTAGTGGAAAGGCGCAGCCTTCTTACCAAAATCCTTTCACTCCACAACAAATCCATATACCTGGTTATGACTGTGGGAACGGAGAGAATGGGTTGCCACTTTCACCTTCTGGTATGGCAACTTTAACTCCAACTATGCTACTACACCAGCCTCATGCCCTTGCTCTTTTGGGGCTTTGACAACTAAGACTAATCTCCTTACAGGATCATCTCTTCTAAGATATAGTCGGATTAAGCTGCTCTCCATCTACAGTAGTACCGATTTAAGAAGCCAAAGAGCACGTGCTGATGGAATTATAGAAATACCTTCTGTAATGCAGTCTGAACTGCTGGAACCTCTTGGCATTTTATCTCCTACTATTGAGGAATTGGTAATTGATTGCATTACTTCTGTACAGCAAGTTGGTCCTGCTACTACCACCTTTGCTTTATATTCTTCTTCTTGCATAGGATAGGTTATCCTGAAAGCCATAGAAAAAGGAGAGGTTGGAAGCAGCAGTGAACCTCTTAAAGATGGTAATGTTGGAAGAAATACAGTTGATCCTGTTATGACAAAGCAAATGAACCCAGGTACACTCATGCTTCTTTTAAATGGTTTTATTCTTATAAATTTTATTCATGTAATAATTGCGATATGATTTAACGAACAGGGATTCATGAAGATTTACTGTACACCGGAGGTGATAATAAAATAGAGGGTAGCAGGAGCACACAATTTTTTGATGAAAGAAATCCAAAAGTTGAGCCAGGTTATATTTTGTCTTCCTTTCAAGAAAATAAATTTTTGTTAGGAATATCAGTTTGTATTTTGTTTACCTTGAGTATTTAATGTTCAGCTAATCATATGTTAGAGACTCTGTCTAAGTAGAGTGGCAATGCGATGAAGAGATGAGCATGACTGACAATTTTCAGGTAATGCAGGTCCATGGAGATCTGAATCTGAAGATATTTCACGCTGGTCTTCAGCTGATTTGGAAGATAATCCTGCTGCATTTGAGGCAAGGTCATCTGAGGTCAGCTGGTCTCATTTGTTTGATGATGGTAAGATTGAAACCTGCGGTGCTTCTGTTTCCTCATCATTTTATAAAGACGGCTCAAATTGACAAAATAATCAATTTCATCATGTAGAGAATAGAAGCAATCCCAAAAGGCATGCATCCAAAATTTCTGCCAGGGAAGAGTCTGCCCGTATTTTTCTGGCTCAGGAAGATTCTCCCAGTTCCAAGGTTAACTCTGCCAGTAGAAATTTTGAGCCAAATCCACCTCCAGAAGGGCTATCTCTTTGTTACAGAGATCCCCATGGTCGGGTCCAGGGTCCCTTCTCTGAAAGTGATCTTATTGGTTGGTTTGAGGCTGGTTATTTTGGTATTGACCTGGAAGTACGTCCTTCAGATGCTCCCCCAAATACTCCTTTCTTGTTACTTGGGGATGTCATACCACAATTGAGATCAAAGTTTAGGCCTCCCCCTGGATTTTGTGCGGCTAACCCAAGCGAAATTCAGGATATGCCTGACAGGGAGAAGAGTGGAAGCACTGCATTTGACACTTTTTCTGGTATTGTTCACCGACCTTCTAAGAGCATGCAGAGAAGCGAAGTTCTGGTTTCTACTGAAGCACATAATTGGATTTTGGAGTCACCATCGACTACTAATTTGAGGAGTTCTACTATTGAGAGTCGTAGTGAAGGTTGGTGTTATCGTCATAGATAATAAAAAGTCTAAATACAAGCTGCTATATTTTTGAATTTTCTTTTCCAGAGTAGCATCATGATTCTATTATTCTTCCATATTTAATCTCTTTCCAGTGTCTTCTGATATGTGTACATCATGTTGTGCAATTTGTTACGCCACTTATTGTCATTGATTAATTTTTTGTAGGTATGCTTAGCCGTGAACATGTTCTCAGTCCTGTATTTACACCCTCGTATTTAGGAGAAGATGGGAGCGGTGTAAACTATCTTCTTGCCCAGAAGAGGTTATTAGAGCAGCAGCTACAACCTCAAAATTTACCATCTTTATCTCATTTTGTTGATCATCCTGCTAATCTTTCAGCCACAGTATCTTCTGAACAGTTGCGTCCTTTGGATATAAACCACAATACTCAAATGTTGAATATGCTTGCACAGCATTACCTATTATCACAGCCTCCTATGGAGCCTCATGTTTCTCTGCCATCACAATTCTCTTTGTTTAATAAATGCTTGCTGCTCAAGCAGGAACTGCAGCGGCAACAACAGCAATTACTGCTCCAGCAACAACTTTTTCTTTCCCAAGTTCTTTCTGGTCATCAATCTAGTCTGGACCTTGGCGAGCCTTCTCAGAAATTGTGTTCGTTGGTTCCAGAAGGAGATGTTCCAACTGAGCTTCTGTTAAAGCAAGCCCAGAATGCCTATATTAATCAGAAGATGCCTGCAGATAATCTTCACAAGGGACATAATTCTACTAGTCAAACTGTCAATTTGCATGACAGAAAAAATATAGATAATTCACTATCCTGTTCTGTGCCCTCCTCATTGCACTTACCACATCAACTAATTGCATCATCATCAAAAAAGCCTGAAAGTGATCAAGATATTGGAGATAATTGCCCACCTGAAGTATTACTGCCATCGGGAATACTTAATACTTCACTAATCTCTGATGCATCTGTGAAACTCGCTGAAACTTTAACTTACTCAGAAAATGAACTTAGCCTAAAATGTTATGCAAAAGAAGCCAGGCCATTAATGCCTACGTCTGGTGAATTTGCGCCTTCAGAATATCCAGTATTGTCACAGAAACTTTCATGTACTTCTGGACTTGTATCCCCTATTGCAGATCAAATTCATGATCTGAAAATTTCTTCAGATGATAATGATGTTGAGCAACACCATACTTATGCTTCTGCAGCAAAATATTCCAAAACTCTGGAAGTATGCCAGACAAAGAAAACTGCAGAAAAGAAAGCACGGAAAAAGAAAAATGCCAAATCTCAATTGGCTTTGGAGCTTCCAAGCGGATTTTCCATTACAGATCAGCCAGAGAACCCAAAATCAAAGTTTGAGTCTGAGGATGTAAAGCCACAAGTTCTATCAGATGCTCAGATGGACCTATTGAAGCCTCTTAATGGGTTTGCAGTTCCTGCTGTTGATGACAATTATGACAGCTCTCCTTGTAAGACTGCAGATTCCCATAAATCTTTTCTTCCACCTTTAGATAACGATAACAATAAAGAGGCCAAACGTTCAAATATGAAAGCTGAGTGCATGGATAGTGGTATTTCTGAGTTGTCACCTCCCCGGGCCTGGAAAGTCGCTCCAGGAATAAAGGCAAAATCACTAAAAGAAATTCAACTAGAGGAACAACAAAGGGTACAGATGGAAACTGTAGGTAGTTTTGATCATAACTCTAAACTTGGTAGAGATAGCGTGCAAGTTGATGGCAATACTGAATATCTCTTAAATCCTGAGAGTAATTTTAATTCAAAAAGTAGGAAAAGCCATCTCCATGATTTGTTAGCGGAAGAAGTTTTGGCCAAATCAAGCGGGACAGATACCAATCTTTCCAGAGATACCGAAAAACAGGTTTTACTGCCAGTTCTATCGACTGTGACCTTAGGTGATTTATCAACTATTGAGGAAGATTTTGTTGCGGCTAAAGACATTAAAAAAGGTCGAAAAAAGACTCTGAAGTCTAAAGTTACTGAAGGTAAAAACACATCACCTGTTGGTTCTTTTGATCCTTTCTCTCACATAGTTGTTGAAAAGCGAACAAGTCAGCATTCGTCACAAAATGAGAATTATGTATTACCTGCTCCACTTAATGTACCTTCTCTAGCAGATTTTGTTTCCCAGAAAGGGGAACAAACAGATTCTTCTCAAGCATCAGCATGGCCTATGGATGTGGGAAAATTTCACAAGCCTACTTCTCTGAGGGACATCCAGAAAGAGGAGGAAAATAAAGTATCTACAAAGGAGAATATCCATATACCAAGTCCAGCTAAATTACAACCTACACTAGGAAACCGAGGTACTGGCTCTTGGCAGGTTCCTCAATCATCTCCCTCTAGTCACACCTCTCCAATGCAGAGCAGCACACTTACATCTAGAATGTTGAAATCTAAAATCGACAATGATCTTTTTGGGGATCCTATTGATCAGTCAAAGCAACAAGTAGAACAGTATGTTCTTTTGATTAACTTCATGCATCTATCTTTTCATCTACATGATATTATGTTACCTTTTTTAAATGCTTCCTACAACATTGACTTGAAGCCTGGACTTGTTGATGAATTTAATGTCCTTCTGTTTTGTGAGTGCTTTAACTTATTATTGAACATTAATTCTGTTGGAATCTTGATGGTGTTCATGGCCGTGGTAGTGAGGGCAGTGAATTTTGGGATCTCAACATAGAGGAGGGTACCCTGGTTGCAGCTTGCAGTGAAGATGATGATGGAGGAGATACTATGGAGCTTTACCACAACTATCTTTGTGGGAAGCTCGATGGAATCCTACCAAATCCCTAACTCTAAGAGGTGGAGAATTCAAGAGTAAAGAAACAATGAGAGAAGAAGAGAGAATTTTCTTACTTGTTTCTTTCATGGCCATAGACCCCCTTTAAATAGTCTTACAATGATACCTCTGTAATAAACCCCTCAACAACGGGCTAAATAAAACAATAATAAAAACTCTTCATTAAAAGAAATTCAAATTAAAAGACTTCTAAAATACGACCCATAATTAAAAGACATAATTAGCAAACACGACTCTACCAACTCATACTTAAAAACATATAATATTTCATCCTTCCTTCAATTTATGCTTTTCCTCAATCTCAGAAATTCATTCTAACTATGATTTTCTTGGTTTTTTTATCTTCCACCGAATGAGTGGCCTCACTGCCTTGTAACAAATATATGAAGCTGAGATGCCGTCACTTAGTGAGCACCATTTTTGGTAATTGAGGGAGCAAATGATGATAATATGGGGTATGGTATCACTACTGTGATCGGCGATGTCCATGTATGGTATCAACCATTTTGAGCTTTAAGTGAATTAAATAACGATGGATTTTAGGATTCGTTGTGCAGAGGATGCATGTTGAGCTTTACGAGTCTAACTGCACAGAGGCTCCAGCTGAGGAGGGGCCATTGAGATTAATGATTGGGGAGGAGCTTGCTGGATGGAGAGAGGAGGGGATGACAATGGTGCATCGTGACAGGAAGAGGTCAGTGGAGTGCTCTGGCTACTGTCGTTGGGTTTCTGTTTTTTAGCAGACCGTTGTTGCATCTTATCCTCAATTCAGTCTGTCTTGTCTTCTGCTTCTTTCGCCATGATTTGGTCCTGCATGTTGCTTGCAAATATTGCTCCTCACTACTCATCAAGTGTATAACTAGCAATAGTCGATGTCCCTTACGCAAGACATATAACTAATTGAGGAGCTGAATCTTATAAGATACTAGGTAATACTTCTCCTTTAACTTCGGCCTAGTAGGTGCCCATTGGACCCATCGGCAAACGACATTCCCCCTTGAAAAAATAGGTTGTGTTATTTAGTAAAATATATCCAATTTTTTCAAATATGTTGACGGACACGACTTTAAAAATTATGTATGTTATTCCATCTTTTATTACATCATCAGTAAGTTTGTTTAAATCACATATATGGATTGCATTATATATGCTTTAGGTTGCATTTGGTGTGGCAGATCCCATGTGGTCGCACAAAATGCCTCTTGCAGTCGCGACTGCGTCTCGTTTGGCAGGGCCGCGGCCTCGCGTCGGAATCTACTTGCCTCAAAAAATAACGCATGCCCCGCGGATTTTCGTCGTGGGCAGCTAACCACGGTCGTGACGGCCTCCGCGCGGATAGACTCCATGAGGCATCTGTTTCGCCAAACCAATCCTTAATTGATTAGACATTGTTTCGTTCTCTCCACTTGTTATTCTTAAAATAATGTTTATATAATTGTTTCACACTATACTTACACATTATTAACCAATGTTTTTTAAGTATTTAAGACAATTATCTATATTATATACAACGAAATACATATGTGGCCCATGGTGTAATCTTGGAGGACCATCAAAGCAATCCTATCCATTCATCACATTGGGTTTACAACACTCAAGCCTTTATCCCACTGTAATGGGGTCGGCTATATGGATCCTTTATCGCCATTGTGCCCCATCTTTTGTCATAATCTCACTAATGCCCAAGTACATCATGTCTTTCTTTATAGTTTCATTCCAAGGTCTTTATTGGTCTACCCCTCCCTCGTTTAACATGCCTAGTGACTAGACTCTTACAACGCCTAACAGGTGCCTCTAGTGGTCTCCTTTGTACGTGTCCAAACCATCTTAGACGAGCTTCTCGCATCTTCTCGCGTTAGGTTTAGTTTTTAAAAAAATCTACTTGCTCTCACACAATTATAAAAAATAATGACACTGAGATTTGAACCATTGACCTACAACATTAATACAATGTCCTTAACCAACTAAACCAAACAACTTTATGTAACAAGCACAATTTTATGATATATATTGGTATACGAATCAAGGTTGCAGATGTCGGATGTCAGACTTATGTCGGTTTGGGTTTTTTATGTTAGATGTCTGATTGCGGGGGATGTATAGGGGACATTTCAAAATGTCGGATTGTAATATTATATATATATATATATATTTCATAATATTTTCATATATTAATTAGATGATAATTATTTTATCTAATTAACTGTAAACTAAAATTCATGTGTTGAAACCGAAAATCGATCTCTTGTGGAGTTCACCCTTGGAGAAGGGGTGGTCGCACACCTACTTCGCTCCTGCAAGAAAAATAATCAAGGAAAAAAGAGCAAAGGACTAGACCAAGGGCCCGGCGCGGAGGTCCCACCACACACCCGGAAGATCACTGAGCGCTTCCCCTCCTTAGCCAAATGTCGGGCTAAGGTACCTCAGAAGGCGCTAGAAAACTGGGAGACAAGTAAGCGTGTCTTCTGAGGTACCCCTTGGGTCCTATTTATAGATTTTCGAAGATGGTCTGCAAATAATTAACCTCTGCTGGCCTGAAATTACTGAAAACCCCTTAGGCTGGCCTGCCAACAGCCAAACTCCGCTGTCCTGACCAACTATGCGCAGTCCACCCAGGTCCGCCAACAGCGGGACTCCTCCGTTCTAGCTGGCTAAGGGCATGCTTGTAGGGGCAAAATAGTAAGAAATCCCCCCCCCCCCCACTGGGGACTGGGCGAGCAGCCCTTCCGTGCCTCTACTCGGCGGGAGGCGCGGGCCGGGGCTGGCTCGCCTAGGGGGCGCGGGCTGGAGGTGGCCCACCGGGGAAGGCGCGGGCCGAGGCTGACCCGCCTGGGAAGGCGCGGGTCGGAGGGCGACCGGGGGCCGACCCTCCTAGGAGAGGCGGGTAGGGCTGACCCGCCTAGGAGGCGCGGGCCAGGCTGACCCGCCTGGGCGACCCGCCTAGTTGGTGCGGGCCAGGGTCGACCCGCCTGCTTGCCTGACCCCCTTCGGCGAACACGGGGTTGTACACAATCCCCGCTCTTTGCGAGCTTTGCAAAAGGCTCGTAAAGAAACATTCAACCCCACGTGTTCGGCGAAAAACCCTGCTGAGCTGGAGGGAATCTTTTGGTGGGGGTCCACCTTTACGCTATAAATAAGCCGTCAGACCTTGGGAACAACTCGTCTTCTTTGCCCTCTTCCGCGATTCATAGTCGGGAGATGCCTATGTCCGAGGAGATGCGGGCTCGTTTGGCGGCTGCGAGGGAGGGTAACCGGGATGCTGCTCTCGAAGCCGCCCCGTGGCTGGCGCGTGGATCGCCCGGTCCCTTATTCAAGCCAGTGAAAGGAAAAATCATCCAACGGTCTCCACGGGGTGATGGCCTCGCTTTCGGCTCGGCCGGCGACACCGAGGTCGTTCCTGAGGTATGCGATTACCCTCTTTGATTCGCTACTCCTGCTGACTTCTCTTTTTGTACGAGGCGCCTCATGATGACAGAGTGGACAAGGTGGACCCGGGGAATTCTACCCTGGTGGTGACTGATCGGGCCACTAGTCCCTTATCTCAGGCGCACTTCCCTCCTGCGAGACCTCCGTCGCCAAGGCCCCCTGGTCTGGGGAAACCATTCGTTACCCCCGGAGGAGGAGCCTTCCAGGGTCGGCCGGGCCCTTCTCGGCCAGCTGATGGTGCAGGAGACGTGCCAACGCCTGGTAATTCCCTTGCTTTAGCGTGCTTCGTCATTTGTCACCTTCTTCTTACCTTGCCTTCGCAGGTTATAATGCCATCTCTTCTGACGTTGAGATGAGCGAGGGGTACTCGCCTCCCCCTGACCTGGACGACATCGCAGACTACCTGGGCGACCCGCTGAACGCCGAAAAGATGAAGACGCAAGTGACGCGACTGTTTCAGAAACATACGCTACTGCTACAGGAGTTCTTCGACAGAGTGGAGAAAGACAAGGCCGAGGCGGAGGGACGATTTGTGGCTTTGGAAAGGGCGGGGCGCCCAGCTGACGAGGACAGAGCGACATCCCAGGGCGCACACATTACGCGGGCTGAGGAGCGGCTTAGGCACGTCTCGGAGCAGGTCGATCTGACCCAGCGGGAGCTGACGGCGGTTCGCGAGTATCATTATCCTCGCGTGCCGCCTCAATCCGGCAAGCGGGGGCGGGGCAGGTGGAAATGGATTCAGTACTGAGCCGCCTGCCTCTCTCCCGCCGGCGCCCGACGCTACCCGCTGAGTCCGGATTGCTCACCTCGCGCGACGATCGAAACTCCCGGAGTCGTTCGTTTGTTAAGAACAATCAGCTGTCTGTAATAATTCAGGACCTTCCCCGCCCACTCATGGGCATGCACTTGCTGCTTTTTCTTTCGACTGTGTTGGTCTCGATCTTTTGGGAAGGTGCGGGCGAGGCGAACCGGCTCGTCCGGTTCTCCTTTCTAGCGGGCTAGGCATCGCGGGGGCGACTCACGTAGCCCTAGCTGTACCTGCTCTGGCGGGGGCGGGCCGACTGCCCGCGGGTCGCTTATTGAAGGACTCGCACGCCGATCCCGGTGGGGCCCGTATTTCCGGTTATTCTTCGTTTATGCGGGAGCGGGTGCGGGTGGCTCGCGGCCGACCGGCGAGTCGACGTGGGTCCGGGTTGGGTTCAGAAGTCGATCCGCGGGGTCAAATTTGCTATCCGCACCTTTCCCGCCATTGGGACTTTTTCCCGCCTTTTCGGACTATAAATAGGTCTCCGCCGACTCATTCTCCACCTACCGCATTTAAGACTTCTTCCTTCCCTTAGCTTTTTTGCGAGAGACTCCCTGTCCCGTTCGACAAGATTTCTGCAAGGTGGGTGGTGGTAGTGGCGAGGCGGAGGGGAGGAGCAAATGTGCTTGGACCTTCTCCGAGAACGATTTCCCTCTCGCCGCCCTTACCGAGAGGGAGTTTGTAGATACTGTCGGCAATTATATCCCGTCGGGCTTTGAGGCGAGGTGGCCCGGGAAGGAGGAGCGAATCAACGAGCTATCTGCCGACGAGCTCGCATTCCCGACGACCCACTTTGAGGCGGGCCTCCGGCTACCCATATGGCCGGAAGTCCGCCAAGTCTTCAAATACTACAGAGTCGTCCCTGGGCAAATGACTCCAAACTCGGTTGCGGTAATAGTAGGGTTCGCCTGCTTTCTGCGAGAGAGGATCAAATTCAGTCTTGCGGTGTTCCGTAAGCTGTTCTCTTTTCGCGCAAACAAGGACGGGACCGCTTGCTTCGCCAGCACACACGCCAAGGTGCGGGAGACGGTCAATAAGAGCCATAACTGGCTCAAGAAGTTCTTGTTCGTCAAAGGGGACTGCGGCAACGTCCCTTTCTCGCCAGTCCAACTCGGCGAGGCGAGCTACCGCCCCCTAGCCTGGGGGGCCATGAAGCGGGGCTATTCGGGTTCTTCACCAGGAAGAACTTCGAGGTGGCCTACCTCCGCAGGAACCTGGACGACCTCGTCCCCGTCCCGCCAGGTGAAGGTAAGCGGTTCGCCCATTTGTGCTCTCTTAAACCCGTCCATCGAGTATTTTCTAAGTCTCGCGCTTTTGCAGGCGAGCGCGACATCCCCCTCCATCCTCCCTACGAGAGCGCGCGACTCGCTTCCGCCGAGCACGCTCGAGCCGAGGCGGCCGCCGCCTCCCACCGCGAGCTCTCAGTCCCTGCTCCTCTGAAGCGACCCAGTCGCGAGCGGCCTCAGGATCCGCCACCGTCCAAGAAATCGAAGAAAACGGGCGGCGCGCCTCCCCTGGCTCGCGACAAAGGCAAGGCCCCTGCGAGCCAACCGTCCACCGATCCCGCCCCTGCGGCCTCTCCGGCCGTCAGATCTGCTGACGGAGAGGCAGGCACATCGTAGCCGCAAGAGGGGGTTCAACCTGCCGAGAAGCCAGTCCCCCGGGGGCACCGCAACTTTGGCTACGGTGAGGGACCCGCAGACGAGTCCGGAGTCCCGCTGCTTCAATGGGACAAGGAGACCAACCGGGTCTTCATATCCTCACTGATGCCGAGCTAGCTGGAGCAGAACACTAGCTGCGGGGACGCTTACAACCTCTCCTTCGGCGTCTACGGGCGAGAGGACGTCGATGTCTACAACGAGGAGGCGACGCGGGTGCTAATCTACGAAAGTGCGCGGGCCCAGTTTCGCAGCCTCGAGCTGGCCCATATGGTCGGCCGGCGGTGCCTTCGGCTGGACAAGAACGCCCCATCACTCAACAAGTTGATTGACGAGAAGGAGGCGACCCACAAGCTCTCCTAGGAGGAGGCGGACGAGCAAAGGAAGCGGGCCGACACGGCCGAGGCCGCTCTCGCTCAATACCTAGGCGGAGCGGTAGGTTTCTCAACTCGCCTCAGTCTTTTCTCCCTTCTGCGCGACTTAATTTGGTGATTCTCCCTTTCGCAGGACGCGGCGACGGACAACCGATTGGGCACCGAGATCGCCACCCTCTAACAGGAGAAGCAGGCACTTCAGGAGCGGGTGGACGCATTGGAGGCTGCAGCGGTTGCCCCGCCGCCGTCTACAAGCGGTTGCCAGCTCGCTCATTACAGCGATCACGAGATCGAGGTGATGATGCAGAAGAATGCGGCCAGCGCGGCGAAGTACACGTTCCAGACGCTGCAGCGGGCCAACCTCCTCAGGGGCGACGGTGCCAAGCTTCTGGTGAGCGAGGTGGTACCAGAGCTGTTCCTCCCGGTGTCAAAGCCGGGCGACGGCTCCTACCACCGTATATAAGGGGCTCGCCGCTCGGGGCTCGCCTCGCCAGAGGCTTGCTCTCGCGTAACCTTTGTCGCAGCAGTGTTGCGGGCCAAAGCCCGGATTTTGTAACAGTCGCCCTTTTTGATTGCTCAGAATGTACTTCAAGAACTATGCTTTTCTGTAATGAACATATTTTCTTTCTCGCACTCGCGGTTTATTTTTTGCCTTGAATGTTATTTTTTGACTTTGTTACTGCGAGTGAGTAAGGTCGTTTGTTCGTTCGAGATTCAGAGCCTAGTCTTAGGAGTGAGGGGACGTTAGTCAGCCACGATGCGAGCAGGCGACTCACATCATCCGTCCAGGCTTGCCATTCTACTCACGTCGTAGAGCGGACGAGAAAAAACCCAGCTAGTGCGAAAAAAGACCTCGCGCGGGCCGACCTTTCTGGGGTTCTTGGCGCGGTCGAGCTCTCGCCGCCTGTACCCCTTCCCTGGGGCTCAACGATCTGTATAGGCCGGGGCCGACACTCCCGGCTTGCTAGCCCGCTGAGGCCCTCTCGCCGACCCCCTCGATTCAATTATTCGTGACGCGGGCGACTGGCTCCTTTCCTCCTGTGCTGTGCCTATCAAGGCGCTCCGCCCTTGTCAGGTAGCGGGAGGGTCTGGGCGAACTCCTGAAGCGACGTCCAACCCCTGGTTGTTCGGCAGGGCCCGTCAGCTGGTTCTGCCTGGAGTTCGAGCTGTCTCCTCCGAGTGACATCCAGCCCTACCAGCTCGGTGGGAGCCTGGCAGCGGGATCTGCTCGGGGTCTGGGGCAGACTCTTCCGAGTGACTTCCAGCCCTGTCAGCTTGATGAGAGTCTGACAGCAGGATCTGCTAGGGGTCTGGGGCAGACTCCTCCGAGTGACTTCCAGCCCTGTCAGCTTGATGGGAGCCTGACAGTGGGATCTGCTCGGGGTCTAGGGTAGACTCCTCCGAGTGACTTCCAGCCCTGCCAGGTTGATTGGAGCCTGACAGCGGGATCTGCTCGGGGTCTGGGGTAGACTCCTCCGAGTGACTTCTAGCCCTGCCAGCTTGATGGGAGCCTGACAGCGGGATCTGCTCGGTGTCTGAGGCAGACTCCTCCGAGTGACTTCCAGCCTTGCCAGCTTGATGGGAGCCTGGCAGCGGGATCTGCTCGGGGTCTGGGGTAGACTCCTTCGAGTGACTTCCAGCCCTGCCAGCTTGATGGGAGCCTGGCAGCGGTATCTGCTCGGGGTCTGGGGTAGACTCCTCCGAGTGACTTCCAGCCCTGCCAGCTTGATGGGAGCCTGACAGCGGGATCTGCTCGGGGTCTGGGGTAGACTCCTCCGAGTGACTTCCAGCCCTGCCAGCTTGATGGGAGCCTGGCAGCGGGATCTGCTCGGGGTCTGAGGTAGGCTCCTCCGAGTGACTTCCAGCCCTGCCAGCTTGATGGGAGCCTGGCAGCGGGATCTGCTCGGGGTCCTGGTGCAGGGGGCCTGGGTCAGCTGCCTCTTCAAGGCTTGGAACGTTTCCTCGCACTCTGAGGTCCACTCGAACTTTCGGCCTCCCCTCAAGGTTTTGAAGAAGGGAGAGCACTTCTCCCCGGCCCGGGATAGGAACCTGCTCAACCCTACCAGCTTCCCTGTCAATCGTTGTACTTCTTTAGCATTTCGTGGTGACCCCAACTCCACAATCGCCCTCACCTTATCTGGGTTGGGTTCTACGCCGACGGGGGTGAGGAGATGCTCGAGGAACTTCCCCCTGCTCGCCCCGAAGATGCACTTCAAGGGGTTCAGCCTCATTTTGTACTTACGGAGAGTGGCAAAAGTTTCTTCCAAGTCCTCCAGGTGAGAGTCGATGTCCAGGCTCTTGATCATGAGGTCGTCTACATACACCTCCAGGTTCCTTCCCTTCTGCTCTCAGAAGACCCTGTCCATTATCTTTTGATAGGTTGCCCCTGCATTTTTTAGCCCAAAGGGCATCATTTTATAGCAGTAGCGTCCATCCCCCGTGATGAAAGAGACGTCTTTGACGTCGGGGGGGTGCATCCTGATCTGGTGATTACCTGAAAATGCATCTAAAAAACTCATTACAGGGAAACCGACGGCTGAGTCAACCAGCGCGTCGATCCAAGGATAACAATTCTTGGGACATGATTTATTAAGCAATGAAAAGTCAATACACATATGCCACCGGTCGTCTCCTTTTTTAACCATTACAACATTGGAGACCCAGCCGGGGTATTGGATTTCGGATACAAAACCGGCCTCGAGAAGCTTGGCCGCCTCCTCCCGAATTGGCTCGGCCAACCTGTCCGTCGTGAGCCTCTTCTTCTGTTGGATGGTGCGAGCCTCCGGATCCAGGTTGAGGCGGTGGCAGGCCACGTCCGCGTCGATCCCTGACATCTCCGCGGCACTCCAGGCGAAGATATCCACATTCTTCCGGATGCAATCCAACACCCTGCCCTGAGCCTCCGGGGTTAGCCCTCCGCTGACGCGGACCTTCTCCACCTTGCCTCCGAGAGTGAGAACCTCCATCTCCACCACCTCTTCTGCCGCCTCTAGACGAGACTGCTCCCCCCACTCTTCAGCATCCCCTCCTCCGGGGGCGAAGACCTCTTCCTCAGCTTCCTCCACGACCATTGCCTTGGCCGGCTCCTGGACTTCCTCCATCTCCTCCTCCCGAGGGAGGGTCACCTCCACTTCCTTCTCCTCTTGGCCAGCCTCCTGCTCTGCCTCCTCCATCCTTCGCCCCATCTCCTCGGCACCCTCCTGCCATGAGATGGAGTTCACGGCGGTGACATATCACTCCCTTGCTATCTTGGGGTCTCCGCGGACCCGGACCTTGACCCCCTCGATGTTGAACTTCAAGCATTGGTGGAAGGATGAGGGGACGCCGCGAAAGGCGCTGATGAGGGGCCTCCCGAAGATGGAGTCCCACTTGCAGGTGCGGGACTGCCCCCCCAGTGTAACATGGAGTCCCACTCCACCTTCTACCTCCTTCCTCTCCCCTGAGAATCCGAACAAGGGCCCGTCCGAGGCCAGCACTATCTTGGCCTCTACCTTCATCGCCATCGAACGCCTTCTTAAAGATGACGTGTCATTGTCGACGAGGATCCGGGCGATGGTGAAATTCTCGATGGCTGTCTGGATGACCAGCGCATCACAAAACGGATTCTCGTGATCCTGCATGTCCTTCCTCGAGAAGGTGATCTTCTCCTTCTGGGGTGGGGTCTGGGACGTGGAGGCGACGCTCCTTCGGTACTTGGTATGGAGGCTTGGCTTGCGGGAAGACTCGACGCCTGCTCCTCCATGGATCATCCCTATCCTTCCCCGGGTCCCCACATCCGCCCGGTCCTCGCACCGGTCCTCATCCGGGCGCGGCACAACCTCTTCGATCCGCACCTCCTGACGCTCCTGCTGCCGTTGATGCTCTCTGTTTCCTCGCAACTCGAGGAACTCCGGGCACGTGGTCGTAGAGTGTCCTTCCTCCTGGTGGAAGTCGCAATAGGGCAGCTCCACCCTGACGTCCCTTCTCCTTCTCCTTGCTGCCCTTCTTCTCTCCCCCATGGCTATCGCCATAGCCTGCTCCTGGTCGGGGAGGGGTGGCCTCTGGGCCTGCCTCCCTCCCGGAGGATAGAATTGCCCTTGGCCTCTCTGGCGACGGTCCCCTCCGTGGAACCCTCTTCTCGCCTCCTGATCCTGCCATTCCGGCCTCCACCCTAGCCGCTGATTCGGCTCCTGACGCCCTCATCTAGGCTGTTGTTGTTGTTGCTGCTCCCTCTGTCGGGGTTCAGCTCTCCTCTCCTCCTAGCCTCTGCCCCCTCTGGGCCTCTCCTCCTCTGTAGCCCACCTGGCTAACCTCCGAGCAAACTCCGGGTTCGACGCCTCCCCGTCGACTTCTCTCGCCGCCCTCTCCATCAACTCCTCGTAGGAGAGGGGTGGGATCCTCTTCAACTCCATTCGGAAGAAACCCTGTTGCAACCCCAGGGTGAAGGCCATCATCAGAGTGTGGCCCGACATCTCCTGAACCTGGGTGACCTCCTCCTGGAAGCGATCGACGTAGCTCCCCAGAGTCTCGTTCACCCCCTGCTTGATGCGAAACAGGGACTCCGACTCCCTCTTCCTCCTCTTCGAGGTTGTGAACTTCAACATGAACCCCCGGCGTAGGTCCTCGAAGCAGTAGATGGAATTGGCCAGTAGCTGGTGAAACCACTCCCTCGCTTTCTCCTTCAGGGTGATGACAAAGAGTCTACACTTGAAGCCATCCGACATCTGTCGGATCGAGACCACGTCCTCAAACCACTGGACGTGCTGGACCGGGTCCCCCTTCCCGGTGTAGTAGGACATCTCGGGCTCTCTTAACCCATCCGGGACTGGTGCGGAAGAGACCAACTCGCTGAAGGGGCTATCTCCCCCCACTGGACGAGCTGGGGGGTCTCACGCCCCTAACTCGCCGAACCTGCCGCCGCTCCCCGAACCCGGGAAGAGCACTCGCCCGGGGAGCTCGACACCCCGACCTTCCTCGGCGACCTCCTTCCCGGCTCGCCTGGCGGGCGCAACCTCGCCGAGTGTTGGATCCGCAAGGACCGGAATCGCCAGAGTCGAGCTCTCGGCACGCACGCCGAGCGCGAATCAGACCATGCCGAAAACCTCCTGCCTAAAATCCTTGAGCATCCCCAGGGTGGCGAGAGGGGGAGGGGGTGGCGAGTCGGTCATGTTCGATCCTTATCCTTCTCCTCCGGTCATCGTGCTCGCTGAAGGTTTTCTGTGCTGACCACGCTCCACGCTCACCGCATCAAAATGTTGAAATCGAAAATCGATCTCTTGTGGAGTTCACCCTTGGGGAAGGGGTGGTTGTGCACCTACTTCGCTCCTGCAAGAAAAACAACCAAGGAAAAAAAAGAGCAAAGGACTAGAACAAGGGCCCGACGCGGAGGTCCCACCACACACCCGAAAGATCACTGAGCGCTTCCCCTCCTTAGCCAAATGTCGGGCTAAGGTACCTCAGAAAGTGCTAGAAAACTGGGAGACAAGTAAGCGTGTCTTCTGAGGTACCCCTTGAGTCATATTTATAGATTTTCGAAGATGGTCTGCAAATAACTAACCTCTGCTGACCTGAAATTACTGAAAACCCCTTAGGCTGGCCTGCCAACAGCCAAATTCCGCTGTCCTGACCAGCTATGCGCAGTTCACCCAGGTTCGCCAACAGCGGGACTCCGCCGTTCTAGCTGGCTAAGGGCAGGCTTGTAGGGGCAAAATAGTAAGAAATCCCCCCCCCCCACTGGGGACTGGGCGAGCAGCCCTTCCATGCCTCTACTCGGCGGGAGGCGCGGGCCGGGGCTGGCTCGCCTAGGGGGCGCGGGCTGGAGGTGGCCCGCCGGGGAAGGCGCGGGCCGAGGCTCACCCGCCTAGGAAGGCGCGGGTCGGAGGGCGACCGGGGGCCGACCCGCCTAGGAGAGGCGGGCAGGGCTGACCCGCCTGGGCGACCCGCCTGCTTGCTTTACCCCCTTCGGCGAACACGGGGTTGTACAATATGAGAAAATTTAACTACTAACAAGTGTTTAATCATATTTGATTGGTGTCATTTATATTGACGTGTTATTTTTATATCTCATTTTATTTTAGGTTTATGTGTGTGGATGGAATTCTTCTTGTATCTCATATATATATACATGTTTCCCCCTAAGAGGATGAATACAACAATTCTTTTTCCTCTCATTTGATTTGCTATCAGAGGGAGGTTTGCCCCGATCCCGTCGAGCCCTAACTTCCTGCATCGTGCGTCTTCGCCGCCCGCGTGATAGCCGCTTCCCGCACCGTGCCGCTTCCCGCATCGTGCCTTCAACGTCTTCCGTGTCGATGTGAGGGCCTCGCCTCTCCCGCGCGATAGCCGATCCCGTACCTAGCCGCTCCCGCGCGATAGTCGATCCCTGCTGATCCCGCACCTTCCCGTTTCTGCTGCCGCTGCCGAACCCTTCTTTTTTCGATCTTTTCTTCCACTGCCTATTTGGTTGGTGTTTACCGCTCCTTCCCTCACTTCTTTTCTTCTCATTACCTAGATCTGTGATCTAAGGTCTTTCTTTTTTTTGGATGAGTTCTTCTTCTGTTTAAGGGTTTCCTTGCTATCCTCCCTTGGAGATTTTTTTTGAATTCTCTTGTTCCCATCCCATGGATTCCTCCCTCTTCGGTTCGAATGATGATTTTGTTCGGCGCATTACTACCGCCCTTCTCAATGAAAAAAAAATTATTGCTTGGTCCTCCGTGCGAGTCCATCTTGTCGGACATGACAAGCTTGATTGACTTGAACCTAATGGTGTTCCCAAGCCTCTCGACGAAAAGGTAATCCGTCAATGGCGCAGGAAAAATTTTAAGATTCTCAGGTGGCTTCAGTTCTCCATTGAGCCCGGCATTTACGAGCAGTTCATGCGATTCGATTCAGTGTCGTCTCTTAGGGCTGTCTTGACGCGTACCTACGGTCACACACGCGTTGATACACAGATTTATTCTGTCTCCTCGTACGTGGTTTGAGCGGTTCGGTACTGTTGTGCTTCAGAGTGGGTTCACCAGATGTCATGCCTACCACACGTGCTTTGTTTAGACTGTTGTGGATGGCCGTAAGGTCATTTTTCTTGTCTATGTGAATGATATCATTCTTACCTGTGACGATAACTCGGGGATACTTCAGATCAAGGGGGTTCTTCAGAAGGCATTTGAAGTGAAAGATTTGGGGCTTCTGAAGTATTTTCTCGGGATTGCGGTTGCAAGATCTCAGCAGGGGATCTCTTTGTCTCAGCGCAAGTATACACTCGACCTCTTAAGTGATACTGGCCTTCTTGGGTGCTCTCCTGTGTCTACACCCATGGATCCAAACCACCGTCTTCACGCCGAGTCTGGCGATCCTCTCCCAAAACGGGCAGATATCAACGTCTTGTTGGCAGACTTATCTACTTGACCAACACTCGCCCTGACATTAGCTTTGTTGTGAGTGTGGTCAGTCAATTCATGCATGCTCCCCGGACTTCTCATCTAGATGCAACATTTCGGATCCTCCACTACTTGAAGGGATCTCCTGGCCTAGGGCTCTTCTACAGTTCATCTCCGGCCCTTGACCTCACTTGTTACACGGATTCTGATTATGCTGGTTCCCTCACTGACCGACGTTCTACTTCGGGGATGTGCACTTTCTATGGTGGCAATCTTATTTCCTGGAAGAGCAAGAAGCAGAGTCTTGTCTCCCACTCGTTTGCTGAGGCTGAGTACCGAACTATGGCATATGGCGCTACTGAGCTCCTTTGGATGCGTACTCTCTTGACCGAGCTTGGCTCTCCTCCCTCTGGTTCCTCGACTCTTGTGTGCGACAACCAGTCCCCTCTCATGCTTGTCTCCGACTCAATTTTGCACGAGCGGACTAAGCATATTGAGGTTGATATTCAATTTCTCAGGGAGCACATCCGTTCAGGGACTCTTGAAGCGTCCTATGTTCCCTTCGCAGAGTAGATTGCAGATGCCTTCACCAAAGCGGTTGGGCCTTCCAGACTTCTCTCTATATGTGGCAAGCTGAGCTGGCTTGACCTCTTCACGCCTGTTTGAGGGGGAGTATTGACGTGTTATTTTTATATCTCCTTATTTTATTTTAGGTTTATGTGTGTGGATGGAATTCTCCTTATATCTCATATATATACATGTTTCCCCCTAAGAGGATGAATACAACAATTCTTTTTCCTCTCATTTGATTATTTGGAGTCATTTTCTCACCAAATGCCCAACACAGATTTCTATCTATCATGGAAGAAGTTGTATAAAAAAAAAATCTACCATGGAAGAAGTGCTAGGTATCTTGTTAGAACTTTCCGATGAATTCATTCTATTTAAAAAATTATAATTTGTTTGAACAAATTAAAAAAACCCGCAATATTGGGACAACATGTTCGACATGTCGGCCGCAATACTCGAAAATGCCAGAATTGTCATATGTGGCGATAACGTGTCATTTTTCCCTCAAAATTGACATCTCGGCCGCAATCTACAAGCTTGATACGAATATATATATATACTAAAATTTTAAATTGTAATTAATACAAGTTTATAATATTTCTGTAATATATACAAAGAAATACTTGTGAGGCCCGTGGTGTAACTATGGAGGATAATCAAAGCAACCTAGTCGTTCATCGCATATTCGCATTTGGTTTAGTTAAAAAATTCACTTGCTTTCACACAATTATAAAAAAAGAATGAAGCCGAGATTTGAACTACTAACCTATAACATTAATACAATACATTTAACCAACCTAACCAAGCAGCTTTTATGTAACAAGTATACTTTTATGATTTATATAGGTATACAAATATATATACTAAAATTTTAAATTATAATTAATATAATTTTATAATATAATGAGTGACACTACACGGGGGAACGTCATATCGCCGCGACAGTACCCCAATCACACAGTGTCGCGGGGAGGCTTCGCTCCCCCCCCCCCAAAGTTCAGTACTTCGGTTGTCGGTCAATCTTCTAATGCGCTCCAGGGGTGTGAGTGGAGGGAGTGTCGTGATCAGGGTACTATTGCGGCGGCATAGGGGTTCCCCCCGTGCACTGTCACTCGTGTTAAACTGTCACTCGTGTTAATCATAAAACAACAACAACAACATTCAAGCCCTTATCCCACTATAGTGGGGTCGGCTATATGGAATCTTTGTCGCCATTGTGCCCTATCTTTTGTCATAATCTCACTAATGCCTAAGTACAACATGTCTTTCCTTACAGTTTCATTCCAAGTCTTTATTGATCTACCCCTCCCTCGTTTAGCATGCTTAGTGATTAGACTCTCACAACGTCTAATAGGTGCCTCTAATGGTCTCCTTTGTACGTGTCCAAACCATCTTAGACGAGCTTCTCGCATCTTCTCTTCAATTGGTGCTATTCCTGTCTTATCCTTGATACTTTCATTCCTAATTTTATCCAATCTCGTGTGGACACATCCACTTAAGCATTCTAATCTCTGCAACTCCCATTTTTTGCTCATGTACACAATTCACTGCCCAACACTCAAAACCATAGAGCATCGCGAGTCTAATTGCAGTACGATAAAACTTGCCCTTAAGTTTTAGTGGTACTTTACGATCACATAAGATCCCTGACGCGCTTCTCTACTTCAACCAACCCACTTGGATTCTGTGTCACATCTTTATCAATAGCTCCGTCTTTTTGAACTATCGATTTAAGATTTTAAAACACTCACTACGGGAACTATCTTGATCACCCAACTTAATAACTAAGTCATATGTCCTTCTTGTACTGCTAAATTTAAACTCCATATACTCCGTCTTTGCCCTGCTCAACCTAAAACCCTTCTTTTCTAAAGTATCTTGCCAAGTTTCAAGTTTTGCGTTTATACCCTCATGTGTTTCATCAACCAAAATGATATCATCCTCTAACAATAAATACCAAGGTATTACTTTTTGGATATGTCTGGTGAGCTCATTTAAGATAAGGGTAAAGAGATAAGGGCTTAAAGCTGAACCTTGATGTAAGCCAACAGTGATAGAGAATTCCTGTGTTAATCCTCCAGATGTCCTCACCCTTGTCACTGAATTTGTATACATATCTTTGATTGTGTCAATATATGATATATTACACCTTTCTTTTTTAAGACTTTCCATAAGATCTCTCTTGGAACTCTATCATAAGCCTTCTCAAGATCAATAAACAACATATGCAAATCTTGTTTTCTTTCTCGATAGTTGTCAATGAGACTCCTCAAGAGATGTATAGCTTTCATGGTCGACCTCTCTGACATGAATCCAAATTGATTCTCTGAGATGTTAGTCTCTCGTCTTAGTCTTCTTTCTATTACTCGTTCCTATAGTTTTATGGTATGACTCATCAATTTAATTCATCTGTAATTAACACAATTTTGTATATCTCCTTTATTCTTATACAAGGTACCAATATATTTTCTCTTCATGGGTCTAACATCCTCTTTGACTTCAACATCTTATTGAAAAAACATGTATGCCACAAAATTCCTTCATTTCCTAAACATTTTCATACTTCGTTGGGTATATCGTCTGACCCAATCGCCTTTCTTTTTTTTATCTTATTTAGAGCATCTTTTACCTCTAATACTTGAATTTTACGATAAAACGTTACGTTCTTATACTTCTCTGATTTATTTAACTCTTTCAAGTTCAATTTATTGTCCTTCGTTTCATTATAGAGTTGATAAAAATATTTTTTTCATCGCTCTTTAATATCCATATCAACCGTCAAAACTGTATGTCTCATCCTTTATGCATTTTACTTGACTTAAATCTCCTGTCTTTCTTTCTCTAACTCGAGCAATTTTATATATGTCACGCTCTTCATCTTTGGTATCTAGTCGCTTATAAAATTATTCATAAGTTTGACTTCTTGCTTTACTTACTGTTTGTTTAGCTTTTTTTTAGCGACTTTATACCTTACTAAGTTTTATTCATTCCTACAAGCGTAGAGTGATTTATAGCTGACCCTCTTTGTCCTCACTTTGTCTTGCACTTCCTTTTTCCACCACCAAAATTCTTTATTTGGGGGCGCAAGACCTTTTGATACTCCAAGTACGTTCTTTCCACTTATCCTTAAATATGAAGACATAACTTCCCATGAGATATTAGGATCAACATAATGGTCGTCAACTAGTCGTTCCATAACTGCCTTCTTGAAAACAACTTGTTTTTCCATCTTCAAGTTCCACCACCGAATTTTTTACAACATTTTTGTTCTTGTCTTAAATTTGTTATATTTAATTTGTACATCTAACACCACTAACTTATGCTTTGTTGTCAAACTTTCTCCTGGTATGACTTTGCAATCCTTACATACCATTTTATCCATTTTGCGAGTTATAAAATAATCAATTTGTGATTTATTTGATCCGCTTTTAAACGTAATTAAATGTTCTTTCCTCTTTATAAAAAGCGTATTTGATATAGTTAGCTCATGTGCTACGGCAAAGTCTAAAATGGTTTGTCCTTCATTTCTTTCTTGCATATCCATATCCTCAATGAACGGTTGTGTAATCTATATTTTTCTTCCCTATATCTCCATTTAAGTCCCCTCCTATGAAAATCTTCTCTCTTTGTGAAATTTCTCTTACTAAATCATTTAAGTCTTCCCAAAATTGCACTTTAATAATTTCACTTAATCTTACTTATGCCGCATAAGCACTGATCACATTAATAGTTTTTTTTCCTATGACCAATTTAAGAGCTAAGATTCTATCACCTTTTCTACTTACCCCAACAACTTCATCATTTCAAGTAGTATCCACAATAATACATACTTCACTGCTTGTTTTATTTTTTCCCGTGTACCATAATTTAAAACATGAATTATCCAAAAATTTAGTTTTCTTACCCACCAATCTAGTCTCTTGCAGACATAAAATATTTATCTTTCTTCTTATCATTGTATTCACTACTTCCATCGTTTTCTCCATTAGCGTACCTATATTCCAAATTCCAAACCTAAGTCGATCATAATTTCTATGGCACACTACCCTAAGACGTCTAATATGCGAGGGTTTTTGCCTATTTAACACTACACCTAAGTCCTCTTGGAGGTGCAACGGTCCTTGCCAAGACGCCGCATTCGGACATTTGAGGAGGACTCTTGCAAATTTAACACTACACTCAAGTCCTGGAGTTGCAGTGATCCTTGCCAAGACGCCGCATTCGGACCATGCGACGCGTTCCTTAAGGGGAACAACCTAGCTTTTACACTTTTTCTCAAATGATCCATATTCATAAGGTTGACTAAATTTTACGCTGACCGTCTACCTAACACAACCCTCACCATTTTTTATCTGGGCTTGGGACCAACATATGCTGGTTTACTCGTGTTAAACATATGATAACTTATTGTCAATCAAGGATATTTAACTTTTAATTTTTTTATTTACTATAAACTTAATTTATGCAAATAAGTTTATTGTATATTCTATAATTTTTCTTTTTGTTCTTATTTTACGTACTTGTTAGTAATAGTCATAGTGTATAAAGACCCTCAAGCCTTTATCCCACCATAGTAGGGTCAGCTATATGGATCATTTGCCGTCATTGCGCCATATATTTAGTCATTATTTCACTAATGTCTAGGTACATAATGTCTTTCTTTATAGTTTCATTCCAAGTCTTTTTTGGTATACCCCTCCCCCGTTTAACATGCATAGTAGTTAAACTCTCACAACGCCTAACATGTGCCTCTAATGGTCTCCTTTGTACGTTTCTGAACCATCTTAATTGAGCTTTTCACATCTTCTCTACAATCGATGTCATTCCTATTTTCTCCCTGATATATTTGTTCCTAATTTTATCCAGTCTCGTGTTTCCGCACATCCACCTAAGCATTATCATCTAGGGGTGCAAATCGAAACCAAACCCAAAAGGTTCGTTTATTTTTTTCTCCAAACCTAAACCGATCGGTTTGGTTCTAAAGTCGGGGTGGTTTTTTGGGTCGGTTTTCAGTTTAAATTTCCCTTAATTATGAGTTATTTTATATAGATGAATACAAACCAAACCTTAACCTATTTTTTTTCAAAGATGACGTCTTGAAGAGGGTATTGGAGGAAACTATAATGAAGTAGTTAACTCAATCTAGATTCTTTGTTCATGATTCAAAGCCTCTCGAATAAACTCTATCAAAAGCAAAGTTGCTTTGTATACAAGGTGTTCCCATTAAATCACATCCTATTGGATTTACACTCATTGTTGAAATAATATCCTTCATTCAATTTGTCATTACATGGGTGCATTTGACTGCTTTGTTCACTTGCATGACATCACTTTGAAGGGAGTCTAGGATTATACCCATCTTATGTAGTCAACTTTCTAGAAACCAAAATTTACATTCAAGCTCTTCACTAACTTGATCTATTCAAAAGTTTTGAGTAAGGTGCTAATCCATTGCCCAGAATTTTACAATTTCGCATGAAAATCATAAATATAAAAATGTTTAAAACCTTGATCCATTGATACAAGAAGTAAAAGAGTTAATCCATTAGTTATATATGAAGTTCAACATACTTCAATGACTAGAATCTCTGACTTACATCTATTATCAGCAGTAGTGGCACAACTCCATTGTTTCATGACATTGTTTGATGTCCTTGATGGTTGTTTAGAATCGTCTCTTGCGGCCATCAGTACAAATACTATTTATAGAAATATCATGATCTTGCAAATCACTAAATTGTCCTTTCTCTTATTTTGAAACAAGAACAAATAATGTATAGAGCTTAACTCATGCCAATCTCGGTTCGGTTTTCTCGGTTTATTAAAATCGAAAATCGCATCAAACCGAAAGAGGGGCGGTTATCTAAAGTGAAAAACCGCCCTTACATTGAACCGAGTTGGTCGGTTTGAATTTCAGTTCGGGCGTTTTGATCGGATTTTGTTTTTCATGCATAACCCTATTCTCATCTCCGCAACTCTCATTTTTTGCTCATGTACATAATTCACTGCCCAACACGCAGAACCGTAGAGCATTACTGATCTAATTGATGTACAGTAAAACTTACCTTTAAGTTTCAATGGTACTTTACAATCACATAAGATCTCATACGCGCCTATGCACTTCAACCAATCTGCTTGGATTATATGTATCACATCTTTATCGACATTTCCATCTTTTTAAATTATTGATTCCAAATATTTAAAGCACTCACTGCGGGAAATATCTGTTAAGACGCAAGCTAACCTAATCTCACCGGTTGGTGACCATATCCCAAAAAGTGGTTGATAGACTTTATATTGGTTTTGCCCTGGATGGAATTGTATTAAGAAAAAAACCCTAAAGGTACATTTCTCTCTCGACATGGTATCAAAGGGGGTTTGTTCCTCGACGTAGACCTGAAGGCTCGTCTGTGTTCTTTCGCTCGCTGCTGTTTCATCGTTGTTTCCGCGCTCGGTCGCCATTGCCGTTCGCTATCGTTGTTTCTGCGCTCCGCTCCTTCGTCGTTTCTCGGGGGTAGCTCTGCAGAAGCCGTTTGGTCTCCCGTTTGTTTCTTGCGGCCGCGGTTGATGTGGCTGAAGCTGACAGAGCTCTTCCCTCCGGTTCTTGTTGTTGCTCCAGTTGTTTACCATTGTTGGTACGGCTGAAGCCATCAGAGAATGAAGTTCAATATTTTTCTCTGTGAATGAAGTTCAATATTTTTTTCTTTTATTGATGATTACTCACGCTTTACTTGAGTGTACCTTATAAAAAAAGAAAAAATGAGGTTTCTGAAATATTTCAGTTATTCTACCATCATGTGCACACTCAGTTTGAAGCTAAAATTAAAATTATTAGGAGTGATAATGGAGGCGAATATACAAATAGTGATCTCCAAAGCTTCTTGCCATCCCATGACATTATTTTCCAAACTTCCTGCCCTGGGACCCCTCAACAGAATGAGATAACCGAAAGGAAGAAACACCATATCATTGAGACTACTCGTTGCATATTGTAAGAGATGCATGTCTTTAAGAGACTATGGGATGAAGGTGTCCTCACATCCGCTTATCTAATTAATCGGATAACCACTGATACTTTGGAGGGAAAGTACCCTCTATCCGGTTAGAAGCATGCGCCCTTCACCCTGGTAGTAGGTCGTGGAACCATTTGGGTCTCGTCCTTCAACAATCAACCTCATAGAGTTGCCACCAAATCGCTCACATGAAGTTAGCGGAGCCAACACAACAAGTCTCACAAGAAGATCTCAAAACAACAACAAAGCAATCCATCAAAAGGAAGGCAGAAGGCAGAAGGCATAAAGCTTCTACAACAAAGTAAGGTCACAAGACTCAATCACAAATACACATCAAATATAATGCAAGTACAACCAAATCAAGATTCAACAAAGATGAAGTCTACTTCTCAACAAACTCGACGCACTCTCCCTCTGAAAGGTCATCAAATCCAAAACCAGAGATATCACACTCACGCTTACAAGATATCATCCGAAGGGCCTTCTCCATCCCGCGACGGAACGCCACCTCCCGAATATCGCAAAGATCGGGCTCCACCTCTCTCGTCCAGACTTCTTCACGAATCTCCTCAGACAACAAACAACGGCCTTGTTTAAAGGCGCAGAAAGACTTGGCAACATCCCCTAGCACACTCTCCGCCAAAAGCTTCTGAACTCTTACTTAGAATAAAGACGTCCCACCTCGAACTCGATCGCCTTTAAACAAGGCCGTTGTTTGTTGTCTGAGGAGATTCGTGAAGAAGTCTGGACGAGAGAGGTGGAGCCCGATCTTTGCGATATTCGGGAGGTGGCGTTGTAAGTCTCCTAAAAATGCTTCGAAGCTTCTCCTTGAGGGAGAGGTATGCATCCTCCAAATCAACATAACAATTGTTCTAAGTAAGAGCAATCTGAGCTTGCACACCAAGATGCAAGAGAAAGTAAAACGCAGTGAGTTAGAAACAACAAACATAAACCAAAGCAAAAATATGAGCTCACCGCATTATTCATCGTTGTTAAGGATGAAGAGACGTTTCCTTTTCGCTTTGGTCGAATTAGGCGCCCCCTCCGCCGGAGCCTGGGAGGCAAAAGAGCCCAGAACCTCAACATCCTGATCCTCAACAAGCGGAGTCCTTTCCACTTGGGAACTACTAGGGTCCGCTCTCGAACGCCCCTTCAGCGGGTCAGCAGGGCGATGCGCCGTGGACGAATCTCCATGGCTCTCGAACACCAACTTTCTCTTTTGATCGCGACCTAACGGAGCAGCGACAGAATGCTCCGGATCAGCAGAAAGGCCACACAGCAGCAGACGCTTCTCCTCCACGAACAAAGAAATGCTAAACAGATGGTTTGCCAGTTCGTTAGCATCCCCGAACCCGAGCATCAGTGTAAAATCACGCTCGCGGCCCTTCATTCAACGACATCGTTCTGGAAGGGAGCTCCAAAGCTCGGGCCACTCCCAGAGATTTCGGATGTATCCATATACCGTATTACCGTGGCGCCTGTCCACCCGTCTCTCAAACACCAACTAAGTCGTGTTGCTATGAACCTTGATACGACCACCTCCGTCGGCGCGAACATCACACCATTCCTTGAAGAGCTCCAACGAGAACCGCGAACCATGTTCGCGGAAGAAGGCAATCAGGCCCATAATGCGCGTCATCGCCAAGGGGGTAAACTGCGATGTCAGAACACCGCAATGCTTCAAGAACTCCGTGGCTTCTTCGTACGATGGGAACCGAAGACCGGCCTTAAGATATAATTTGCATAAAGTCATCCAGTCCACTGGGGGACTCTGCACCCGCTGCTTGCCCTGAGGAATCTTGATTTCAAGACTGGAGGGAATGTTGCAGCACCCCCTCAAAGAAGCAATCTGCTCTACAGTAAAAGTGCAACGCATACGCATCGGCCTGCCGTCAACAACACGTCTCGGAACCTGGAAAAAACATGTGAAAGATAAGTAAAAGTATGGTCAAGGGGACACCTCAGGAGCTACGATCCACGCGTCAGGAATAGAAATGCTAGCCGCACACACGCGCAACGCGTCAAAGCAACCCGCGCGAACAGGGCGCAGGGCGCGCCCCATGCGAGCAGCACGAAGGACGCAACCCGCGCGCATCACGCGGGGCGCAACCTGCGCGCACCCAGCCGGGAGCGGCCCGCTCGCACCGCGCGCAGGGCAACCCGTGCGCACCGCGCTCTGTCTGGTCGCCCCCCTTCGTGCGCTAGAGCCATGCGTCCGTCGTGATTCTTGTCGTGACTCACCCCATCGCCATACCTTTTCGCTGTCGACCGCACCACTGCGCTCGTCCTCCATTGCACCCACCATTGAGTTCCAGAACATCACCAGGTTAAAAGCCCACTAACTCCACTTGCTTCGGCTCCAGACACCGAGGACTTTGGGGGGCAAATAATGGGGTCAACCCCAATTTATAGGCAAATCGGGTTGCACGTGGCCAAACCTCCCTCTCCCTCGACTAAAGTTTACGCAGATAACCGCCGCTCGCGCGGGATCCGCAGGCCCGATCCACGTAGTAACTACCGCGCGCTGGATCGCGCGCGCAACCCAACCGCCGCCGCTCGACGGTGTTGGCCGGCCCTGTGCCGGCTGTCACAACCCGCATTTTCTCCGAAGAAAACAGATTATCAGAGTAGGAGAAAACACGCGTCGTGATGCCACGTCGAGCAGGGGATAATTGCCGACGCTCAGGCAAACCACTATCAACTATACTTTATGAAAATTCATAAGTTATATGATTAGAAAATCAGTTATATTTTTTTAAAGACCGTATCCCTCGGCTCGGTGGATCACCTAGTCCACAATTTAAAAGTTATACTTATACGCTCCGGAAAATACTTTATTCAGGTTCGACATCCTAAAAGAGTGCATAAGTGTCCCCAGAGGACAACTTATACTATGCAGGACCCTACTTTATATTTATACTATATATATAGGAAAATGATCTTTTTACGTTATTTGGAAAATAGTGATGAGTTTTATAAAACATGTTGATCAAGAGGTATACTTATAATAGTGTTTTTAGGTTTAAAAGTAACTAGCAACCTAGCATAAATCATCCCAAGATCAAGTAGGCTAACTCCAGAAAGGTAGCAGCAAAAAGTAACACATCTAGTATCAAGGTAAAACTACCAGCAGGCGCTAACAACTGACACGAACCCACTGGCAAATATGTATGTCTGTAAGAAAAACAGTAAAACTACCTCACAAGACCAAGGAACTAATCTCCATAGAACGAGAGACCACCAGCAACAGCACAGTACAACTAGCTGCCTAATCGGCTACTAACCAGAACTTGAGGCATTCAAAGAAGAAAAGAATACCTTAGCAAGCTAAACAAGTAAGCTGTACGGAAATGTTAGGTTATAAGGTAAGCAAGAAGAGTAAGTAAACCGAAAACAAGCATCACTGTCCAAGGCAAGACAAAAGAAAAGCACTAAGTGCGAGGAAACAGCAACAACCCTGCCCAAAAATAAATCCTGCAGAGTTTACCAGGCTACCATGAGCCCAAACGTTGTAAATTTACAAAGGAAGAAACGTCTAACACCCTAAGCTGTGAGAGATGGTAGTAGCAAAAACAACGCGGATCCGGGTTGGAGGCAAACTCGGCCCCCCAACCACCACTTCCAAGAAACAAAGCTCAGGGGTCTACATGTGAAAGCACTAGGGACCTCCCACCCCCTTTCCCAGCCCATACCTGGAGCAAGATAAAAGAAAAAGGGTGGTCTTGGCTAAATTACACAACACCTCCCCCATTAAGAGCTTCAAACCACCACTACTAACCACGACCCACGATTCGGCCTTTTTTGAAAAAAGAAAATAGCCGACAAGGAATCTCAAAATCAAGGAATTCACTCGGGGGAGAAAATCAAGTTAAGGGAAAAGCGTTGAGATGACTCAACACGACATGCCGTTGAGTGAGCCCCACTCACTCAACGCCTAAACAGACGGTGGCGTTGAGTGAGCTAGCCTCACTCAACGCCAAAACAGCAATGACGTTGAGTGAGGTTCACTCACTCAACGCCTTCTGCAACACTGGCTGTGGCGTTGAGTGAGCTAACCTCACTCAGCGCCTAAACAGCTATGGCGTTGAGTGAGGTCCACTCCCTCAACGCCTTCAGCAAAGCAGGCTGTGGCGTTGAGTGAGCTAACTTCACTCAACGCCAAAACAGCTATGGCGTTGAGTGAGGTCCACTCCGTCAACGCCTTAGCACTTAGCCGCAGAACCCAACTGTGGCGTTGAGTGAGTCCACCTCTCTCAACGCCAAAACAGCTTTGGCGTTGAGTGAGGTCGACTCACTCAACGCCAAAGTACTTAGTCGCGAAAACAGACGGCGGCGTTGAGTGCGTCCACCATTCTCAACGATAGAACAGCTTTGGCGTTGAGTGAGGTCAATTCAGTCAACGCCAAAGTACTTACCCGCAGAAAAGGGCTGCGGCGTTGAGTGAGTCCGCCTCACTCAGCGCCTAAATCGCCATGGTGTTGAGTTAGGCTCACTCACTCAACGCCATCCGGAAGAGGTCGGCGGGAATGCAGATTGATTCTCGCCGAATCGGCGGGAATCACTAACGATTCTCGTCGAAGTCGGCGAGAATCACTTAGTGATTCCCGTCGATTTTGACTTAGAAGAATTTTCTCACTCAACGCCACACTACTTAGCCGCAAAAGAACAGATCAAGGGGCAATAGCGTTGAGTGTGTGCACCACACTCAACGCCAAGTCCCAGCAAACCCGGGGTTGAGTGTGTGCACCACACTCAACGCCAAGTCCAAGCAGACCCGGCGTTGAGTGTGTGCACCACACTCAACGCCAAGCCCCGAATCCTCCATCGCTAAAATACAGTAACTTGAAAATTAACTCTCACGCTCATCCTATCACATCAGACCACTACCATTAGCCCAGAATCTCTTTATTAGACAAGACTTAGGAGAGGAAAAAAATTTCCTGGTGCTGCTACCTCTACTCTCAGGCCGAATCTACTAATCCCGAGCCTAATCAAGCAAAACTCGGCTTATATATTCATCGACAACCTGGTAGTAGACTTAGCAGCCGCTGAAACTACGTAATCCTACAAGTTTAACAGCAAACCCTAGTTCTAAGAGCAGGGATTAGAACAATCTCAAATTAAGATGTAAAAAGGAAGAACTTCTGAAAGGAAAAAAAAAGTCTGGACAAGAGTATAATTAACGTGCTTAAGCAACATTTGTCATGGCTAAATCGGGTTTTAACAAGAACCTGGAAGCATTAATGGCGGAAAACAGAGATAACAGCAAGAAATTTCTACTTGGCAAGGGCTAGGAGCACTACTTGCCTCGATTTCCAGAAAGGTCTCGACCGACTTTTCTGCTTCCCCACGGATCTGGCAGCAAACACCTAACCGAGCTTGACTGGACATTTTTTGGAGAGGGAGAGGGGTCAAACGAAATTCTACAACACCATAGAAGGGCACGAAATGGAGAAAGCTTACCGTCGAAATGGAGATCTAGGGGAGAGCAGTCCAGATCTACCCTCGGAACGAAAATCCGACCGCTAGAACTCCGGGAATCGGCGGTGGAAGGCACAGCTGCCCGCCGGTTTTCTTCCGCTCACGAACAGGACATCAATTTTCTTTCACGGAAGGAGGCGATGAATAGTCTCGTTTTTAACTTAAGACTATATATACATAGACACGTCTATTCAGCTTTAACTGACACCCTAAAAACCGCAGAATTCATTTCAAGCTAGCCTATTACAAGCCGCCAGCCATGCATGCTGCCACCTTTTCACGCACAAAAGTAATAACTGCTTATCTACTGGCCGCAGGATTAAATCACCCAGCTTTTTGACCGCTGGATTTCATTTTATAGCTTTATTAATTACTTAATTGCATTTATTATTATTAACACACCAAAACGACGCGAAAACTGAACCACCTCGGAATCCGACGAAATTCGCACCGTAGCTAATTACCTATGCTACGAACGCAACGGCGAAGTCGAAATTAATTTTCGACGAACAGAACTCGAGTTATACTCACCCGAAGTCAAAACACCAGCATCCCCCGAGAGGCCACACTGGGTCACTCAAAACGACCCGGCTTGCTAGGGAGATCTTGCCAATAGACTACAAAATGGGTCACTCAGTTCTAAGGAGTTAAGACCACACTCCACAGATGACACAAGACAAGAAAACGTGTCGACGTAACGCAAAGCAAGAATTAAATAATTGCAGAAAAATCGGGGGCGTTACACCGGCCGCCCCCCCCTCTAATCGCCCGGAGACGGGCGGTACCGACACGGCCGCCCTCTGTGAAGGCCGCCCATCCGCGGGCGGCCTCGCTGCGGCCGACCCCCGCAAGGGGCCAGCCAAGGCCGCCCGATCCCGGGCAGCCTCGCCGCGACTGGCCCTCGCAAGGGCCGGCCAAGGCCATCCGATCCCAGGCGACCTCGCAGCGGCCGGCCCTCGCAAGGGCCGGTCGAGGTCACCTAGATCCGGGTGGCCTCGCCGCGGCCGGCCCTCGCAAGGGGCCGGCCAAGGCCGCCCATTTCTGGGCGGCCGGCCCGCGCAAAGGCCGGCCAAGGCGACCCAGATTCGGGCGGCCTCGCCACGGCCGGCCCTCGCAAGGGCCAGCCAAGGCCACCCAGATCCGGGGGGCCTCGAGGCCGCGGCCGGCCCTCGCGAGGGGCTGGCCAAGGCCGCCCGTTTCCGGGCGGCTTCACCGCGGTCGGCCCCTGTGAGGGTCGCCTGAGGCCGCCCATTCCCGGGCGCCCCCTCTGCGGTCAGCAACCTCCGTGTGGGGGGTGGCGGCCGGCCGCCCACTCCGGCGTCGTCGGGCCACCATTTCTCGCATGCGGGCCTCCCCTCGACCCGGGGGCATGGTGGTCATTTCCCAAAAGTGACGATCCGTGTGATCGTTTCAGATCAATCATATTGGCCGGTCCGGTAGTTACCGGGCAAAATTACCAGACCGCTCTCGTTAAAATCTATAAATAGGCCCAATTTCTATTTCAAAAGGGTCTTTTTCCCGGTTCACTCCACTTCACTCTCTTTTCCTCCCTTTTTCTCTCTGTAGAATCCCCATCCAAGACTGCTTCCGCAAGGTTCCGCCAAGGCCGCAAAGGGAAGTGGAAGTTGGCGAAGAATCAATTCAAGAACGAGACGCGTGGAGTCGAGACCGCCGACACGTCAAGACAACTCTGGAGGCCAGGAAACACTCGCGCCTCCAGTAAGCGCACAACGGAAGATCGTGGAAGCAACACGGCGGCCAACGGCACCCGATATTCACTCTCCCCCCATCTCTTTAAGTGTAACGACGCGCGGTCTGTCGTCCTCGCCCTCCGGCTCCTCCAAGAAGCTTAGTAATAAACTCTCATATAGTGGAAGTTAGGTCAGCACTGTACTAACCGCGTGGTTTTTCATCCCGATTGCGGGTTTTCCACGTCATCAAGTGTTCGTCCCAGCATTTAGTTAATCTTTAACTGTTGGCAAGCTCGGCCGCTCACGGGCTAAGACGGTTGAGTAGGCCCGGTCTAACATGAGTGCTGCGCGATTCCCCAACAAACCACTTATCTGAGGAAGCATTTAAGGCTGAAGTTGAAGATTTGTAACAGTTCTAAGA
The DNA here is from genome assembly GCA_039513925.1 of Platanthera zijinensis. NCBI lineage: Eukaryota > Viridiplantae > Streptophyta > Magnoliopsida > Asparagales > Orchidaceae > Platanthera > Platanthera zijinensis. The sequence continues at coordinate 287,044,399 of CM077079.1, read as the reverse complement.
TTGGACATGAGAGGTTGTGCAGTTTATCCGATGAAATAATGTTTCCTGCATTGATTTGGGTTTCTGAAGGACTGGATGAAGCAGTACCTGCAACCGATTGAAACACGGATTACTATATTGCACTTAGGAGTTTCTGGAAGGTTTTTGGAGGGCTAAAATTAGTGGCAATGGAGCAATTCTAGCATCTGGTTGAAGCAGGGGCCCATGGGTTGCAGTTAGGAATTGCTGGAAGGTTTTTGGAAGGCTGGAATGTCGTTGAATTGCCTGCCAGAATGAGCAGCCTGCCTGGAACCGCCGCTGGATGAACTGATGTGCTGCTGGCAGTCAAGTTCTTGGCCGAGGGTGTAACACTCCTACCTTAATTTCTGATTCACAAATCCAATTAAAAATGAAACGTGTAAAGAGTGAAATACTTAAAATGAGTTTGATACATTTGAGTTCATATATAGTTAATACATCAAATTGAAAGGTAAACAAACTAAATGTAGAATCCCCGGAAGCTTATCCTAAGTGAATATCCTGACCTGTGATCTTTGAAAAGAAATATTCGAAAACAGGGTCAGACCAATTGGGAGTAAGAGAAGCTCTTCCCCTTAGTGACATTAAAACAACTAAAAGAAAATATGCATGTATGCTTTAAAATAATAATTTATGATAAAGAAAACTGCATTATGGTTGTAAGACCCCCTTATGGAAATTAGCACCGATGGGGAGGGAGATCTTAGCGCACACCTCCGCCGACACGTGACGTTGAAGCAACTAACGAAGGAGTGTAGGTATGTCCAGTCACCCTGATGCCACGCATCAACGGTGATGCTAAGTGAATACATATCACACACCAACAGAATATCAAAGCAGTTATATAGCGGAAAACTTAATCTTGACGGAAGATCATTTTAGTGGAAGAGTAATTACCATATATCATCACAAAAACCTAAATCCACCACTGTATTGTCAGCAACATAATTATTTACATGTAACAATAGCAAAGTCACATCATATCATTTTAATTTTGTAGAAGGCTGCAACTTAATTAAATTATACCTTAGCAGCCTGATTTGTGGCGCAAGTCGGTGGAATGATAAACCCAACTAAAGTTGTGTTTGATAAAACCTCTGTTTTCGAGCTGCCGGTCTGTGTCAGAAAAGTCCAACCAAATGCCAGCTAAGGCTCAATCAATCCCTTCATTCTTTTGTTCGTTCGAGGTTCAAAGGATTATCGGATGTTTAAGGTACACAAGAATCAGTTGAAAATTTCAACGTAGCATATTCTTCATTTGATCTTTCGGTTCATAAAATTTGTCATAGTCTCCATAAAATTGCGGTTCATAAAATTTGGTGTCAAGTCTCCATTATATTCTCCTGCGGCGCACTTTTACTAATTTGAAGTTATATGAGAGGATGTATCTACTAATTTGAAGTGTTCTATCATATTTGTATAACATCTCATGTCACGCTTGCACTCATTCTAAGTTCTCTCATCTTGCAAACAATCTCAATTGATCAAATTTCTCAGTTAGTGCCAAGGCACTAAAGTTGTTTTTATAAATGTACATTTGTAGATTTTATTATGCATCAAACAATATTTTGGGAAACAGCGACAAATAAGGGTAAAGTTAGGAAGCACACTACCAATATGTCTGGGTTCTAATCTGTAGGTCGTATGGAATTTTCTTTTATTTGAAGCTTATTAGTGCCACATCTGTGGAATATTTTTCTATGTACTAACCAAATGAAAGAATGAGCTGGATATTTCAAATTACGATTGAATTCAGATTTTACTGGTTCTAACTGCATTGATCTTGATTCCATGTAACTGATTAACTTGTTGACTCGGAAATATTATAATGCAAGCAGGCATGATTTTCGGTCACTTGGAAATTCCAACCGGGGCGCTACATCTCCTATGAGTGCAAATCCAATACCTGCGATTAATTTGCAGAAATCGCATGGTCCTACCCCTTCATCTGCTTCCAGTTTGTCAGCTTCTAGAGCCAAGGAGGAGGATGAACCTAGCAGCTTTTCAGGTTACTCTACTATTTGGTATGGCAGTTATTTTTTCAAATGGCACCATTAAATATGCGCAATTTGTCTTCTCTTTCAGAGGCAATGGGTTTCCGGGACTGGTGCGAGGAACAACTGGTCAGGCTCACCGGGACGAACGGTATGATGGTTAACGCACATTTCATTAAAAACGGTAAGATTAAAACTAGCTCATCCCCTATTTCTTTGATGTTCAGATACCAGCCTCCTGGAATACTGCTTGAAGCAATCCACCGCAGAGGCCGAAATACTTCTCAAAGAAAATCTGGGATCGTTGGACCGCAACCATGAGTTCATAGATAAATTTCTAAGCCTCAAAGACATGTTATCGCCAAAAGTAATCGAAATGGCATTCCGAGCGAACAGCAGAAGGCCCGCCCCCGGGAGCAGAGACGTGAGTGTTGCTCCTGCTCTGGACTTGGGCGATGCCTGTGATGCGGCAGCTGGCAAGGGAGTGAAGAAAAAAGGGAAGAGGGGAAGGAAGAAGATGAGCGCTGCGATTATGCTTAGGTTTGATGATTAGGTTAAGATTTGGCAGGTTTTGGAAGCTGGGTAAGTATATGTACATACACTTACATTTTCAGGATAGATTCATCTGTAAATGCTTTTGATTGCACATTTGTTCTTAATGTCCCCATTTTTGTAGAGAGAAAGAGCGGAAGCACCAAATGCAAGTTTTTTTGTTTTATTTTGTTTTTTTATTGCTTTGGTTAGCTAGCAGCAGCTAATTGTGCATCTCTTGGGTAAAATTTGAAGCCTGTTTGGAAATTTTATTAGTAGTTTAAACAGGATTGATGCAGGATTCGATTTTGACCTGAGCATTAAAGCTGTGAAGGTAGCTGCTCTAATTGAGTAGTAGCTGGGAGGGGGATTGTTTAGTAGTCTTTCAGTCTGGCGCCGTGACATCATCACCACCGCACCGGCGGCACCGCAGAGACGCTGTTTATTAAGGTGAGTGTTATCCGCACTACAGTTTTGGTTATCCGCACTTTTTTTTTCCCAATTTTTCGCGCCTTTTAGAATTACGTCTTGTACATGCATTTTTACGAAAAGTGTTCAACACCAAAGCGAGATCTACAACTTTCGTGTTGAACACTTTTCCTGAAAATGCATGTACAAGACGTATTTCTAAAAGGCGCGAAATCTGGGTGTATTTCCAAAATACGTCTTGTACATGCAATTTCAGGAAAAGTGTTCAACACGAAAGTTGTAGATCTCGATGAGATCTACAACTTTGATGTTGAACACTTTTCCTGAAAATGCATGTACAAGACGTATTTCCAAAAGGCGCGAAAAATTAGGAAAAAAATATTTGCGAATAACCAAAACTGCAGTGCGGATAACAATCACCTTTATTAATTTGGGAGTTGGGTGGCATCGGAATACGTGGCGAGCAAACGACAACGTCATTTTCATTTAAAGCAAAATAATAATAATAATAAATCAAATAATTAAGCGGTGGTGGTGGTGGCGGCCTTTGTTTGCTTCCATTTTAATTAATTAATTAAGCAGTCCCGTTTCTTTCTTTCTTTCTTTCTTTCTCTCTTTCTTATTACTCTCTCCTTCTTTTTTGCTGTTAATTGTTTTTTAATACTTTCGGCCCGGGAAGAGCAGCAGCAAGTCACGAGACCGAGTTTGTTTGTTTGTTCGTTTGTTCGAGGCGGCTTCTGCGGCATAGCATTGGAACAATCAATCCATCCATCCATCCATCAATCACTTTCGAATTAAATCAACTTCATATTCTGCAGCTAGTAAGCGAGCTAGCTAGCTAGATTTGAATGCTTGTTCAAAGTAATTAATTAAGGTGATTGTTAACCGCTACCCGTTATTGGCTAGTCGCACCCCAAAATCTGTTAATTTTTCACGCCTTTTCGAAATACGTCTTCTACATCCAATTTCAGGAAAAGTGTTCAACACGAAAGTTGTAGATCTCGACGAGATCTACAACTTTCGTGTTGAACACTTTTCCTGAAATTGCATGTAGAAGACGTATTTCTGAAAGGCGTAAAATCTGAGCATATTTACAAAGTACGTCTTGTACATGCAATTTCAGGAAAAGTGCTCAACACGAAAGTTGTAGATCTCGGCGATATCTACAACTTTCGTGTTGAGCACTTTTTCTGAAATTGCATGTACAAGACGTATTTTGAAAAGGCGCAGAAAATAATGAGATTTTGGGGTGCGACTAACAAATAGCTGGTTTGCGGTTAACAATCACCTTAATTAAATCCAGGGAGAGGGAGGTGGAGTTTTCAAATACGCCTCTGCCCGCAATTAACTTTGACGATGACAAATTAAAGCCGGGCTTGGCTTCGCCTCTGTTAGATCGAATACTCCAAACAAAAAAGGCAAAGCACTCCACTCCACCCAAGTCCTAATCTCTCTCTCTCTCTCTCTCTCTCTCTTTCTCTCTCTCTCTCTCTCGTGACTCGTGAGAGAGATATCCGTATTTATAGGATTCATTAAAATAATTAATTAATTAATTAATTATTCATCCAAAGAAAAGAAGGAATCCATCCATAGAGAGTTTAGAGACAGACCACAACAGACTCCAGCAGGCAGCAGCAGAGTCAAGACTAGTCCAGAGTCCAGATCAGTGGTGGTGGAAAATGTGATGATTAATTAGCTTCTAATTAATTTTATCCACCATGCATGCACTGAACTGCACTGCACTGCTCGAATCATCATCATCCATCAATGTGGCGGAGGAGAGAGACTGTTGATAAATTAATGGGGCCATGGGCCATGCGGGGGCCGGGGTGACCCATCCCCATCCAGCTTGCCCTGGCCGCCGGCCGGCCATTAATGACCATCCAGCGACCTGATCTGCGAAGAAATCGCTTTTTAAAAGTTGGTTGCTTCTCTCTCTCTCTCTCTCTCTCTCCTTAATTTCCTCCACCGCCAGTAAAAGCAGATAGATAGATGAATGGTGGTGGTGGTGGTCCCATGTGGCAGCAGCAGCGACCTACGAAGAATGAGAAAACTCATTAATAAAATAAAAGGATATAATAGCAGCTGTCACAGCTAGCGTTTGTTTGTTTGCTTGCTTCGGCAGCAGTTAATTAATTACTTAATTAGGGTGTTTCCGTTTTCTTTGATATGGGCCCGGCCGTGGCCATGCGAGAGCCTTAATATTTCTGTCACGTGACGTGATGACGGCATCCTCCTGCTTTGAATAATCAATCAACCCCACCTTAATTTAAATACTCATTCATTCTCCATCAAAAAAAAATTACCGGTTGATAAAGAAGCAATTTTAATTAATTAATATATGCCGGGTGGTGGGGTCACGGGGTGGGTGTGGTGGATACTTTTTTTTCATTTGCACATATATATCCATAACCTTATATATATATATATATACGAGTGACAGGCACGGGCCTCCGGCCCGATGGCTACGCACCACAGTACCCGGCTAGCGACGGCGGGCTTCGCCCGCCCCCGTCTTCGTCCGCCCCCGTCTTCGCTCGCCGTTGCCGGGCTTCCAGCCCGCCCCCGTCTTCGCCCGCCGTCGCCGGGCTTTGCCCGTTTCACCCGTCTGCTATTTATAATAAAACATTTAAAAAATTATATAATTATTAAAACAAACGGCGGACCCGCAAGCCGGCCAGCTCGAGAAAAACCCGCAAGCCCAGCCCGCAAAAACAGCAAGGCAACCCGGCTGTAAGCCAGCCAGCGGACCCGCAAGCCGGCAGCCCGCGAAAAACCCAACCCGCAAGCCCCCCGTGATAAACTGCAAGCCAGCCAGCCCGCCCGCAAGCCAGCAGCCCAATTGTTCAATCAATAACTGCGGAATTTTCAATATATATCCGAAAAAGTACACTGAAGGGGCAGTGTGGGACTAAAACTGGCGGGTGAACAGTGCACCCGCCTATTTTAGTCCCACACCGCCCGTTCAGTGTCTTTTTTCGGGTATATATTAAATTTTCTGCATTAATTGTTAGAAACAAAGTCGGCTGGCTGACTTGCGGGCGGGCTGGCTTGCTGTTCTTGGGTCCGCTTTGTCTTCTAGCGGGCTTGAACCGTATTGTTATCGGGCTGGTTTTTGGGGCTGGTAGCGGTTAACCCGAGCTTGGAATAATTTTACGTAGGTTTAGGGCCCCCTAGTAGTAGGTTTAGGAGCCCTAGTAAAAAGTGAAGAGAGAGGGTGTGTTTGATCAGACGGCTGCTGCAAAATGAATTCAGATCGGACGGCCCAAATCACTCCAACGAATTTTAAATTCATGTCTTTGATATTTCTATTATAGTGGTAGAGATATATATAAACTTAATTTTTTCACGAAAAGCAATAAATAGGAAGCAGCATATATCTACTAAAATAGTAAAATTACAGGTTAATATTTTCCTTTTCCAAAGCCCTCAAAGGCTCAAACCTGACCCGATCCTTAAAAGAAGAAATATTTATAGGATCTTTCAATTATAAATTTTAATTATGTTGATGATGAGACCTTCATTATTATAAATATATAATTATTTGATCCTAGCTAGCACTCCATTAAATATATTATTTTGTCAATTTGTTTTGCAACTCTGTAAGGCCGTGTTTGGCCCCCCGTTGCAAATCCGTCCGGTGGCACGCCGGGAAGGAGAGAGAAAATGGCCGAGCTGAACGGTGGACTGGAGCGCGAGAGACCAGCGGCAAAACCGCTGTTTTTCGCCTTTTCACGCTGGCCGGGGTGGACTGGAGCTCGCGATTAGCTTCCCAAACGATTTCCTCCGGTTCGTCCTCGCCGGAACGGCGCCCCGCCGGGTTGTCAAACAGGCCCTAAGTCTGTATATTAAAAAAGATGTCAAGTCTGCCGTGTGTTAATTACCTAATGCAATATGCATGCCCATTAATTTTTTTTTTTTTATAAGATATTTAAGTCAATGACGATCACACGCTTTAAATAGATTAAATCTCTATCCTTAATATTTTGTCTACCTCTCTTCTGAAATGTCAAAATATATCATCACATAAATATAATATCTTCTGTTATTTTTAATATAGTTATATGGGGAATATTACCTCAGCCTTATATAATTTAGAAAGCACAGCAGGAGTTAATTTTATTATGAAAAAAGGGCCCCGACCTCATGAACATGTGTAGAAAAACCAACCCTAAGTTTTATCATTCATTCGAAAATATCCGCATTTGCTTCGTTCCATTCCGTAGATGCTTAGGCTTAGTTTCGGGGGACTTATTTTCACCAATCCAGAGTGAAAATTTATCACTGGATGCTTAATTATATTAAATTAGAGCTGCTGGGTTAAATCACGAGGCCGGAGTTATGAAACTAAGCCGCCGTTTGGGAGGACAGTGCGGACTCTGCGGTTTGCAACTAGCGGTTAGCAGCAGGCCGCGACTTGCGACCAGGAGGTATTCTCTTCTGCAACTTGTTTCTCAGTTCAATAAGCTGTCCGGTCTGGCGGCTTGTTCAATTCAACAGCAGCAGTTCGCGTGATCTGGCGGCTTGTTCAGTTCAACAGGAGCAGTTTGCGTGATCTGGCGGCTAGGCGACCTCGCGGTCAGGCGGCTTGTACTTCAGCGGACAGAGTTCCTTTCAGCATTGAAATAACGGGCAGTCCGCGCGGCTAGGTTGCGGTTTAGTAACTTAGCGGTTTCAGCGGACTCTGTAGCGGTTAGCAGCAGAGCCGGCGGTAACTCTTTGAGTCTGCACGGCTAGTTTCTTGTCTTTTATTTTTTCTGCTTCCATCGGGTAGATGTGCAAATCATTTCTAGCCATGTATGCCTCATTTTGTAAAGATTTTTTGATAGTACAAGATTCTTGCTTTTTTGTTTTCATTTGATTGTTTGGATTCAGATTGGTTGAGTGTTACTGCACATGATTTTTTCGTTTTCCGCAAATCATAAATTTTTACATTATTATATTCTTGAATGCAAGTGCCGCGGCCATGCCAAACGAAGCCCTTCACGATGGAGGACCGGCTCGATTGTTGTGAGAAGGAACATGATGAATAAATACTTGCGCTACAGACTATATACAGTCCACATACACCACCCTTTGTGTTTGATGCCCCCACAACGTGATAAGATTGATGAGAAAAGGACAAGTTCATGGCGTAAGCTTCCTAGCTCTATCAGCAGCCATTCATAAAACAATAACATATATTGTCAGAATGAAGACGACTGCACGCACCACCATTTTAATATAACAACCGTACGTAATTAATTTGCCACTTTGCTTGCCCTGCATGATCAAGAGTTAACAATTAATATTAATTTTATCTACCTCCTACCAACTATATTTATATATTTGGTTTTGTCCTTCTATTTACTTCAAATATATATGTTTTTTAACTTCCGTTTATATTCCGGCCAAATCGATATATGCTTTTTTTTATTATTTTCTTTTAGGGTTTTAACGGGTTCAGACTTTATTTTACTGTATCATTCCTGTATATTTAGCTTCCCGGTAGAAGATGCGCTCTCATATAAATTCGTTGAATAGTATATATTGTCAGCTCTCATAGCTAGACTTATTTGAAATTAAAAAAAAATATCTGTGAAAAAAAACTAGGCCTAAAATAAAAGAACCAATCTAAAATATTTTGACATTTTTTCAGTTCGCTTCAATCAGTCAATGTATGAAATCGTGAATTTATTTTTCGATTATTATAGAGAGAGAGAGAGGGGAGGGGGGCATGTGACTGTGAGTGGTGGCTGGCTATCTAACTTTGATTCCCCGTCATCTCCAGCATTTAATGCTTTCGAACAATTATGACTTCTGTACGAAGAAACATCACAACTTTTTCTATATTTTTTGACAACTATATATCCATATCCATATATTAGTGGAGATAACTTTGAACAGCAGTTTCTGCCATTCAACAAGTACTTATTCCACGTGGATTATGGGAGTGCCAGGTTTTTATTTATTTTTTATTATTATATTTGTATATCTATTATTATACGAAAAAACTACTCTTTCCTAAAATTTTGTCTGATGTTGCCTTTATAATTGTATTTATAATTATACAATTATATCGAAATATTTTTTTAGATAATTACATATCTTTATAATATTAAAATATAAAAAATAAAAACACTAGATATCTTAAAACTATTGTCTCTAACTATAAATGACAAGAGAAAATTTAAAGTTTTAACGTTAAAATATGATAGTTTTTACAAAATAAAATTTGTATTTTTGATTTATATTTTTGTACGGTCATTTTGAGTACTCATATGTATATGTTGCGGGTCAGGCGGAGGTCGGGCGGAGCCCGCCGGGAGCGGGCAAAGCCCGCCGTCGTCGGTCGGGTACTGTCGCGCAAAGTCATAGGGGTGGGTACTGTCCACGACAAATATTGCCGCCCACGACAAATGTCGCACCACCGGCGAATGTCGCATCCCGACGAATGCCGCACCCCGCCGATTGTCGCACCCCCGCCAAATGCCCCCAGGGTCGAAGACCCGTGCCTGTCACTTGTATTTATATAGGGTTACTCTAGTGCGGGCGTACGGGCAAGGGTCAAGTAGGTTTCAAATCGAAAAATGATCAACATGAAAGTTGTAGATCTCAGCAAGAAGAACTATTTTCATGTTGATCACTTTTTGATTTGGAGCCGACTTGAGCCTCGATTTGGGCCCCGAAATCTGGGGCGGAGGAACTGCTGCAGTAAAGCGTACGTCATCCCAGATTTCATGACCCAAATTGAGGTGCAAGACATCTCCAAATCAAAAAGTGATCAACATGAAAGGTTTTCGTCTCGCCGAGATCTACAACTTTCATGCATGTTGATCACTTTTCGATTTGAGACCTTCTTGAACCTCAAAACGACTTGCACGTACGCCAGCATATTAGTTCGTCGGTTGTGGGAAGGGTGGCCGTGGAGGTCGTCTGTTGCGGCCAGATGCTCTGCGGCTACATGGATATCGTGGGAGGAGCGGGAGCGGGAGCGGCGTCGGAGAGGAAGGAAGGCATCTTGTGGAAGCTTTGCGGTTTAGGGTTTGGGCTGCGGGTGATCGGGAGTAGAATGGTGCGGTTTTTCTATTTCTGCACTACTTATTTGAGAGCTGTATATGAACGGACGGTCCTTGTTTTCTCCTAAGTAATGGACGGATGGAATTTAACAGATGAATTTTTAATTCATTGATATATGCAGACCCTGTATTTCTTTTTATAATAGTATAGATATATATATATATATATATATATATATATATATATATATATATATATATCTATTATATATAAATAAGTATGTGTATTATGCTCTTACCATACATTTGCTGTGGGCCGTCCGATCCTCTCATCATCATGCACGTTCGGCCGTCCGATCCGCTCCGATCATCTCATGATATATTTCCATATCAAGCTCCGATCCTCTCATATCGCAAATCCCGCCGTTCCTTCGCCGAACCCACACCATCGCGTATCCGCCAATCCCTACCTGCATCGCAGAAGCGCCGCCGCCCTACATCCGCCTTGCCCGCTGCCTCCCACGCCACGCGTATCCCTGCATCCGGCCGCGTGTCGCAAAAGCTCCCTGCTATGACCTCTCTCACGCCGCTCTTGCTATGGAATACCTGGCCTTCAACCCGTGGTGCTTCCTCTGCGATGAATACGTGCCCTTCAACCCGTGCTCCGTCCTCGCGATGTCCGCCGCTCATCCCGCCGCCTGTACCTTCCACCGCTTCATCTTCGTCTACACGTTCCTCATCGCCCTCACAAACCATAACATTCTCTCATTTCCCCTAAAAAATTTCCCCCGCCTCTTCTTCCTCTCCCTCTTCTCTCCGACGATTTCCTGCAGTGATTACACGAGACGACGCCGGACGAGCCGTACACTCCGAATAAGGTGACTGATTTATTCATTCCACTGCTGTTTTTCTCTATCCCTGGTATACTTGGATTCCTTTCTGCTTATATCCTCTCACTGAGTTTTCAGAACTACTTTACTTCTCAGTATAAACTGGACGTTCTTCTTTCCGAGTTTGAAGCGATCTCCTCAACTCACCCGCGTTCGCCGCACACTCAAGTAGCACGATCGGCATATCCAGGTAATTCCTTCCGTAATTGTATTTTCCTCCCTGCAATCTTCACCGACCCAAAATGGCACACACACATGCTAGCTTCTCAAAAATTCCTTCCTCTGTATCTTCATCTTCTCTCTGTGAACTTTGTACAGAAAAAAATTCCTCTTTCATATAAATCTCTCATATCTCTGTCTATTTGCGATTTTGATGCGATCTCCTCATCTCACCCGCGATCGGCGCTCACTCCACCAACACGCTCGGCATGTCGGCGTAATTACTTCCCTAATGTTTTTTTCCTCCAAACAATCTTCACCGACCAAAATTAATCAACCTAGCAGCTACGTAATTGTTAGAAATTTCAACTATAAGAAGGATCTATGAAATCTATCCCCTCTCTAGAAATTCCATTTTGTTTAGGAATGTGTGTGATGGGCTTGAATAGCCTGAAAGATGATGAAATAAAACGTATATGCTTTGGAGGGAGGTAGGTGTGGCTGTAGAAAGCAATCTCTCTGATGAATATCTTAACTGGTTAGAAATTTATGGCGAAAATCATGTTCCAAACAAAGAGGGTAGATCACAGGTGGAAGGTTGTGGTTAGAGCACATGATTTCACATGTTTTACATCTATGAACGCCACTTAACATGCTCCCCGAACGACGTCGTTTACTCCTAATGAATGTTTTGCCGTAATGTAGCTCTACTCCACATTATGTAAATTTGATGTGTCTAACAAAATATTGCCATTCATTTACTAGGGTTTGCCTTGCTGGTTCTCTGCCAAAAAGCCAAATGTACTTTGGTTTTGGGTTTTGTAATTTTTTTGTAATTACACACACACATGCACATGTTGTCTACTTTGATCAAATATGTTTAGGATTTCACATTTTTTACATTAATGAACGCCACTTAACATGCTCCCCGAACGACTTCGTTTACTCCTAATGAATGCTACGGTCGAACCTCCTCACTTCAATTTGGACTTATTGCTCCCATGTTACGGTGGCTCTCAGTTTCCATTCGCTATGACCTTAGTTAGTTCTAATTATAATAGTTACATTTTTGTTATTCCACCCGAGCAATGAACACAACCTTCTTCATCCAATGCATTGCTTATACAATTTAGGTTGGTGCAGTGCTTTCACAGTTTTTAATTTCACCGTCACTACAGATTCGCATTACACCGATGTTCAAATCTTAAACACTTTCACACCATCCATTTCACTTACCTATCTTTCATGTTCTCTAATTTTCAGATTTGTATTGCTGTTCCCAACGCTACCTCACGTCCGACGTTGTTCGATCTTCGCCCAAGTACTCCGGTGAGTCCTCAAATTGCTTTTAATATTTTGTGATTATAGCCCATGATTTCACATGTTCTGCATGTATGAACGCCACTTAACATGCTCCCCGAACGACGTCGTTTACTCCTAATGAATGTTTTGCCGTACTGTAGCTCTACTCCACATTATTTTAATTTCATGTGTCTAACAAAATATTTCCATTTATTTACTAGGGATTGCCTTGCTGGTTCTCTTCCAAAAAACCAAATCTACTTTTGTTTTGGGTTTTTACTGCCTGTTCATGTTTTTTAACTCACTACAACACAAACAATACACTCGATTCCTATGGATTTGGTTTGGCTGGACTGCTTTCATTGTTTTTAATTCCACCATTACTAAAGACTCTGATTACACCAATGTTCAAATCTTAAACACTTTAAAACCATCCACTCCACTTACCTGTTTTTCATGTTCTTTGGTTCTCAGAGTTGTACAGCTATTTTCATGGCTACCTCACGACCGACGTGGTTCGATCTTCGCCCAAATACTCCGTTGCGTCCTCAAACTGCTTCTAATTTTTTTTGTCCTAAGTTGTACTCAACACGTCTCCACTTTCTGATTTTTTCCCAGTCTTTACTTTCCACTGTGTCTCTCTTTCATTCATATCGATATTGGTTGTCTATGAAAAACAATTTTGCATATGCTTCAGCAAACTGTATGTTAATTACATAGCTTATTTCAGATGACATCCCACTCATTTACAGTGTGAAACCAACATCTTCAATACCCAATATAATTGCTACATATCTCATGGATGGCATTGCATCATCATGCTTCAAACTGCACTGCACTTTGCATACTGCACCACACTGCACTACAGTTTGAACAGCTCCCCCGCACTTCGTCGTACTTCCTGCAAGTGACATCGGTTTATCTATGTACTCTCACGTCATTTAACGCTGCATTACAAACTCATGCAGCTCTGAACATGCAGCAACCTATTCTTTACCCAGAGTTTGCCCTGCACTATGGACTGCAGCAACCTACTCTTGAGTCCATGCAACTCATCCACCAAATAAATTTGCTCCATTAGAGACTCATGCACTGCACTCTGCACTCACAGATGCTACCTTTTGAAGAAATCATTTCTCTATTACCTCATCTTCCCTCTGCACAACTCATCCGTAACCACTCCAAAATTTGTACAGCTCTCCTACGGTTCTCTTCCGCGCCTCTGCTTCACCGAGCCTCTCTTATCTGTTGAATTTCTCCCACTTAACGTTGCTACTTGCATATCATTCATCCCCAACCGCTCTTACTTATGTGCAGCTACTTGGATTCATTTCTGCTTATATCCTCTCACTTAGTTTTCTCCAGAGTTCTGCAATTACGGTGATATTGTTTCTTTATGCTGTTAGGTTGTATTTATGCAAAACACCCTTTGAATCTCTCTTCCATTCATATTGATATTGCTTGATATGCTTTACCTGTTTGTTCTTTTTTCTACATGAATTAAATAGCTTATTTCATATGACAAACACCACCTGCTCAGTGTGAAACCATGAAGAGCGCGACGATGCCGACCCCAGCTCTTCTTCACGACGGTGCAATGCTCCCTGTCATGGCCCTCTGTTTGTACTATAATTGTTGGGTTCTCTCTACGTCACGCAATGAATTCCCCGACAACACTTTGCCATTTCTACTTATTCACAAATTTGAGCCTTCAAACTATTCACCACTCTTACGTGTCGTCGGTCACATCAATATTCCCACAATTCTGCCCCTCCAGCGGTTTCTCTTTGGGTTACTGTACTATGTTTTTCCTGTTCGCCAAAAATTAAAAAAAAACACATTGTATATGAATAACATTTCTTCTTCCAGTCTAAAATCTATATTTACTCCCAATAAATGATACATTATATTTTCTCTCCTTCAATATTAATATGATTATATGTACTCAACGATGCATTTTTTGCTAATTCACAACTTCTCTTTTAACAAACACCAAAATTGCTATGTTCTTTCACATAATTGTTTTGTCATTTTTTGTTATAAACTGCTACATAGCACGCAGTGTCAGCAACCATGACTCTTGAGAATGACCTTGGTTCTACATTCGAGGCAAATGTGCCCTCACATATGCGTGAATACTACTACTTCGCTGTACTTCTTAGCAACCTGGATCATGATACAACAAGTGCTCTCTTAAGATCACTCTTTCAAACAATGCCAGGGTTTCTACACGCCAGCGTACTTACTCAAACACAACACTGTCACGACATTGTTTCAACATTATGTTTTAAAATTCAAACATACTAAACCTTTATTGATGAAGGCCGACGTTGACACAGCAGGCAACCCAACTGGGACAGGAGAAGTAATCTTTGCTGATGAAGCTACAATGCATCAGGCCACAAATCTGATACACGGTCAAACAATTAATGGAAGATCAGTCTCAGCACAAGAGCTACGCCTTTTTGATATTAGGCCAGAATACTATCTGCAACATATTAATTAAAGTCCAGTGTCGAAGAATGTACAGTTATATATACGTCAGTAACTTGAATCATCCACGCTTTACTGGATATGTATGTAACGTGTACCAACGTTTGCATATTATACTATTGTACATTACCACTGTACCCTTCAAGCAATGTTTAATCAGCCAAATAGTCCATTCGACAATGTGTTTTTACCAACTGCTCAACTATTGGTTACTTATAAACATTTACGTGCTTTTTTATTGTTTAATACTCAGTTATTGTATGCAAAACTAATGTGACATTGTTAATTGACACACTATCTATTATTAATAGGTACATCAACTAGATGGAAATGCAACCTGACTCAGATGAAGAGTTACTTCAAAATCTTCTAAGCCCAGGTTGTCCAAACTAAAAAAAACATGAAATAAGCAACTAATTTTATTACTCAACATAAGCTACTTACATATCGCGTGCCCAAAACAGGAAGTCGCCGCCGACTACTAAATCGTACCTCAGCCCGCATGCGCAGAAATAGTACGACTCTACAACAGCGTACTGCAACAAACATGAGAAGACGAGAGAAGCGACACCTTCACGAACAACAAACAACACCATTGCCCCGCTTCGTACACACACAGTCAACATATCACCGTGGTGAAACTTCAGCAGCAGCACATGCACCTACAACATCAGGTTCAGTACAAGTACAATTACATGTCTATTTCATAGATATTACGTTCACAAACTAACTGCGTCTTTCTTGCAGTTACACCAAATACTGTCATTTCTAGCTCAGAATCAGACAATAACATCGACAGCGTGGAGGACAATGTTGATTTGGGCAGTAGATCGTATATTCAATCTAATTGTGCAAGAAATTTCTACCCAGCACATTTTGCGACAAACTTTGAGTTACCCATGTCAACCATTTGTTCCTACTGTCAGGCTAAATTATTCCATCATGAAAAAAATACCATGTGTTGTAATCGAGGTAGAATTGCACTTCCAGAAATCCCAACACCAAATGAACTCCTGAATTTATTCATTGACCAAAGCGCGGAAGCCAAACACTTTAGGCAAAACTTGCGCTCCTACAACCATGTTTTTGCTTTTACATCATTTGGCGTTACAATTGATGATCCCATACCATCATTTCAGCAAGGTATTTATAGTTTCCGAGCACATGGAACAATTTATCATCGAATTGGAAGCCTAACACCTCCTACTGGTGTAAGACCACGGTTTCTTCAGTTATTCATCTACGACACTGAACATGAAATGTCAAATCGATTACAAGAAAATAATGAATTGCATGTTGATTTACTTCAACAATTAACACGCATTTTGAATTTTTGCAACCCCTACGTACATATGTTCCGTCAACTGGCACAACGACAAGATTTACAAGAATGCAGGCTACTCATAAAAGAACGTCCATCTACTCTGCTCCAATACAATTTACCTACTGCATCTCAAGTTGCTGCTATATTAGTTGGAGAATCAGACAGCTGTGACACACACGAAAGAGATATCATCATTCACACAACTGGAGATCAACTTTTAAATATCCCTGAATACTCAGGTTTCTACGATCCACTTCAGTATCCATTGTTATTACCATATGGCACCTTCGGTTGGTCTTGCAACTTACAGTCATTACACAACACAAAAATAACATGTTGTGATTACTACTCATACATGTTGCAGGTAGTACGTCACTTCTACCATTTTTCCTTACAAATATTACTGCCTTCACATATAATTGTAATTACCATCATGCAGATCCGAGAGACATCTAATTCAACTCTCCTACGCAGCGGAAGATTACTTCAGCAGTATGTTGTCGACAATTATGTTAAGGTAGAAACACAGAAGCTACGCTTTATTAGATCACACCAAAGCGACTTACGTGCAGAACTGTACTCAGGTTTACAAGATTGCTTTAATGCGGGTGAAAATAATGCTGGTACATAAAATTATCTACTTCAAATATTTGTATTCTTAACCTTTTCATTAATATTCTGCTGTAACATATAATATGTTTTATTAGGTAACGTTGGAAGAAAAACAATATTGCCCTCAACATTTATAGGCAGCCCACGAGATCTATATCAACGATACCAAGATGCTATGACAATTGTTCAACACAGTGGAAAACCTGATTTATTTATAACAATGACCTGTAATCCAGAATGGAAAGAAATTACTGACCATCTACTAGAAGGACAATCTCCATACGAACGTCCAGATATATTAACGAGAATATTCCGTTCAAAATATGAAGAACTGAAAAAAGATATATTCAGAAGAGGTGTGTTGGGTAAGGTTGTCGCACATGTGCATGTCATCGAATTTCAGAAAAGAGGATTACCACATGTACATATGTTAGTACTGCTAGAATCATCGTATAAATTAAACTCTCCAGACGAGTACGATTCAATTGTACGAGCTGAAATACCCTATGCAAACCAGGAACCTACATTATATCAGGCTGTACTAAAACACATGATTCACGGTCCATGCGGTGCGTACAATCCAAATGCTAAATGTATGCACAACAAGATTTGTAGCAAATGTTTTCCTAAACAATACTCAGAGATGACACTTCAAGGCAATGACGCATATCCAATATATAGAAGAAGAAACACCAACCGTCTGATAACATTAGGTAGAAATGCACATTTCAACGTTGACAACAGATGGGTTGTTCCATACAATCCGTGGTTACTTTTAAAATACAATTGTCATCTAAATGTTGAAATCTGCAGCAGTATCAACAGTATAAAATATTTATACAAGTACGTATACAAGGGCCCTGATCAAATTTCTTTTCAGCTACAACCTGATACCCATCACGATGAAATCAATAATTACATAAACGGCAGATGGTTATGTCCACCGGAGGCACTGTGGAGACTGTTCAAGTTTCAGATGAGTCAAATTTATCCATCAGTAGAACGACTACAAATTCATCTTCCAAATCAACATCAGATACAGTTCCATACCGAACAGTTGATCTCATCCATTTTAACAAACAACCGCAACTCAAAGACAATGTTGACTGAATTTTTCAATATATATAATGAACATCAAGAACCTACTCTATATTTATATAGAGATTTTCCTAAATATTATCGTTGGTTCAAACAACAAAAGTACTGGAGAAAAAGAATCAGAAGACGAAAAGTTATTGGTAGGATTTACTCTGTTCCACTTGCTGATAATGAAAGATATTACTTGCGTATGCTACTAAACCATGTTCCAGGTCCCAAATCATTTGATGATTTACAGACTGTCAACAACATTCAATATACCACTTTTAAGGAAGCTGCACAAAGCTACGGTTTGCTTGAGCAAGATAATAGTATTCGAGAATGCCTAACCGAGGCTAGAACTTTCAGAATGCCACCTGCGTTGCGAAGACTGTTTGCTACTATTTTGATATTTTGTGAACCAACTGATGTTAGAACTCTATGGTCTGAAAATTATGCAAGCATGATAGAAGACTACCCAAGTTCCAGTGCCACTAACAGCAGTTATATTCTGAATAAACTACTACACGAACTCAGTGATATTCTTCAACAACATAAACGTTCAATTACAGAGTTTGACCTACCCCAAATAAATGAATCTTTCAAACATTTCAGAAACATTTCCAGTCTTATTGAAGCAGAGTTATCATTACCTATTACCTCAGCTGACCTTAATACCGTCACATCACTTAATGAAGGTCAGCTAGCTGCGTACAATGCAATAAGTTCTGCAATAAGAAACAATTCAGAGGAGTTTTTTTTCATTGATGGCCCAGGTGGAACTGGAAAAACATATCTCTACCGTGCAATTCTCGCAACATTTCGCAATTCAGGATGCATCATATTAGCTACTGCAACTTCAGGAATTGCTGCAACTCTATTACCAGGTGGTCGAACTACACACTCAAAATTCAGTATACCTATTAAATTGCATGCCCAGTCATATTGTGGCTTTACAAAACAATCAAATTTGGCTGAACTTATCAGAAAATCATCAGCTATCATATGGGATGAGGCCCCAATGGCTGATAAGAAGGCACTCGAAGCAGTTGACCGTTCATTCCGTGACGCAACTAACATTAACAAGCCATTTGGAGGAAAGATTGTTATTTTGGGCGGTGATTTTCGTCAGGTATTACCTGTTGTCGTAAATGGAACAAAAGCCCAAATAATTAATGCAACTATTGTTCAATCATATCTATGGAATCATGTAAAGATTATAAGTTTAACAGAGAATATGCGTGCAAAACATGATATTGCTTTTGCTAAATTCTTGCTCCGAGTTGGAAATGGTACAGAAACAAGCACAATGGATGACATGATTAGGATTCCAGACCAACTAAACATGTTATGGGAAGGTGAGCAATCCATCACAAATTTAATAAATGTGACATTTCCAAATTTGGAATCACATGTTGGAGACAAGAACTATATGCGTGATAGAGCTATACTAACACCTCTCAATCAGCACGTAAACATGTTGAACGATATCACTCTACTACAACTCCCAGGAGAAGATGTTATATACTACTCATATGATTCTGTGCCAGATGATACGAGGAATTTTTATCAACCTGAATTCCTAAATACATTAACACCAGGTAACTTACCACCTCATAAGTTAAAGTTAAAAATTGGAGCACCAATTATGTTACTCAGGAATATTGATCCAAAAATGGGTCTGTGTAATGGAACACGGCTTATGTGCCATAGATTTGCAAAGAATGTAATTGAGGCAGAGATTCTAACAGGTCATTTTGAAGGAAAATTTGTTTTCTTGCCGCGAATTCCTTTAAATACTGCAGAAGATATCAAATTACCATTCCAGTTAACACGTAAGCAATTTCCAATACGATTAAGCTTCGGACTTACAATAAATAAATCTCAAGGACAAACATTCCAGCATGTCGGAATATACCTACCAAATAATGTATTCAGTCATGGTCAACTGTACGTGGCTCTATCACGAGGCACTTGCCAAGAAAACACAAATGTGTTAGTCCAGAAAGGGAAGATTGATAATCAAACAGGTATCTATACAGCAAATGTTGTTTACAAAGAAATCTTCAGACAACTACAACATCAGCATACAGTATCACACTAAGGTATGCAAGGAATACACATTATTTGAGTTGTGTAAAAAAAAATTACAAGCTATAGGTCGATCAACATAAACCTTTTATCAACTACTGCACTTTTAACAAAACATGTCATTTGCATCTACAAATTCAAATGTAATCACGTACAATTTACATGTGCGTTCAAAAAAAAAGTAATATGCAATCATACACAATGTTACTTAACCAAACACATGCAACTACATCAACTTTGACCACATCCACGAGCACTCGACTCCCTTCCAGCTTTAAACCTTAATACTCTGATTTCAAAATCATACCTTACCTCTCTGTAATAAATATAATTTATGTTATTTGTATATGATATACATGTTATTGCTTATATGGTATCCACAACTGTCTCATTTTGCCATTATTAAGACTTTTTTATTAAATTCTAACAAATCTAACAGATGGAAAACAACACCTCAGCAAATCAGCAGCTACAGTTACCTAATGATTCTGCCACACAACACAGTAAATCATTACAACTTCACATATCTATATTTGTACTACCATACCAATTTAAAACAAACAGTCTAAAATTTGTTTTGCAGTTACCTCTATCAACAAGAACACATCATCTGACTTAGATGACAATTACTATGATGAGCTTTATCCGCCAACCACAACCCGTTGGTCAGATCTTCCACGAAATGAGATTCCAGGTTTTCGACTACGTATCCCACCTGTGCCAGCAGGTCTAACAACACAGCAAGAATGGAGCTACGTGTTCACAATGATTCGCAGGTAACACATACAAAATAATATTCAGTACATTACAAAAATACTAACATAACTCACCAAACATTCCTGAACAATTGATATCACTTTACATGTTCCACCAATGCAGAATCTCCCAAGGCCACTGAAGAAAATATGCCATGAATCGCTGCTGATACTGCTGAGTTCGAAAGTACACATGCACGTGCCAATTGCTATGGTTTATGAAAATGTGATAGCCGATTCGTACTAAACTCAATGTGTAACATTGTTTCTCAACTTTTTCATGTTGTACTACTATTTTATATAAACTAAGTTTTTGTCCTCTCCTTAGATTGATGCTCAATATTAACAGTTGCTACTTTCTTCAAACATTCGTCTATCATCATTTGTACACTGAGTTCATGGTTTTTTTTGGGAGTCACATGTGTGGCAAAAATACTTCATGATTTAGAGAGAGAGGTGCACTACAGCAACACGAGTTATCACTGTGGAAGCCGAGACTACTTCTACGCGGCCGAAGCACGTCCGTGCACAGTCGAACGAAGCCTGTGCATTGCATCTTCAGCATGAGTATGAATGCATGTTAAGGATCTGTTTTGAAAGAAAATGTGCTAATTCTGGTATCAATTCTATGCTAACAAATATTCCAGCTTCAACATCTTTTTAATATATGTTCAAGTTTTTTGTGCCTAATTCTATGAATAATTGTTGCAACCTTTTTGCCATTAACAGACGCTGAGGTCCATAGCACTAATGTTAGTTTAAGCGATCTCTAGCTCCTTAGTCTATGATTTGCTTCACATGTACTATTGTTTTTTCAATTTCAATTGCTTGCAACGAACTCCCTACAAAGAAGTCAGCGTTGCCCTCCATCGATGTTCACAAAAGCAACCCGACACATGAAGTCTCTCATCATCGGATGTCGAAGACTTGCGGAGGAGGCCGGCGCCATGTCAAAGGCCGGGCCTTTTTTCCCTCTGAAAATAGTTATTTTTGGGTTCTGCAATGTTCAAGAAGAATTTGTGCTGATGAACAAATATTTATGGTATGTTATAGATTGTGTTCTCAGCTTTCAAAACCTTTCTCAGTTTGGACTATTAAAAGTTGCTTCTCAGTTTGTACACGCGTTCTCAGTATGTGTTCTCAACTCATAAGGCTTTTAGTTTGTGTTCTCTGCTTCTCTGAATTTGACAAAGAAAGATTTTTAGTTATAGTTCCGATCTTTGAACGAGAATGTTTTATAATAAAATTACTACCGATTACGTTGTGACCGTCATTTGTTCTACAAACTTAAATCATACTCTTCGAGGCTCATGTTTGATGCTCGGCGCCGCATAGATGCATACACGCCGCGGGCTTGCGAGTGGTGGTGTGACGCCGAGCCGTTGAATTACGTGAAAGCGGAGACCGCTTCTATGTGGCCGAATGCCGCCCGGAGTATCAAGCACGGACGAAGCCCGTGCGCAGGCGGGCGAAGCCCGTGCGCAGGCGGGCAAAGCCCGCCGAATGCGGCCGAAGGCCGCCCGAGAGCATCGAACACGGGCGAAGCCCGTGCGCAGGCGGGCGAAGCCCGCCTGATGCGGCCGAAGGCCGCCCGAGAGCATCGAGCACGGGCGTAGCCCGTGCGTTGATGCTCGTATATATATATATATATATAACATGAAACAAGCTGGTTTATTATTAATTATTTAGAAGATGGATATATAATATCCTGCAGCTTGACTAGCCAGGCTCTCTATAATATTAGGTGAGTGTTATCCGCACTACAGTTTTGATTATCCGCACTTTTTTTTCGCAATTTTTCGCGTCTTTTAGAAATACGTCTTGTACATGCATTTTTACGAAAAGTGTTCAACACCAAATTTGTAGATCTCATAGAGATCTACAACTTTCGTGTTAAACACTTTTCCTGAAAATGCATGTACAAGACGTATTTCTAAAAGGCGCGAAATCTGGGTGTATTTACAAAGTACGTCTTGTACATGCATTTTCAGGAAAAGTGTTCAACACGAAAGTTGTAGATCTCGATGAGATCTACAACTTTCGTGTTGAATACTTTTCCTGAAAATGCATGTACAAGACGTATTTTCAAAAGACGCGAAAAATTAGGAAAAAAATATTTACGAATAACCAAAACTACAGTGCGGATAACAATCACCTAATATTATACAACTCACTGCTTCCATGCATGTTCAATATTAATGCTCCACCACACACATACACACAAGCCCCGCACAAATACCCAGAACAGCCAGGATCGGTGATTATATATTAATTAATCTTAATTAATTTGCTGATTAAATAATACAAGCTGCATGTGTGTTTTTAACTTGGCCGATACTAACTAACATGTATTATATTTAGCATCATTAGCCATACGTCACCGCAAAAAATTTTTCTTTTACTTTTAATTGCTGGCTAAATAATTAATTTATTTAGCTAAAACGATCTTAATTTGAAGCGGCAGTCACATGATCAACCACTTGGATATATCCATCCCGGCATTTATTATTCATTAAATCTTAATTGTTAGATATAATAATATATGTCCGCACATGTCGAGATTGACTCGGAGCGTGTTATTGAGTTCGTGTCACACTAGAGCTAGATTTTACGCTGAAGATAAAATATAAACTCTATTCTAAATTTGATGAGGCATATGAAATATTTTGAGCGGAGCCAAACCCCCAACTTGAATTACTTCAATTAGTGAGCACATGCATGCTTTTTGTGTCTCTCTCCTTTTATAAGTGTCATATATATATGGCAAGTTGATCCTAATCCTCATTAACTAATTAATTATCACTATTTTTAATTATACAATGTGCTTGATATATAATAATAATTTACTAGCTACTATAAAAGGGTGGTCAATTAGCACTATATTTAATTACATGTAAAATATAATTGTGCTTAATATAAGGGGACAACTTTACGCTAAATAGGCTAGCTAGTGTCCTTTGTGAGTGGGAGATGGCCTACCCTACAAATGAATAAAGGGCGTGTGAATTGGCCGGTTTGTTAGTCGAATGATCAACATGCTCACTAATTAAAGTTACTTTGTAAGGCAAATTAACTTTAATGACGCCAATTTTTTAACTTGTTGAAAATAAATAAACACGAATATAATGAAATCTGGAAAAGTCTGTTAAAAAAGTATTGTGTTTAGTACCACGTCAAATAAATGAATAATATAAATGTGTATGTGAAAAAAAACTAAATTACTGAACATGCATATTTCGTATGCTCATAGTATTGAGACAAAAATGTACATGATGATTAGGGTATTAAGCATTATATAGGGGAGTACGTTTCCACTATTTTTTTTATATATAAATATAACAATAATTTGACATAGTATTAAATACCATGAAGAAATTGTATAATAAAGATATTTGCTTCTTATTATCTAATATTTACTTATACTCTATAAAAAAAAAGGGAATCAAAATTATAACGGATGGGCATTTCAACTAATGCGCAAGGACAAAGGGATGCCCAACTATCATGGGCCAGTTGTGGGGCCCAGCAGGGCCATACCGAGGAGCTGTTCCCTTGCGGAGAAACAGACAGTGGGCCCCATCCCGAGCTTTTAGATATGCAGCACACATGATTCACAATTCCCCACATAGTACACGATCATTTATAATATGAGGCACTGTTTGTTTTGACCGCATCAGATCACGTGACTTGCACGCGAGGTCGGGGGGGGGGGGCAACAGAGTGGTTGAATGCGTGCGGGCCAACACGAATGGGCAGCACACGGCCTTTATCGTGCCGCGCAAAAAGGTGGGGACCATTGTCTACGTGGCGGATCTCTCACGTGTTGTTTTACTTCAAATATTATATATATATATTATTATATTAAAATATTTAAAAACCGAAAACCAGACTCGAATATAAAATTAATAAATCGGATTGAGTGCTTCTCGGAAATAACAGCTCCTACACGTGTTTTTCTTATGGCTGTGAGTTTTAAATCGGATTGAGTGCTCACATGACAGTATTCCGGTCATGGCATTATTCTAGCACGACGGCGCTCTCACAGCCCGCAAACCCACCCCGAGTGTCCACTCGCTGCTCATTTTTTCCTTGTGTATGAGGGTTGCAAGCAAGGACTAAGAAATTTTTCATACCGATTGATATACGCACATCATAACTCGATATACGCAGTCCATAAAGCACAATTTGTACACCATTTTGATATTTGTAGCCCAACAAAATTGCATTTTGATTTCCGAAATTTAACAATACAAATTGGCATTAATCTTGCTTTCAATACAAAATAGAAATTTGCCGGCTAGTACAAAACCAATATACTAAGAACCTAAGGTTCATATCGCAAAAATGATCAAAAATAGTTCATCTATAATATATTAATATATATATATATATAACCTGCAAAAATAAGATCAAATTAGGTAATGATTGTAAAAAGCATTGGCCCAAAATGTTGTCACACAAAAATTAAGCTTAGTACCATATATAGTGTAATGGTTGTAAAAATATGCTTCCAACAAGCATTGACCCAAAATATTTCAACCCAAAAATGTCACCTACATCAAGAAAACTCAAAAAAATTAGAGTTGTTTTGTACGAAATTTTTTCAAATGAATTTAAAATGCACAAATTCTTACCTTTTCATTAACCTTCAAGACTTATTATGTACGAAATGTCCCATTATTCTGCGACTTCATTGTGATATCTTGTCCAAAGAGGAAAAATTGGTGGTTGTGGGAAAACTTCACTCATTCGTAACGAAATGAAATGATTTCCGCTTATAAAAGCAATGTAAATAACCCTCCTGTTTTTTGGCGGCGCTGAATGTAGTGGAAGAAATGTGAAGGATTACTCGGTAAATAAATGGACAAGTTGAACATTGTAGTAAGATGCTACTACTATAGCCATGTCGGGCATAGTCATCCATTTATCAATCGATGTCGGGGCAACATTACAATCAAGAGAACTAAGTAATTCAGTTCTTCTACATGTACCAAAAATGTCATTGTACAACTTTTCATGTTGGTGTAGCTCATGTGTTAGATCTTGAAGAACTTTCATCCAATCTTCATGCATGTTGATTGCCTTGCCAATAACCCAATACCCACAATTGTCATCGCCCATGACATCAATAGCCTCAATAATGTGTGCAGACATATATGATGGGATATGCTTCCGCACATTTTCTAGAAAGTTGTTTTTAGTTATTGTGATTCTCCTTGCAGCCTTTTTCATATTAAATTTTAATGTATCATTTTCCTCCATCAATACATGTTCGAAATGTGATGGGTCCCTCTTTGTGGACTTGTAATCCTTTGTGAAATTTTCCCAACTACCTTTTGGCCTCCCTTTTAATTTAAGAGTAAATCTTAGTTCTTGTGACTGAGTTGTTGAAGGGTTTGCAATATCCCGCAACTTCTTTTTTATTTCCATCTTTTGGAGGTCATTAGCTGCATTATACCTTTGTAACAATCCTTCAATTTCATTTTCAATGTCATTTGGTTCCATTGCTTCTTCCTTCATCTTAAAATTTGTTGTATTATAATTTAAGGTTCATTGTTTCCAATATTTATGGACCATCCATAACAGAAAAGTACAACCCTCCTTTACATATGGAACCAAATCGTGTGCACAAGGTAATCCAAGAGTATATCTATTTTTATGATTACAACTCTCAACCACAACGCTTTCGGATGACAATGCATTCTCCTCCTTCTTTATCATCTCTAGAGCCGTAATTGATATATTAACAATCAGTTTAGTTTATAGCAAACCTTTAAATTTTGTGCTCACTTGTATTTTACTCTGACCAAACATTCGCTTAATCTCTGTGTGTTGTAAATTAATCAATTGATCGAATGTTTTTCAAATAATGGCAATTAAGATTACCAATGAAAACTTCAAGAAATTTTTTAAGCTGCCTGTGTCCAG
This sequence comes from Platanthera zijinensis, assembly GCA_039513925.1. Classification (NCBI taxonomy): domain Eukaryota; kingdom Viridiplantae; phylum Streptophyta; class Magnoliopsida; order Asparagales; family Orchidaceae; genus Platanthera; species Platanthera zijinensis. The sequence goes on along the minus strand of CM077079.1, from coordinate 287,017,798 downwards.
CCTCTACGCAATTTGTAGATGTGTTGCCCAAATGCAAATAATTATCAACCCATGCGAAAATAAAGTACTCTTTGAAGGGATCCAACTATGTAGTAGTGACATATGAGAGCACATTTGGATATTTGAATGCGTACTCACTAACCATTTGGTTAAATAACATATGAAAATCATTTTCAGAATGTGTTACTATTAGGCTTTATCACACTCCCAAAAAAGTGTCACATTCATTCCCCTTTTTGAATTTTTTTTTACAATTTGCCAAAATATTTCTGTAAATATGCACGCGACATAATATGTTTTTCGCTTGAGAAAATACCATTTTTATGGCGTTCATAAGAGCCATCTCCCTGTCGGTCACAAACACATTTGACATCACACTCTTTTCAAACATACACTTGAAACAATCTAGTGTTCATTGATAACTTGACTATGTTTCATTTGATATGAAGGCAAATACAGAAAAGAATGTATTATTTGTAGATGTCACTCCAACAATACATAGCAGTGGTAAATGATATCGATTTGTCTTGTAAATACAATCAATGATAAATGTGTTGGAGAACATATTAATAAACATAACTGATGTAGGATCCATACTCCGTTATACATTTAAATAAGAATTGAATTGGAGTTCTGCCATCTAATTTAATCCTATACATGCTCGCTTTTTCATTGTATATTGTTCTCAATGCAGTTTTATTTATCGGATCTCTTTTCTTTAAATCAGACATTATCTTACATGGTTTAACTCATGCATTATACATGTCTTGAATAATTTTTTGCTCGTGTTTATCAAGCCTGCCTGCAAAAGCATGTGTCTCAAGATGAATAAAGTCATGATTATGAACTTCATTTAAGACTTCTAGTTTCCACTCATCCAAAGTCTCCAAATGGCCCTTTAGAGAGAACTTGCAACCACACCGCTTAGAGTTTGATTTCCTCAAAAAAAAAATCACGAACCCTTTTTTGTTTTGACTTTCACGTGTAAATCCCCCCCTATCACACCCTAGAAAAATCCTAGGTTTTACTCTTGCCTCAATTTTGTTTGCCCTGACAGTAATGATAGTAAATCCTAGGCTTCTCGCAATATTTCTAGCCCATGTAACAAACTCTTCTTTACTCTGAAAACTCAAATTTGTGTGAAAGTGATGTCCAACATCTATCTCTGTGCATTGGTTCTCTTCGTTGGTTAACAACATTATGTCTTCTGAAGTCATTTCTATCAAAAAGTGAGAGATGAAAATAATTTTAGACGCCCTATAGTTTCTATCAAAATTTATAAATACATTTCAAAAAAAAATAAGATGCTTTTAATACCTTCAAAATTCATAGTCTACTCCTATGTTCTTCTACAATCACAACCTTTTGTTGTGAACATGAACCCTAAAACCCCTCAAAAAATGATGAGAATCAAAACCTTAAACAACCAACATAACTCTATAATCACAAGAAAATGAGAACTCGCCTCTTAACTTGTTGGGAAATCAAAGCTAAAAGCAAAAGAAACTAGAAATGGAGGAGGAGAAAACCTAGGTCTTCAATGGAGGCGGAAAAGGGCAAGTGGTTGGAACTTCACTGGCTGGAGGCGGATGCACGGAATAGGCCCACCAAGCAACGCTCTGGAGGAGGAAGCTCCGGCGGAATCAGGTCCGGCGGGATGTCGGCAACAAACGCCGGAATGTGGCGGGCGAACAGCGGGATGGAGCGGAGTAGCGGACCGTCTGCGACTTTTCGGGAAGAGGTAGCGGGATATTAGGTTTTCGAGAATACTGGGGCTTGCGATTATTAAAGGGAGAGCAAAATAGAAAATTTAGTTTAATTAAGCTCATTGAATGGGCTGCGAATAACGTAAATTGGTGTGCGTATATCAATTACCTTTTTCATTTACATAAAAACATATTTTTTGAAAAAAAAAACAGTACTAAGGAATGGTAAAATTGGAAAATATAATGTTTAATCAAAAACTGTTTACTTTTCAATATGTAATATATATGAATTATATAGAATGTATTAGTAAATATTGAAATTAAACACTTAAACGTATTATTCCATTGTTTAATAAAAGCTATAAACAGGAATTAAACTAAAATAATTACATTAATAACTTTCTATAATATATACCAGAACTTATAAATAGGTGACATAAATGACTTAAATGTTAATTGACACATGTAGATATTAAATTGCACATTGAAAGGTCTATATTCTATTCCCATGCAAGTATTAAAATTTCACCCATTATGTATTAATATAGCAGCTATTAAAATTATAATGAGAGTTAAAACTTATAAGTTATGGAAATTATATAGAAAGGAATTAATTATTTTCTATTAATTATGCGTTTAATATGTAATTAAAGTAAAAGAGTGCATTATTTATTGATTTTTTTGTATTAAAACTGAAAAGTTTACATATTTGTCCTTTTCTTAATTATATCATCCAAAAATGTTATAATTTTGTTTGTCTGCTTTCTCTTTTAAAAGTTTAATTTGTAAAGAGCAATATTAATTAAGGCACATTTGTTTTGGCTATGTGCATCCAAATGTTATATGCTCACTAGAAAACTCCCAAATAAAAAAAAAGGGTTTCAAAAGTTGTGCAATAGTCTATATAAATCCGCAAATACATCACTTTTCAAAACTATTATATCTCCTTAAACTCGGTAAAGGACGCATTCTTAGAGATTTTCATTTTCCAAAATATTTTCAAAATCTTCAAACTTTAAGTGTTTGTTTGAACATCCTCCTGCATAACTTAGAACATTTGTGAGTGAGTTCCCTTCATTGAAATCAAATTTCTTGAACACATGTATTATCAATTAAAATCATAAAATCTGTCGAAACAAATGATTCTTGATATGAAAGGCGGTATAGATTCCTATATTGGAGAAAAAGATCTCAAAAAAATTTCATCAATAGCCGGATAAAATGACTATCGTTCACCTATCCAATATAAATTACCATTTGATTCTTTGAAGGCACGGAATGCAATGACAAAAATATGAAAGACTGATATTTCGAGTAATGAATCCTGGCGCACTTGTACCCAATTATCTCTCATGTTTAAAGCATGACGAATAGCCCTAAAGCCACAATGCCCACTATATCTATTGCATCAATTATATTTAGGGTTTAGGGGAAATCTTGCAAGAAAAAGATGGACTAGTTCATGAAAATAATTGAAGAGGAGGATCGAGAAAGCTTCATGGAAAGAAGAGAATATGGGAATATCAGATGGTTTGTTGAAGCAATGAAGTATCAGAGATGGAGATCTGTTTAAGATGGAGCTTCAATTGATGTTGAATCAAACAACAAGTCATGCTTTGATAAGAGTATTTTTCATGGCAGCTTCACGCAATTCCACCTGTTTTGGATCTATCTATTGGCATTTTCTTCGATTTTTAGAAGAGATTGAGGAGCTACTGGGCAAGGGGTAGAAACTTAACAAGGCACCGTGTACAGTTGCTAGTTATGCATGCATGAGAAATTAATTAGATTTCCTTCAACCAACCCAGGAAATTAATGGCGAAAATCTTAAACCTGAACCACCCCTGCCGCGGATCGGAAGAGACCCCTTAATAATTAATTACGGGGCAATTAATTAAGGCGCGTTTTATTTTGCAGAAGATAACAAAACAAGGGAATTTGATTTCTACTAGCCAATAGGCCCAATAGCCATGCCATACTCTATCTTAATAATTTGTTTTCACCATTTCGATTGTCTTTATCAAAACTATATTTGTATAACGAAAGCATACAAAGGTTCAGGAAAGATTTACATGAACACTCCCACTTTTACAGCTATTACAGATAGGACAGCGGCTGGACTTGGGGTCACAGTCTGCGCAGAAACAGAGGTGGCGGCAGGGGAGCAGAAACACGGTCGGCTCCCTCGCGCCGCAGCTCCGGCAGGCTCGCGCCGGCAGTTTCACCGACTCCCGGTCGTCGTTCCCACCGCAGCAGCAGGATTCCGCGTCGTCGGCCGTGGCAGCGGCAGCTTCGTCCCCCATGATCTGCTGATGCTCCTCCTTGATGCGGATTTGGGCGGCGAGAAGCTGTTCCAGGTTGGAGCGGAGGAGATTGGCGGTGGCCTCGTTGGTCTGAGCCAACTCCCTCCATATCTGATTTTCAACGCAGAGAGTGCGAATTCGCTCTTCCAACGCCCAATTCAGCTTCCTCAACCTCTCCATTTCGTCCTCTTTTGCCTTCAATCGCTTCCTTACTCCGTCCTCAATCGCCGCCGCCAGCTGCCGCGAGAATCTATGCCGGCGCTCTGCCAGCTCCGCTCTCAACGCCTCCCTCTGCACCAAAATTAAAAAACTTCAGCTGAGAGGAAACAGATAGAGAGAGAGAGAGAGGAGAAAAACAGAGGGAATGGAGACTCACATGGCGGGAGAGGAGGAGGTCGAGATCGAGCATCTGCTGCTGAAAATGAGCAGAGATTTCTTCGTCGAGAAAGGAAAGCGTCTCTCTCTCGCGCTTCCGGCCGGTTCTGCCTGACACGGTGAGGCCACTCTCCGAGGGCGTGGTTCCGGGGCTGTAGAAAGGAAACGATGACAAGCCGGACATGGCGAGCGGCATCGCAACCCCTGTCTCCATATTTCCGAAATTAACCATTGGCTGATTCTCTGCAACTTTAATCGGCTCTCTGTTTTCACAACCAAAAGATGCAGAACAGATTGTGAGAAGCAGAGCCTTAAATATATAATAAACCTAAACCATGAGGTGGGAGATAGAGCAGCACCGGTCCATGACGACCTCGGGGGAGAAGAGACGCCGAAGATGGTGCGCTTCAACGGCCATGGATTTTATTAGAGCTTGGGATGGTGGCAGCCAGAGAAAAGCAATTTGCCTCTATATAAAGAAGAAGAAGAAGAAGAAGAAGAAGAAGAAGAGATTGATGAGTGGGGGAGGAAGGAAGGAGAAAGGGGCAGAGGTAGCTTTAAAGGGGACTTCAATTATCTGCGAGCGCCATGGTCTCCTTTTCCTATTCTAGCTGCCACGTCTATTTCGGGCAAAACCGTCTGTATCATAAATTCACATTTTATTGATTCTCTCGATAATTCCTTCAACTCGTTATTTTTATAAATGCTTTATTTTTATTTTATTTTTAGTATTGTTTCTTCGATCCATCCTTTTTATTAAAGTTGGATGCTTTTTCTTTGTAATATCTTTTCGTGGAATGGACCCAATTGAATGCTCTAGACTAGGAAACTGCGCTTCTCCTCTCAATTTCACCTCTCCACAATATCTTTAATCTTATTCATATCTCGGGAAAAATACCATTTCGTATTTTCGTTAATCATTTATTTTTCTACTTTTTTATTTTTTAAAATCTAGTTTTTAAAACGTATGTAAATTTTTTTATTTTAAAAGACGTGATTTCATAAGCTATGTAGCTACAATAAAAATTGTTTTTCTCCCTGCTCACAAACTCGTGCACATATTAAAGTGAACAATGAGCATTCGTTTGCACGGAATTAAGCTTTTGTAATTTGAATTGAAGGTCTAATTTCAATTCAGTCATTCGTTTTTTCGCTTGACGTTGGAATTGAATTTTAATAAATTCCGTGAAATTTATTTTGAATTGAAGACAATTCTTTCTGATCTATAAGAATTAAACAATTTCGGCCGAGACATATTTTTAAACTAAGCACGGTATTTTCGCACGGATGCGCGTTTTTCGCCCGTGAGTGCGCTTCTCGCGGTGACGAGCATTTTTCATCAAGCTGACGTATTTCTCCCTGGCGGGTGTTTTTTCGCTCAGACGCGATTTTTTTCCTCGGGCAAGAATTTTTTCCCTGGGCGTGATTTTTTCGCAACGGCGTGAATTTTTCGCCTGACCACGAATGTTTTTGTGCAACAGCTATTTATCGGCCGGTCGCGATTTTTTTCGCCCAAGCGTGATTTTTACGCTCGGGCAAGATTTATTCGTCCGGCTGTGATTTTTACCCGTGAGCGATTTTTTACCCAACCGCACTATTTTTGCTCGAACGCAATTTTTTTCGTCTGAGCGCGAATTTTTCCCTGATGCGCGCATTTTTCGTAGGTGCGGCGTATTTCGCATTGACACGCGTTTTTTCGCTCGGACACGATTTTTTTGCCCACGCACAAATTTATTCACCGGACCGCGCTATTTTCGCCCAGGTGAGTTTTTTCACGCCGGCGTGATTTTTTAGCCCGGACGTGATTTTTTCACCCTGGTGCAAATTTTTTCGCATGGACGCGAATTTTTCGTCCAGCCTCAAATTTTTCGCCGGTAGCGCTTTTTTCGCCCCGGCGGAATTTTTTCTCCTGGCCGCGCTTTTTTTTGCCCCGACGCGCTTTTTCCCACGGGCGCGAATTTTTCGTTCGTCCACACTTTTTTCGCCCGGGCACGATTTTTTTCGCCCGAGCGCGATTTTTTCGCTCATACGTGATTTTTTTGCCCGGGCGTGATTTTTTGTCCAGTCTCGATTTTTTCGCCCAAGCGCAATTTTTTCGCTCAAACGTGTTTTTACTCCATGGCACAATTTTTTCTTCCAAACACAATTTTTTCGCCGGACCGCGAAATTTGTTACCCGATCGTGTTTTTTCGCCCCGCCATGATTTTCGGCCCGGGCGCGATTTTTCGGCCCGGGAGCGATTTTTCGATCTGACGCGTTTTTTTGCTCTCACGCAATTTTTTCGTTCGGACGAGATTTTTTCGGCCGAGCACTACTTTTTCCCTCGGGTCCGATTTTTCCCCCGAGCAAAAAAATCACACTCGGTCGACAAAAGCTGGCTCGGACGACGAAATCACGCCCGGACGAAAAAAATCGCGGGCATGCGAAAAAGTCGCAACTATAACGCACATTTATTTATAGTAATTTCTAAGTAATATTTTTCAATACTTATATTGAATTTTATTTAAAAGAACAAAAGAATTGATCAATTATACAGTATTCAACAATATTTTTTATTATGTGAATACTGAAATTTGAATTAGTCATCAATATATAATTTCACAATATTTATTAATATTCAATTTCAATATCAAATTCAAATTCGATGCAAACGAACGGACTGTTAGTGATTTGTGGAGGGAGGACGCGTCGTGGACAATATCGTCTCAAAAATATTGTCGCTCGGGCAAGCCCCGTTGCACTATCACAAAAGAGATATTGTGGCGATTTGCCAAATGAACGGAGCCTCCTACTAAAAACAAAAATGTAAATATATTTTTTATCAAGTGTAATTATTGCATTAAACTGGCTGGATACATAGTAGAATAATACATAAATTAATAAGAGTTTTTAATATATTGAATTGGCCATGTTCCCGACTTCCCGTGCCCCGCTTTAGTGAAATTAAAAAAAATAAATAAAGCATTTTTAAGAAATAAAAGGTCTTCCAGGTTCCTTCCTTCACCTGCTGCTGCGTCCAAGAATGTGTTGAGAAGAGTGAAATCATAGTTATGAAACGATTTAAGTCTTCCGTCCTCCCCTGGAAATCTCGGAGCTTTCACTGGTTTGTCAAGCAACTTGTCCTCAAATGAAAGTTTGAAAACCTTTTTATAGCTTTTTTGAAAGGACATGTTAGTAATTGCACACGACTTGATGAGGATAAGTCCCTTTTATGAAGAAGTTGGGCAGCACATAGCTGCCCCCCCCCCCATAATTTTCACTAAATTAGTGGTATCATGGGTTTGATCCGCACGCGATCGCCACACCCGATCCCCTCACACGTTGATCCCACTACGCATGAGGAACCACCACGGATGCGTCAACTCCGGACGTCGGCTGCCACCGCCGGCTGCCCCCACCTGGCCGTCGGCGCGCGCCAAAGATGAAGACCGAGCCCGGCCGTCCCTCTCCTTGCCGGCGAGTTCGTCGGAGAGTTCAAGGAAGCCCGTCCTCGCCGACGAGTTCAAGGTCCCCGACACATCATTCTTAACGGGAATAGTGAGAACTTAGCTCGCTTCTTGAACTTGCGGTTAGACTTTGTTAACTGCGCGACTAAGTGAAGTTGACTTGTGTTGTGCAGACTGTGCGACTAGCACTGAGCGACTAGGCAACTAGTACTGGCGGTTTGTCAGTGGAGGCTCGGCGTGGTTCATTTCGCGGTTAGTAGTATGCAACATGTCACAATTTGTGTGACTAGAAGTCTTCTTCCTCAGAGTTTTTGGATAGTTCAGTAAGGCAGTTCGCCCGGTCTTAGCGGGTTGACTGTTTCCCAGTTCAGTTCAGTCCAACGGTGTTTGTTTGCGTGGTTTTTGCGGATAGCCGATCTTTGCGGTCAGGCGGGCAGAGTTGCAGACAAGTTGATCTCCAGCAGTTGCTCAATAAAGGTGTTCGCCGAATTCTGTTCGGGCAAATAGGCAGTCTGACAGATAGGCGGCTTGAGCTTGCGGTTTGCGGCTAGGCGGTTTCGGAGTTATGCCCGGCCGGCTTGTTCTTGTCTTGTTTGTTTTTTCTGTTTCATCGGGTGCATTGTACAATCATATCTCACAATGTATACATCTTTTTGTAAAAAATAGTGATTATTGCAAGAGATGTTACCAAATTGGAATTTATATATGTGAGTTTTGAACGACAAGTTGTGAACAAGTTTTGGTCAATGTTCTGATCACGGCAACCTTTGCTAACACTGCCATAGCGTCCATCTGGAGATATTAGCTTATCAGTCCTCCCACAACGTTAGGAGCATATTCTACTAACTCATCCATAATAATAATAATAATAATTTTTTTTATTTTTTAAGGCAGCAGGGTTATTATGTGAATTATTGGAAATGGAGTCAAATGGAGAATTGGACCGTTCTTTCAACTTTGGTGGCCGGGTGCAAGTAATTAAAGACTAATTAGTTAAAATAAGTGTGAATAATTAATTAAGAAATTAATTGTAATCACATCAACTTTATTTGTCTTCTATCACGGCGAATACGGTGTGAGTTTATTCCTTCCCAAGATAATCATGTTTGACTTTCTATGATAACACCGTTTTAATTATTTTTCTTAATTCCATTTCTAATTCTACCCATCACTGTTTGTTTCTTCTCTTCACATGTCTGCATCAAACTTACTATTCCTTTCCCTTTTTTTTCCCTAAAGTTTATCCACTACGTTGATTCTCTCTCTCTCTCTCTTTCCTTTCCTTTTCTTTTCTTTTCCTCTCTCTATATTATATTATAATATATTATAAAATATAATATAATATAATATAAATGATGAAATTGAAGACAAATAAAATATGAAAAATTAATTCATTTAAGACATGATATAATAGGATATTTCCGTATTCATCAAACCCATCTAGATTGTACAAATAAAATTGCGCGCGTTGATGAAGTCATAGAGTAATTGATTGGTTATCTAGAATTTTGTTTTAAATTATTTTAACCGGCTTGCCGGTGTACCCGTGTGAGTTGAATTGTGGCAATTGTGGCCTGCCAGCTATTATGTATTATCTTTATTACATTATATCAATATATATATTTCAGAGCACATCAATCAAACAATTTAAATCGTTAGATCAAAGATCTTATTTTTTTCTCATTCATTGGATGAAGAAAGAAAAAAAGTTTGAGAAGAGAGGGAGAGACAAAGAAAGGGAATATAAATATGTGTTTTAAACCTATGAGAGAGAGGAGAGAAAGATGGAGGTATTGTGTGGTCAAATCACTTTAAGAGGAGAGAGAGGGGAGATAAGGAGAAGAAAAGAAGAGAATAAGGTGGGGGCACGCGACATTTAATGAAAGAGAGACAATAAAAATTAATTTAAATTCAATCATGCAATTTTTCGTTTGACTGTTTGCGCAATTTTTCATTTTCCAAAATTGCCTTTCGACATACACACTCGAATGCCTGCCTGGAAGCGGGCGCGGCTCGCCTGGATACGGGTGCGGCACGCAACGACACATTGAGAACGGACGAAGCCCGTTCGAAGATGCTAGTACATACAAATATACATTCTCGGTCTCGAGATAATGTTATTCATGATTGCGCCCGATCATACGACGGTATTCTCGTTGCTCCGAGTCTCCATGCTCCCATTATAAATGGGCGCTAATATTTGCAGACCTATAATCCATATTTGCAGCCCGTAAATATTTGCAATTCACAAATAGATATTTGCAGTCCCGTCGGATATTTGTACCTTTTTTTTTTTAAATTACATTTAATTTTTTAAAAGCTTTTTTCCTCTCCTAATTAATAAATTTAAGAAAACTCAAAACTACACATGTATCAGAATATAAAAAGAAAAAAAAACAACATGAATGTCGATCTCACTTTGAAGCACTCTTCTTCAGCTGTGAAAGCTCCCTTCTGATTGAATGTCCTCTCTACACATCACCAAAGAATCAAAATAAACACATTGCAAGGATTTTCCAAAAAAAAAACATGCTAAAAGAGGATTAAAAAGAGGAGAATGATGAACCTAGCTTGATCTTTGCCAACATGACCTTAAACCTATCAAAATCATTCAGGGAATTGAGCCTGCTTTTTCTGAACTATAAGTGATGGGTTCCCCCTTTTTATGGAAAGTCATGGGTGGGTCCCACCCCCCCATGATCTCTCATGGAGATGATGGGGGCGGACCCCCACTCCCTCCCCTCATGGGGAAACCGCCGCCATAGGAACCGCCGCCGGCAAGAGGCCAAGCCACCACCGGCGGCCGGCCCTCTCACGGCCACCACGACCGTGGCCGGCCTCGGCCATGGCCGCCCCGGTCATGGCCGACCGGGGCCATGGCCGCCCCGGCCATGGACGACCGGGGCCATGGCCGCCCCGGCCATGGCCGCCCGGCCATGGCCGGCCGGGGCCATGGCCGCCCGGCCATGGCCGGCCGGGGCCATGGCCGCCCGGCCATGGCCGGCCGGGGCCATGGCCGCCCCGGCCATGGCCGCCCCGGCCATGGCCGCCCCGGCCATGGCCGCCCCGGCCATGGCCGCCCGGCCATGGCCGGCCGGGGCCATGGCCGCCCCGGCCACGGCCGGCCGTGGCCATGGCCGGCCGTGACCTTGGCCGCCGCCGACCTCCCTCGCCGGCCGCCCGGCTGTCGCCGCCGTCATGACGGCCCGCCATCGTGGGAAGCCCCCCCGGCCGTCCGATCAAGGGGAGAGCCCTCCCTGCCGTCCGATTAAGGGGGTAACCACCCATTTCCCCACCACTAACCCACTATGTTAGTGGTGGGGCCCGCCATAACTTCCCCCTGGAGCCTATAAAAGGACCCCAGGGGCTTCTCATTTCCTAACTTTCTCCTCCTACGCTTCCCCCTTCTTCTTCTTCCTCAGGTGGGAGCTCTCTTGTTTTCTCTGCCAGCGGCCACCCCTCGTCGTCAACCACCGGTGGCCGCCTCTCGCCGCCAACCACCGACAGCCACCCACAACCTCCAGCGGCCACCAACGGATATTAGCACCCGCCAACAGCTACCAGAACCTGTCATCGGTTATTGGCACCCCACCAGAGCCCGGTTGCAAGGGAAGCACTCCAAGGATCGAGGAAGCCGCACAAAGGAAGCTGCGACAACCCCAGGACACGCGTCGCCTCCGAGCACGTGCGACTGAAGTACCTCGCGCATTTCCACCATCCAAGTCCCGTTGGCGTGGCAGTCTGTTGCCCACCAACGAGTGCATATACTCTCTCTCCTCTAGATTGTAACGGGAGCGGCCTGTCGCCCCGATTTCCCCCATCAAACTGTAAAACTCCAACAAACTAGTGGATTTTGATCGGCACCGACCCGGTCACGTGGTTTTTCACCCGGTTGAAGGGTTTTCCACGTTAAAACTTCCCGTGTCCATCCCTCATTCTTCAATTGACTGTGTGCGCGCTCGACCGCTCCGAGAGCTAAGGCGGTCCAAGAATATCCGGCCCGACCGGAGCATCGAGTTAGACCGCAACAGTTTGGCGCCGTCTGTGGGAAACATTCCCAGCATTCATTCGCAGAGCAAGTTCACCATCCCTGCAACCGCGATGGCAAAAAGAAATGCCCGCACCGCCGAAGGGTCCGCACTTGGCAGACACACTGAACCAGCACGTTCTCACTCCCTGGTAGACGTGCCACTGACTGCCGAAGTAGCTCTCGCTCCCGTCGCCGCCCTGGAGGGCCGCGTCCGCCAAATGGAAGAACAACAAACGGAAATGCTTGCATTACTCCGAAACATGGGAGCACCTCCTGTTTCCTCGATGCCGCCAGCCCCAGCAAATCCTCCGCTGCAACCAAACCCGAAAGGGTCCAGGAAGAACCCGAGGATTATTCGGACGCCGCCAACTCCACTTACCCAGCTCAAAGAGGAGTAAGAGCAGATCATCTTCATCACCACCTCGCCGACGACATTCACCCCCCTCCTCTCGAAAGATTTACTCGGGAGGAAATTCGAGAAGTTATAGCCGAAGAATACCGCCAGGCTGGAAGAAGAGACTTTCAGGCTCACCGACCGCTCTGCCAAGGCTCCCCCTTGACGCCGCAAATCCTCGATCATCCCATTCCACATGGATTCAAGCTTCCAAACATCGAGACATTCGATGGAACCTATGATCCACTCGAACATGTCAATCACTTCACCACCATCATGAGGATTTACAATGCTCCAGACCAGTTGCTTTGCCAAGTGTTCCCAACAACACTCAAAGGGCAGGCCCGTACATGGTTCCATTCCCTGAGAGCTGGCACCATTACCAACTTCGCAGAGCTGACCGGCAATTTACTGACCAGTTCATCGCAAATCGGAGAATCATTCGCGATCCCTCTCACCTTTCAGGTATTCGACAAAATGAAGGAGAGTCCCTCAGGGACTTCTTTCGCCGCTTCACCTCTGAGGCACGTCAAATTCCAGGCGTCGACCCCGAGCTTCTCAGAGGCGTCTTCCTTGGCGGACTCCGCCCCAGCGGCTTTTATTCAGCACTCATGAGGGAGACCGTGCCTAGTTATCCAGAACTTGTTCATCGAGTCGAGGCCCAGATAGCAGCCGACGAAGCTATTGAAGCGCACCGACAGCAGTTTGGAGGAGGGCAGAAAAGGAGGAAAGAAGAGGAACCAACCCTCACAAGACAAGAAGAGCGATGTCAGAGTGAGCGTCGCCGCAGTAGCCGTCAGCGAGACCTTCCAAGGAATGGGGGGCAACATCCATTTCAGGAATACACCCCTCTGAATACCACCTGCACTAATGTGATGTACGCCATTCAGAATGATCCAGCCTTCCAACGACCAAGAGCATCACGACCAAACCCCAAGGCAGACCAGACAAGATACTGCGAGTTCCACCGCGCAACGGGTCACAACACTGAAGAGTGTGCCGGTCTAAAAGATGAAATTGAACGTCTTGTCCGACAGGGGCTCCTCGGGAGATTTTTGCAAGGACAAGCACAGATCCAAGCACAAGGAAACGGTGGAGGAAGGCAGATGGTAGGCAACATAGAGACCATCGTCGGATCCCCAGCAATGAATACCTAAGACGGACGCTCTCCCCGACGCAGGACGACCCTCTACAACATACCTGCGACCCGGAATTTGCGTCGCTTCCATCCCTCCATATTTTTTTTTATTAATGGTGTTAATCTTCTGCTTTTTCCATCATCTTGCTTTGCCACTTTAGAACAGTAAAAGACATGAGCTCAGGCTTGCACGAACCAAGTTTATTTTCAAGTACAATATCATATTTGTTTTAAGGTAAAACTGTGCTGGCAAACCGAATAAGCAAGTTCTTCAGCAACTTTGCCCCTTAAACGTCATTCCATCATCAGAGCCGGTCCCTCTCGTGATCGCACCCGGATTGAGCACATACGTTCTCCGACGGTCGGATTGAGTACTTACACTCTCCGACGCCATCGCAAGGGCCTGCCCCCCTCGCGATCGCACCCGGATTGAGCACCTACGTTCTCCGGCACCCGGATTGAGCACCTACGTTCTCCGACGGTCGGATTGAGTACTTACACTCTCCGACGCCATCGCAAGGGCCTGCCCCCCTCGCGATCGCACTCGGATTGAGCACCTACGCTCTCCGGCACCCGGATTGAGCACCTACGTTCTCCGACGGTCGGATTGAGTACTTACACCTCTCCGACGCCATCGCAAGGGCCTGCCCCCCTCGCGATCGCACCCGGATTGAGCACCTACGCTCTCCGGCACCCGGATTGAGCACCTACGTTCTCCGACGGTCGGATTGAGTACTTACACTCTCTGACGACACCGTGGGGGCCTGCCCCCCTCACGAAGAAGCCGCGAACATCCCTCGTGCAAACTAAGCCGCGAGCAACCATCGCGCAAACTAAGCCGCGAGCAGCCCTCGTGCAATCTAAGATGCGAACAACCCTCGCGAAAGTCAAAGCCGCGGTCGCAAACCGTGCAAATCAAGCCGCGAGCCAGCCTCGTGCAAGCACGACAGCAAACCAGCAAAGCCCCGAGCCAACCTCGTTCAAGCTAAGCCGCGGTCACAAACCGCGCAAGGCAAAGTCACACGCAAATCTTGTGCGAGCCAAGCTCGTGCGAGCAAAAGTCACGACCCAAGCTTGTGCGAGCAATAATCGCGAGTCAGTCTCGCACAAAATGACATTGCACGTCAAACTTACGTAAAACAACATCAACTTCACCAACGGAGGTATCAGTCAGCCTCAATAAAAATGGAGGCGCCGTGTTTGCACCCATGCGCCTTGCCGCACCAAGTTTCCCTTTTCGACCTTGTACAAAAGTACTCGGTGATACACTCGGGGGGCAACAGAAACTCCACATCTCAGTAATCTCTTCCCTTGGGCGCTTAGTCCGCCATGCATGTTACACCTTGCGCACATCGCATATACAGCGTGTATCGCGCACACATCACTCACTCATCGTACACATTACATACCGTGCACATCGTACCTTGTGCACACGTTACATACCTCGCGCCTTGCGCACATAAGGCGCAATTGCGCATATTATAGCAAGTACGGAAAGGCCCATGACGGTGCTTCCAGAATCGCAGGGCGAGCAAGAGCCCACGCGCACAACACTTGCTTGGGCGCGCAAGATACGCGCAAAGCCCGCTCGCGCACACAAGAGCCCACACGCACAAGCCACACGCCAAACTTGCGCAGGCAACCAGCACGTGCGCGCGCGACACGAGCACGCGTGGCCGAGGTGAGAAGGGCCTGCGCGCCCACAACCTGCGCGCGCGCAAGGCCTGCGCGCGCGGCCAGCCTGCGCGCGCGCGCAAGGCCTGCGCGCGCGGCCAGCCTGCGCGCGCGGCCAGCCCGCGCGGCCTGCGCACGTGCGGCCGCGCCCGCGGCCTGCGCGCCCGCAACCAGCGCGCGCGCAAGGCCTGCGCGCGGCCAGCCTGCGCGCGCGGCCAGCCCGCGCGGCCAGCCCGCGCGGCCTGCGTGCGGCTGGCCGCGCACGCGGTCTGCGCGCGTGCGGCCCGCGCGCTGCTAGCTCGCGCAAGGCCTGCGCGCGGTCAGCCCGCACGCTGCTAGCTCGCACGGCCAGAGCCCGCCCCAGTAGCCTTTCCTCGCACGCGCTGTTTTGACACTCGTGTACCGCACCGGCCCCGTCCGCAGGCATCCAGGCGCCCGTTCGCCAAGCCTCCACGCAACATAATACCGCAATCCATCGTCGCCGCCTCGGATCTCTCGCCGGCACCCACCATGACAGCAAGGAATTCCAGAAATCTCTCCTCACGCTCGCTTCGTTCCCGGACAAGTAGAGATTTGGGGGGCATTTGATGGGTTCCCCCTTTTTATGGAAAGTCATGGGTGGGTCCCACCCCCCCATGATCTCTCATGGAGATGATGGGGGCGGACCCCCACTCCCTCCCCTCATGGGGAAACCGCCGCCATAGGAACCGCCGCCGGCAAGAGGCCAAGCCACCACCGCGGCCGGCCCTCTCACGGCCACCACGACCGTGGCCGGCCTCGGCCATGGCCGCCCCGGCCATGGACGACCGGGGCCATGGCCGCCCCGGCCATGGCCGCCCCGGCCATGGCCGCCCGGCCATGGCCGGCCGGTGCCATGGCCGCCCGGCCATGGCCGGCCGGGGCCATGGCGCCCGGCCATGGCCGGCCGGGGCCATGGCCGCCCCGGCCATGGCCGCCCGGCCATGGCCGGCCGTGGCCATGGCCGCCCCGGCCATGGCCGCCCCGGCCAAGGCCGCCCGGCCATGGCCGGCCGGGGCCATGGCCGCCCGGCCACGGCCGGCCGTGGCCATGGCCGGCCGTGACCTTGGCCGCCGCCGCCCTCCCTCGCCGGCCGCCCGGCTGTCGCCGCCGTCATGACGGCCCGCCATCGTGGGAAGCCCCCCCGGCCGTCCGATCAAGGGGAGAGCCCTCCCTGCCGTCCGATTAAGGGGGTAACCACCCATTTCCCCACCACTAACCCACTATGTTAGTGGTGGGGCCCGCCATAACTTCCCCCTGGAGCCTATAAAAGGACCCCAGGGGCTTCTCATTTCCTAACTTTCTCCTCCTACGCTTCCCCCTTCTTCTTCTTCCTCAGGTGGGAGCTCTCTTGTTTTCTCTGCCAGCGGCCACCCCTCGTCGTCAACCACCGGTGGCCGCCTCTCGCCGCCAACCACCGACAGCCACCCACAACCTCCAGCGGCCACCAACGGATATTAGCACCCGCCAACAGCTACCAGAACCTGTCATCGGTTATTGGCACCCCACCAGAGCCCGGTTGCAAGGGAAGCACTCCAAGGATCGAGGAAGCCGCACAAAGGAAGCTGCGACAACCCCAGGACACGCGTCGCCTCCGAGCACGTGCGACTGAAGTACCTCGCGCATTTCCACCATTCAAGTCCCGTTGGCGTGGCAGTCTGTTGCCCACCAACGAGTGCATATACTCTCTCTCCTCTAGATTGTAACGGGAGCGGCCTGTCGCCCCGATTTCCCCCATCAAACTGTAAAACTCCAACAAACTAGTGGATTTTGATCGGCACCGACCCGGTCACGTGGTTTTTCACCCGGTTGAAGGGTTTTCCACGTTAAAACTTCCCGTGTCCATCCCTCATTCTTCAATTGACTGTGTGCGCGCTCGACCGCTCCGAGAGCTAAGGCGGTCCAAGAATATCCGGCCCGACCGGAGCATCGAGTTAGACCGCAACAATAAGCATGCGGCCCCAGGAGCTCTTCTCCCACTTGTTCTTCACATCGGCGGGATCCAAGGCTGCAATAAGTTTGCTCTTCTTGGGAATTCTGGGGATGTCGATCTCGAAGTCCGTCAAGGCCGGACAGCCTCTTGAAGTTTATTTGTCCCCTAACCATGTCCGGGGCGTCCATTAGAGCCTGAGAAAAGAACCCAATAGCGGAATACTAGCATCCATTAATTACGAGTATATATCTGGGGTATTATCACTGTGCAAACTCAATTCTAATGTAATCACTGAAAGAAATCATAAAATATTTAAAAACACGGATATGGATGTAGATCAACTAAATTAATCTCAATAAACAATATACACAAAACTAAAAAGGGGTCTTAAATCTTTTTTTACACTAGGGGAGAAAACTGGATGTTTATGAACTGACGATTGTGTCACTCTTAAGACCCAAAGCACTAACAGTCATAGCACCACATCTATTGGAGGAGTTACCTGTGCCGGCAGCAACGACCAAGGTGAGGAACGAAGGAGAGCACGGGCGGCGTTGTTTGCGTTGGCGAACACTTCAGATGGAGGCGGTCCGGCGGACTTCGGTAGCAATGAGGAGGGAATCGTAGAACTAGGGTTGGGAGAAGAGTTCTCCAGGCGGCGACGGCGGCATCAAAGAGGCTTCGGAGTGGCACCGGCAGCGTTGGCGAGCACTTCAGACGGTGGCAGAGGTCGGTCCGGACGTGCAGAGGTGGGCGATGAGTTCTCCGGACAGCCGCAGAGGAAATCGGGTAATTAGGGTTGGCGATGAGGGGGGCGGCAATCGGAAGTTTTTATTATAATAAGAAATTGATTCTCTTTTTTTTAAAAAGGTCTGCAAATATTGATTATAGGACTGCAAATACCAGCGCCTTTATAAAGGGAGGACGATAGAAATTATTTAAATAAATATTCTTATGTTAATGTTGCATGTATTTATATATAAATTTCATTAAAACTATAACTATATATATACGCATGTTTTATGCTACCACGAAAATAACACTTCAGCTACCAACTACTCAAAGCATCTAAAACACAAACATGATCATAATTTCTCATCGGATTTGTTTGGAAAATTTATTTTTATCGATCAAACAGTTATTAATGTGTACTGCACGGTTTGAATGGACTCTGGAGGACAATAAAGTATTATTTATTTAAAGGGTGTCATGATAAATACTAAATAAATAAATAAAATAAAAATAGATTATAAAAAAAGAAAAGGCAGGATGGCATCACACTCGAGGGGGCAGTTCACAAGAAATTGATGGAAGAAGAAGCCCACCCCCCTGACTTCTCGATCAAACAGTTACTAATTTTAATATTTTATATATTATTTATTATAATATATAGATAAATATATATAATATTGAAATTTTGGGAAGGGGCCGGTGGTCCAAAGGCATTACTATTTTAACATTTTATATATATATATATATATATATATATATATATATATATATATATATATATATATGGGATTTTAAATCCACCATAAGATATATAATTATCGGGCAGAAAAACAAAAGTATAATTATCGGGCACAAAAACAAAAGTGCGCGCATGACAGTTCAATCGTGTGGTATGCAAACTGCCGAAACTCTTTACTTTAGGTGATTGTTATTAGCACTGTACTTTTGGATATTCGTACTTTATTTACTCTTAATTTTTCGTGCCTTTTGAAAATACTCCTTGTGCATGCATTTTTAGTAAAAGTGTTCAACACGAAAGTTGTAGATCTCGACGAGGTCTACTACTTTCGTGTTGAACACTTTTCCTAAAAATGCATGTACAAGGAGTATTTTCAAAAGTCGCAAAATCTGAGCGTATTTTTAGAAATACGCTTTATACATGCATTTTTAGGAAAAGTGTTAAACACGAAAGTTGTAGATCTCGTCGAGATCTACAACTTTCGTGTTGAACACTTTTCCTAAAAATACATGTACAAGATGTATTTTTAAAATGCGCGGAAAATTAAGATTAAATAAAGTGCGAATATCCAAAAATGCAGTGCTAATAACAGTCACCTTACTTTATATATAATCCATCCTCTCTGACAAAGTCTGTTTATTCATTCATTTCATTAACTGGCCCCACTTACTTTTAGAATCCGTGGGCCTCAAACCTTACTTGTCTAGTAAGTAGCAACACATTAAACAATTATTAATTATATTATTATAATGATTTATCTAATATTCAACAAATTAAAATTTTATCATATATATCAGTCGTCCAAAAACTGCAGTACATACATTTAATGCGGGACAATATATTAATTTGATGTATGACTTCATAACCATACACTTTTAGATATTATACTATATTATTATTACATTACTGTTGTAAGATATATAAAAATATTGGGGAGTGCCTCCCCAATATTATTGTTACAGCGATGTCTTAGCCCTAATTCTCCTTGTAGATCGGACTAAATTAGACTGTCTTAGCCCATGAAATGATCAAGCGCGCAAGCAGTCACAAAAAATAAAATGTTGAGAAGCCAATTTTTTTAGCGTAGAAAATCTGTCAACTCGGTGAAAAACAACTTGATCGGATCTCTGTCGACCAAATTTTCACTATTTGTTGTCGTGTTACATGCAGGACTTTTGAGACAACAGACTGCTCATCATTACAATTATTAGGGAGAGAGAGTACTGGGCTCGGACGGTGATATGTCACCTCTCACAGAGCTAATTCTTTTTCTTGCAACAATAGAGAGCTTCAGACTTTGGATGTTTTGGATACTTTGAATGATTTAGAGTCTTTGACTGTTGTTTGGATGCAGGAGCAACTTACTTAATTGAGCTTGTCATGATTTCAGAGGCTTGGAAGATTAGGCGGCGTGTTCTGCGCGCCTTATCTTTTGTGGTTTGTCCTGTTGTGTTTATAGGAGTCTGAAACGTTGGTCTTGTCGGCTACTGCTATGCTTGCTTCTGAGTTGAGAGCGTTGAGGGCTTGTTGAAATCCTGAGACGGAGTGCACGACGACGCACTTGGAGCGGTGCGCGCAAAGGGGGAGCGCACACATGGAGAAATGTGTGTAAAATGGGATATGCACACGTCGGAAGAGTGACGCGTACAATGGGAAACGCACGCGAGGAGGAACGACGCGCACACGAAGGGACGCATGAACATCAAAAGAAAAACGTGCGCAATGGGGGTACGTGTAAGGAGGAACGTGCGCACTGAGGGTCGCGCGCACTTAGGAGGAGAGACGTGCGCAAGGGGGAGCACGTGCTCATAGAGGGACGTGCAAACTTAAGAGGAGAGACGCGCACAAAGGGGAGGGCGCGTAATGGGGGAACGTGCACACAGAGGGGCGTGCGCACTTATGAGGAGAGACACGTGCAAGGGGGAGCACGCATAAGGGTGAATGTGTGCATGGAGGGACGTGCGCACTTGGGAGGAAATATGCACACAAGGGGGCCGGGAGCACGAGCAAAGGGGGAACGTGCGCACGGAGGGACGTGCTCACTTAGGAGGAGAGACGAGTGCAATAGGGAGCGCGCGCAAGGGGGAATGTGCGAATGGAGGGAAATGCACACTTAGGAGGAGAGACACGTGCAAGGGGGAGCGTGCACAATGGGAGAACATGCGCACGGAGGTACGTGCGCATAGAGGGACATGTATGCGCTGAAGGAGGAGAGAATGAGAAATCGTATGAGAAATGGGTTAGGGGAGAGAAGATCCTTAATAGGAGAGGGAAAGGAGAGGGAAAATCTGTAGGAGTGAGAGAGGAGAGGGCAAATCCGTAGGAGGAATTTCGGGCGAAAAAAAGTTGAAATGAAGGAGGATCGGAGGCTCTATTTATAGGCCACATTAGTGATTATGGTGGTTACACGGCTATCCGCGGAGCATAACCACCATAATAATTACTAATTGTAGACCGATAATATATTGTATTATCCACACATTATTCCATTAGTTTTAGTAAACGCAAACCAACTCTATTTTTGGCAATGCATTTTCCACACTACGGGAGGTCATGCAGGCGATGATCACGGGAGTGCCATCGGACGGTGGAGAATTGGCGACGGCTAAGAACCCGGTCGGCGGGCCGGGCCGCGACAGAATTCGATCGGCGGTGGAGATTGGCTGAATGAAGGAGGAGATCAACGACGATGGCGAGGGGGAGGAGGTCGACGACGACAAACATGACATTGGGAGACGACGGTGGTGGCGAACACAGAAGAGAGGAGCGACGATGGCCGCGTGCGTGGAAGATAGGAGTGACGACGGTCATAATGTTGGGAGGCAATGATGACGGCGGATGCGAGAGAGAGGGGCGGCTTCCCCCTAACAAAGAATGGGGGAGGAGCCGCCTGAATCCGGGTGACCAGGGAGGCGCCCAGTCCAGACTCCCAGAAGGAAGGGGCGGCCTGGAGGTCGTCCCTTCCTCCGAAGGAAATCCTGCCGCTCCCCGGATCTGGGCGACCAGGAGGCCGCCCGTTCCGGGCAGCCGGAGGCCAGGTAGGATGGAGGCACCCGCCTACTGTATCGGGAAAAGTCGTCGCTCGGATTTGGGCGGTCGGGAAGCCGCCCGATCCAGGATGCTAGAGGGCGGGGCGGCACCCCGCCCTCTATAGCGTAAGGGGGCCGCCTCAATCCAAACGACCAGCAGGTCATCCGATCCAGGAGGCCAAGGGTAGGGCGACTAAAAGTCGTCCTCCTCCGTAGAGAAGGCACCATTCAGCTCGTCACCGTGACCTCGCCAGCATTCAGCTCGTCAGCATGACCTCGACGACATTCAACTCGTCAGTCTGACCTTGACGGCATTTAGCTCGTCAGCTTGACCACGACGACATTAAGCTCATCAGCCTGACCTCGGCGGCATTCGCCTCGTCAGTCTGACCTCGATGACATTTATCTCGTCAACCTGACATCTGCGACATTCATCTCGTCACCCTAACCTCGGCGTCATTTAGCTCATCAGCCTGATCTCGGCGACATTCATCTCATCAGCCTGACATCGACGTCATTCATCTCGTCAGCCTGACCTCAGCGACATTCAGCTCGCCAGCCTGACCTCGACAGCATTAAGATCACCAGGTCGTCAGGGACACACTCGCCAGGTTGCCATATCGTCATGGTCCTTGGGTCGCAGGGTCCTGCTAGGTCGCCAGGTCACCATGGTCCCAAAGTCACTAGGTTTCTAGGGTCCCAGGGTCCCAGGGTCGACATGTTAGCAGGGAGAACTCAGGAAGTAATGTATTAGTATGAGTTTAGCCTTTCCAAATGACGAGATTTCGTTGTTGGCAGACAAATTTGGGTTGCAGATAACAATTTAAGAAGTCGGGATTCCGCTATCCGCATACCACTTTCAGAAAACTATAAATAAGCCCTCAATGACACATTTGGAAAGGACTTCTTTCCTCCTCCCTCCTTAGGCTAGCTCTGGTTGGCAAAAGATCCAGCTTCCTGTTCATCGTGATTTTCGAGTGGACGGGTTGAGAACTCCAGCTCCCAGTTCACGGTTGTTTCCGGGTGGACATGTTGATAACTACAGCTCCCTAGTCACCTTGGTTTCGGGGTGGACAGGTAGAGTGATCTCAAGTGTACAACCCCATATTCGCTGGGAAGGACCCAAAGGCTTCAACAGTCAGGATTGGGTTAGTCTCAGGCTAACCTCGGGTTAACCTTGAGGCATGCTTGTGGGGTTCTCGCCCTATAGGAGCTCTCGCCAAGGGCAGGCGAAAGCTGAGGGAACCAGGGCAGATGGTCGACCTCTCGGCAGGAGAGATCGTCGAACGACCGAAGCAGAGGGCCTGACCACGGAAGCTTCCGCCTTAGGGCTGGCTCCCGCCCAGGGGAGGCGAGAAGGCCCCAGGTAGGCCTTCGGTCGCGATAGTTTAAAGACCGTGAAGAGCGCGAACCTCCCTGGCAAGGGGTCTCGCCAAGGTTGGCCCGGGTGGGGGTCCAGCGAGAGCCTTCTCGGTCAGGGTTCTCGCCAAGTGGGCCCACGTGGTAGGGCCCGGCGCCCGTAAAGGGGATTAGTTTATAACGTATATTATCCCGAGGTAAAATTACCCAAATGCCCTTGGAATGACAGCGGGATTTGGCTATTGGCAGACCCCTCAGGGGTATTTCAGTATTTTCCGGTCAAAGGAAGACTATAAAAAGACCCATAGGGGCTCTTTGGAAGGCAGGACTTTCATTACTCTCCAACTCTAGTGCCTTCTGAGGAGCTCCCAGCCCAGCATTTGGCTTTGGAGGGGAAGCTCTCAGAGATCTTCCGGGTGTGTGGTGGGACCTCCCAGCTGAGGCTTTGGGTCAGTCTTTTGACCTTAGCAGCCAGTCAAGGGTCGAGATAAGAGAGAAGTAGGCATCGGCTGCACTCTGGTTTGTGAACATTCGTTGGGGTCAATTTTGGCTTCAACATCAAGCGCCCTCAAAGGTGCCTGACTCAGCGTTGATTTGGTAGGGGAAACTCTCTTAAATCTTCCGGGTGTGTGGTGGGACCTCCTCGCTACAACTCGAGGGTCTGTTCTTAGCTTTCCATCTTTGAAATTTAGGGATTTTTTTGTGCTTGCCGAACTCTCCTCGTCATGTCTCATTCGGTTCGACCGCTAGACCAGTAAACTTTGGTCACCCTCGGGTCCGAACGCAGGGACCAAAAATCTCGGTTCCAATAAGGGGGATGGTAGTACATTCACGCGATCAAAGATTCAGTAGGGCGGTGCGGCTAAATAAGTGCGATGCTAATGAGAATTTTATAAATTTTAAAAGAAATCAATTTTTTAGTACTGATAGTCAAAACTCAAAACTGTGATAATAATATGAACGCCCTTTTAACACTAGTCACGTTTAATTATTGTCCATCTGGATTTTTGCTATGATTGGAATTTACAAACAATTTTTTATTTTTAAGAAAATTACTACAAAAAATAGTAAATCTATGCCGAAGGGGGAGAAATTAGTAATATAATTATTGTCGGATAAAGTGAGAAGAAAATAGCATTTATATAGTAAATTTGTGTGGAGGCAGTGGATTCCCAGTATTGATTGCTTTTAATCCCGCGGCTTGCATGAGGCCACACATTGGAAGGAACCATATATAACCTTCGGCACTCATTTCTTTCTTCCAGGCTTCAAAATATGTCAATCTGGATATGTGTGTTGTTGGCAGACCACTGCCGGGGGCGGGTGAAGTCTGTCGCCGCAGGCCGGATACTTTCGCGCGGCGCATAGGGAGCCCCTGTGTGTGTATGTATATATATATCATAGCAGCCTCCAAAAGGCTTTTCATCCTCAACTTTAGTGTCCATTTTTGCATGGTGTCCTGACACAAATACACACACATTTATAATTAAAACATATTTCTTTAATAAAAATATATTTTTTTCCATGCACCTGATGAGTCTTTGTGATTTAGTGTTTATTTGGTAAATGTTTATATGTTATAGAGCTTCCTTTTGAGAAGACGTGATGTCTGATGTGGAGAGTTCTTGAGCTCAAAGTAGATTAGTAAGGCAAGACCGGGATGATTTTGTCCCACCTTAGTGGTTATGACTCCATTTGTTCAAATTTATTCAACCCAGAAACAACTATAATCTCTAAGCCATGACTAAAATCGCTCAGACACAAATAGTACAATCTCGAAAAAAAAACTATCTAGCATGTAACAAAAATCTCTCAATCGCAATTACAACTATAAATATGTTACCTCATCAACAAAATTAAAAATACCTGAGAAATTATATTTTTCTCTCATATATTAAAGAAAATAGTTGACATAGAGAGATTTTTCAAAGAAAACAAATGAAAAAAAATACAATCTCGTATTATTTGAATTAAAACTAGATTATTTCAGTTTTTTCCTATAACATCTCAGATAACAGTGTAATTTCTGAGCATTGTTTTTAATATCTAAGATAAAAATATAATCTTTTAGCTATTTATATGAATAATATATATGTATACATATTTTAACAGCTGTCACAGAGAGATTTTCCAAGAAAAAAACAAAATAAGAACAAAAAAGCTGTCACGCGTCAGAATCAAGAAGGTCCGAGACGATGATCTTCATCCCAGGTCCGGACAAAAAAATTTGGAGAGACAGACAGTGTGGCCGACCGCAGATCTAGAAACACTCTGAATTATTATGGGCTAAACAAATTAATTTGGTAGGTATTATTTAATTGAAGCTCAATCAATCAATGAATCCCACGTACATCTCACATCCAATTAATTTGTTTTTATCATTATCGCATGCACAAACACTTATAATTATCAGACCGTGTCGGTCAATTTTATTTTACGCTGCAAATTAAAATAGGATAAAAAGATAGATATATTTCATATAGGCTCAGTGTTTTCATTTCATGCAGGCTCTGTTAGTTTCGGTGCATGTTCATAGAATAAAGAGGGGATGACAGAATATTGATTATATATTAATCTCAAATATATTGATGGATCCTTTACTAAATATTTGAGTTTAATTTTTTTTTCATTAATTGAAATGAATATACTTTGAGTAAAAATTATAATGTATTATCTTTTTTTTTTGTAATATTCAGAATAAAAAAGTATTCTCTGAATTATTATTTTTATATGTCAGAGATAGAAAATAGTCATTTTTCCTTGAAAATGACTATTTTTTTTTAAAATAAAGGGCCAGAAGCCCCAGACACAATGCTGTTCTTCCGGGACACGGATCAAAAAAATTTCACGTCCTGCTCTGCTTTTGGTTTAGGAGTTAGGACCACTTTCCATTAAAAGCCCATGCTCGCTCTCTGCAACAACTGTGTATCGATTCGAGCTTCGCTGTGTTTTTTATCCATTTGCTTTATATGTTTTCCCGTGCCCGCCATTTCCTAGTTTGCCGTCTTTTATTTTTCTTCTTCTTTAATCCTTAATTATTAATTATTTAAAAAAAGCTGTCACGGTCGATAATGGAAAATGATGCACGCTAACCGACAAAAGCAGCCCTATTTGACCATTTCGTAAGCACGGGCGGGCTATTTCACTGTTACCATATAATAATAATAATAATAATAATAAATTAATAATCCAATTTAAAATATAAACCTTAATTCGATTATAATTAATTAATTAATTAATAATCCAATTTAAAATTATATACAGCAGGACAGGACAGAACAGGACAGAACAGGACAGAACAGAACACTTTCGCACGCTCTCGCATTATCTGATTCTATTTCTGCTGCTGCTTCCATTTCCATTTCCCCCCTGCATTCCCACTACTGTGTCCGTCCGTCCATGGCAGCCATTGAAAACCTCTTCGCTCCCCAACTTGTCGCAGACTGGTATTAATTAATTTGAGCATTTCTTTCCTCTTCCTCCAAGCTGATCTACACTGCTCTCCGCAGTCTTCCATTTTCAAGCTTTTTTCAAGTTTTCATCATGCTTTCTTCCTTATGTTTCTGCTGCTTGTGAAAACAGCCAGCTGGCTGCAGAGTCACTGTTTCCGGCGGTGCTCGGACAAGCGCAGATGACAGGGGGCCTGATTCCGCCCTCCGTTTCCAGTATCGACTCCTCCTCCTCCTCCTCCTACCCTTTCTATAGCTTCAACGCCGACGCCCCGTCCGATAGCGGTGTCACCGTAGTCGGGAGCGCCGCCAAGAAGCGCACGAGAGAGCAGCCGCTTTTCTTTCTCGGCGACGAACTCTCCGCTCTTTTTCAGCAGCAGATGCTCGACATCGACATCCTCCTCGCCCGCAGCGTGAGTCTCCGCTCTTTCCTCCGGCATACTTGAATTCCTCTGTTTTCGGCATATATTATTTGAGAAAAATATCAGAGTTTTTTTTTCATTCAATTCATGCTGCAGAGGGAGACGATTAGAATGGAGCTGGCGGAGCGTCGGAAGAGATTCTCGCGGCAGCTTGCGGGGGCTGTGGAGAAGGGCGTGAGGAAGCGGTTGAAGGCAAAAGAGGAGGAGATGGATAGCTTGAAAAAGCTGAATTGGGCGCTTGAAGAGCGATTGCGAAGCGATTGTGCCCAAAATCAGATATGGAGCGAGTTGGTTCAGACCAAGGAGGCCACCACGAGTCTCCTCCGCACCAACCTGGAGCAGATTCTCGAGCAGCAGCAGCAGCAGCAACCATGCGACGAAGCTGCTGTGGCGGCGGATGATGGCGCGGAATCATTCTCCGGCAGCAACGACGACATCGGTGCTCCGGCGGCGGCGGAGGAGGCGTCGGAATTAAGGGTGGTGAGGGCTTGCTGGAACTGCTGTGTGAGGGAGCCGAGTGTGCTGCTGCTACCCTGCTGCCACCTCTGTCTCTGCGCCGTTTGTTCTGTCGGCCTGATCGCTTAAATTATTATTATTTAATATAGATATAAAAATATATATATTGAAATAATAAATAGCATAAATGATCTTTATTGTGAATAGGGAATTAATAATGTTAAATCCCACCACCAGACCAGACGATCGAGGAGAGGCTAGGTTAGCTTTAATAAGTTTAGTTTTGCTGTAACAATTCAAATACTAATCAAAGGTGAAATGCTAGTACAGAATATATTACAAATAGAAAATATTATTGATAGGCCCTTCTATTTTTTTTTACCATATTTGATAACCCCCCTGCATGTTTAAAAAGAGGTGTATATCCCTATTCTCTCGTCTTTTTAGCCATAAACAATAAATACCGGGATCTTTAGAAATCCGTGTATAATAATATAATTTTTTGGAGAATTATGCACTTATTTTTAAAGATTAGGACTATGGACCCGACTAAAAAAAAGAAGAGGATTGCTCATTTTTTAAGAGAATTGATATTAGCAGTTCATAAATGGCTATTTGCAGTCCACTTCTATTCGCAGTCCATAAATTATAATCGTAGTCCAAAATAAAACTTGCAGTCCAAACGAAGTTCTTAGGTAGAATAAAAAAAATACAAAAGTCCAATTATACAAAAATAAAATTTCAAACAACAAAATTTTTAAAATGAGCAAAAATGTTGATTTAGAGCCCTCGTTGCGATCATCTGCAACGTCTTTTAGGTGCATTTTCGGGAGAAGTGTTATACATTAAAGCTGTAGATCTCGACGATATCTACAACTTTCATGTTGAACACTTTTTGATTTGAAGCCTTTTAAGCCCCCGATTTGGCCCCGAAAAAAATCACGCGGAACATTTGAAAGTTCCGCGTGATTTTTTTCGGGGGCCAAATCGGGGGTCTAAACGGTTTCAAATTAAAAAGTGTTCAACATGAAAGTTGTAGATATCGTCGAGATCTACAACTTTCATGTTGAACACTTCTCTTGTAAATGCCCCTAAAAGACACAGTTTTAAAAGACGCATAGGAGCAGTGTAGGAGCAGTAATATATCAAGGAATTTATGGACTGCGAATAGCCATTTATGGACTGCGAAGAAAGGAGGATTTTTCCTTACATTTTGGACTGCGAATAGCCATTTATGGACTGCTAATATCAATTCTCTTTTTTAATAACTGGGGATAATTGATTATGATGAAAAAAAAAGGTGATTGTTAACCGCAAACCAGCTATTTGTTAGTCGCACCCCAAAATCTCATTATTTTCCGCGCATTTTCGAAATACTTCTTGTACATGCAATTTCAGGAAAAGTGCTCAACACGAAAGTTGTAGATATCGTCGAGATCTACAACTTTCGTGTTGAGCACTTTTCCTGAAATTGCATGTACAAGGCGTACTTTGGAAATATGCTCAGATTTTACGCCTTTCAGAAATACGTCTTGTACATGCAATTTCAGGAAAAGTGTTCAACACGAAAGTTGTAGATCTCGTCGAGATCTACAACTTTCGTGTTGAACACTTTTCCTGAAATTGCATGTACAAGACGTATTTCTGAAAGGCGTAAAAAATTAGCAGATTTTTGGGTGCGACTAGCCAATAACGAGTTGCGGTTAACAATCACCAAAAAAAATAGGAGCCTTATCAAAACTCCACAGGAGCCCATTGGGCCCCACATGACTCAAGATGCCAGGGGCCCACTGGAGCTTCCATCGTATTTGGCACCTTCTGATGATAAAGCAGGTGGACATGTTCTCTACTACTTCAATATTTATTACCTGTACTGAAAATAATGATACCTTTCGATTTCAACACTAAATAAATAAATATATATATATTTGGTACGAGAGAAGAAAAAAAAAACTTTAAGCGGTAACAAAAATAGATGAGACGGTAGGTAAGAGGAAAATTTTTAATAATCTTAAAAAATATAACATAATAAAAATCATCAATAAATAAGAAGGATGGTGGGGAATTAATAAATATGCTACTTGAAGAATCAACTCTTGATGCATAGGTGCATTTTTATATTCCTTGGGTATTTTATTTTCCCAATGTCCACGATAAGGAGACTACTCCAGTAGGGCGAGAGAAAGCGCATGAGATCCACTCTGGCCTATGCTTGATGGACGGTCAATGTTCCCCTGATGAGGAGTCCACCACACATGCGCGGATGCGCCCATGCAAG
Organism: Platanthera zijinensis; assembly: GCA_039513925.1. NCBI lineage: Eukaryota > Viridiplantae > Streptophyta > Magnoliopsida > Asparagales > Orchidaceae > Platanthera > Platanthera zijinensis. Next base: position 286,988,317 of record CM077079.1, on the reverse strand, counting down.
AATATATATATACTATATTATAAAGAAATATGGTAGCCTGCATATAGCATATAATATCTATACCATATTATATATATATCAAGTGCGATGCAAAAGTGATCGCAAGCTGCAAAAGATGCGCCTTCTTTTATCCCATCATCATCAAAGAAAGAAAGAGAGGGAAATAATGGAACAAGTGGCAGCGAACATTATGCAAGAAATGAATCTCCAGGCCAACAACATTCATAGCAGCTTTAACTTTTTGTAAGAGCGAGAGTTGGAGCGGATCCCAATCTCCAAGCAAAGCAAACTAAAGCAAAGCAGCTTTGGCGATCAGTCCACAATCCCCTAACTCTAACAGTAGTCACTCGCCAACACAAAGCTAGCCTCACCACTACAAAAAAAAAGTCAGAAGTTGGCATCAATGGTGGGACTGGCGTCGAGAGCAGGTAAATAAATATATATATATATATATATATATTGACAGAGAGTTAAGGGTCATTGATCCGTAGGCATGGTTCCTGCTCGGCTCATACTACTAGAGTCGGGGAAAATTCAGGTCATTAACAAGGTTGGGCGGACTTGGTAGTTGAACAATTGATGCGAACAGAACACCAACTCATTCCCTCCACTACACCCCCTATCGCTAGCTAGCTAGCTAGCTACCTCATTAATACCAAAAACAAAAACAGAAGCACTGCAAGCAACATCTCAAAGTCTCAAAAACTGATCCTAGCCCCCCATCTATTTTACAGTAAAACCCAACAAAATTTGCTGCCACAACCTCAATACAAAAACTTCCAACAAAATTCACTCACCTTTCTTCTTCTTCTACTTCTCCTTCTTCTTCTTCTTCTTCTTCTTCTTCTTCTCCTTCTTTATGGATTTCTCACTTTCTTCTTGCTCCTCAGCTTCTCTCCTAACTACCTCTTCCACTTCAGCTTGCTTTTTCTTTTTCTTCTTATCCTCCTTGGAGACATGCTCATTACTGATTTCCTGAGCATTCTGTTCATCACTCTCCATGGAAGCTTCGGTCTTCTTTTTCTTCTTTCTCTTCTCCTTTTTCTCCCGCCCTTCGGACTCTGCATCAAAACCCACACTTTCATTTTTCACCCCATTAATTTCCACCTCAGACTCTCTCTTCTTTTTCTTCCACTTCTCCACTTCCTCGGCTGGCTTTGGCTCTTCATCCTCGTGCTTCCTCTTTTTTGCCGTATTCTCTTCATTTGATGCTCCATTTTGCTCAAGTAACATATCAGCAGAAGGATTATATGTCTGCGAAAAGACAAAAAAAAAACTGTAAAGAAGAGCTATATATTTCCAGCATACGGCAATAACAGATGCGTTGAGCAAACACCTTTGCGGGGGTTATCAAAGCTCCGGATCCCTTCTTTCGGTCTTTATCGTAAGCCTCGATCATAGGCTTACCTCTTTTTAACCCCGCAGAACGACCCAGCTCTCTTCCCTCAAGAACTCGTAAGCGTGTTTCGAGCTGTTGAAGAGATTTCAAGTGTCAGAATGAGATGGTAATACCTAACGTGGAGACAGCTAGTTTAGCTGTTTAAAAAACACTACGAGGGAGGCATATAACCTTGAGCCGGTTCTCAAGACCCATGGTGTTATCCTGGTTGTCGCAAAGGGCATCGTAACGGACGGCCAGAGCAGTCTTAGAGGCAAGAGAGCGAGAGATTCTACCCTTGAGTTTTGGAGCAGCCTGACCAACCAAGGATGCATGGAAGATGAGCCCATATTTTGGTGTAGCGTGCTTCGTCTTCAGGGCCCTGAATAAGGCCTGTGTAGGTAGTAAATCAAAGCATATCTAAGTTTGAAACCTCTTAGAAGGGCAAAGGAAGGGATGGCCAAATAACTAGAGATCTATTTGGATTACAATCTCAAACATATAACAGTGTTAAACAGAAGGCAAGATATCCATAAAATGCAGTGCTTGGGAAGAATTATAGTTAAAAGAACTGAAAATATGACAATGTGATATAGATTACCCCATACTTGCATATAATGTTATTCAGATTAACCCAATATGGGAGATTATCATCAAATCAGCGTGTTCGGCTTCACGAGCGTATTGAGACGTCAAGAGAAGGCGGACCCCTTTGGGATGAAGGAAGCGAGTCCTTGGGACGCGGTCGTGGGTCAAAGCGTGTTCGTACTGTTAAGGGGATGTGGTCTCGATCGTCTACACAGAGGAAACGTGTTCACCTTCACGAGCGTATTGAGCTGTCGGAGTGGCCTTTTGGCTTGGAGGGCGCAGAGCCTCGAGACGCTTGTGGGTCGAAGCGTGTTCGCTCTGTTAGGTGGAGAATGACATCTTATATTTGATATTCTACTCTAGCAATTTGAAGTTTCTCCTCGATTTTACTTGGGATAGAGAAAGAGACTCCGCGCTTTTGGGATGTTTGCAATCATCACAGGGAAGGATTAGGAGTTTCTTATCCTCTGTAAGAGAGAGAGAGGGGGGATAAGAGAATCCCAATGGAGAGTGTAATCAACTAGGAAAACAGAACATCCACCGGTAGAATGTGAATCCCATGAAAACCAAGGGAGAGAATGGAGAAAACATTCAATTTTCATGGACAATCCTAATTATCAATTACATGTGGAATCACATGAACATCCCCCAGTAGAAAGAGAATCCCATAAAACCCTAATCTATTGATATCGAGTAACAAAAGAAACTAAAACAAACTTGAATTTAAATCTAGGTAACTCCTAAAAAACCTATCATTCTAAGATAAAAGATACAGTTGAAAAAATATTCTTGAGATGGGAAAGGTTCAAAAATAAATCAAGATATTAGAATAGTTTAGAATAATCTTTCTTGTTGTGCACGTCTATGATGCACGGACACTTTCCCGAGGGCCGTATACCCGTACTGGATACGTACCCAAGATTTGACGGATACACCTACTATTCTAGTATGAGGATAAGCTTAGATTTGTAGATCGTTCTGCATTTTGTGATATAACTATGTTTTTTTAAAGTAAACAAAAAAACTACTCCATGTATTTTAGAAAAGAAAAAAATGACTCATAAATGTTTGTATACTGTAGTAACAAAATGTGATCCTGACTTAAGTTTCTTTTTCTTGTTAGAATTACGAAAATTATAATTTAAATTTGATTATTTTGTTAATTTACTATGTATTTGAGGATTAGATGTTTTTTCTATTTGCTCAATATGAATTTTTCTATGTTTATATTCTCCCTCTTTTAAAAAAGGTGGCAATACATGTACATTTATATATATGTATGAATATATATAAATCGATTTTATTAACATCGTGCCTGGAAAGTACCAGTATCCTTGTTTTTTGATCTCCACGTACCATCGTACCAGATATGTATCGTACCTGGTACCGGTGCTTCATAGCTGCACCGTCAACCCTTTCCACCCCTCAGGCCAAGCAGGGCAACCAGGAAGGCTTCAGGAATTGCACAATATTTCAATCCTTTGGCAAACAGGTGGTTTGCATAGCAAAGACCACTTTGGAGATCGAAGGAATATGACTTATCATATTAAGAGTTTATGGAATTTGTAATTGATATTTCTAAAATGACACATTTAGCAGTTGAAAGGTTTGGTTTAATTTGAATGTGATTTTAAAATGTCGGCCATGTATATGGCACTTATCTTCATGACCATTTTTTGTCATATAAAGCAGAGCTTCTGGTGAAACAGGATTTGTACAAAACACAGCATAAAAAGATTTATTTCTCATCAACTACTCGAATCCAAGTTTCTTCTCATAGCATTTGTTTTATTTCTATGAAGGAAAACTCCTCGAACATTTCATGGCCATGCATTTTGAATTTAAAACAAAAAAATAAATGTTAAATAGAAGTAAGAGTGTGGGTAGTAGGAGAGCCCTAGAATTAATTTAATCATTAAAGGGTGATAGGAGGCTTAAGAGAAGGCAAGGAACTTTATCAAAATTCACAAAACAATCTATAAATAAGACTATACAATTGAATGTCCTACAATGTAAGTGATACGAAGCCGATACCCCAGAACTACCAAGCATCCCACTACGAGTGTATGTAGTAGCCTAGTGGCATTTTCATCATTTCATGCATGCCCACTCTCGCCTATATAATGGAGCGGAGGAGCATTCTTTTCATCATCTTGGATCATAGACTTTAGGCTCTTTTTGGAAAGAAGACTCTTAGAGGGATTATGCCCTCAAGAGATTAGGTCGGAGTTGTCCCAAAATTTTGTATCCACTTTTGCATTAATCTACGTGTCTTCGCTCAACGATAGCAGAAGCTATCAATTGGTCTGATTTACATACCAACTTGGGTTTGATTTAGAAGTCTAATTCACTGCTAGTTCTCCGCTTTCACTGTGATGTGTGGTAGACTATGTGATGCGGGACCGGAGTCCACCGGCCCCGCCACCTTGGCATCAGCACCAAGGGGCCCACCTGGAGTCAGCACCAGGCGGCTTTATCAGGCCCGCGGGCCATACACCCCAACCAGCTCTCCGCCACGGCATCAGCACCGCGCGGCAGGTTGTTGAGGCCAGGGCTCGATCCCCTGACCTCCTAGATAAGAGGCCCTCACGCAACCTCTCATCACCAACTGAGCAGGTTGCGTGAGGGCCTCTTATCTAGGAGGTCAGGGGATCGAGCCCTGGCCTCAACAACCTGCCGCGCGGTGCTGATGCCGTGGCGGAGAGCTGGTTGGGGTGTATGGCCCGCGGGCCTGATAAAGCCGCCTGGTGCTGACTCCAGGTGGGCCCCTTGGTGCTGATGCCAAGGTGGCGGGGCCGGTGGACTCCGGTCCCGCATCATAAAAGTGCACTTTTATGATGCGGGACCGGAGTCCACCGGCCCCGCCACCTTGGCATCAGCACCAAGGGGCCCACCTGGAGTCAGCACCAGGCGGCTTTATCAGGCCCGCGGGCCATACACCCCAACCAGCTCTCCGCCACGGCATCAGCACCGCGCGGCAGGTTGTTGAGGCCAGGGCTCGATCCCCTGACCTCCTAGATAAGAGGCCCTCACGCAACCTCTCATCACCAACTGAGCCGCGGATCAGTTGGTGATGAGAGGTTGCGTGAGGGCCTCTTATCTAGGAGGTCAGGGGATCGAGCCCTGGCCTCAACAACCTGTCGCGCGGTGCTGATGCCGTGGCGGAGAGCTGGTTGGGGTGTATGGCCCGCGGGCCTGATAAAGCCGCCTGGTGCTGACTCCAGGTGGGCCCCTTGGTGCTGATGCCAAGGTGGCGGGGCCGGTGGACTCCGGTCCCGCATCACTATGTGACCGTGAGACTAACATGCAAGTCTAGGTGGGGTGCATGGAAGATGGTTCTAGCACCCTAAATACTACATGTAACACATGTAAATTTGACGGAGAGATAAAATCATAGCAATAAAATTTAAATTGCAAAAGATAGTTTAAGCAAGACCAAAGTAATTCTTTAGGGCAAAGAAAGATTTGGCTTTCCTCCACGTGGAGGGCCAAAACAAGAGCACGCAGAGAATAGTTCCTGCAAATCACAAGATATCTAGAACCAAATACTACGAAGCTATAGTTTCAATTAAGCATTAGTCAATACCATTTGTTGGACGGAAAAACACTTTACTCATTTCAATATTAGGCCCTCTATATATAGAGGTGATACAATAATAGTGGCATAATAAAATGAAGCATAAAATACGACATAATCTTTCAAAGTTCTCCTTGATAAAGTAGATCTTGCCCCTAAACCCCAAACACTCCCCCTCAAGTTGGGCGTGAGATGTTAACATGGCCCAACTTGTCAACACGGCGAGAATGTCCACAAGCTGTCTGTTAGAGGGAACAAAAGGCGTACACACAATTCCTCTTTCAATGTTCTCCTTGATAGAGTGTCGATCTACTTCAATGTGTTTAGTGTGGTCATGTACTCATGTTGAACGAGATTGTGTGTGATACTGATGGCTGACTTATTGTCGCAATACAGCCGGATGGGTCCTTCTTCAGCAAGACAAAGGTCAATCATCAATGCGCGCAACCATAAACCTTCACAGACCCCATGAGACATAACTCTAAGCTCGACTTCTGCACTGGATCTTGTCACAATTTGTTGCTTCTTGCTCCTCCAAGTAACAAGGTTGCCCCCAACAAGGGAGAAATATCCTCAAGTTGATCGTCTGTCCTCAATAGACCCAGCCCAATCGACATCAGTATAAACTTCAATACTTAAACCTGGATTCGGAGCAAACAGGATATCCCTTCCTGGTGAAGACTTGAGATACCTGAGATTTCTATGAGCAGCTCCACATGACGTGTCTTAGGAGCATGCATGAATTGGCTGATAACACTCACTGTGTTACGCCCCCGCTACGCTTTACGGGGCGTCATTATGTTCGGAGAAGCAAGGGCGCGCTAAACAACGGGGCTGAACATTCCGGTTCAGCCCCCACTCAGTGAACCGGCCGGCCAGGGGCTGAACCAGGCGGGTTCAGCCCCCTTGGGAGAGGCCGGCCGGCCCCTCCATGCCCGGATATATATATATCCGGGCAGCCCCCCTTTTGGGGATCATGAAGAATATTATCAGGTAGCCTCTTTCTCCCTCTCTAACCCTAATCCTCTCTTAGTTTTCTCTAGACCTCTCTCCTAGTTGCTCTCTCCGTAGTTTTGCCCTAACAATTGGTATCAGAGGTGTTCGTCTCTCCGAAATGGTGACCACTCGCACTCAAGAGGAATCCTCGCGGATTGAAACCCTAGAGGAGAACGTTGTTGGCCTAACCGACTCGATGGCGGCCTTGGAGGAGAGGTTGGAGGCTCGGATGGAGGAGTTGAAGACCTTGTTGAAAGGGAAGGCACCGGCGAGCGAAGATTCGGCCGGATCGGGGGCTGATCCAGCGGCTGCGGGCGGCGCGCGGCTTGCAGAGGGTGTCGGCGGCGTGCATTTTCCGGAAATGGAGCGGCTGCGGGCGTCCGACGGGATTCCGCCTGGCACGGCTTGGCCGGGGACGGGGGGCGCTGGTTCGGCGGCCTACGGCCCACCCGGGGGGTCGGCGGCGGCGTACGGGGGTCCGGCGGGGTCGATCCCGCTGGGATCTACGGCAGTGGGCCTCAGCGAGCCTGGATCGGGCCAAGGGCAGTGGCGCCGGGGCGGTGACGACCCATTTGGGTTCCGGCGGCCACCCGACACGACGGGACAACAAAGAGGGGGGCTCCTCCCTCCTCCGCGCGGGTTTGGGCCGCCAGGGGTGGCCGGTTTTGGCCCAGGATGGGGCGGCCAGCCGCAACCTCCGCCTTGGGGAGCGGGTCAGCATCAGGGCTACAGCGGTTTCGAGCAAGGGGAGCCCGCAAGACGGGAAGGAGGTCAGGGGGCACAACGCTTGACTCCCGGATTAACTCGTATGTACTTTCCGGAGTTTGAGGGCGGCGACGCCTTGGAATGGATTCAAAAGGCGGAACTTTTTTTCCAGTACCAGGAGGTGCCTGACGGACAGTGGGTGCAGTTAGCGTCCTTCCACTTGAAGGACGAAGCTTTTCAGTGGACGCAGTGGTTCCTGCGAGGACGGGAGTACGTGCCTTGGGGGGAGTTTGTGGATGGATTTACGGCCAGATTTGGTCCACTGGAGCATGAGAACTTTGAGGCCCTCCTTCAGAAGCTTCGTCAGAAAGGGTCGGTGATGGAGTATCGCACTGAGTTCGAGAAGTTGGCGAATCGGGTTCAGTGGCCGGAGAGGACACTCTACAGCTGTTTCATATCTGGTCTCAAGGAGCACATTCGTGACGAGGTGCAGGCACTCATGCCTCGTTCATTGAACCACGCCATTACTTTGGCGCGTATCCAGGAGGAGAGGTTCAACAGGCAGCGGGCCCGTATCACGAGTAGGCCGCCTTCGGCCCCTACCACGGCAGCACGACGGGAGCAGCCCACGGGTAACAAACCGACGGTGACTCGATTGTCTTGGAGCGAGTTGGCCGCTCGGAAGGAGAAGGGTCTGTGCTTTAATTGCGACGAGAAGTTTGTGTCAGGTCATAAATGCCAGAAGATACAGGTTTTCATGTTGCATCAGGAGGCGGACGAGCCGGCCCCGGATGAGGAGTTGGAGGTGGACTTGGAAGAGACGGAGTTCGGGGTTTCTTTAAATGCTCTCGAGGGTTGTGCTCCCCCGCTTACTATGCGGCTGGCGGGCCGGATTGCCCAAGAGAAGGTTACTATTCTGGTGGACAGTGGGAGCACCCACAACTTCATACATCCCGACGTGGCACGACGAGTTGGGCACGTGGTTGACAGGGTGGTTGCTTTTCACGTTATGGTGGCGGATGGCAGCAAGCTGCAGTGTGAGGGGGTGCTGAAGGGAGTGGAGATGCGGATACACGGTTATGTGGGACGGACTGACGTCTACCTGCTGCCTATTCGAGGCTCCGACATGGTGCTGGGAGTTCAGTGGTTGCGTCAGTTACAGCGGGTGACTTTTGATTGGGAACACATGACTATGGAGTTTGTGCACGGAGAGAAACAGTTTTGCCTGAAGGGTATCATGTCATCTTCCGTTAAAGAGGTTTCTCTTCGCAGCATGCAGCGGTTGAGCGGGGATGGGCAGATGATGGCCGTCCTTCGGGAGGTCCAGACCGGCGATTCCACACCTTCTGAGGTACCGGTTCAGTTACAGTTACTTCTGACAGAGTATGTTGACATTTTTCAGGAGCCACGCACTTTGCCACCGCTGAGGTTTCGAGATCACCATATTCCGCTCAAGGCGGGTGATGAGCCTACGAATGTCCGTCCGTACCGCTATCCACACGTACAGAAGGCGGAGATTGAACGCAGTGTCCGCGAGATGCAGGAGGCAGGCATCATTCGGCCGAGTACGAGTTCTTTCTCGGCCCCCATTATTTTGGTCAAGAAAAAGGACGGGTCCTGGAGATTCTGTGTGGACTACCGTGCCTTGAACGGCGCTACTGTCAAAGATAATTTCCCGATTCCTCACATAGAAGAATTACTGGATGAGCTGCATGGGGCGCAGTGGTTCACCAAGCTGGATCTGCGTTCCGGATATTATCAGATTTTGATGGCACAGGAGGACATCCATAAAACGGCTTTTCGGACTCATGACGGCCATTATGAATTTTTGGTTATGGCCAATGGGATGACTAGGGGGCCCGCTACATTCAAGGCTAACATGAACAAGATATTCAGAGATTTCCTGCGGGTTTTTGTCCTGATATTCTTTGATGATATCCTCATCTACAACGCGAATTGGGAGAACCACGTGCGCCACGTGGAACGGGTCCTTGCCCGACTGCGTCAGCACCATCTTTATGCCAACCGTTCCAAGTGCTCCTTCGGGCAGGAGGAGGTGGAGTATTTGGGCCATTTGGTCTCCGGACAGGGCGTTCGGGCCGACCCACGGAAGATTCAGAGTATGCAGTCCTGGCCGCGACCGGTTACAGTCTGTGCCTTGCGGGGTTTTTTGGGACTCACAGGGTACTACCGGCGGTTTGTGCAGGACTATGGGAAGATAGCCCGGCCATTGACCCAGCTGCTGCAGAAGGATTCTTTTTCTTGGAGTGAGGAGACGGAGGAGGCAATTCAGGCTCTCAAACGAGCCATGACCACCACACCAGTACTTGCATTACCAGATTTCACGAAGGAGTTTGTTCTAGAGACGGATGCGTCGGGGGTCGGCATCGGGGCGGTGTTGATGCAGGCGGGGCGGCCACTCTCCTTTTACAGCAAAGCATTGGCTCCTCGTACTTTGGGTCTCTCGGCCTACGAGAAGGAGATGTTGGCGATCATTCACGCAGTGGCCGTGTGGCGGCCATATTTGCTGGGCTGACACTTTAAGATCCGGACGGACCACCAGAGCTTGAAGCATTTCCTGGACCAACGGGTCTCTTCGCCTCTGCAGCAGAAATGGGTTACCAAGCTTCTGGGCTACGACTATGAGATTGTTTATCGCCGGGGCAAAGAGAATGTGGTCGCCGATGCTCTCTCTCGTCTTCCAGAGGCTGCTCTCTCTCATATTTCGGCGCCGTTGGTCGATTCCCTGGAGGATATTCAGGAGGAGGTGCTGCGATCCGACACGCTCCGGCCGTTGGTGGAGGCTTTACAGAGGGGCGAGACAATGGCGGACGGCTATCATTTGTGTAATGGCCGGCTTTACTATCGGGGCCGGGTGGTCGTGCCCGCCGATTCAGCTTGGAAGACGGTATTGATGCATGAGTTCCACTCGTCGCCCACAGGAGGGCATGCGGGGGTGCTCCGGACCCTCCAAAGGGCGAGGGTAAACGCTTTTTGGGCAGGCATGCAACGGGACATTCAGCAGTTTGTTCGCCACTGTGACATCTGCCAGCGGCAGAAATATGAGACTTCTTCTCCTGCAGGGCTGCTCGTGCCTTTGGACATTCCGCAGCTTGTTTGGGACACGGTGTCCATGGACTTTATTGATGGGCTGCCTAAGTCTAAAGGAAAGTAAGTCATTCTGGTCGTGGTGGATAAGCTCTCCAAGTATGGACATTTTCTGGCCCTCAGCCATCCGTATACCGGGGAGTGCGTGACCGCACTCTTTGCTCGAGAAATCGTTCGACTGCATGGTCTCCATCGTGCCATTATTTCTGATCGAGACCCCACCTTCGTCAGTGGGTTCTGGAGGGAGCTCTTCCGGTTGCAGGGTACTCGCTTACACTTCAGCACGGCACATCACCCGCAGTCGGGTGGCCAGACAGAGGTGCTCAATCGGGGTGTCGAGACGTATCTTCGTTGCTTTGTGATGGATGAGCCTCGGAGTTGGCCGGATTGGTTACACTGGGCCGAGTACTATTACAACACGGCATATCACTCAGCCAGCAGGATGACGCCGTTTGAGGTGGTTTACGGGCGTCCGCCTCCGTCTTTGGCTAGCTATGAGCCGGGTAGCACAGCTCTTCCGGCGGTGGATCGTGCTCTTCTGAATCGGGATCGCATGTTGGTCACTCTTCGGGAGAATCTCCGCCTGGCACAGGAACGCATGAAGTCCCAGGCGGACAAGCACCGCACGGAGCGGGAGTTCGCCGTTGGTGACGAAGTTTTTCTTAAGCTCCAGTCATACCGACAGTTGTCCGTGGCTCGTCGTGGCAACGAGAAGCTGTCCCCGCGCTACTACGGCCCCTTTCAGATCATCAGCAGGGTGGGGCCGGTAGCTTATACTTTGGCCTTGCCGGAGGGTTCCCGCATTCATCCTACGTTCCACGTCTCCTTGCTCAAGCGGAAGTTGGGTCCGCATGTCCAGCCAAGTACTGAATTGCCTGAGGTTACTTCTACGGGGGAGCTGCGGCCGCTGCCAGAGGATATTTTGGGGCACAGGTGGAAGAACCGGGGCACGGAATACCGACCCGAGCTCTTGGTCAAATGGAAGAACATGTCGCCAGCACACAACTCTTGGGTGGACTTCTTCGATTTCAAGGAGCTCTACCCGGACTACCACCTTGGGGACAAGTTGGTTCTTGATGGGGAGGGGAATGTTACGCCCCCGCTACGCTTTACGGGGCGTCATTATGTTCGGAGAAGCAAGGGCGCGCTAAACAACGGGGCTGAACCTTCCGGTTCAGCCCCCACTCAGTGAACCGAACGGCCAGGGGCTGAACCAGGCGGGTTCAGCCCCCTTGGGAGGGGCCGGCCGGCCCCTCCATGCCCGGATATATATATATCCGGCCAGCCCCCCTTTTGGGGATCATGAAGAGTATTATCAGGTAACCTCTTTCTCCCTCTCTAACCCTAATCCTCTCTTAGTTTTCTCTAGACCTCTCTCTTAGTTGCTCTCTCCGTAGTTTTGCCCTAACACACCGCATAAGAGATATCTGGGCGAGTGTGGGATGGGTAGATCAACCTCTCCACTAGTCTTTGGAACTCCGAGATGTCTTCAATTTTCTCCCAATCATTACGCCCCAATTGGTGATTTGCTTCAATCGGGGTGTCAGCCGGCCTACATCCACTCATCCTCACCTTCTCAAGGATATCTAGAGTGTATTTTCTCTGAGAAAAGAAGATTCTCTACTTGGATCTTGCAACTTCAATACCCAAGAAATACCCGAGTTTTCCCAAGTCCTTGACCTCAAACTCATTGACTAATTTCTATTTTGGATTTTGGATTTCTTCAACATCATCCTTTGTTATGACTATATCATCAACATACACAATGAGAACAGTGAGTTTCCCGATCCTATGTTTGATGAACAGTGTGTGATCATCATTGCTCTGGCAATATCCAAATGACACCATATCGTTGTGGAACCTCCCAAACAAGGCTCTTGGGGATTGCTTAAGCCCATATAGAGCTTTTTTAATCTGCAAACTTTCCCTTCTGCACCTCTAGGAGTGAGACCTGAAGGAATATACATGTAGACCTCCTCATTTAGATCGTCATGGAGGAATGCATTTTTCACATCAAACTGCCAAAGATTCCAACCCTTACATGCAACACAGGATAACAAGACCCTGATAGTGTTCAAATTTGCAACCGGGGCAAACGTTTTCAGATAAACAATGCCAAGGGTTTGAGTATAACCCTTTGCCACCAGTCTTTCCTTGCACCTCTCGACAATCCCATGTGAGTTCTGTTTCACAGAGAACACCCATTTACACCCAACCATCTTCTTTCCATAGGGAAGAGGCACCAAATTTCATGTATGGTTCTTCTCAAGAGCATTCATTTCCTCAACCATCGCCTCTCTCCAAATAGGGACCTCCAGAGCCTGCTGCCATGATACATGTATGAAAAAAGAAGCAAGAGAAGACACAAATGTATTATAGGCAGTAGAAAGAGAGTCATAAGACATACATGATGATATAGGAGATGACGAGTACAAGAGCGGATATCTTTTCCGAGGGCAATCGGTGGATTAGAAGACCCTGAGTAAGGATCCAATGATTGTTCCAGTGGAATTGTCAGATCTTGTGTGTTTGTCCTCTTGGTATGCCGAGTATATACCTGCAAACTCGGAGCAGTAAAGGGAAGAGGTTGAGACACAATAGGAGGACTCACTTCCACTGGCGAAGTCCCCCCCCCCCCCCCCGAAGTGAGGGATATAGTGGAAGTATGGGCAGAGGAACAGAGGGAACAGGGGAACAAGAGAGGATCCACCCGAAGCTGGGTAGTATGCCTCGGATTCACAGAACGTGACATCCATGGTGACAAACACTTCCTTTGTAGGTGGGTGAAAACATGTGTACTCCTGCGTAGGAGAGTAGCCAATAAACACACATTTGAGTGCGCGAGGATCGAGTTTGGAAGGTCGGGGGTGGTGGATGTGAACGAAGCAAACACATCCAAACACCTTAAAGGGAAGCTGAGTAGGGGGGCACATGAAGAGTGCCAAGAGGAGTAGCATTCCCAAGGACATGGGATGACATACGATTAATGAGATATGCTGCAGTAAGAATTGCATCACCCCAATAGAATTTTGGAAGATGCATGATGGACAAGAGATAACGAGCAACTTCCAGGAGATGACGATTTTTTCGCACAGCAACACCATTTTGTGATGGGAATAAGCACAGGTAATCTGGTGGAGGATGCCATGATCAGCATGATATCGCTCAAATTGTGAATCCATGTATTCTCGGTCATTGTCACTACGAAGAATTTTAATGATGGTATGAAATTGAGTGAAAATCATATTATGAAATCAGAGGAAAACAGAGAAAACATCACTTTTGTGGCGCATCAAATATAACCAAGAAGTACGAGAGAAACAATCAATAAAAGTAACAAATCTCACACAACCGGAAATAGAAGGTGTGGGGCAGGGCCCCCAGATTTCAGTATGAATAATAGCAAAAGGTGTAGAATGTTGTAGACCTCAGGAAGGGAAGGTAACCGTGGATGCCCCAAAATCTGAACATTGATCTGATCGAAGTCTCGATGCAGGCCATGACGAAATTCAAATATGCGATTGCGATCGTCTCTGGCCTGAAGCATTGCCTCATCAATAGGGCTAATAAATGTAAGATGATCAAAATGATCATATTTCTGATACAACTGCATGAACTCCAAGTAGTACGCAGAAGGAGGACAGTCACCCTGTCGGAGTAAGGAGATCTTTGGCGCAACTGGAAGATCTGAGCAACCTTGCCTTGACGAGAATAGGTAGACTCCGCTCGTCGCCAAATGTCTACAGCATTGTCGAGGAATAGATAGTTAAGGGCAATGAACTCCTGCATTGAATTAGTAAGCCAGTACATGACCAAGGAATTCTCTGACTCCCACTGCACCCATTCAGAAGAGGTCATGCCTGGTTCCTTCATTTGGCTAGTGTCATAGCCAAAGAGTCAACGACTCTTGAGCGCCAGGGTGATTGACCAAAATCATGAAAGGTAACTGGAGTCATCGAGACAAATGGTGGTGATCTGAGGAGTACTATGATCAGAGTTTCCACGGAGAAAAATCGTTGGAGGAACAACCCCTCATGAGGGAGCGGGAGAATCAACATCGCTCGACATAATGGCTCGGGAATATAAATCTAGAGATGACACAAAATTTAGGGCATCAAAAAAGCGGGAGAGGAAGAGAAATCCACTCCATAAATACACCAATAAGGGCTGACGACGTCGAAAGAAGCAGGCCACTCACTGCATGGAAGATCCGGCACCAGGACTGGAGAAGAAGAAGAAGGAGAAGAAGAAGAAGGGCCTGGACGGGTGAACGAGTGGAGAAGTGTCTGGACGGCGCCGGAAGGAGAGGTGCCTGGCGCCGGAAGAAGAAGAAGGCGGGCGGGTCAGAGCGGAGTGGCGGCCCGAGCGAAACGCGGGAGTCAGAGCGGAGAGGCGGCCGAGCGAAACGCGGGAGACGGGTCGGGCGAGTGGCGGACAGAAAAAAATTAGGGCACCAGGAACTTTGCGTGCTCCGATACCATGTTGGACGGAAAAATATTTCACTCATTTAAATATTAGGTCATCTATATATAGAGGTGATACAATAATAATGACATAATAAAATGAAGCACAAAATACGGCATAATCTAACACTATAATAATGCTAAAAATATAGGTCCATACATCAAATAATAATTCACAAGCATGTGGCTGCCGCCAACGGGTAGATCCGGTGAGGGGAATGGTTCGGTGGCTGAATCTGAGGCTATAAAGCTAAATTGAATGGAGGTGACTGTTTTTGGAAGTTGTGGGACTGCATTTGGATAGATCTTGAAGGTGGGGGTTGATTACGGGTGGTAGGAGGGCCGGGCAGAGGTAGGAGGTTGGAGACAAGGCTGTCGGTGGGCTGGAAGGGCAGATCCAGGTGGAGGGCTGGTTGTTTGAGTGAAGACTGGGCGACGACAACAATGTTTACTTATAGGAGGGGTGGAGGCAAGGAACTGGAAGTATTTTTTGGGCGGCGGTAGCATGCTACAGAGGGAGATGCGCGGGCGCAAGGGGCGGGGTGCTAGATTTGGGCGGCGGTAACAATATTCAGAGGGAGGGATGACAACAAAGGTTGGGTTGGGTGCTAGATCTGAGTGGAGGCAGAGATTTGGTGGGGATTTGGGGGGCGGTTGAGGCTTGGGAGGGGGAATGGAGGCATTGGATAGGGGTGGGGTACTAGATTTGTGCGGTTGTAGTACTATTCAGAGGGAGGGGCGGCAACAATGGGTGGGTTGGGTGTTGGATCTGAGTTAGGGGTGCAAACGAGTCAAGCTCGAGTCGAGCTTGGCAAAATTTCCAAGCTCGAGCTAATCATTTCGAGCTCGAACTCGAGATCGACGATCTCATTTTATCTTGGCTCGAGCACGACCTCGACGAGCTCATTTTATCCTAGCTCGAGCCTTAATTTATATATATATATATATATATATATTTTTAAATATAGAAAAAAAAAAGTAAGTGAGCTCGAGCTCGGCTCGTAATCGAGCTTCACAGGCTCGAGCTCGAATTGAGCTTTTTTTGAGCCGGCTCAACTCAACTTGCACCCCTAATCTGAGTGGCGGCAGAGATTTTGGTTGGGATTTGGGGGCTAGTTGAGGCTTGGGAGGGGGAAAGAAGGAGATAATGGATAGGGGATACCTTTGGGAGGAGGAACCACGCCTAGGCGTAGTTACCTAGGGTTCCGTGGAGTCGGCACCATAGAGGAATTGTTGTAATCCGGGATTTGAAATCTCCAAACTTTGCAATGAGGTTGGCAGACCCCACATCCTCCTATTTATAATAAAACGCACTTAGGGCACCCGACATCAACGTCTATGATTGATCATGGATGTCGAGGGCCCGATTACAATAAATATAACTCAAAACAACAAAGTAATAAATGAAATCGTAGGTAAACGATGAGCCGGACGCACCCATGGAGTCGGATCGTCGATCCATAGATGTTATATACGGCAGGTAGACAATTGGCCCCGAACGAGCCCAAAAGCCGTCCTCCGCCACGGGTCCGCGTCTCCATTCCGCATCACACTACTACCGAGATTTGACACTGACCTACTCTGATCCAACGTTGCACACCAAAAAACATGTCTATGATTTATGTGGCCCATATTATAGGAGGAACTCCGCCACTATGACCTGCGTCAAGCGAGTAATGCCTACGAAGGCCTCGTCAAGATCATCGGTCTGACAGTGTGGCTGTCTACATCACCGAGTTCATCAATGTCGCCAGGCACATCGCCGACCTATCCCCTGACCATTAATTGAGGTGTTTTCTCGCATACATGGAGCCCCACATTTGGGGGTGCCTTTGTGTTCTCAACACAAGTATTCTCTCCTGTGCAATGGAGAAAGTTCATTGCATCAACAAGACTCTATGCGGACTAGCAATCCTCTCCTCAACTTGTCTTTCCAGCCAGCCGCCACTACAGCTAAAATCTCAACCACCTCTTCATTGTCTGGATCACCTACCTCTTCCTTGACCCGTTGATCGGTCCACCGCCGCCAGTTCTGTCGATCCTGCCTCCACCAGTACCCCCACCACCCTAGTGCTTATCTCACCAGTAGTACCTCGAGCTTCTCTGAAAGGGCCTCTGTTTTCACTGCCACTACTCGTACGCTTACGCAAAAATGCCCTCTCAAGGAAGTGTGCTTGCTGCTCAGCGCTGAGGACGGCGATCCCAAATTCAAAGACTTGGATCCACGAAAGCTCACAAATGATCTCTACGAGCCTTAACCTTGAGGACAAGGTCGGTTTTTTGGGGAGGGGGAGTGTTCATACAAAGGTGACTCCCGAGTATGTCACGCGACCCATATCAATTTATGTAGTAGCCCTAGTGGCATTTTTGTCATTTCATGTATGCTCACTCCCGCTTATATAAGGAACAAGGAAGTGGAGGAGAGTTCTTTTCATCATCTTGGATCATTAGACTTTAGGCTCTCTTTAGAGAGAAGGATCTTAGAGGGATCCCGCCCTCAAGAGATTAGGTCAATCTTGTCTCAAAATCTTGTGTCTTCTTGCGCAACAATCTACGTATTTTCATTTGACAATGGCGGAGGCTTTCAGTAAGCATTTCATTTACAGTTGAAATAAGCTTCAGATAAGGGAGGCCTGCAACACTGACCAGCTTAACAACAAATAGAAGAAAACCAGGCAAATCTACGTCGAGCTCATTTGGGACAGAAAAATAGAAAAATGTGATGGTAAGGTTTCTAGCAGAAGAATATACATGGTGAAAATCAGATAAGTTATGATGACAATCAGCATCCAAAAAAGAAAAAAAATACCTTCTCTGCGCCAAGAATCTGGACAGTACTCCCAGGTTGCTTTGCCAGATTCAATAAACTCCCAGTATGGGCAATAAGGCGAGCACCAACAAGCTCCCCAACAAGGGCCGTCAAATTTGGAGCGATGGTATTCATCCGGCTTCTAAGATAGTCATACAATTGGGCTCTATACTCTGAAAGAGCTAAAACCTGATCACACAGTTCTCTAATATTTAATAAGTCCAGGTCACTAACTTCAGTTCCCATCGATATAACAGCTGCTTCTTTCAACTCTGCCTCAGTATCTTCTGGTAAAACCTATTTAATCACTCAATTAGAAATCTTTAATGAACATTATTAGAAAGTTGTGTCAAGCAGCGCTGGGTAATAAGAAAAAAACCTCGGAGAAATCCAGATTTACTGCATTCACACGATTGCCCATTAGTTTCACGACCTTTGCATACTGGATATTATCTTGTACAATTTTGGCGAGTTCTGGAAAATGCCAGCCATACCATTCGCGAACTCTCATGGCATAGGTGTTCAGCTCCTTGTCAAGATCATCCAACAAGCCAATTGCTTGAATAATCATAGTATCCACCTAAACAATGCAAGAAACGTTGTTGATATAGGATGATGAGTGTCAATAAATGTCACACAAAGACATGAACTTTTCATATTCATACCACGCAGTTCATGCCATGTTGTGATAGAGATCATCCATCATCAGCTCCTATAGCATTATCATGACAACTTCGTTACAACAAATAAAGTGATGGGGATGAGTATCAATCGGAGCACCCACATCACAGACCTCAGGAATTATTCTCACAGCAGACACCTATGGGTTTGTTAACTGAACAATTGGATTCAGCGAATGTGTTACCAAAAATGTTTCGGAGTTTTTTTTTTTACTTTCTGGTTATATTTTTTGCAAATATCAAATATGGATGAGATATATATGTCCAAACACTGCGAGATAGGCCCGAATGAGATGTAGACAAATAATATTCATACAAGTAGAATATTAGGTCGGGTTGCAGATATCGAAAAGAGAAAACCATTGTCTATCTATCGGGTTTAGAACACTCCAGCTGCTGACAGTCGCATCACATCCATCGATAGTGTTAGGTCATCGTACTCATATAGCCATTATGGTGCATAAGATTTGATGTTAGAGCCCTCGAGTTAGGGATGCATGCATGTTACATAATGATAAGGCCCAAAGTTGACACATAGTAAGTCCCAATAACCCTGATGTCAAAGAAACCAGTTCTAATACTGAGATGAATGCAGATTTTCAGAAACTCTTTTTAGAATAAATCAAGCACATAGGCAGTTGTTGGACGGTCTGAGAACACAATTAAGAGATTTAACCACAAGAATGGACAACTTAATGCTTTGTTCAGGTCTGGGAACCTGCCTCGACAAGACCCTACCTGACCCTCCTAAATAGTTAGGGAGAATCATGGTTTATGTAGTCTTTATGGTAATCCGCCTAGGACTCCTCTAGTCCTCTGACTCAGGGTCATCTTCAACTATTAAAGGACCTCGATGTCATTTTAATAGACCCTAGGGGGCTTGTTAAGGACCTCCGGGGGTTGGTCGCGAGGATGAGCGGCGGGTTGTCGGAGATACTGTGGAGCCGTGACCGCGACTGCCCAAGCGGGGTTGCTCGTCGGAGGAGAGAGCCACCAAGATCTCACAAAGAAGATGAGAATTAGAACCTTGTCATTGCTTGCCTTCAACAACACACCCAAAGCTTTTATATAGGCTACAACATAATAATGACTCTAAGACTCACCTAACACTCCCCTAACATAACATAAAGACACTAATAATAATGATAATAATGAGCTCGGTGCTCGAGACTCACAACAACCCATAACACGTAACATCATAACTCATAAAACATAACATCTCACCCTTTCTCAAAAAATAACTTTGTCCTCAAGCTTTATCTGATGCCCTCGTCGTCAGAATCCTCGACGTGCAGGTAGAAAAGCCGGTTGTATTTGTGGTCGCGAGTGTACTGCTCGTCGCAATTGAAGCATAATCCCTGAGCGCGTCGGTGCAACATCTCAGCCCGAGATAATTGGCGGACCGGTGGGACTGGGGTACCCTCGATACGACCCTGTTGAATAATGTCGGTGGCAGGTGTACAGACTTCCTGGGCCAACTGGAGGTGACGATCGCAGAGCCGGGCTATACTCATAGCAGTCACCAAGTCCGGAGGGGCCTCAAACTCAACATCCAGTCGCAGTCGCTCGCGAAGTCCAGCGGTGAAAATGTCGACCTGCATATCCGGGACAAGAGGGACATGCACTAAGAGAAGCTAAAATTGTTCCAGATACTCGTCCACGGTACCCGTTTGTCGTAGAGATGTGAGTGTACCGAAGGAGTTACTGCGGATAGGAGGCCCGAAACACAAGTTGCAGAGCAGCTTGAAGTCGTCCCAAATCAGATTCGTCCGGTCAGTGAGAAGTCGAGAAGCCCATAAAAAAGCGGAGTCGAGCATATGGAAAGATGCTAAATAGATTTGATCTGCTGTCGGCGTTTGCTGGTGGTCGAAGAATTGCTCACACTCGGTGAGCCAGCTTAAGGGATCACTTTTCCCATCATAGGTTGGAAATTCCAATCTGGTATAGCATGCTACAATCGTAACGTCGGGGTGCGCGAGGACGTGCGGAGGCGGACCATGAACGGTCAGGGGCAGCGGGGCATTACAGAGAAGTGAATGTGTCTGACTGCTGCTTGCATGATCGTGTGTAGGGGCGATCGACAGATCATCGATGCGCTTGGAGAGCGCAGTAATGGCCTCCTGATGACGGTCCGCGAGAACAGTGTGTGCAACTTGTTCCGTCATGACGGCTTGGAGCATGGTCATAATCTGACTTAGTTGGTCTGAGGAATCACCCATAGTGTGGGATGAGGAGCGGGTGACCGGGCGGTTGGATTGCACCGAGTCGGAAGACTGGGAGTGGCCACGAGAGCCGCGGTGGCGCCCAATATTGGCACCAAAATAGATGGGCCTGATGGAAAAAAAAGATTTGTGGCTTGGAGAAGGAATGACCAGGCGGTTTAAACTAAAAGTGTGGTTGTTGGTGTGGAGAGGGGGTGGGGCCCAATGCCAATTAAAATAAAATTGATGTGGAAAGGCTCAAAGCAATGACAGCGGCAACCGGCAGGAGATAATAAAATGAAAAAAAAAGTGTGCGGGGCTCGATGTAGCGCAGCAGGGCGGGGGGCTCGAGGATGGAGGGCGAGGATGGAGAGCGCTAGGCTCGAAAGCACAAAACACGCGGAGCGGTGGCCTGGTGCGGAGTCGACGACGAGGACGTGCAGCCGACGCGGGATGGGAACGGCGATCCTGGGATGGAGATCGACGGAGGCCGGTGTCGGGCCGATGTTGTGGCCTGTGGGAATAACGCCGATGTGCGCTGGGGCTGGACCGGCTGCGAAGTCGATGACAAGGACGATAACACGGCGCGGGACGGAAGGGCGATCCTGGGATGGAGATCGACGGAGGCCGGTGTCGGGACAGTGTTGTGGAGGTGAACGCTGGTGTGCGCTGGGGCTGGACCGGCGGCGGCGGGCCGCAGCTTCAGATTGGCGGTGTCGAGCAAGGGAGGCAGTGGATGGAACAAAAAGGTGCAGCGGGAGAGGAACGATAACAGATAAATCCGAGGAAGGAGTAGCTCTAATACCAAGTTGTTAAGGGCCTATCTCGGAGGGGGGGGGGGGGGGTCGCGAGGATGAGCGGCGGGTTGTCAGAGATACTGTGGAGCTGTGACCGCGGCTGCCTAAGCGGGGTTGCTCGTCGGAGGAGAGAGCCACCAAGATCTCACAAAGAAGATGAGAATTAGAACCTTGTCATTACTTGCCTTCAACAACACACCCAAAGCCTTTATATAGGCTACAATATAATAATGACTTTAACACTCACCTAACACTCCCCTAACATAACATAAAGACACTAATAATAATGATAATAATGAGCTCGGTGCTTGAGATTCACAACAATCCATAACACGTAACATCATATCTCATAACACATAACATGGCTCCTCATGGAAGATCAAATATAATCAGATGGATCATCATTGTCCCCAACCATCTTTCGTAGGAATTATGTTGACCCTCTAGCACGATTTAATGAGGGTATGGATGACTATTAATGATGACTACCATAGCTGCATAAAGGTCACCGTGTCGAGAATAACATCACTTTTAGAGATAGGATAAAAGTGTCATTGATGCAACTTGAGTCGCATCGTATTTTACTTCTATTTTACATTTTTATTAGTGTTGTGTATGTCTTCGCGCTTGTTGTTTCTCTAATTTCTGCGCATGTTAATAGCGCGATATATTTTTGTCTGTTGTTAGCACGCGCCCATATGTTTTCGTGCATATCACTCGTGCATGTTTTACAGCTTATTAGCGTGACACCGACCAATAAGATCCTGAATAAGAAGATCCATAAATTTAGGTAGTATGACGATAATTAAGGCAAGCTTTGAAAACACAATAATTTATAAATATTAAATTATAATTTACATTTCTGAATTTAAAATTAAATACTAATTATAAGAATTTGAAATGAAAAAACTCACATTTATTTATGTCATAAAAGCCATAACAGTATTTTAACCAGCCTATTAAAATCGGCCCCCTTTCAATTCCCCCCCCCCCCCTGAATACCTCCCAGCCTTTTTTATTATTTCATATAAATAATAATCGGGCCCCTCTCTTGGAATGGCAGCTTGGACAAATTTTGGGAACAGATAACACATTTCTCTATTTTCCAAAGCTCCAGCCCCGTCTTTTCCTCCCTCGCATAGCTGCCCCGATCCCACTTCCAGACGCCCCGCCAAAACTCGCCTCTGCTGGCCGGCGCCACCTACGGTCCGGTGACCTGTCCTCCATTTTTGGACAACTCCAAATACCTAGCGACGGAATCGGGATGACCTAGCGACGGAATCGGGAAGAAATAGGGATGCGCGGGCTGGGTTTTTGCGTCTAGGCGTCCAGGCGTCGCCCTGGGCGCCTCTAGGAGGGCGCCTAACACAAGTGTTGCTAGGCGTGCATCGCATAGCGCTCTTGTGGGCGCCCGAGCGCCTAGGCGTCGCCTAGGCGACGCCTTGATAACATTGCATGATTCACAATTAAAAAGAGAAAAGGATACAACGGAGAGCCTTCTGGAGAATGAGAAGTGGAGCATGATCGAGACGTCGGTGCCATCAACAAAGCTGACGGAAGAGAGTGGAGGAAGAAAGATCCCGAGTGTAAAGCCCATTGCAAAGCCGCTCTGTACCAATGATATTCAGCAGTTGCCGATCCAGCACAACAAAAGAAAAGGCAGAGAAGGTAATTAAGCAAGCATGATCAAGAGTAAGGCGGCCAACAGAGAGCAAATTGAATTAAGAGCCAGGGACATACAGAACGGACCGGAGAGGTAGAGAAGGGGAGAGCAATACATCGCCAGAGCCGACAACAGGAGTGGTGTCATTGTTTGCAACTGTAATGAATTTTGGACATGGAGAGTCCAAGTACGGAGAGGGTTGTTATGAAGAGATGTGAATGGTGGCTCTGAAGTCCACGATCTAGGAAGAGCCAAGAGGAAAGGTAGAGAGACCGATATAGGAGGAGGCCACGGGGCCAGAGTTGCGAGCAATCATCTCCCGCAGGTGTCGAAGTTTGTCCCACGGAATGTAGAGTTCAGTGCAGGAATAGGGCGGTCAGTGCATCGACAACAGCCAAAAATATTGGAGGGAGGGCGAGTTACCACAGAAGACAGACCGATGCGTGGGTGAGAAGGAGCCGCATGTGTTCTCATGATCGACTGGCAACAAGAACCGATCACGGGGGAGCAGGGAAAGCAGAAGCTCGGCAGGAGGGAGATCAGTAAGAGGAGCTTGACACAAGTGATCGACAAAAGAGGAGCTCAGCAGGAGAGGAGCTCGGCAAGAGATGAGCTCGACATGGGAACCGAGAGCAGCGAGCTCGGCGAACATAAGACTCCGCGCGGTCGGCGGGAGAGGAGATCAACAAGAACCGCTCAACAGAAATGCTCGACAGAAGCGCACGACAAGAAAGAGTTCGACAAGATCGGAAGATGGAGCTCAACAGATCAGCAAATGGAGTTCGGCAGATGGAGATCGGGAAAGAGCACGGAACACCGTGATAGGAGTTTGGCAAATCGCAGCAAAGACGCACACAACACGGCACGCGAGCACAAAAGAGCTCGAAAGAGGCAGAGCTGCAACTGGAGAAGAGAGCACGAACAGGGGATCTTGCACGGGGGAGACTGCAATCGACGAGCGAGGCTAACAAAGTTATATGTCTGGGTTCGTAATCGAATATCACAAAGCACAAGATCGCAAGCGGAAGGCAGGGAAACAGACAACACGTGGAAAAAGCTAGAGAAAAAACCACGGGTCAGACCGCACGAGGAGATGTGAGAGCAAGGCTCAATCACGAAAATAAAACATGGTATGTAGGAATGTGTAGAACTGATACCATGTTGAAACAGAGAGTAAAATGGGCTTATATTTTATTATTCCCATAATAATTTTGTGCATTTGCATTGTATAATGAGTTTCCTTTTTATAGAAAAAGAGAGAGAAAGCTAAATACAAATTCAAGAAGTGAAACTAAAGGAAGAGATAGAGAAGAGAGGCCTTATGGCCTAAATACATGGGCTTTTTATTTAATTCTTGTAACAATATCAAACCGCCAACAGAAAGATTATTTTTATCATATGTTTCAACAAAGAAAGGGCCTTTGATAAGCATTTCACCTAGTAAGCATGCTAATCATCATACAACAACATCATTACCCACAATCCAAACTACTTGGAGTTATCATACTTTCTCGAATGAGTTGAACAATCAGTTTCTAGGGACCTTACTTTTTAGCTCTCAATAATATTGTAGTTTGCTTCATATGTTTTACCGATCTGATTTGAGCTTGTGAATTTTTTCAATATTTTTGAAGCAGCATGGGTAAGCCAAGAGATGTAGGTGTTGTAGCGACGTGGGTCACCCACTAGACTGTTATGGAAGTATATGTCTTCAATATGTGTTTCATGTTTGTCATGACTGGATGAGAGAGTTCCACACATGATGGTCGGATTTTTAATTATGCAATTATGAATCCGAACTTTAATTTTCCTTACCCGCCACAATTTAATTACTTCTGTACAAGCATATGTTCTTTACATTTTGAATCTGCATGACATAATTTAATTAAATTTTCGGGCAAATATAAATTAGTTGATGTCGATTATCCACTACAGAGATGATTCTTAAAATCATATTCAGAGATGTGATACCATTTGCCAGATTTTGCACGCAGCAGTCGTCCAATTACAGGCCAATGAGAGATAGTCAACCAAAGCACATTCCTCATAACAATGTAATAGAGAGATCATTTGGGATCTGGAAGAAGAAGTGGGATGTATTGCGAGATATGCCTCACCATAGTTCCACAAAACAACGAAATATTGTAATCACTATAATGACCTTACATAATTTTATTCATAAACATTTCTCGCATGCAAGACAATAGTTAATTGAGTTCGAGCACAAATCCTACTATGGGGACTGTTAGAAAAGCCCATGTAAAGGGTCCATTATTGAGCCCATGTTTTATTGTTCTTCCTTCTTCTTTTCTTAGTCCCACATCTTGTATAGGATTTCTTCTCTCCTTCTCTCTCCTATATATTTGTATTCTCTCATTGTATTTACATACACAAATAGTACATACAAGTTTTGAGCTCTTTCAACATGGTATCAGAGGAAGCGGTCCGGTCAGAGCGGCTTCCTCGTTTCTAACCGCCCCGATCATCCGCCTTCCCTACCCGCCGGCTCTTCCGCGGCCTCTCTCCTCTACTCGCTTCTTGCCGCGAGTTTGCCTTCTCCGACTCTTCTCGCCGGTCTCCCAGTGGTCTCTCTTTTTCTAACCGCATCCTCTCCCTCTCTCCCGTGGCTCCACCTTCCCCCCCCCCCCACCCTTTCTTATAGCCACTCGCTCTCAATTCCGTGGGACCCATTCCCGGGTTCTCCTCTCTCTATCCGTTGCGGGTTCGGTCTTATCCGCGCGGCTTCCTCTATTTTTCCGCGGCCTCTCTCCGCGCGAGCTCTCCTCTTCGCTCGCATTCTCCTCTCTCTGCGCGGCTTCCTTGCTTACCGCGCGGCTTCCTCTATTCTCGTGGCTTCTCTCCGCGCGACTTCCTCTACTCCTCTATTCCCGCGGCCTCTCTCTTTTCGTTGCGTTGTCCGCACTTGGTCGTGGTTTCTTCCCCTGCCGCTGGTGTTTTCACTCTGACCGTGCGGCCGTGTCTTCTTCCCTTTCTATTTCTCCCCGCACGGTTTCCTCTCAATCCGCGCGGTCTGCTTCTTGTTCCCCTTCCCGCGCGGTCTTTTCTCTAACCGATGCGGCCTCTCTCCTTGTGTTTGAGCCGACCTCTCCGGTCTCTCCATCTCTCTGGCCGCTAGTGTTTACACTGTGACCGTGTGGATTGTTCTTCCGCACTCGGGTCGCGGCCTCCCTCTCCTTCTCGCCTGCCCTTGTCGCTGTGACTACCCGCCGCGGCCTCTTCTGTAACCGGGCTTGTCGTGCGAGAGCAGTCTTCCCGCCAGCTTTCTCCTCCAGCGGTTTCCTTTTCTAACCGGCAGCGACTTCTTCGGCCTTCATGGGTTCTTCTGTGGATTCTACCGGCCAGGCGGCTAACACCTCTGCTGACCGCATGGCACCTCCTCCTGAGCTCCGCGATGAACTGCGGATTACTACAATTTCCCTCTCCGGAAAGAAGAACTTCATCCCATGGGTGCACTCGGTTCGCCGAGTTCTACAGGCCAAAGGCCTTGCTCTTCATCTCACTCAGGGACCTCCGTCCCCTCTTACCGACGAATGGCTACGCAACGACGGTCGCGTTCAGACTTGGCTACTCAATTCCCTGGAAGGTGAGCCCTACCAGATGATCATGTACCATGAGACGGCCAACGCTATGTGGGCGGAGCTTCACTCCTTATACTCCGGCAAGGATAGCCTCCAACACCTCTATGATATTATTACCGACCTTCAGGCTCTCGATGCTGGCGGGGCTGCGGACATGACATCGTTTGTCGCTCGGGTCAAGACTCTTGCGGAAGCCTGGATCCAGCATCAGCCCGCTACTCCTGATCTTGCTGCACAACAGGCCCAAAAGGAAGCCGTCTGCGTTGCTATGATGATGGCTCGTGTTCCGCCACATCTTCAGAGTATCCGGGCTCATGTCCTTGCTTCGGCCACTACTCCTCTCTCTGATGTGTGCTCTATGCTCCTTCGCGTGCCACCGCCCCTGGATACTCCTGGCTCGTCCTCTCCGGCCCTTCTTCAGCAGACCCTTCCCCCTTGCTTTCCTCCCCACCTTCTGCTCGCGGTGGACGCTCAGGCTCCCGCGGACGGGGACGTGGGGGTCGAGGCCGCCCAAAGTGCTCGTATTGCGGTCGGGACGGTCACACTGAGGCAGTGTGCAACAAGAAAAATGGCTACCCTCCTCGCCCGACTGCGACTGTTGCCACTGCCGACTCCTCCACCACTGGTACCGAACTTGAGGCCGTTCGCCTCCATCTACAGCGCCTCCAGGGGCTACTTAGCCCTCCTTCGGCTTCTGTTGCCTCCACCTCCACTGCAGGTAGTGCTTGTTTTTCCTCCAGTCCGTGTTGGATCTTGGAGTCGGGTGTCACTCATCACATCACTTCGCTGAAGCCTCCCCAGTACTCGGATGCTCCTCATCCGAAGTCTATCACTGTAGCTAATGGGGCGATTGTTCTGGTCTCTGGTTGCGCCGACATCTCCCTCGACTCATCCATCTCTCTTCGCTCGGCTCTTTATGTTCCGAGCTCTCCGTTTAATTTGCTTTCTGTTGGTCGTCTTACTCATGATATGAATTGCTATGTCATATTCACTCCGTCTTCTTTTTTGATACAGGATCGGCAGACGCGGATTATCATTGGTAGGGGTCGACTGCAAAACGGGCTCTACCTTCTCGACACCTCTCCTACCGTCCTCTCCTCCGTCTCCTCCGTAGATTGGCACCGCCATCTTGGGCATGCCCCTCTGCCCGTCCTCCAGAAGGCGTTTCCTGATGTATCTCTCCCTGTATTTCAGTGTGATTCTTGTGTGTACGGCAAGCAGCCGCGTTCTTCCTTTCCCACTCATTGTACTCGGAGCTCTGCTCCTTTTGATTTACTGCACTCCGATGTTTGGGGTCCTTTCAAAATTACTAGTATATCTGGCTATCGCTATTTTATCACCTTCATTGATGATTATTCTAGCACAACATGGTTTTACTTACTTCGTGATCGCTCCGAGCTTCCTCGCGTGTTTCGCAACTTTATACTAGAGACTCAAACGCAATTCTCCACAACCATTAAAACATTGCGCACCGATAATGCTCGCGAGTACTCAAGCCACGACTTTGCCCATCTTTGCGCAGAGTTCGGTATTATTCATCAAACATCCTGTGCTTACACCCCCCCCCCCAATAAAATAGCATTGCCGAACGAAAGAACCGCCACCTCCTTGACGTCGCCCGCTCTCTCATGCTTCAAATGCATGTTCCGAAAATCTACTGGAACTTTGCGTTCTCCACCGCCTGTTTCCTCATCAACCGTCTCCCTTCCTTGGTCTTTCACTATGCCACTCCGTTCAACCTCTTATTTCCCTCAGCTTCAGCCTTCCCTCTGACACTCAGGTCTTTGGTTGCACCTGCTTCGTCCACCTTCTCGGTCCGTCCTCAGATAACTTGGATCCCCGGGCGGCCAAACATATTTTCGTCGGCTACTCTCGTACTCAGAAGGGCTACATTTGTTACTCTCCCGCTACCTGGAAGGTCACCGTCTCCGTTGATGTTTACCTTTCGGGGGGATCAACCTTTCTTCTCTTCCGCTCTAGGCACTCCTTCCCCCACTAACATCTCCACCACCACTCCTACCTCGCCCTGTCATTCCCGCTACTACGCCTTTTTTCCCGGTTCTTTCCGACCCTGCTCCTGCTCCCTCCAAGCCCCCGGTTATCCGTGTCTACACTCGCCGCCAACCTCCTCCTTACGTTGCCCCTCTGCAGTCGGCCTCGACCTCGGCTACTCCGCGCCCTGCTGATCAGGTATCTGCCTCCACTGCTCATCCTCTGGCGAATTGTGTCTCCTTACATCGCCTCTCTCCCCAACTACACACTTTTGCTACTTCTCTTTCCTCCATTTCGGTTCCTAACTCTGTGCAGGAGGCGCTACGACATCCTGGCTGGCGGGCCACCATGGAGGAGGAAATGGCTGCTCTTTGGGCCAATCAGACCTGGACTCTCGTACCACTTCCTCCGGGTCAGACGCCGGTTGCGTGTAAGTGGGTCTTTGTGGTCAAACATGTCGTTGATGGAATGATTGATCGGTTAAAAGCTCGAATGGTCGCCCGGGGCTTCACACAACAGCAGGGGTTGGACTATGAAGAAACTTTCTCACCAGTGGCTAAACTCAACACCGTTTGGGTTCTCATCTCCGTTGTTAAGAATGTCATTTTGAATGGCGACCTACAGGAAACAGTCTATATGAAACAAACTCCCGGGTTTGAGACCACGGGGGAGTCTCAGGTGTGTCGCATTATGAAGGCTCTGTATGGCCTCAAACAATCCCCACGGGCATGGTTCGACAGGTTCAGTAAGGCCCTTCGGGAAGTTGGTTTCACTCGCAACTCGGCAGACTTCTCGCTGTTCACTCATCATCGGACGACGGGAACGGTTCTTCTATTAGTCTATGTTGACGATATCATCATTACGGGAGATGACTCGAAAGGAATACAGGACGCCAAACAACATCTAGGCACTGTTTTTCAAACAAAGGATCTGGGGCCCCTTTGGTACTTTCTGGGTCTTGAGATTGCTAGACGGCCAGATGGCCTCGTCCTCTCCCAACGGAAGTATTGCCTTGACCTCCTTCATGATGTGGGGTATTTAGGTTGTAAGCCGATTAATACCCCGATGGATGTTAATCACAAGTTATGCGCTAAGGCATCAAACTCAGATTTCTTACTCGAGAACCCAGAATACTATCGACGACTAGTGGGAAAATTGATCTACCTCACGGTTACCAGACCAGATATTTCTTTTGATAATGATATTGTCAGCCGGTATATGCATTCCCCTCGAAGATCTCATCTTCAGGCCGTTGAACGAATTCTCAGATATCTTAAAACGGCTCCTGGTCAAGGATTGGTATACAAAACCTCATCTTCTGCTCCAACATTAATGGCTTATTTTGATGCTGATTATGTTGGTTCTCTTGATGATCGGCGATCAACCAATGGTTTTTACACCTACTTTGGAGGTCATTTGATTACCTGGCGAAGTAAGAAACAAGCGGTTGTTGCTCGATCATCAGCTGAGGCAGAATACCGGGCAATGGCTTCGGTAGTTTCAGAACTAACTTGACTTGAAAGTCTTCTTACCGATCTGGGTGTAAAGCTCCCTTCCCCAGCTCTTCTCCTCTGTGACAGCCAAGCTGCTATACACATAGCCAAGAACCCAGTCTTCCACGAGAGAACAAAACATATTGAAGTTGATTGTCACTTCATCAGAGAAAAGGTTCAAATGAAGAACGACCTGAAGCATGTTCCAGGGACAGAACAAGTTGCGGAAGTCCTCACAAAGGCTCTTTCCAGTACCCTCTTCTATCAGTGCTTGTCCAAGCTTGGCGCATACGATTTGTACGCTCCAGCTTGCGGGGGAGTGTTAGAAAAGCTCATGTATTCTCTTAGTCCCACATCTTGTATAGGATTTCTTCTCTCCTTCTCTCTCCTATATATTTGTATTCTCTCATTGTATTTACATACACAAATAGTACATACAAGTTTTGAGCTCTTTCAACAGGGACTAATGCTGGTGTCGCTGAAATGATTGCAGTGTGTGACAGTAGTTGCTGAACAGTTACTCGATAATTATATAATCTTACGATTTTTGTACGTAGTATGCAATACTCTGATATGTTTTTTTACTTGTATTGAAATAGCAATTGGTACGTTGTTTTACAAAACAGTTCCTGTTCTAAACAGTTGCTGTTCTAAACAGTTCCTGTTCTAAACAGTTCCTGTTCTAAACAGTTATGCAAATGGAGATCATCCAAATAGTTTTTTCCATCTCACATAGATGGTTTCATACCACTCCATCTCTCACTGCTGCAATCTCCACCGCCACTGTTCTCCAAAACGGGCCCAAAGCCTAGCTTCTCAATCATTTGATGTTTCTTCTTTAGTTTGACTTGATTGTCAATTTTTTAAACTTTAATTGGAATATTTTAGGAATTTTTCTAAAATTGATTTTAATTTCAAGTTGGATGTATAAGTATGACATGCAAGTATGCAACTAGCAGTTTAAGTATAGCATGATGCCTATAAGTAAGTTTGGGCGTGGAGGGTCATTAAACGTGTTTGGGGCATGGAACGAACGGGCTGAAGGTAGACAGCGGCTACGGACTGAATGGGGGGTGGCGTGGCGGTGGGCGACGACGCCCAGGAAGCGGCACCGAGGTCGCAGAAACCGATGGCGCTGAGTGGGCGGTTGGGCGCTGCTAGAGGGCGCGGTAAGAGGTGTTGGAGGCACTGGAAGAAGAGGGAGCGCTGCAAAAGCTGAAGAGAGCGTTGGAAGATGGCTCTAGAATTGGCGGCCGCGCGGAAAGCGAAAACGGAAGGTTAGGTGAGGAGAACGGCGCTAGAACCGTCGAGTGTGTAGTGGCTATCATCGAGCATGCGGCGTCGAGCACGGATTAGGCGAAGAGGGCGGCGCTAGAACCATCGAGCGCAAGTTAGGCGAAGAGAGCGGCGTTGGAACCGTCGAGCGTGTGACGGCTGTCGTTGAGATGCAGGATCGGCAGAACGAGGGAACTGCGCGATGTCGGTTGGAACATTGAGCCAGATTTAATAGAGATACCAAAAATCGTACGATTAAATACCAAAATAGAGATACAGTTGTCGAGACAAGCTCAACCTGAACTCTCGAGGGTTAGTTCACCCTAAGAGCCTCTCTCACCTAGGAGAGTATACACTCACAAGTTCTCAAGATGCCCAAAATAGGAGACACTACCACTCCCTTATATATGGAAGTAAGACACACAAGTTATGATAATGCATTTTAGGGCTACATAAGCCGAGAGGGAGACGCGGCGCGTGACCCGAAGGCCGTATCCATATCAGTAAATCTATTTTATTCCACAAAGATAGCATTAAAAATAAATTGAAACAAGGATGATTTAGCACTTAAGATAAGGACATACCACCGAAATCACAAAAATATGAACTGAAACTTTTAAAAAAATAGTAAAGAAGATTAAATTAGAGAAGGTTATAACACTAGCATTGAGGGCCAGATTGGAAATAATTGAAACTGTAATCAAACCGCGCAGAAAACAACGCACGTAAGAACAACAGTGTTGATAGCGAGAGGAGAAAGAGAAGCTCTGGTGGGCGAGAATAGAGCGAGAATACGCGGCTAAGGGGGAGAGACAGGGAGAGAAAGAATTGCTCCTGTGGGTGAGAACACGAAGGCAAGAGGGAGAGAGTGAGGAGATTCACGGGCAAGAGGTGCTTTCAGTTGATCTTAGTCTTATTTTGTATTATGTATTTTTGGCTCAAGTCGCTAGTAGTTACTGTCTTAGTCGTAGTTCTGACTTGTGTTATTTTCCAGCTTTTATATAAGCCTTGTAAGGTCTTGTTTTGCATGGAGATAATATTATTGTGATATTCAACTTGGTATCTGAGGAGAAAAAAAAACATAGTTGTTGTCCGCTCGCGTGCCGATCCCGCTGTCTTCGCTCGCGGTCGATCCCGCCTTCTCCGCTCGCGTTGGATTGGTGTCATCTCCCGTTGCTCTTCCTATATGGCTGTTGGGAGGCCTCCTCACCACCGCCGGTTGTGGAGAAGGACGCCGCCGCCGGTTGTGGAGAAGGACGTCGCCGCCGTCCTTCCATGAAACAGCCGGATCACTCCACTCCCTGCGTCGATCTGCTCTCGATCCAAGAAAGAAGAGAAGAGATCCTTCAAAGGTAAGAGGAAGGAAGAGAAGAGCTTCGTTGCAAAGAAGTCAAAGACTGTTAGCGACCGATCTACAGTTTGGAAAGGTTATAGCTTATGGCTCACGTTAGTTGAAAGTGCATGAGCAAAACTATCCAGTCCACTCCCTGCGTCGATCAGCTCTTTCGACTGTTGTCCTCTGTAGTTTCCTCTTCTTCCTGATGGTGGATCAGCACAACGAG
This sequence comes from Platanthera zijinensis, assembly GCA_039513925.1. NCBI lineage: Eukaryota > Viridiplantae > Streptophyta > Magnoliopsida > Asparagales > Orchidaceae > Platanthera > Platanthera zijinensis. The sequence continues at coordinate 286,955,431 of CM077079.1, read as the reverse complement.
CTGATCGACGCAGGGAGCGGATTGGCGCAGGCAGCAGATCGGTGCAGCCACCGGCTGTTTGGTTACATCGATGGAACCATTACGGAACCCCTCAAGACTGACCCCTCATAAAAGCGTTGGGACTCTAACAACTCCCTTGTGGTGTCCTGGCTCCTACATTCGATGTCCCCAAGGTATATTAGAGTTATATTTTGATGGATTTAGCTCACGAGATCTGGACCCGGGCGGAAACATAATCCCAGATTGGTAGCTCTACTCAGGTTTATGAGCTTACCCGTTGCATTTTGGAGTGTACTGCATATGTTGTTCAGCTGAAACAACGGGAGGACCGCTTTCGCCTTCATGTGTTCCTCATGAATCTGAACATGGAGTCTGATATGGTGCAGTAGCATATCCTTCACTGCTCCCCTCTCCCGTCACTTCGGGAGGCATTCAGTATGGTTCTTTGGGATGAAGACAGGTGGAAGTCCCTCAGTGTTATTGCTCCTTCAGATCGTTCCACCCTGACTAGTGTGGGTCGCAACTATGTTCCCAATCCCTGCTCCTCAGTGCCCACTTGTGATTATTGCAATCGACGGGTACATACTCGGGAGGTGTGCTTCAAACTTCACCCTCACCTTGCCCTCCCGGTCATGATTGTGGATGTGGTCGTAGACCTGGACGTGGAGGCCACAGACAGGGTGGTTCTCGGTCTCATGATGCTGCGTACTCAACTGATGTCTATGATTAGACATTGCATTCCTCTCCACGCCAGCTCACTGCACATGAGTTGGATGTTTTTCGTCGCTTGCTTCACTATCAGCCAGATCATCCCTCTAATGCTCCTACTTCTCTTGTCACTGTTGATATGCTAAGTGCTCATGCTGTCCATGCTTCCTCTTTTGAATGGGTTATCGATTCGGGTGCTACCCACACATGACAGGCTCTTCCTCAGGTTCTCTTTCCTATACTCCCTTATCTGGTAAGGATAAGGTTATATCTGCTAATGGGAGCTTGTCTCCCATTGTGAGTAAGGGGCAAATCTCTTGTTCTCCGACTATTTCCCTCCCTACGGTTCTTCATGTTCCCTCTTTTACTCGGAATTTACTTTCTATTAGCAATATTACTAAATCGCTTAACTGTTATGTAACATTTTTTTCCTAACACTTGTGTATTTTAGGAACTAAGTATGAAGCGGAATATTGGCAGTGGTAGGAACTGTGGCAGCCTATACTACCTGGATTCCCAGCTATCCTCTCCGGCTCTCTCATGCTCTGTTAGTATATTTCCTTTAGTATGAAGCGGAACATGCTCTGTTAGTAACATTTGGAAGGTCAACAACAGTAAAGGTTCCTCATTTCCTTTAGTATATTTTTCTGGTGAAGAAATCCAACAAACTGACAGCTTGAATGGAGATTAGAAGCCATTATTTTTCTTCAACGCTGACTCATGTATTCGCTTAATTGTTGTATTTTAATCCTTATGTACATGTCTAAACCGCCTGACTCTATAGTTCTATATTAGCATTTAGCACTAACATATACATTTCTATGTGTGATTGTGTGGCAGTATCTCAATATCATTGCGGTTTTTAATGAATTTTGTTTATGATTTTTGGATGGTTTAGAGTTTTCTTATTACAGGAAAATGGCTGATAAAGAATCTCCATCAAAGTCAACAAGAGATTCCACTAAAATGAATGAATTGAATAAGCTTAGGCTAGAGGGGAAGTAACTAATTATTTCTGTGAGTGATAATGGTCGCATTATTCCCGGGTCTGAAACAAATAAATTGATGAGTTTTTTGGGTTCTCTTGTGAGGTGTTATGTACCAATTACATGTGTTAGATGGAAGGAAGTTGATAAACAACTTAAATATCAAATATGAGAAGAATTAAATGTACGTAACTTTGTTATTAGTGATTACATAACAGTATTTTTAGTTAATTATTAATTAATATTATCTATTATTTTCAAATTTATTTTGATAATATTGATAGTCTTCGCAATGCATTAATGAAAAACATGGGTGAAAGTTGGAAGTCTTGGAAATCCAAAAATTTTGTCACTTTTGTAAAGTACGTCGATTTGGAGCATCGATACAATGTACATGTTAAGTATAACTTTATTACTCATGAAGATTGGAAAGTTTTTGTCGACTATCGCACCACTCCAGAATATATGGTTGTGTTATTATTAAATTCAATGTTTTACATTATTTATTAACTTTGTAAGCAATCTAAATATTAATAAATATTTATTTGTGTAGGAGAAAATTAATGTTAATACAGAGAGAGCAAAAACACAGAATACTTTTCATACTACTTTCAGAATGGGTTATTCAGGATATGTAAAAAGGATGGTATTAGTTCTCTACTTTTCTCTCGGATTTTTTATTTTAAAAATTAATTTTCTCAATAATTTAAATGATAATTTATTTTCATTTTATTGTCAAGGTTGAACAAGGTGCAACTGCACCAATTTCACGTGCGGAGTTATGGAAAACTGGTCACAAAAAGAAAGACTGGTGAATACATTAATAAAGATAGAGCTGATTTGACATCTAAAATTGTAAGTGTAAATATATCATTTCATCATTTGTAAATTATCAATAATAATATTGCTTGTGAAGTATAATTTCTTATCTGCGATTCTGCATTAATATTTATTGTTTTTGCTTAAGATGAGTTGTCAAGCCAAGAGTCCCGGAGTGCTGAAACAGTGTCACAGAGAAAAGATGACATCCTTGCATCTGTTTTAGGCAAAGAACATCCGGGCAGAGTTAGAGCTGGTGACAAATTTTCCACCATTAAAAGTTTTTTCAAGTATGATAGACAGAGCAAGAAGAGATCAGTAGCTCGTATTGAAGATGTGGAAGTTATAGTCCAAAAAAGATTGAGCTAGCAACAAGAATTATGGAGGCAACAACAATAAGATGATCAAGCATATATGAGTCAACAACAACAAGCGCATCAAGCAGAGATGAGTAGTATGAAGAATAAAATTGAAGAACTTATGCGCATGTTTAGTGCTGGAACTGGAACAGTTATGTCCACAAGTGTTGCACTTGCATGTGAAACTTCTCAAGACATATTTCAGGTATTATTATGTTTAATTATTTATACTTTTATGAAATATCATCTTCTTTTAAGCAGGTAATAAATAATTTTTTATTATTTTTGATTCGTCAACCGACACTTTTAAATGCATCACATGAACCATAAACATCACATGAGCGTTTACCTTCTCCAGTATTATAATTAATATTTTTTACTTTATGTAATCAATATTGATGTCAAAAATACTTTTTTTCACAGAATATAAATGAATTCATTGTCATGTTACGCAGTTTCATTATTATGATGGGGAAAGATAATAAAATAATATCTCTGATATTAGATCCAACAGTATTTGAGACTGTTGAATCAATAAGTACATACTTTGAAATTTCAGAGTTGTATTATTTTGCTACTATGAAAAAAATTGGAGTTAACATCATATTAGCATGTATTGGGTGAGTATCAAATATTACAAACTTAAGATTTTTTATTAATATATAAATTGATTCTGAATTTACATGTTTTTTACAGCTACATAGATTTAGATTCACAACTAAAGAAATTTAAATACAAAAGATTTATATCTTTTCATAATCCGACAACCATTTTTGATTTGGATGATAAGTATGTCAAGGAACATTCAAAATCACGAGCTGAGAATCTAAAAATAAGGCTTAGTCAACTCTAATCAGATTCTTTATTATTTTTGCTCTATCATAGATTGTAAGTATCAATGATTATTACTATTTTTTATTCTAATTAAGTTATTAATTATTTCATTTGTTTCACAGAGAATATTGGATATTGGTTATTATTGATTACAGTAAAAATACAGTTTATTGGCTTGATCGCTTAAATCATGACATTCATGATAAAATTAAAAATGTCATTACAAGGTAAATTTTTTAATTAGTTTTTTTTTCCTATTTGGAATTCTGTTTTTCCTATAAACTAAAAAAATTTATATTTTATAAAGTGCATTTAAAGGTTTGACAACGGATCAGAATAACATTTTTCACAAACCAAAGGTTTTAAAGTGAAAGTCGGTATGATATTAGCTTATATGAGTATATGCATTATATTTTTTTTAATATTTTAAAATTTGAAATTAAAATATTTATCATTTGTTTATTTTTTTAGTACCCAAAACAACCAGATAATATTCAATGTGGTATTACATCATGTGCTATATGATTGACATAGTTGATGCTCTTACGAGTATGACAATGTCATCATTGGTAAGTTAAGTGCATATAGATTGGTAAATGATAATAATTATGTTGAATTGATTTTAACAAAAAAATTTTATTGCAAATCTATGGAGTGACGCAATTTTCGCAGAAAAAAATTGATAATATTCGAAATAAGATTTGTGATTATATAATCACTACGTGTGCTACATAATTGAGAAATATTTTTTTTATTGCATATTTATTCATTGTGTTATCTCATACTTGTGTAGAAATAGAACAAATGAACATGATTTTTATTCTTTAAATAGTCTTCAAATTGTTCATTGTGTAAAATAATTGCACTTCATTTGATAGTTCTACACTTTTATGTCTCATGTGATGATTTTTTTAGCTTAAGGTTAACTGGTTATTTCATTAATACAATAACTCTGTCATGTGCCCATTTCTTTTAGTATAGACATTGGTTCGACCTAACTCTGCATTTTATAGGTCTTGTTTATGAAAGATGGAAGACCAAAACAACAACAGTCTTGTTCCATCCGTTGATAGCAATGATCTTGATCCAAAAACATATCCTAAAAGAAAAGCAAAGTCAAAGGATCTTGGATGCAAGTATGGACATTGGTCTGACCTAAAAGATAAAAATACACAGTTAAACGTAATTTGTGTGATAGATTGATTAAAGGTGGAATCAAAAGCTTGAAACAACACTTATGTGACAGGTATGGAGATGTATCAAAGTATTTTAAAACTACTTCTGAAATAGCAGCTGAGATGTATTCAGCTTTAAATAATAAAAAAAGAACAAGGTGGATTTGACTGTTGATGATGATAATGAGAGTGAACAAGAAATAAAGCGAACAGGTTCACAGAATATATCACCGGCATTATCTACAGCTAAATCTTCATTTGTCCCGAATTCTGGGACAAGTGCCAAAAAGAGAAAAGTAATTCACTTGCCACAAAAAGGGATCATATGGATGCTCATGTGAGACGTGCTCCTGAAGATGTAGTTGATGATAGGCGTGTTAAAGGTGCTGCACAAACTACTATTGAGAGATGTTTTAGATCTCCTGAAGAGAAAATGAGAGTTGATAGTTATGTTGCTGATTGATTCTATGAATGTGGAATTTCATTCAATGCTGCAAAGACACAAAGTTTTGAAGTAACGCTTGAAGCAGTTGGACAGTATGAGCTTGATTATAAAGACTCTAATTATCATGATTTACAGTCCTTTTGTTATTGAATACAAAAGATAAAGTTAAGGAGACGAAGACAAAATATCAAGTGTATTGAAGGAGATATGGTTGCACTCTTATGTCAGATGGTTGGACAGACAAAAGAGAGACATTTGATCTATTTCTTAGTCAATTGTCCAGAATAAACTTATTTTATGGGTTCCGTAGATGCATCCGGTCATATTCAAGATGTTATAATGTTATCAGAGTTACTTGATAGTAAGATTAGAGAGATAGGAGCAGAGTGCGTTGTTCAGGTAAATTTTTTGGTTATACTAATTTTCATATTTTATGTTTAATAATTTACAACAATAGATATATACAAAGTTATTTTGTATGCAGGTAGTAACTGTCAATGCTTCCAATTATAAGGCAGCTGGTAAAATTTTAATAGAGAAAAGACCTACATTATTTTGGACTTCTTATGCAGCTCATTGCATTGATCTCATGCTAGAAGATATAAGCAAGCTACAACAAAACAAAATTGTGATAAGAAAGACAAAGATGATTACAAATTTCATCTACAGACACACTCATTTACTTGATACAGTAAAAACTACTATATGTGGTGATCTAGTGAGGCATTCGGTGACTAAATTTGCAACATCATTTCATACTCCACAAAGTGTGCTTAAGCATGAGGAGAAGCTGAAATTATTTTTTGTGTCGTCTTCGTGGAATGTTACTAATTTGGCAAAAACTGAAACTGAAAAACAAGTTGTTGAAACAATATTTTCAACTATTTTTTGGAATGAAGTACGAGATTGCCTAAAAGAAAGAAAACCACTGATTGTCGTTTTACGATTAATAAATGGAGATGAAAGATTAGTTATGACTGAAGTATATGTGGCAATGAAAGAAGCTAAACAAAAGATCAAAGAATATTTTGATAATAAAGAAAGATTATTTAAAAAGATTCTTGAGATTGTTGAAAATAGGTTGACAAATCAAATGAAGCAAAAATTGTATAGGACGGTTTTGTTTTTAAATCAAAGCAAATATTTTGAATATGAGGAAAAACATTATGATGATACTTGGAAATTTCAAGATGCTTTCAATGATATTATTACTAGTGTCAGTTCAACAATTGCAAGACAAGATTGTAGTGCAATGTACTAACTACAAAGCATCTCGAAATAGTTTTGAAAAGTCTGTGGCTATTAAGCAACGAACCACATTAAATCCAAGTATTGATTACATTTTTATTTTTTCTTAAATTATTTATATGTTAAATAATATATATTTGTCTTAAATAAATAGTGGTTTGGTAGGGTGCACATGTAGGACCGAATGTTGACCTTACAAAAGTAGCATTGCGCATACTTGGCTTATGTTGTTCTTCTTCTAGTTGTGAGTGCAACTGGAGTATTTTTGAGTTTGTAAGTACATAAATATTCAATAAAAAATTTAATATTTTTATATCTACTGACAAATTTGCAATTATCTTGATTCAAATTTGCACAAAGAAATAAAATAGATTGGCGCATCAAAGGCTTAATGATCTTGTATACATCCAATATAATCATCGTCTACAAGCATGATTCCAAGAAAACGTGAAAAGGGAAGAAATTACAACACTTTAGTGCTTTATGAGCTAGATTGGAGTAGTGAGTGGATGATGAACAAACCAGAGGATGCTTTAGTGAGTAGTGAGTGGATGATCTCACATGGGAAGTTATAGAGAGAGCTATTGGAACTGAAGCTCGAAATTTACAAAGTGGAGCTCCAACTAATCTTCGACTAATAACTGAAGGGGATGAAAATTTAGATCATTTTGGATTTGCCAATGATAATGAAGATATTGATGATAATTATGGGCAAATGACGAGTACCTCAAACAAACCGAGCACATGCAATGTCAATGACGACTTACTAGATGATGATTATATTTGATCATTTTATGATTATTTAAAGTTTATATTAAAAATAAAAATATTATTCATGCTAGTGTGTATGATGATGACATTTTGGATTTGACCATGATACTATACTATGATATTTTTGTGTTCACTTTTTTGTTATTTTTTACTCTGAAGTCTGTATTGAGTGACATTATTTTTTTTACTGCTTACTGTTTTATGGTATGAATGTATTGAGAATTGAGATATCATGAATTCATGATATCAAAACATGTGTGTTTACTGCTTCATAGTATGAATGTGTTGAGATATCTTGAATTCATGATATCAAAAGATTCAGAATCTGCGTGCTTAGTGGTTACTGACTTGTGGTATAAATGTATTGAGATTTAAGAATTTGAGATATCATGATATCAAAATCTGTGTGCTTACTGCTTACTGTTTCATGATATGAAGTAACAATCTGTGTAGCTGTGTTGGTAAACAATTTGTCAAAGTAAAAAAAACTGAAACTTTAGACAGCGACTATTAAAATAACCGTTGTCTAAAGTTCCTATACACTGCGGTTTTTATAAAAATCGCAGTGTATAGTCTGTCTGATAGACCTTAGACAGCGGTTATTATAATAACCGTTGTTTATAATCTGCACTAGTTTTTTATATATATTTAGTTGTCGCCTTGTGACTTGCTCGTTTTATTGTCGCCTAGGTATCCGTCTTGTCGCCTAAGCGTCCAGGCGCCCGACACTCGCCTTGGTTCGTCATGACAACATGACAAGAATGCATGCGTCTTGGGCATCTGTCGCCTGCTTATCTTCAAAAATTGTTTCCTTCGTGTATTCCTTTTCTTAGAACTTTTGACTGCGATGTATGTGACATATCAAAACATGTGCGTCATACGTCATCGCATCTATCTGTTTCGAGTAGCATTCCTTTTGATGTAATACATTCGGAAGTTTGGGGGCCTTCCCCTATGCTATTGTTATCTGGCTTTCGTTATTTTGTTACTTTTATTGATTGTTTTTCTCGCATCACATGAGTGTACATGTTAAAAAAGAAAAATGATGTTTTCTCTTGTTTTCAAGTTTTTCATAAAATGGTGCAAATCCAGTTTGATAGACCTATTCGGGTTCTTCAGAGTGATAATGGGGGGAGTATGACGATCGTGGTCCATTTGGTTCCTACCTTGCTACTCATGATATTATCCATCAGACTACTTGTGTTCACACCTCCACTCAAAACAGGGTTTTCGAACGAAAAAACCGACATATGCTTGATGTTGCTCGATGTCTCCTAGCCAATGTTGTCAAGATCGAGATCTTACCTAAGATCGGTCGGCAGTTGTAAGATCGTAACACGTGGGATCGACACGAAACGGTAAGATCTTACTTAGTATACAAAATTAAATAAATCTAATTTACATATACATATATGTAGTAGATCATTAATCAAAAAGCAATATATATATAAAAGAAAAGTTCAACTGCATAGTATGATAGACTGATAATAAATAATAATAGTACATTACTACATTACTCGTTCAATAAAAATCATCTAAGCTAAAGTCCAAATTGTCTAATGAAGCATCTTCGTCGCCTTCATCTATCCCAAGATCTTGTTCTCCTCCTATGCGAGCAGCTACCTCTTCAACATCCGAAGGCTCTATCTCAAGATCTTCTTCATCATCTTCATCAGCAACAATCCACTCGTTATCGGATGGAATATCATCAAAATTATTTTTCCGAGTTTTCCTTAACTTGCTATTTGCCAAACGAGAATTCGCCATCACAAAAACAACATCATTCATTGTCTTTTGCTTCAAACGATTTCTTCTTTTTGTGTGTACCTAGAAAAAAATTTTAATTAGTATACAATAATATTGGTGATTAAAATATTTAATAAATTGTAACTATACCCTTTCAAATGCACTCCAATTTCGCTCACATCCAGAAGAACTACATGTCAAGCTCAATACACGTTTTGCAAAATTTTGTAGCTCTGGATGTTCTTCTCCATAAGAATCCCACCATGCCGCCGGAGTTTTGATATTAATACCATTTTTGGCTACTATAGAGCCAAAGAATTTTTTCCGATTCTTAAAATCCTCCAATTGGCCATCAATCTTTGAAATTTCTTCAATATCTCCCCCGGTCATTCTTTCTAAGCAGTCATATAGTCCTCGCTTCACCTCATAATCAGCTTTAAATGACGGACTATAGTGAAATTGAGGGTTTAGATAATAGCCTGCAGCATGTAATGGTCTGTGCAATTGTTTGTCCCATCGAGCATCAATCACATCCCAAACTGGTTGATAACTAATCATCACATTTCACAAATAATAAAATTAGTATATAAGGAAAAAAAATCTCATATCTATAAGACTATAAGACTTAAAAAAAGGAAACTAATTGACTTACAATTTTTGCACACCATTAAAGGCATGAGCAATGTGTTCTTTTGCTCGATCCATTTCCTCATATATATATCCCATAGCAGGCTTCTCATCAGAATCAACCAAACGAAGCACCTTCATTAAGGGATAAGCACCCTTCAAGCAAATGACAATATTCTTCCAAAAATCTTTTTCCATCACCACCTCCTCAATTAACTTTCCTTCACTCGAACATGCAGCACGGCTAGATTTCCATTCATCTGAATTGAACATTCTTATCAAAGCAAGTTTGTTCTCATTAAGGCAGCCCAAAGTTAAGTATGAAGTGGCGAAACGTGTCATTGCCGGTCTCACTAATTCCCTGTCTTTAGTGAAGGTTTTCAATAAAGATATGAGGGATGTTCTGGAATAAATATATGTCGTGATTCTCTTTGCTTTAGGAATTGTATCATGATGGACTTGTATCTTCTTCTCAAAATCCTCTAACATCAAATCAATACAATGAGCAGCGCATGGAGTCCAATATATTCTTTTTCTCTTTAACATTAACATTTCTCCAGCGGCTTTGTAATTTGCAGCGTTGTCCGTCACCACCTGGACAACATTCTCTTCACCCACCTCATCAACAATATCATCAATCATCTTGAAGACATTTTCTGTTGTTTTGGAAATATGAGATGCATCAATGGACTTTAGAAATATAGTTCCCATTGAACTATTCACTAAGAAATTGATCAATGTTCTCCTTCTTTTATCTGTCCATCCATCTGTCATTATAGTGCATCCCATTTTCTTCCAATGAGCTCTATGTTCTGAAATATTCTCCATAGTCAGTTGATATTGTTGTTTCAGATATTTCACTCTGATATCATAATATGATGGAGGCTTAAAACCCAAGCCATGCCTTGATATAGATTCACACATCTTATGGAATTCTTCACTTTTTACCACATTAAATGGTAAAGCATTGTTGTAGATGAATGATGCTATATCATTGCATGCTTCTTCATGCAATCCCTTCTTGAAAATTGAATTGATGGTACTTTGAGTTGTACTTGCTCCACTTCTCTTAAAAAGTCCAGTTGAGCTTCTATCTTCCCTTTTCCTCTTCAAGTCTTCAACATCCTCTTCTTCTTCCACATAGGGGATTGTTTTCTTCACTAACTTCTCTTGCAACCCAACAACAATGTCCCATATTTCTTTCTTCACTTCCGCTGGAACAGCTCTACATGCTCCAACATCTTTTTGAGTACCCGCCAAATGATGTTTCAATCTATAAATTCCCCCGGTAACAAGTTTCTCACAAAATTTGCACTTTATTTTTCTCGCATCTTCTTCAACTGGGATGCCATACTTCCATCCAATATCAGTCTTACTTCCAGAAGCATTTTTGGCCATTTTAGACCCTTTGCTAGCGGTGGCAGGAGCATTGCTACTCCCAACTGCACTACCTGAAGCACCACTTGAAGCCATTTTAAATTACCTACTCACAAAATAAATCAAACCATAAGCCTGATAAGTGATAATGAGTGTGAGCAAAAAACCTTACAATAGTCAAGTAATACACCCTAGGGATTAAACCTTACACTATTATTACCATCATATGTATAAGCCTAAACCTATATTTCCAATTCACTGTAACTAGGATTACCCTATTACCATCATATGTGAAATCTGGGCAGAAATCTGCCCAGATTTCTGGGTGAAATCTGGGCAGAAATCTGCCCAGATTTTTGGGTGAAATCTGGGCAGAAATCTGCCCAGATTTCACCCAGAAATCTGGGCACAAATCTGCCCAGATTTCACCCAGAAATCTGGGCAGAAATGAAGAGCACAGCACAGCACAGCACAGTATTACATAAGAAGAAGAAGATGAGCACAAGGCAGAAATCAACAGCACAGCACAGTAGCAGAAATCAAGAGCACAGCACAAACTCACAGTAGCAGAAATTAAGAGCACAGCACAGTAGTACATAAGAAGAAGAAGAAGAAGAACCTGCGGCGGAAGCGGAGGCGAGCGGCGGCAAGTGCTGGAAGGAAGAAGAAGAAGAAGAAGAAGAAGAAGAAGAAGAAGAAGAAGAAGAAGAAGAAGAAGAAGAAGAAGAAGAAGAAGAAGAAGAAGAAGAAGAAGAAGAAGAAGAAGAAGAAGAAGAAGAAGAAGAAGAAGAAGAAGAAGAAGAAGAAGAAGAAGAAGAAGAAGAAGAAGAAGAAGAAGAAGAAGAAGAAGAAGAAGAAGAAGAAGAAGAAGAAGACCTGCGGCGGAAGCGGAGGCGAGCGGCGGCGAGCGCTGCAGGGTCGGGCTGCGAGGGAAGAGAGGGCTGCGGGATCGGGCGAGCGCTGCAGGGTCGGGCTGCGAGGGTTTGGGAAGAAGAGAGGGCTGCGGGATCGAGCGCTGCGGGCTTTTATTAAGAAGGATTTGGAACGATGAGGAGCGGCGATACAGCGATTTACGTTCTTACCCGGCGATCCTACCCGCTTTTATGGAATCCCGATACCAGGCGGAAGGCGGAGCGGAAGGGGGATTTTAATCGTAAGATCGGACGATCTTACGATTAAAATCGCGTTTTTAACAACATTGCTCCTAGCCACTTTGCATCTCCCTAAGTCTTATTGAGGTGATGTTGTGCTCACCGCTACTCACCTAATCAACTGTCTACCCTCTTGTATCCATAGTTATGTCCCTCCTATTGCTCGTCTCTCCACCATGACAGTTGTTCATACCCCCATTTGGCCCCCTGTGTGTTCGGATGTGTTTGTTTTGTCCACGTTCATCAACCACACGGGGACAAACTTAATCCTTGGGCCCACTGGTGTGTCTTCCTTGGCTGCTCCACCACGAAGGGGTATCAGTGGTATCATTCGCCCTCTAGGCGTACGTTTTGTACTATGGATGTTACCTTCAGGGAGAGTGAATCCTATTTTCAGCCTTCGACTCACTCTCTTCGCCAGGGAGAGAGTACTAGTCATATTGAGTCCAATGTTGTCCCTCTTCCCATTATTCCTTCTGCCTCATCATGTGCTACTGATTCCACTCCACCACCGTCCTCAATTCTCTTATCTGATCCTTTGCTCTCTCTCCTGATCTCCCTTTTTTCTCATGTATACCACCATTATTCCTCAGGTACACAGGCTACTAGAGTTCCACCTCTATCAGTGCCCACTTCAGCCTAAGATTTTGATGATGTTGATCTTCATGTTGCGATGCTGACAGGTAAAACTTTTTGTACTCAACACCCCATCTTTAATCATATGGCTTACTATCATCTTTCTCCGGGCCATCAGGTCTTTGTCTCTTCCCTCTCCTTGGTTGTTATTCCTAAAACATGACAGTAAGCTTTGAGCATACCAATATGGACTCCGGCGATGAAAGAGGAAATGTCTACGATGGACAAGAATCGCACATGGAATATTTCTTCCCTTCCTCCTGGTAAGAAAGCTATTAGTTCATGGTGAGTTTTCTCTATTAAGCAAAACCAGGACGGTAAGATTGAAAGACAAAAGTCCCGTCTGGTTGCTAAGGATTACACTAAAACCCAGGGAGTTGGCTACCAGGAGACCTTTGATCCTGTAGCAAAGATGGACTCCCTTCGGGTATTGCTTTCGTACGCTGCTTGCATGGACTGGGACCTCCACCAACTCGATGTGAAGAATGTGTTTCTCTATGATGAACTTGATGAGGAGGTGTACATGAATTTCCCACTTGGATTTATAAAATAAGGGGATGAAGGTCTTGTCTGTTGCCTAAGGAGATCTCTATACGGCCTACAACAATCTCCTAGGGTGTGGTTTAGAAGGTTCCTCACGGCTATGCTCAAGTGTAGTTACAAGCAGGCTCAGCCTGATCACACCATGTTTGTCCCTCGTTGTAATCAGAGGGGCGTGGTCCTCATTGTCTATGTAGATGATATTGTGAACACTGGAAATGAGAAAGATGAGATTGCAAACCTCAAGTCCCTCTTATCTGTTGAATTCGAGGTCAAAGATTTGGGAAGATTACGTTACTTTCTTGGTATCGAGATCGCCAGATCAACTCAAGAAATCTCCATATCTTAACGCAAGTAAATTCTAGATCTCTTGAAGGAGATTGGGATGCCTGACAGTGTTCCTGCGAACACCCCTACGGAAGAAAATCATAGAATTGGAGAAGATGGTGATGGTGACCAAACTGATGTTTCGTGTTATCACAGATTGGTTGGGAAACTCATATACCTATCTGACTATCTCACACACGTACAGATATCACCTATGTAGATGATATTTTGATTTGATATGTGCACGCTCCCAGGATCATACATCAAGATGCAGCATATCGTGTGTTACGTTATTTTGAAAAAAGCCTCGGATCGTGACCTCTTGTTCTCTAAAAATAACCACTTGAAGATCGAAGTATTTGCGGATGCTAATTGGGCTGGATGTCGGGATGACCGCAAGTCCACTACGGGATATTGTTCCTTTGTAGGGGGAAACATGGTGACCTGGCGTAATAAGAAGCAAAATGTGGTGGCCAGATCCAGTGCTGAGCCAGAGTATTGTGCTATGTCACAAGGCCTTTGTGAGGGCCTATGGCTACGTACTGTATTACAGAATCTGGGTTTCTCCGTGAGTAGTCTGTTTTTCTTATTCTGTGACAATAAAGCAATTTATTAGTATAGCTCATAATCCAGTCCAGCACAATAGGACAAACCATGTGGAGGTTGATCGACACTTAATCAAATACCACCTGGATAAGAAGATCAGGGTCACACTGTTTGTCCAGTATAAAGATCAAATGACGGATGTGTTCACTAAAAGCTTGGAAAGTGTTGTGTTTTTTGATGATATTCAAAAACTTGGGATGACTGACATCTTCCGTCCGACTTGAGGGGGAGAGTTGATCTTAGTCTTATTTTGTATTTTGTATTTCTGGTTCAAATCGTCTCATATTTATTATTTTAGTTAATAGTTCTGTCTCGTGTTATTTTTCAGCTTTTATATAAGCCTTGTAAGGTCTTATCTTGCATGGAGATAATATTATTGTGATATTCAACTCTTTCTGTGCGAGGGAGAGAAAAAAAGCGCTAATCTTAATAAACTGGGCGAGTAGATTTACTGTGGAAGAACAAGCGCGTGGAGCCTCCCTGTGAAGTCCGCAAGGAGGGCTTTCCTCTTCGGGTGAGGCACGCGCCTAGGCATGCCCGCGCTATCTCTCCTGCCTCTGCATAGCAGAGGAGTGGCCATGTGTGTCTGGTGCGCCTGGCGCCTGAAGTGTGCCATTAACAACATAGAACGCATTAGAGAGCTAGTTGATTCTAGACGAGGGCTCTTGTAGGCTAATGACACTGCCTCTTCCCCTTGATAATGGGTTGTATTTGTAGCCAACTAAAACAGGGGTTGTCAGGAGTCAATGGTCAAACCTCTGCCCACGTGCGGACTTAAACTTATCCCCGACGAGTTGATTCCCAATCAGGCGAGTTGCCAGGGGCCTGCCACGGTGAGTCGGCTGCGAGTTTCTGATGATTTGAGCTAGATGCATGTAGAGCTATCCTAAGTCAGCGGTCAACCTTTTGACGTCATGTTGTATGCATTTATGGTGTGATGCTCGCTCATTGCCCTCGGTGAATACAGGTTGTACACTGCCATCATTAAAAGAAGATATTCAAACACATTGACTAACTCAATTCCCCATGCTACACCACATTATAACCGACATAATATCAATATATGCTGAAAGCATGGATATAACTGAAAAGACGAAAGAAAGTTGAAAATGAAAAAAAAATGAATTCATTCACCTTATCTGGGCTGAACTTTAGTTTATATCTTGAAAGGCTATGAGACAGACCAAGGCTCATTGGAGAAAGATCTTGCACTCCCAACCCAGATATGAGCTCTGTTAACTGGTTTCTCAGTCCCCTCATTAATTCCATAACAGCATTGTTGTGCACGCAATCTATTTTCTGTGGCAAGCATAAAAAATGTAAATTTAAAGTCATCAATTAAAGGTAAAAATAAGATTCAGGTGAGTGAACCAACCAGTTTTTCTTTAATAGCATTTCCAAGTTTGGAATCACTGACGGCAAGAGTTTCACCATCACAATGAGCACGCAAGAACTTTCGCAGGCCTTTGCTGGGCTTGCTATCAATTAATAAGGTAGTTGCAGATAAAGCCTCTGCTGTATTCTCAAACTTTTGAAAAGCTTTCAGATTCACAACCTGATGAATCATTTATCAACATCAATAGTCTTACTCCAATTATTTGGAGTCTCTGTAAATAGTACTAAGAAACTATATTAAAAAAAAATTGAGAACTGAAAATAACAAAAGTACCTGTCTAGCTGATTCACATGTAGTAAACTCCTTCCATAAATCCTGATAATAGTCGAAAATTTTATAGAAAAATCAGAAAACATAACAAGGCATTGATTCACCAGAACACATTATGTAAGGATTTTGATTCAATCATTTTGTTAGAATAAGCAAAAAAATCAAATAGGGGGCCTCAAGGACAAATAGAAATCGCCTTTTGTTTTTATAGAAATTGGTTTAGATGATTCACGAAACTTGTTATTCTGGATATTGTGAAGTTAAAATATAAACTCACCAACTTAAAATCCTAAAAATAGAGGACCAAAAATAGATCCAGGCTGCATTGTGTGAGCTGCTTTTGAGTAAACAACGCTACTCGCACTGAGATTGAGTGTACTATAGTTTCGTAAAAGAGCGGTTTTGAGCCCTCCAAATTTATGAAGTTGTGCGACTTCAGGTGGATCAAATTTTATCTCTTCTCCAGTGGACTTACGCATGTTTTACTTGAACCACATAAACCTTGGTGTCTTCTTGTTGTTCTTCCTCACCCAACATATCCACCAGCTGGAGCTTCATAACTCGAATCACAAGAACAGTCCAAGTATTGGACAATATTCAGATTTGTGTGTTTGTTAAAAATTTCTTGGGTCTAAGTTGGTAAAGAAATTGACGATGAAAATTATTTTCTTGTTATTTTATAAGAAATTGATAGGTGTAAAGATAAATTCCCCAAATTTTGAGATAAATTAGCCATTTGGCACGCTTGCATGGTAGATTACACGAAGCTATTAACCGGACGAGACTTGGGCTCTGTTTGGGATGGTGGTGGCGGTGGGAAAAGTTATATTCCCACTACCACCATTGTTTTAGAGGTGTTTGAGCTTCCAATGGTGAGAAAGTGATTGAGAAAAAAGGTGTTTTCGGGACTTTTTGGAAAACAGTGAACTTGCGACTTTAAGAAAAGCTAAAAGGAGTTTTTCGCATTTTCATGATTCTCTTCTCATAGGTCAACATTCCCCTTCTTCCCCTACCACTGCTTTTCCGAATGCTCTGATCCCACTACTCATTTCCCGCCACTGCTTTTTCAATCGCACAACCATTGAGTTTGTTGGAGCAATGGAGTACAGTTGTCTCAGACTCTCAAATCCACGCATCTTTCCCTGTAACCCATTGAGTTTTCAAGTGTGTGTGTGTATTTTGATCACCATCTTGATCCTCCTTTTTAGATAAACTGGCATCACAGGCCACCAAATTTATCTTTGTTGAGTGCTCTAGAACTCAGAAGGGATACACATGTTATTCTCTCACCGATCGGAAAACTGACATCCACTTACCTTCCCTATCAACCCATCAATTCCTCTTCTCCACTTATCGAAACACCGCATGCACCCCCTCGTCCCAACGTACCTACTGACTATCCACCGGCCATTGTGGTACCTACACCCCCTCCTCCTCCATTAAATGTATATAATTGTCATCATTCTCGCCAGTCGCCCCCTATTGATGATGCCTTTAGTCCAACTGATCCACCCACAATCCTCCACGAGGACATGCACTCCTCTACAGCTCAGTGCTCACCCGCTCTCTCACCAAGTCTCCTTTCAATGGTTATCTCCTAAACTTCGCAGGTTCGCATGCTCTTTATCTTCTATCTCCACATTTTCTTTTGAACAAGAAGCTCTCCAGTATCCATGATCACGAGCAGCAATGGATGATGAAATGACGTTCATATGAGCAAATGAGACTTGAGTGTCCCTTCCCCTTGGGCAATCCAAAGTTTATTGTAAATGGGTGTTCACAATTACAAATCGTCCAGGCTGATCGATTGAGGTAGTTAAAAGCACATCTTGTAGCTCGAGAATTTACTCAAAAATATGACATTGACTATGAAGAAACATTCTCTCTGGTGACCGAATTTAATATTGCGCGAGTATTGATCTCCTTAGTAGTTTATCGTCACGGACAATTGCATCAACTTAATTTCAAGAATGCATTCCTTAAAAATGACTTAACTGAGACTATCGACATGCAGCAACCTCCTGGATATGAGACAATGAGGGAGTCTCTTGTATGTCGCCCAAGAAAATCTATTTAAGGCATGAAGCAGTCTCGTCAAGCATAGTTTGAAAATTTTAGTCAAGTGGTTCAGGCATTTGACTTCACTAGAAGCTCGATGAACTTCTCCTTCTTTGCACATCGTCGCAAGGGGGTAATGTGATCCTTCTTGTGTATGTTGATGATATCATAATCACGAGCGACAATCTGAACGGTATCGCCATGATCAAGAACCACTTGACCTCTCACTTCCATACTGAAGCATTGCACTGGTCATTTATAGGATGCCGACTACTTCTGTTGTAATCTAATTGACACACCCTGGAAGCAAATCAGAAGCACTCAAGTTGCTTCTGATCTTCTCACAACAAATCCAGAGTACAATTGTCGTCTGGATAGCAAGCTGATTTATCTGCATTCAGATATTTCATTCGTTGTTGGTGTGGTTAGTTGATATATGCACTCTCCTCATGCATCCCACCTTCCAGTAATTGAGTGAATCCTTTGGTATCTAAAGAACACTCAAGGTTAAGAGTTTGTGTATAAGCATTCATCTCCCCTCTCGTTGATTGTCTACTCTAATGCAGGCTATGCAAGATCCATTCATGATCATCGATCTACAAGCAGGTATTGTACGTGTTTTGGGGGGCATTTGGTTACATGGTGAAGCAAGAAATAAACAATTGTGGCATACTAATTCATCGAAGTTGAGTATCGTTCAATAGCCTTTGTCGTTTCAAAGCTTACTTGGCTAGAGTCTTATTACTGATCTTAGTGTATCGCTTACATCTCTTGTAGTCCTCTATTGATCTTGGTGCACAATTACATCTTATATAACAAAAAAATTATATATCATGAACGAATAAAACACATTGAAGTAGACAGCAACTTCATTTGAGAAAAGTTCAGCTTCGCAAATTGATCTCCGACATATTTCACTGCAGACCAACTCTCTGATATCTTCAGAAACCCATTGTCTCAAGTCTCAACCCCTTTATTGTCAATTTGTTTTCAAGCTTGGAGTTTGTGATATATATGCTCCAATAGGTGGGAGAGTATAATATTGTATAAGAAGCGCAAATGCTCAAGTCCCACTTCTATGGCATAGTAGAAGTGTTGTTCATCTTGTATAGCTTAGTCTCACATTGTGAATTGGAGTTGAGATATCACTCTGTATACATATAAATATGTGTACATTATGATCATATTTAACTTAATATATAAGTAATAAATATTACTACTTTTGTGTTAACATTTTCACAAAAATTATAGTCCGTGACTGTCCGTCCCTATACAGTCAAATTCCCTCTCATCCCAAAAAAGATCATGTTTTCTATGTCCAAATCTCCATCCTTCAAAACAATTGATTGTTGATTTATGTATGCATGAGCATCATGTTACAATTTTAAATCGCAATGACGCAATGGAGTCGAAGTTCTTGGTGGGGAGTGTAAAAATCTTAGATTAGATAAAGAACTAATGAGGAGAATTTTTTTTTTGCACTCCTTCAAGCCATAAAGATATATTAATCCAACGCGCATAATTTACTTTACAAAATGGTCTAAGCAATGGACAAAATTATAAAAAATGCAAACATAAGTAAAGTCACATAAATGCAAAAGTAAAACACAATTGTAAACACCACATAATCAAACACTAATTAATTCTAACTAAAAAAGTGTAATTAAGATATAGAACACTTCATTCATCCTTCAATTTGAGTGTGTTGGCAAGTTCAAAAGTAAAAAAAATGACGGATGAGTCAGCGTCGAATTCCTTTATCACGAGTCAAAAAAAGTTTTTGGTAACAAACTAACAATGCCCTGAAGCAAAAGAGCAATCACAAAGCAATTGTTGTCTTGCCGATTTGGTGGGGAAGGACAAGGAGACGAATTGCATGTTGTTTGTGCAGAAAGGGGATCAATGAGAATATGGAACAATCATGTCAATAGCGGGTGCTCGATGGCCGAGAGTGTAAAATCTACAGCTAAAGAGGGGCAAGTTGGATGATAACAAGGGAGAGTGACTAAAAAAGGTATGTTGAGTGAGAACCAGTCGGGTCAATGGTTAGGCAAAGTAGGCACTAGGCAGTGGCGGTGCAAGAATAGACGGGAATGGAAGAGGTAATTCCTCCTCATAGTCGTCAACAGTGTTTGTGTTCTAGTTGATTGAAGCTTTAAAGCATGCGAGGGCAAGATGAATCCCCTTGTCACCATCAATCTACACGCGTATAGTTGTATTGGCATTATGCGGCGCTAGAGAGAGATCGTCAATTTTTGTATGAGAGCCTGAGGCTATGAGGGCGTTAAGGCTCTCAAATTATTGTGCATAAATGGGTGTCTGATGTTCCACGGTGGATTCCAAATTTGCTCTAAAGGTCTTCAATGTTTAAATAGTTGCAGTGATTAATTGGTAAAGTAACACATGATTGATGTGTGTTATCATGGGTACGATCAGTTAGATTAAGAGTCTGATACAATCTAAGAACAGAAGCACGGTTGGGGAGTCTACGAGGGAAGGAGAGTTGTTGGAATGAGAATGGTCCTACTAGACACCAGCATAAGAGATGTGAGCTCGACAAGCGCTCAAGACAGGATGAGATAGTGGTTTCCTAAGACAATAACAAGAAGAGATAAGAAGCACATGAACATCTCGTTGAAGGGAAGAGTTGTGGAGGCTAAGAGAAGAATAAACAGTTGGGTGCATTGAGGGCATTTGCAATGTAGACACGTAGATGGACCCTGAAAATAGACAATATAAGCCTCTCAACAACAGAAGAGAGAGATCGCATGATACATTTAGAGATTGATGGGAGACAACAAAACCTAGAATTAATGAAGGGGCTTTGATAAACACTAATAAATGCCCATCTGAGGACATCGTGAGACAGTCGAAATGGGGAATTTGTGGTTCTGAGAGCGGAAGGGTGTTAATATGTAGAAAATGGAGCGAGTTCTAGGTGTGCAAAGCAAAGAAGGGTCCATTGTAATGACCTAACCTAATTTTACTGCTTAAAATGAGCTCAGCAAGTACCCATCGTTACAATAAAGTTGAGCCAAAACGCACAGAAAATACTATTACGAGATTTCTTTCACTCATCGAGCATTTTCAAAAAAAAAAAAGTATATAAATGGATTAAAATGGTATCATAATCTGACTTTCTACAATATAATATGCAATTTGGGGATGAACTAAATAAAGTTTGTGTGCCTGTCACATCTCATATCGAATGAAGATGAGAAGTGTCTTTGGGGTAATAAATCTTGATAAAAACAATTCATAACAAACTTTAGGATGACAGACTTTCAAGAGAAAAGAGATGCATAAATGAATTGAATCTTGTTAGAAAAGAACATGTAAAGGCTCATTTAAGGACTCACATCTTGAAATTGGGACTCTTCCCTCTCTTCTCTCCCTATATATATGTATTCATACTTGTATTTACATACACAAGAAGTATATGCAAAGGTTTACATTTTTCCCAAATCCGTGTGCTCTTTTCTCTACATGATATCAGAGCTCGCGATCTCTCCGAGCGGTCTCTAATTTTCTAGCGGCAGCCCTTTGTGTGGTTTGCTGACCGCACCTCCTCGGCGGATAGGAATCTTCTATCAGCAACTCTCTGTGCGGCTTCCTATTTGCATCCCTCTGCGGATAGACTTTTATGTCCGCACGGGTCACCTTGTGTTGTTCCCTCCTCTTCTGGACCCGTCTCTCCTCACTTTTATAGACTTCGCCACTGGGACCCACCATGCGGCTTGTTCTGTGTCCGTCGCGGTCTGTTTGGTTCGTCCCATCCTGTCTGATGCTTTCTTGACGCGACGGTTCGCTTCTGTTAGACGCAACTGTCTGTCTCTGCGGTTTGTTTCTTTGGCTGTAGCGGTCTGCCCTTCCGTGCCTGCAGCGGCCTCCCCTAGCCGGTCTTTGCTTCTTTACCGCCTTTCTTTTTCTTCAAAAGTCTCTTCTCAGCCCGCCGCGGTCATTATATCAACTCGTTGTTCCTCAGCCCGCCGCGGTCTTTGTCTCAACTCGCTGCTCCTCAGCCCGTTGCGGTCGTTTCTCAACTTACTGCTCATCAGCTCGCCGTGTTGTATTTTCCCAGCTCGCCGTGTTGTACCCGCCGCGGCCTGTTTTTCAGCTCGCTGCTCCTCAGCTCGTCGTAGTGTTTCCTTCCAGCTCGCAGCGCTTCAGCCCGTCGCGGCCTTCTCTCATAGTCGTCGTTGGTTTCTTCTCTACTCGTTGTGGGTTATTCTCTTGCCGCTGCCGGTCTTCATTTGTTGTTCGTTGGCCTCTCCTCTAAGCAGCTACCAGCCTTGTCTTGTAGTTCGCCGATTTCTCCTTTAAGTTGTTGCCGGACTTACCTTGATGTCTACCGGTCTCTTCTCGTCTTAGTCGCTGCCGGCACGTTCTTGTTATTGTGAGCTGCTTATCATTGCTGTTGTTGCTACTCTGGTCTGCGGTCTTTCTCCTAGCCGCCTCTTCTAACTGTCAGACAATGTTGTCATGAATTCCTCTACTGATTCTTCCCCTTCAGCCCGCTTGGTCCCTGCTCCTGAACTGCGTGACGAGTTAAGGATCATCACCATCTCCCTTACTGGGAAGAAGAATTTTGTTGAATGGGTGCATTCTGTCTGGCGGGTACTTCAGTCCACGGGACTTCTGCATCATCTCACTAGGGATACTCCTTCTGCACCTACTGATGATTGGTTGCGTGACGATGGTCGTGTTCAGACTTGGCTTCTCAACTCCCTTGATGGCAAACCGTACAACATGGTCATGTATCATGAGACGGTCAAGGCGATGTGGGATGAGCTCCATTCTCTATACTCTGGCAAGGATAGTCTCCAACATGTGTACGACATCATCACCGGCCTTCAATCCCTTGACTCAGGCAGTGTTGCTGACTTAAACATCTTTTGTTGCTCGGTCCATGTCGCTCGTTGAGGCATGGATTCAACATCAGCCCCCGACTACGGATCTTGCTACCCAGCGTGCTCAAAAGGAGGTTGTTGGTATTGCTATGATGATGGCACGTATTACGCCTCATCTTTATAGTGTCCGGGCTCAGATCCTCTCCTCTGCTACTATTCCATCATTCTCTGATGTGTGTTCCATGTTGCTAAAGGTTTCACCACCTCCTGATGCTATCGGTCCTCCGACACCGGCTCTTCTCCAGCAATCTTCTGCGTCATTACTCCCCCTCCCTCCCGCTACTCGTGGGGGTCGTACTGGATCTCGGGGGAGGGGCCTAAATGGTCGGCCAAGGCCTAAATGCTCGTTTTGTGGAAAGGATAGACACCTTGAGGCAACCTGCTATCGATAGCCTGGTTTGCCCCCTCGTCAGAATGCCTCTGTTGCCGCCCTCAACCCTTCTGCCACTCGGGCTGATCTTGATGAAGTCTGTCTCCAGCTCCAACAACTTCAAGGGTTGCTCCACAACTCACCTGCCTCTGTTGCTTTCGTCTCTCATGAAGGTATCGCTTGTCTCTCCACTAGCCCGCGTTGGATAGTGGACTCGGGTGCTACTCATCATATCACCTCCTTGAAGCCACCTCAATACTTGGATTCTTCACATCCCAAGTTTATTACTGTAATCAATGGCAACACCACTCCTGTCTCCGGCTCTGCTGATATACTTCTAAATTCGTCTATTTCTCTTCGCTCGGCCCTCCATGTCTCGGGCTCTCTGTTTAATTTACTTTTTGTTAGTCGTCTCACTAATGATTTGGATTGTTCTGTCACGTTCACTTCTTCTTCCTTTTTGATGCAGGACCGACAGACACAGAGTATCATTGGTAAAGGATGACTGCACAACGGGCTATACCTTCTCGATGTCTTCCCCACCGTTATCTCTTTTGTCTCCTCTGTTAACTGGCATCGACGTCTTGGGCATGCTCCTATTCCTGCTCTCAAGAAGGCTCTTTCAGGTGTTCATCTTCCTACTTTTACTTGTGATTCATGTATTTTGGGGAACAACATCGTTCCTCTTATCCTCCGCATTTACCCGGAGCTCTGCTCCTTTTATGTTAGTACATTTTGATACATCGGGTATTTTTTATTATCATTACTTTCTCACATTTATTGATAATTATTCTTGTATGACATGTTTGTATTTACTTCGTGATCGCTCTGAGCTCCCTCGTGTATTTCGAGCTTTTGTAAATGAAACTTGAACTCAATTCTCAGACCAAATCAAAACACTCCGGACAGATAATGCTCGTGAATACACTAGCCATGAGTTCGATAACCTCTGCTCTGAGTTTGGAATTATTCAAACATCATGTGTTTATACTCCCCAACAAAATTGTGTGGTTGATCGTAAAAACAGACATCTTCTTGATGTTGCTCGCTCACTAATGATTCAAATGCATGTTCCAAAGACGTATTGACACTTTGCGGTTTCGATGACGGGTTATCTCATTAACCGATTGCCATCCTCCCTCCTCGATAACGCCACCCCGTTCAGCCTCCTCTTTCCCTCCACACCTCCATTTCCCCTAACACCTCGAATATTTGGTTGTACTTGCTATGTTCACTTACTTGGTCCTTCCACCGACAAGCTCGATCCTCGGGCGGCCAAACATATATTCGTTGGTTATTCTCGTACTCAAAAAGGGTATGTTTGCTACTCTCCCACTACCCACAAGGTGATGGTTTCGGCTGATGTTACCTTTCTGGAAGATCAACAATTTTTCTTCACTCCGCCGTCCTCTCCGCCATCACCACCCTTATCACCTGTTACGTCTCCTCCACCACCACCAGCTTCACTGTCTCTCATTCCCTTCCCAGCATCGGGTCTCCACCAACCCCCCCCCCCTCTTCTTTATGTTTATACTCGACGACCTCCCCGCTCCGTCGCCCCCCTGCAGTCGGTTTCCACCTCTGGCACTCTGCGACCTGTCAACCCGGCTTTCACCTCCACAACCCATCATCTGGCAAATTATGTATCCTTACATCACCTGAACCCGGTGCTTCAAACCTTTGTTACCTCATTATCCTTTATTTTTGTACCTAACTCTGTGCAGAAGGCTCTTCAACATCCGAGCTGGCAAACGGTCATGGACGAAAAAATGGCAGCCCTCAGGGATAATCAGACTTAGGATCTGGTTCCTCTTCCTCCAAGACAGACTACTGTTAGATGTAAATGGGTCTTTGTCATCAAGCATGCACCTAATGGGACGATTGATCGACTTAAGGCATGTATGGTGGCGCGTGGCTTTACTCAACAACAGGGTCTAGATTATGAGAAAACATTCTCTTCAGTGGTCAAGCTCAATACAGTTCGTGTCCTCCTCTCCGTAGTTGTACACCGTCAATGGCCCCTACATCAGCTTGATATCAAGAATGCATTTCTCAATGGCGATCTCCAAGAAACTGTCTGCATGCGACAGCCTTCCCGGGTTTGAGACCACGGGGGAGTCTCATGTTTGTCTCCTTAAGAAGTCAATTTATGGTCTCAAACAATCTCCTCGGACTTGGTTCGATAAGTTTAGCAGGGTTGTTCGGGAGGTTGGCTTTACTCAAAGGTCGGCGGATTTTTCTCTGTTCACTCGACATAGCAAAATAGGAACAGTTCTTCTTTTAGTGTATATCGATGACTTCCTAATCACAGGAGATGATTCAAAAGGAATCCAAGTGGTCAAACAGCACCTCAGCTCTGTTTTTTCAAACGAAAGATCTAGGGAACGTTCGATACTTTCTTGGCATTGAGATCGCAAGACGTTCTGATGGCCTTGTCTTATCTCAACGAAAGTACTGTCTCGACCTTCTTCAGGATGCTGGATATTCTGGATGTAAACCAGTTAACACCCCTATGGATGTCAATCACAAGCTGTGTGTTCATGCCTCTGATGCAGATCTTCTTCTTCCAAATTCAGAATACTATCGACGGTTGGTGGGAAAACTGATATATCTAACCATTACAAGACCTGACATATCCTTTGTTGTTGGGGTTTTCAGCAAGTTTATGCATTCTCCTAGGGTGTCACATCTACAGGTTGTCGAACGCATTATGCGATACCTAGAGAATGCTCCTGGTCAAGGGCTGGTATACAGAACTTCCTCCTCCTCTACTCCAACATTGCTTGCATATTCAGATGCTGATTATGTTGGTTCCCTGGATGATCAGCGTTCCACCAACAGTTTTTATACTTACTTCGGAGATCATCTTGTTACCTGGCGCAGTAAGAAACATGTTGTAGTTGCTCGATCTTCGGCTGAGGCTCAGTACCATTCAATGGCGTCTGTTGTATCTGAGCTCACATGGCTTGAGAGTCTCCTGAGTGATAGAGTAAAACTTTCCCCACCAGCCACCTTACTCTGTGACAGTCAAGCTGCGATTCACATAGCCAAGAATCCTGTCTTCCATGAAAGAACGAAACACATTGAAGTTGACTGTCACTTCATTCAGGAAAAGGTTCAAATGAAGAAGTTAGAACTGAAACATGTTCCAGCTACTGACCAAATTAACGATCTTCTCACTAAGGTTTTGCCGAGTGCTCTATTTTATCAGTTCTTGTCCAAGATGGGTGCCTACGACTTGTACGCTTCAGCTTGCGGGGGAGTGTTAGAAAAGAACATGTAAAGGCCCATTTAAAGGCTCATCTTAGATCTTCTTCCTCTACTTATAATAGTCCCACATCTTGAAATTGGGACTCTTCCCTCTCTTCTCTCCCTATATATATGTATTCATACTTGTATTTACATACACAAGAAGTCTATGCAAAGGTTTACATTTTTCTCAAATCCTTGTGCTCTTTTCTCTACAAATCTCATAACAAAATTGGAGAAAAACTAATTGATATTAATAAATAATCAATACCATATGAGCTCAGAGACACTTTGTCAGAGTATGTAGTGAAGTTCTGCTGGAACCCCTTAGTTAAGTAAGCTTTAGTGTGAATAGTTCTAGGATGGTTTACCTATTGAGAAGTACTAGTATACCACCTCAAGAAAGAAGATGAAACAATGATATTCAGCTTAGTATGTTGACCAAAGTACACTATAACTAAAGTATTATGGGTTTAGTCGTTGCAAAGAGTTTCAAAGTCAGACCTCCTATGGTATGATTTGTTATCTTGGGATGAATAAAGAAGTTGGGAGGCTTGCAACATCCAGTATATGATGAATGCATTCCGATGAATGCGTTCCAATGAAGGCGGGAATGTGTTACGGTCCCGCCTTGGTCCCGCCTTGGTCCCGCCTTGGTCCCGCCTGGGTCGCGCATGTCGCGAACTAATTATCTAGTCTACTTTATAATTTTGTATGCGTAATCGATCCTCCATATCTAAGCCCAGGGAGGGGGCACTTTTATGAACTCTATATATATGTGTGTGTGGCCAAGACAAGTAAGCAAGAAGTAATTTCATTTTATTTTCTAACTCTCTCTCTAGTTCTCTCTCTCTCTAACCTTCCCGACATCTCCCCCCCCGGTTCGCCCTAGCCGCAAATCACGAAACCCGCGATCTCCTGTGCCGTCCCTCCCGATTCGCAAATCCCGCAGGCCGCCTCGACGCTCACCGCACACTGCAAGCCGCCGCCGCCATAGCTCGTCGGAATCTCTCCGCCTCCTCTCTTGAGGACTTCCCTCCTCTTCCCCGGTGCACACGCTCGCAATCCTGAGCACGTAACAGAATGTTTTTGGAGCAATAAAGCCCAGCTGTAGAGACAAGGAGAACCTCTTAGTAGACTAGTAAGATGGCGGGCTTCTAGAATAAAAGATGTGCAAGAATGAAGATAATGTTAATGTAATTAAACTATGAAGAATGCAAGACTAAGCAATACAAAATAATTAAAGAGATAGAATGGGCAAGATCAAAGTTAAGTCACTTTAGCGCAAAACACAATCCATATATGAGAAGCATGCAATAATAAGTAGTCATAATACAATCTATCAGATTATCTAACACATCGCAAGATTGCTCTCCTTAATCAGTAGCTAACTAATGTAATCAACGATTCTTTCTCTAACAATTTATATTATCTACATAACTCTCTCTTAGAAAGTAAATCTCTATAATAAGAAACTTCTTATGCTTATTTGTAGAAATAGAAATGTCTTACTTCGAGTGACCCTACTACTACAACATTTAACATTACAGCATTTATACAAGGAATATAGAACACAAACTTCCAATCACCACAATATTTCCCAACCCACATTTTTCACCTAGACTTGGCCGACACCCACCCACACAATGTGACGCTGGGCGAATCTATAGACAGTGAGAAACTCGGTCATCTAACCCTACATGCTATGCAAAAGCCCGATAGAAAAATCACAATTAGATAATAAGTTCTAACATCCCACGCAAATCATTCACAGCAAGACAAATATTTTAATTAGAGCGAAACAAGCTTAGCATTTCCTCCGCGTGGAGGGCCAAAGCACAAGCGCGCGGCGAATAAACCCTTCCTGCAGTTAGAGATTAATTCGAGAGCAAAATACTATAATGAACAGAAAATCCCAACAACATGTAATAATCCAAAATCATAACAATGTTTACAACCAAACAAACCAATACAAAACACATTACAAATATTAGGGCTGCTGTAATAATAGTAGATCTGAACGTTTGGGGGCTCAAAGAGGGATCCCGGTGGTTGGTGGACCGGATCGGGTAAGGGGAGGGCTGGTTGGGGATTAGGAGGGTTGGATCGGGGCGAGGGATGGTCGGAACTGGGCTAAAATAGCTGGATCTGGACAGGTTTGGTGTTGGGTGGCTGTTTCGAGGTGGATCCACGGGGTGGGGGCTAATGGCAGCAAAGGGGAGGAGGCGGGGCGGCTGGATCTGGCTGGAAGAGGCCCGATTTGAACTAGTTTTGTGGGAAAACAGCTAAAGGGGGTTGTTTGGGTGGTTGGTGGCCTGGTGGAGGGGAGGCGGGCTGAAGGGAGAGGGGCGGAAAGGCTGGAACAGGGAGGGAAGGGGGCTGCTGGCCGGCTCTGGACAGCACGATGGTCGGCGGCCTGATTTGGAAAGGGCGGAGGAAGGGGCAGGGGAGGCGGCTTAATGTGGGGGTGGCTGGTTGAGGGGCCTGAAGGTGGCCTGAAGGTGGTGGAGACTTGGATTTGATGGAGGAAGGGGGTGGCAGGCTGGCTTTTGGAGTAGAGGGGTGGTCGGCTGGCTTTTGGAGTAGAGGGGTGGTCGGCTGGCTTTTGGAGTAGAGGGGTGGCCGGCTGAAATCTGGGCAGGAAAAAACTGCACTGGTGGTAGCAGGACAAAAGGGGAAAACAAGAAGGAAAAAACAAAAAATATAAATCTTACCCGAGAGTCGTCACCAAGGGGTTCCACGGAGTCGGCACCGCGGAGAAGATCACTGGAATGAAGGAAGAAGCTCTCCAAACATTCAACAATGGGAATGACGGCATCCCTAAACCTTATATTTATAAGAAATAAAATTAAGGCACCCGGAATCAACGGCTATGATTAACTGTTGGTCTCGGGGCCAAAACTACATGAAATAAAAACCGAAAAGTACAATGCTATATATGAAATTTATTTGCAACGCGAATCCAGACGCATCCACGGAGTCGGATCGTCGATCCGGGCACGTCATATATGGTAAGTCGCCAAAACAGACCCAAATGGGCCCAAAGCTCGTCCTCGTCTCTTCTCCGCATCACAATGTCTCTCGAATCAGGAGTACAACATCAGAAGCAAAGACATGTGTTTTTGTTGCAAATAAACTTACACTCTTAATCATGAATGCCCGATGAAGGAGCTACGGGCAATCATTGGAAATGTTATGGAGGTCACCCCAACCGATTTTGAGGCTCTTGAGATATACAAGGACACTTTTCTTGAGCCTACACCGAGGTATCTCCATCTTACTAGCAAACGAGCATTCATGATTAAGAGAGTAAGTTTGTTTGCAACAAAAACACATGCCAGCGCTCAACTACTATCGATGCGAGTTGCGACCACACAATCTACGCCCATGACGGACATGCATGACAACTTAGTCTAAGGGATCAAAGAAGTCAATCTATACTCAAATATTTGTTAAAAAAATATTTAGAAACATTTTTTTACAAAAGGGTTTCAAAAAACGGTAAAAAAGACAAACAAATCTAATGAATAAAATTTTTAAAAAAAATAAAACATGAAAAAAAACTATAGAAACAACATTAATGGGAAAAGGTGTTGAGATTCAGACATGGTCTCAACTCCCCCTATCACAAGTGTCATGTCTCACATTTTTGCGTGCTCCATAGTGATAAGGGACTAAGGGATTTTCATTTTTCTACCATCGACACTACAAAGAACCAAAAATAAAAATAAAACAAAAATTACCCATCTCATCCCTGAGCTCTGTGCAGGGAGTGGAAAGGGAAGAGAAGGGAGAGAGGGAGTGAGAGGGAAACAGAGAGAAAGTGAGAAATAGATCGTCGGGTTACTTCTTCCTCGCGAGCACAACACATTTCCAGATCTAGCGTTAGCGCCTTAGCGGAGAGGTTCCTTCTTCCTCTTGCTTCGACGATCTCGACCAAGACCTCCAGAGCTGAAAAACTCCAGCCACATACTATCTCCAGCTTTTCTTGCAAATCCGTGCATACTTTCGTTCCGTAGTTGAAGGGATTTGGGTGACAGAGTAGTGCATAAATCTTTTTCATAGTCAGCGGAACATCGCACTCCTTCTCAGTGGTACGTAGATCATCACAATCAAGGAGAGCAAGGGATTGCGAAATTCTACAGGTCATTGGCGAACACAAAATTAGGGATATATAGGCTAACAATGAGTGTGGAGAATGGTCAAATATTTAGCAGTGAGAACATGCAATACATTATGGGATGCAAGTTGATTTTTTGGACACGTGGCACCAGGAATCGACAAGTAGAAATTGAGAATGCTTAAGCCATTGACATTCAAACTTTGAAAAAAAATCACTCGGCTTGCGAAAGGAAACATGACGGCGAGCTGGTAATTTTATGACACTTATTCGGGCTCGGTTTTGTTTAATTTTTCTCTTGCTTGGGAGAGTGGATGAGCTGTTGCTTGAATTTTCAGCCCCCTAAAACACGTGGAGCAGTCACGTGACTTCATGAGATTTTTATTTTTTGCAGGGACGAAGAGAAGTTGTAGGTAACATGTGGGTTGAGTTTGGGTCTGTTTAAGAATATAATATAGATGACAAGCAATTTTCATGGCCCATATAAGCTACCACAGCCTTTCGTCATTCTCCAAAGGGCACTGGTGGCAGCCATAGTTCTTGTGAAGCCCAACTTCACTCGGACGTCGTTCGAAAGCACAAACATTAATGCAGTGTTGATGCTGATGCTGGTCGACTGACCAGTGGCATACTTTATCCACTCATTTTCTTTATGCTTATGAGGCGATGATCATTATCTTGCACTTAGAATCTGTCGATTATACCTCTTAGGACGCCCACTCGTGGTACACACCGACCGCTATTGTCTACTTTTCCTCGATCAAAAATATGTCTTGCATGCACAACAAGTTTAGGTAGCAAGCTTCTGGGGTATAATTTAATAGTGTGGTTTCGATCCTGGTTAACCAACAAAGACGGGAATGATTTATCCCACTAGTCTGACTATGCATCCCTTTTGGTTGTCTCCAGACCGACATGGGAAGATGTTGTGACGATCCAGTTGGAAGCACTTGCAGACCCAACATTGCACAAGATCATCGACGTCGTACGGACCAACCCCACAGGTCACAGGTGAACCACCCTTCCATGGATGGGATGTTTCACCAGAGGTATTTAGTCACATCTGCCTTGTTCAGTTGCATTCCTAAGATCCTCGCAAAGTTACAATACTCAAATTGTAACCGACGTTAGTGCCTTCCGTACATACTACCAATTGGCAATGTCTTTTTATTGGCCTGCCAGGTTTCATCAGGGGAAGGTGTATGTGGAGATGTGCCAACATTATGACATGTCAAATATGAAGCCACCTTTCTGAGTGGGATCATATAGCCCCTACCCATTCCCGAGCAGAAATGAGAGGACATAGTCCAGGACTTTGTCTATAAACTGTCGCGCTATATGGGTTATGACTATTCTTGTGGTGGTGGACCGCTTATCAAAGTACAGTCATTCCTACCACTTTGCCACCCCCTCGTTGGACTGAGGGTCACAGAGGCTTTCATTGAGGAGATTGTTGGTCTCCACAGGTTACCATGGTCGATTGGGAACAACCGCGACACATTGATCTTGAGCAACTTCAAGTATATCTTAATTAAGTTGCATGGGACGCAACTACACATGAGTATCGCGTCCCTAGACCAAGGGGCAATAAGATGCCCTCATCGTTATTTGGAAATTTATCTTCTTTCATGTGTGATCAACCATGGTAGTTGTCAAGGTGGATAAGTTGGGCTATGTATTCACACACGTCTTTTCATCAAGTCACGGACACGACACAGTTACAGGTTGTGTATGAGCCTCCTCCAGCTTCCATTCTTCATCGCCTAATCGTTGAGTTCCAAATAGGGGCATTGGATACCAATCTGCAAGAGAAAAACAAGAACTGCAACAACTAAATATCATTTACAATAAAAGCAAAATAATCCACTGCCAATAGTAAACGTCCTCGAGAAGTACAGTTTGAGGTTGGGAATGAGTGTTTGTCGAACTCTGGTCATACAAACAGTTGTTTGTGACCAACCGACTCTTATTTACTTATTTTTATGACCCCTTTCAGATTGAGGGATGTGCAAGTGTTGTGGCTTACCAATTGTTTTAAATGTCCTTTGACATGTCATTTTTTAAGACAAAACGATATGTTTTTCTAAAATAAATAAATTATGTCCTTTTGTAAAATATAGACCGACATGTCTGATTTTTTTTGATATATTGACTGACACGACTTTTAAATATATCGACAGCTATTTAATTTTATGTTATATTAGCAAACTAACATCATATGTTTAAATCACTTATATATTATATTATGTATATTTAAATCGATTAGATTTATTATTTCGTTTTTTAAAAGTTTTATTCTTACAACTATTTTTGTATAATTGTTTCACAATTTAAAATTTCATATTACAAAAAATATGAAAACATTTAATACATTTATTAGTTGATCGTTTGCATGTCTTTAATATAAATTTATAAGAATAAAAAGACTTATAGTCAATCAAGGATTTTTAACTTTTAAATTTTTTTTATTTGCAATAAACTTATTGGTTTCTGTTGGAATTTATTTTATGTCTGCAGTGTAGTTGGGTATGAGGAGATGAATAAAATCCCTCATAAAGGAGGTCAAGGGATAGAGGTCCGACCTCAACAACCCGCCATGAATAAAATGGAAAAGGGTTGGGGTGTACGTCTACATACATAAAATAAATTCCAACAGTTTCAAAAAAAAATTATTGTATGCTAATAAATATACTTTACAATGTATCATTTCGCATTTGTCAATAATATTTTATCTTAAATACTATTCGGTTTATTTCATAAAATAAATTGCTCATCTTTATCTATTTGTTATATTATTTCTCTATTTTATAATATATAATTAAAATTATTATACATAAAAATAAAAAATTTATTTATCAGCAATGGAAGTCCGATATTTTAAGATATCCCAAACATGCGTAGTTATTAAAGTCATAAGGCGCACCAAGGCACAAAGGGGTCTTGGAGCATAGGCGCGTGGCTCAAGGCGCAGGCGCACGCCTGACGAAGGCAAGGCGCAACCACATCCATTTTAAATAATCAGTATCAAACATCATTTCAAC
Source organism: Platanthera zijinensis (assembly GCA_039513925.1). Taxonomy (NCBI): domain Eukaryota; kingdom Viridiplantae; phylum Streptophyta; class Magnoliopsida; order Asparagales; family Orchidaceae; genus Platanthera; species Platanthera zijinensis. The sequence continues at coordinate 286,921,662 of CM077079.1, read as the reverse complement.
TTCTCGATCAAATTATTCATCTAGTTTACTAATTAATCATTCATTACCATCGTTTATATCTCTTGAAAAATAGAATTAATGTGATCACTTACATCATATCTAAGTCTCAACGCACAATTATCTTTCGCAAACACTAAATTAATAAAAAAAATTGAGTTCTTACACTATTTTTTCTTAATTTTTGAAGAAAAAAATTTACAACAAAAATCTCACTCAGACGCTCCTTTTATATTTTAAAGGCGCAAATAAGGCCCACGGAGGCGCAAACCTCTGAGCCTGGTGAGCCTAGAGTCTTAGACGCGCCTGAGACGCGCCTTTAATAACATAGGCGACATGTCTCTGACATCCGACATTTAAAAACTCAATCTGATATATTACCGGCATCCGATATTTACAACAATGGGCCTACAGCATGCAGCCTCCGTCTTGGAGTTGCATCCACCTGGAATTTCAACTCTCGGCTTAAGGTCATTGGCAATCATCCTGGTGACACTTCTGTTGCAGCTCAACGACATCGACACTATGGGTTTCACTCAATAGGCCATCTTGGACCGTTAAACTACAGTGCGGAACAGGAGTTTGGCCGACAAAATACTTCCAAGTTGGAGACACCATCCTTCAACCACCACATGAGTGTCATCGGTTTCAGGACTTCTATCTTGAACAAAAGGCAAATTTCCCATACTATGGTATTGTTGCAGAACAAGATGAGGGTATGGCACAAGCGCACTGGCAAGTCTACACATGCAGGGGACAACGTCACGAACCGAGTTGGGAGGATCAACAAAATTCTCAAGGTGTATCTACTGGGGAGATAATATTTTATCTTGCATTTTATTTCGTATACACTATGTATTTTGCATTTCCTGTTTTGATGAATGTGCCATTACTAGGCATATATATGCTATGTTGCATGTTGGACTTATCTTTGAAGTCATCTGAAGGGTTGGCTCAAGAGATTTTCTCTTGGTATTTCTAATCTCTCATGCACTTTCCTCTCCCCAAAATCTCTCCTCTACTGGTATCCCCAACCCTAGGGAGTAATACGGGAGCTCTTGGTGAATAGCATCGAAACCCTACATATAGAAACCAAAGAACTAACAAGGAAAACTTCTTTTTGATTGCTTCTAGCAATATGTGTATATTATTACAACTCGCGTGACATTTGTAAAAATGTTCAGACAACAAAAAAATATATATAAACCCTCAAATATACATATAAATACAAAAATGGGAAATCAAAACACAATTACAGACACACATAACTAAGCATCTAATAAACACATTGACTAAAAATGCATAAAAAAATACATCATATATCATCGAATACATTTCAATTGTTTGCAATATTTCATTATAACAATTTTATTTTTGAGATAAGAGAGAAGTCTCGCGGACATTGACATATACAAACATTCAATCTTCAATTCATTACCCTCCTCTTATCATGTGGTAATCAAATACCTTAGCCACCATGCTGTACAAACCTTAGTGTAAATGTTCAATTATGCTAATTCATGCCCATCAATCCCCACATCACCACCAACTACCTGATTTCAGCAACTGACAACGGGCCATGATATCTAATGCACCAGATAGATTCGATGACTGGCAGAGTTCCGAGATCCACATATCTCACATATGTGGGACCCTTAATAAGCTAGTGTGAACTAATTTCTTCATGTGTTGCATACTTATGGGATCTTTTTGTAATGACAATGCTTGTTCATTTAGGCAGAACACATGTTGATTGCATTACTTAAACAAAAACAACATCAAAAAGAAAAAAGAATTGAGATCGGTTGTATGACCTCTACTTTGGTTAGCTTCCCTTCATCTACCACCTTGAAGATGGCAAAACCTGCCGGAGTCTCAAAGAGCACCAACATCTGTAACAAATACCCTGAACATAAAAGGAAAAGAAATATTAATCCCACTGCCAAACATTAATCGAAGTACGGTTGATTAAAACATGCTGACATTAAGTTCTTTTCTCTTCAAAGTGATGACTTGAAGATCTTGGTGGTGGCATTTCATCGATCGGACAACTTCTTTGGAGCTTTCGTGAGTTAGCCGCGAGGCTGCAGGTGCTGGAAAGAAGAATAGATCCCTCCCACTACTTTGAAAATAGGTTCGTGATCTATCCTATGGACAAGAAGAAGAGTCTAGGGTTTGTGTGAAAAACTTTCACGGGCTAGTTCATTGATCGAAGTACTGCATCAAGGAAGAGTGGATTCGGGCATTGTTTGGGACGGTTATGGCTGTAGAAAAGCAAAAGTAGGAAACAAACAACACTTATGCCCATCCTAGGTTATTGATCTAGAAACATAATTTTCAAAAACATTTTCTTCTAATAGTAGCCTAAACTGATCACAAAAAATGCACATAAATACATAATTAAGAACTAAAACCCATGACCCATGTAAACATAAATATCACTCTCTTCTTCAGATTCAAACACAGGACAGAAGCGCAAATAGGAGGAAGTAAAAAATAGACCAAGACCTGGATTCCTCGGCTTGAGAGAAGCGGCGAGCGACCGCGCCGATCAGGAGGAATCCTAGCGCGCCGGGGAAGACAGAGATGGGTTTCCCGTCGAGAGCGTCAAAGGAGAAGCACCGCTACCGCAGTCGGAATCGTCGAACAAGGAGGAGCCTAGGACGAAGCGACTGCAAATGCGCGATATCTGCATTAGGCCTGAGCAAAACCGTAAACCGAACCTCCTGTCTGATTTCAAAAATTTGGAACTGAACCGAACCGCCCAAACATCGAAATCAAACCGAACCAAATCGAATAGTTTTGTTCGATTCGGTTTGGTTTTGGTGGTTTAAATGAAGTGATGAAGCCTAAATATTTATATAGAGAGATCCGGGATGACTCTCTTCCACATCAATCATTGCACAATGACAAGTATCATCTAAGAAGATAAATTTAGGGTGGTGTTAAAGGCACACCATCTTCGGCTTTGTGCACACCAATATTATGTGCACCCATTGGAATTTTATGTGCACACCATCTTCGGCTTTGTGCACACCAATATTATGTGCACAGTCTGAGCAAACATAGTTGCAATGTATGTGGACTCGTTGGGCGCTGTTGCCGTCTCCTTCATCAGAGCAAACAGATCGACGGCAAGGCGGTCATAGCCGTGCATCGCGAGCCCTCCGATCATCACGTTCCAAAGCACGACGTCTTTGCTCGAAACCCGGCGGAACATCTCCAAAGCTGCTTCAACGCACCCGCATCTGCAGTACATGTCCACAAGAGCTATGGGGAGGATGACGTTGTCGTGATTGCATAGTTTTTTTTAAATGAAATACGCGCCTTTTGAACTGCGTCTTCTATGTGCATTTTTATGAAACGTGTTCAACATGAAAGTTGTAGATCTTGACGATATCTACAACTTTCATGTTGAACACTTTTTGATTTAAAGCCGTTTAGGCCCCCGATTTGGCCCCGAAAAAAATCACGCGGAACATATGAATGTCCGCGTGATTTTTTTCGGGGGCCAAATCGGAGGCCTAAACGGCTATAAATCAAAAAGTGTTCAACATAAAAATTGTAGATATCATCGAGATCTACAACTTTCATGTTGAACACCTCTCCTGAAAATGAACGTAGAAGACGCAGTTCAAAAAGCGTGTATCGGGAAGGGGGGAGGCAGCCTGCTTCTGCTTTAGTTGGGTGGAGTTTAGAAAACCTAAATTATTAAGGATTATATTTTTGATGGGTATGCACATAGCCGAAAATGGTGTGCCTTTAACACCACCCTAAATTTAAGAGACAAATCATCTTAAGTATATATTTGATCAACACTTAGTTATTTTTATTTTGCATTAATACAAATATCATTAACAATCAGTTCACATATCCACAAAAATTACAATAAGCAATAACAAGCAGTTCACAACTTCACATATCCACAGCTGATCACAGCTCTCAGAAATCCAAAATTCTATAGCTCATGACAGAACCATAAATGCAGTAAATTGATAAGAATTGTAAAGCAGTGTTACTGTAAAATTGTAAATGTACCTCCCCGGCTCTCCCAATGAGTTTCAGTGAGCTTCAACAGGTTGGCCACCAGCTGTCTTCTTTAGCAAGGCGTCGAGATACTCCTTCCTGCAGCGTGCAAGCCATGATTAGCACTCGATTCGATCAATGGATCAATGATAAGAAACTCAGCGTGCAAGCCAGGTTATGTGGAGTCCATACAGGCTCACGGACTGGAAGAGCTAGGGTTCGGGAAAAGGGCGAGAGGACAGAAATCGACCAGTCGCTGGTCGGGAACAGAAATCGGCGAAGAGGGCGAGAGGACAGAGGAACGTGAACGCCAGAGTGGACTGGAGGAAGAGCGTGAACGCCGGACTGGAGGAGCTAGGGTTTGCCGATTCGAGAAAAGGCGAAGAGCACGAAGTCGCGAAGCCAGAAGGTCCCGTTGTCGGCTTGTCGCTGAGTCGCAGTCGCTGATCAGCAACAGAAATCCGCGAAGAGGCGAACTGCGAAGTCGACTGAAGGAGTGAAGGAGCTAGGGTTCGGGACTTCGGGGCTTGGGAGAGAAAAGTGGGTGAGCGGCCTGAGCAACTGAGCGACAAAGCGGCTTTATGCGAGTGAGCGGGGGTCCGATTTTCTGAAAGTGAAATTTAACAATACTTAATTTTAAGTATTGGACATATAGATTTATAAATTTTGTGCTTAATGCTTAATTGACTTAATGAAATTTAAGTAATAAATTTAATGTTTTTAATTTTTATACATAGCGGTTCGGTTCGGTTCGACTCGGTTCGGTTTGCCATGCAAAACCATGAACCGAACCGAACCATATGGTTTTTCTAAAATCAAAACCGTAACCGAACCGCAGCCTACTGAAACTGAACCAAACCGTGCGGTTTGGTTTGGTTCGGTTCGGTTTTGCGGTTCGGTTGGTTTTTGCTTATAGGCCTAATCTGCATGAGGGAAGCAGGGAATTAGGGCGCCGCCGTCCGAACAACTTTTAACTGATGCGAAAACTCGCCTTTTTTTAATTGTCTTTTTTTAAAAAATTGTCTTTTTTTTTCATTTCTAATTTTTTTTCTCCGGACTTGCCCCTCCACCATCCCCCTCTTCGTGCACCCGCAGCTGAAATAACGCCACCACCACCCACCGCTCTTATTTCTAAGGCTCCGTTTGGAAGGACTTATTTTCACCGATCAAGCGGTTGCGATCGCATGAACCAGGACTTAATTTTACGACAAAGGTTTCCACAAATCAAGCTCTTTTTTCTAAGGAAATACTTAAAGCAAGCATTGAACGCAATGAAAATCTTCTCGGCATAGGGTGCTAGGGCACGGTTTGTGATTCCTGTATAGCAATTTTGCTCCTGAGTGATGTGCTTGATTTCAGAGATGACGGCGGCGAAGCAGATCGGGGTAGATACGTAGGCGCCGGTATCGATGACAATTTTAGGGCAAAGGCGCGAAAGGACGACGGCGTTGGCCGTGATGGAGCGGAGGAGTTGAAAGGGGAAGAGGAGATTGAGAGGGGAGACGAAGGGACGAGCAAAGCGGGCCTTCGGGACAGGGACGAGCTTGTACCCGGCAGAAGGGACAACGTCGTTCTCCATACCAGTGTGAGTGCCGAGGAAGGCGATGGGACATCGAGACGGACGGCGCGGAGCGGGACATACTGTCTGGTTTGCTAGTATAAAGAAAATAACATATTAAAAACATTAAAAAGGTGAATTTATTTTGGTTTGCTAGCACACAAAGAGGATTTGTTTAAGAGATTGTTATCCTCAAAGCAGTTTTGGTTATCCGCACTCAATTTTAAGTGTTTTTCTCCTCAAAGTTAGACAATCGCAAATCAATTTTGGCTATCCGTACTCTATTTTTTTTCTCTTATCTTACATCATTTTTGAGAGTTTGTTCAATTTTTCTTGCGATCAAATGAGAGTTTGATTATAACGTGGAAAACATGGATGTGAACCAACCGCCATCGCCAACTATCATTGTCGCCGCCGCGCCAACTGCCATCGTCGTCGCCGCGCCAACTGCCAACGTCATTGTCACGCCGAAACCGCCATTGTCGGCGTTGCGCCAACCGTCATTGCGGTCTCCTCGCCAACCGTCATCGCCGCCGCCGCACCAACGGCCATCGTCGCCGCCGCACCAACTGTCATCGTCGCCGCCGCGCCAACCACCATCGTCGTTGCCGCAAACCGTCATCTCCGACGCCGCATCAAAACCGTCATCGTCGTCGCCACGTCAACCGCCATCACCAATACCTCACCAACCGTCAACGCCGCCGCCACACAACTAGTACAACATAAGTGTGTTGAGATGTAACTTCGGGTTTCTGATACGTACTTTTTTCCTAGCTGACAAATAGTTTTTCTATGATTACGTTTTACCTTAACTAGTACAACATATGTTATAGATATTTGTATGGATGAGAATGTTGTATCCAATGATCATGTTCTCTCTTTTTTATTGGATGAAGTTGTTGTGAAGTATTGGTGCAAACAAAAATTCAAAGTATATCAATTTGCGGATATCAAAAATTTGATTTGGGGATATAATTTTAACAAAACTGTTTTGCGTTGATAAAAAATAAAAATTTTAGAGGTTAAAATTTGTGATTTAGGGTTCATTTGGTTCCGCTTTTCCTCCCGCCGTTTGTTGGAGCAAACGCCGCCAGACGGCGGGTAATCAAACGGCTTCCGGCGGCGTTTGCTCTGTATGTCCCCACCGTGCCTTGAAAAACCGAGCAAAAAGCTCTGTCTGGAGCTGTTGAATTTTCTCAAGTTGATCAACAAGCTAGCCCAAACACCAAATTAATATCTTCGGCACTACCCAAATCACAACTTGAACCGCGGAAAGTAGGAAGCAACTTAGATAATCAAACACACAGACAGAAGCAAGCAGATCAAAATTTTATTCAACTTCTTTACAAGGCGAGGCATGCGTGGCGAGACATGATTTCGCCAGCATGAAAAAGCAGAAAAACAAGCCGGGCGGATAGAACACTGAGACCGCCGAGTCGACCGAGACCGCCGAGCTCGCCGAATCCGCACACCGCCAAACTGCTGAAGCCGAACAACAACAAGGAGTCCGCGAAGACCGCGAGGTCGCGCGGACAACCCGTTATTCGCCTAACTGCTGCTGAACAGAGGAACAAGCCGCCTATCCGCCGAGACCGCGAGGTCGCGCGGACAGAGAAGAAACTTGAGATAAAGCTGATGCTGATAACCGCCAATGCAGCCCGCTAACTCCAGCGGTCAGAACCAAACTCCTGGTTTGACACTGCTAGCCGTGCCACCTGCACACAGAAACCGGTTAAGCAACAGCCCGTGCGGATACAAAAAATCGAGTCCGCAGCCAACACTCAAGCCCAACTTACTGTTCACTCTGCTACCAAATGAGGTGTCGGGGGGTCCTATTTATAGGCCGGGTGAGGAGTGTGGTCACCATCCTATGAGATAGAGACACCGCCCCTTGGTCGCAACTAGCAATGCCATCTCGCCGAGTCCGCCCGATAAAGGTCAACCAACCCGCCAACTCGCAAGCACCAGACCGCATCCACAGGCAACCCGCCCGGTCACAGCGGATACTGCGGAAACCGAATTCATCTCGCGCAGTCCGCGACCACTGGCACAAGCCCAGTCACAGCGGAAACTGCGGAAACCAACTCCACAAGCGCAAGACAAGAAGGCGCGAGCTCGGCGGATACAAAGTCCAGTCCGCCAGCTCCAAGCCCAGACCACGCAGGCCGCGCACACTTCCTTGCAGAGCTCTAACCCACTGCCGGACACGACCAGTCCGCGCAGTCCGCAAAGCCAGCCCGCAGCTTGCTACCCAGGTCACCACCCAACTACCCGCCGGACAAGAGCCAGTCCGCGCGGTCAGTCCGCCCAGGTCGCCCGGACTGCCGATCACCCCCACTTTCACTTCACCAATTTCAACACTCCCCCTTGAAGTGAGAAGTGGTGATCAAACCAAGCAGACCTCGAAGCCGCTGAAAAGGCCCCTTCGACAGCGACTTGGTGAAGATGTCAGCAAGGTTATCTTCACTCCGAACATGACCAACCACAAGAGATCCTTCCAACACCTTCTCCCTTATGAAGTGGTGATCGATCTCAATATGCTTAGTCCTGGCATGATAAACTGGATTGTTCACCAGCTTGAGAGCACTTTCATTATCCCCTCGGAGCAAAGTAGGGCCTTGCACTTCCTCATGGACATCATCTACTAGCCGCCTTAGCCAAATGGCTTCCCGAGCTGCCAAGGCAGACGCCTTGTACTCAGCTTCCGTAGTAGAGACAGATACCGAGTCCTGCTTCTTGCTACACCACGAAATGCCCGCTGATCCACAAGTGAACACATAACCAGAAGTTGACCTTCGGTCATCCGAATCACCACCATAGTCAGCATCTGTGTAACCTAGCAGAGAGAAACTCGCATCCCTTCTGTAAAGAAGTCCCATGTCAGAAGTTGCCTTGACATACTTCAGAATGTTCTTTGCCGCTACAAGATGAGACTTCCTTGGCTCTGCCATAAACCGACTTACTCGACCAACAGCATAAGCTATATCTGATCTAGTAATCGTCAGGTAGATCTAACTTCCAATAAGGGCCCTGAACACCAAAGGATCAGGAAGAACCCTTCCTTCATCTCGTCGAACCTTCAGCCCTTGATCCATAGGAGTAGAGCAAGTCTTTCCTTCAATCAAGCCAAACCGGTTCACTATGCGCTCAGCATATCCCTTCTGGCAGATAAGGATCCCGCTCTCCTTCCTCTCCACTTCGAGACCAAGAAAGTGATGAAGCTCTCCCAGGTCTTTCATCTCGAAGCGAATGGCTAGCTCAGCTCTGAGCCTAGCAACCTCCTCCTCAGAATTCCCTGTGACGATCATATCATCAACATACAGCAGGACCAAGACAGAAAGCTCCCCCTTCTTCTTGATGAACAAGCTAGTGTCCGAGTTTGAAGCAAGGTATCCACAGAATTGCAGATATTCTGCTATCTTCCCATACCAAGCTCTAGGAGTTTGCTTCAACCCGTAGAGAGCCTTCCTGAGCTTGCAGACGTAATCAGGATGAACTTCAGAAACGAAACCAAGTGGCTGATCCATAAAGATGTCTTTGTCAATCTCTCCGTAAAGAAAAGCATTCTTTACATCAAGCTGCCACATCCTCCATCCTTGGCAAGCAGCCAATGCAATCACCATCTGAACTGAAGTCATCTTTGCAACAGGGCTGAACGTCTCCTCATAGTCTTCTCCATACTGTTGAGAGAACCCACGAGCCACCAGGCGAGCCTTGAATCTCTCAATACTCCCATCTGCCTTCTTCTTCAACTTAAACAGCCACTTGCATGTCACCGGAGTAATGCCATCAACTTTGGGAACAAGATCCCAAGTTTCATTCTTCTTGAGAGCATTCATCTCCTCTCTCATGGCATCTTCCCACTCCTTGACACTAGTGGCCTCATTGAAGCTAGCAGGCTCTCGCTCATCCAGAGGACCTGCAAAGAAGCATGAGACATAGCTCACAGTGTTTCCTTCGCAGTAGCGAGCTGGAGGCTTGATAACCCTCTTTGACCTCCGAAGAGGCTGCTCCTTGCTAATCACCTCCGCTGCTTCTTCTGGTTCACCTCTGTTCTCTGGCAAGCTTGGAGCAATGCTCCCCCTGCTTCCTGACCCAGAAGCTTCTCCTCCAGAACTTGAAGCAACTGGAGCTGCTGGTGACACAGCCAGCTCCACTTGATCAGCTACCTCAGCCACCTCCTGACCTTCATCAACCTTGCTCTCTGGCAGCTCAACCGAGCTTCCTCCATATGACGTCAGTTCGTCAAAGACAACGTCTCTTGATACCACGAACTTCTTCGTCACCGGATCCATGCATCTCCATCCCTTCTTCCGCTCATCATAGCCAACAAAGACAAGCTTCCTTGCCTTTGCATCAAGCTTAGTCCTTAGCGCATCAGGGATATGCACATAGCAAGTTGATCCAAACACCCGAAGGTGTTCCACACTAGGCTTCTCCTTCAGCAACATCTCGAAGGGAGACTTCATGTTGATCGGACTCAGAGGCATCCGATTGATGACATAGGCAGCACAAGACATTCCCTCCGCCCAGAAGGACCTTGGGATACTCTTGGCATGAAGCCAACATTTGTAAGTCTCCGTCAGATGACGGATCTTCCGCTCCACTACTCCGTTTTGTTGTGGAGTATGAGCACAAGTGAGCTCCCTCTGGATTCCATGCTTCCTGCAAAAGTTAGAAAACTCGGAGGAGACAAACTCTCCGCCGTTATCAGTTCTAAGCTTTTTGATCTTCAGGTTAAGCCTTCCCTCCACCAGCTCCTTGAACTCCACAAACAATCAGAAGGCTTCAGACTTTTCCTTCAAGAAATACACCCAAGTGTATCTTGAGTAGTCATCAATCAAGACTAGCATATACCTGCTTCCACCAAGGCTAGCAGTCGCGGTTGGTCCCATCAGATCACCATGGATAACCTCCAATGGTGCTTTGCTTCTTGTTTGTGACTTATCAAATGGAAGACGATGAGAGTTCCCATATTGACATCCAGCACAAACATGACCCTCACCGAAAGATGATTGCTTAGGCAAGCCTCTCACCAGGCTCCTACTTGACATAGCCTTCAGCTTATCCATCCCGACATGCCCCAGCCTCTCATGCCACATAGCAGCGCTATCATTGGCCCTCATACGATCAACATAGGAGCTTGTTGATAAGACAAACAAGTCCTTTACTCTCCTTCCTACATTAGCAACATCAGCCTTAACCGCTGATACGTTGCGAAGGAACTTCACTTCTGTTGGCCCAAACAGAACATGATAACCAGCATCAACCGCATTGGTCACAGAGAAGAGGTTTTTCTTCATACCCGGTACATGATAAACACTCCTTAACGTGAGTGGCCCCTTATCACTGCCCACCGTTACTATACCCTCCTTCTCTACTGCATGAATAGTGTTATCAGCAGTTATGATAGCTTCGTTACCTGAGTATGCCTGCAGCGAAGAGAACTTTGACAAATCTCCGGTGAGGTGTGACCACACCCGGAGTCAACGATCCAGTCGTCCTCCATGTCACTGGTGGACAAAGCACGAACACAAGTGCCTGTCATGAACGCTCCACCCCAGCCAGCTTCCTCCTTGCTTGAGGAGGCTTCCTCCTTGCCTGCAGCATGCCCAGGCTGCAGCTTGACCTTGCAGTCTTGCTTGAAGTGGCCTGGTTGATGACACCTGAAGCACTTCAGGTTCTTCTTCCAATCCTTCTTAGGAGCAAGGCTCCCCTCCTGCTGTTTAGAAGATGAAGATTCATCTCCAGCCGTAGTCTGCTTCTTCTTCCCTTCCCATCTCTTCTTCTTCTTCTCAGTGAAGAGAGCATCACTAGCTCCTTCAGAGACCGTCACCCCGGCCATCTGTCTTGCCAAGCTCTCCTGCGAGGCAAGCAGATTCTCCAGCTCCAAAAGAGAGGGCTGAGTAGCCCAGCCTTGAACAGAAGTAACGAAGGCCACATACTCCTTCCGCAAACCGCGGATTATGTGTCTCTTCAGCTTAGCCTCGGAGATCGGCTCATCAGGATCAAGAGCAGAGAGCTCAGCACACAAGCTCTTTATCTTCAAGAAGAATTTGGAGATAGAAAGATCTCCCTGAGTTGCCTTAGCCGACTCATTCTCTAAGAACTGTAGCCTTGCTACATTCTTCCTATTGAACAACCCATCAAAGGAAGTCCAAATCTCAGCAGCAGACTCACATCCTAAGATGTGATCAAAGAGTTCAGGTGACACCGCCCGCTTGAGAGCAAACTCAGCCTTGGCATTTGTCTTCCTCCACACTCTTACCTGCTCGGCTGTACCAAACTCAGCAGTTATTTCTACTTGATCATCTCCACCGACGACCTCCCATAACTCTTCACCCAGAAGATAGCTCTTCATGCACGACTTCCACTTCTTGAAGTTAGTCGGCGTCAGAAGCTCAATACCAAGACCTCTTGCAAAACCATCGTCCATGGCGCTAACTTGGTTATCCTTCAGAAGCACACAGAGCAACAACAAAGCCTGTTGATCACCGCTCAAGCAACTGAACCTCCCTCTGATACCATGTTGAATTTTCTCAAGTTGATCAACAAGGTAGCCCAAACACCAAATTAATATCTTCGGCACTACCCAGATCACAACTTGAACCGCGGAAAGTAGGAAGCAACTTAGATAACCAAACACACAGACAGAAGCAAGCAGATCAAAATTTTATTCAACTTCTTTACAAGGCGAGGCATGCGTGGCGAGACATGATTTCGCCAGCATGAAAAAGCAGAAAAACAAGCCGGGCGGATAGAACACTGAGACCGCCGAGTCGACCGAGACCGTCGAGCTCGCCGAATCCGCACACCGCCAAACTGCTGAAGCCGAACAACAACAAGGAGTCCGCGAAGACCGCGAGGTCGCGCGGACAACCCGTTATTCGCCTAACTGCTGCTGAACAGAGGAACAAGCCGCCTATCCGCCGAGATCGCGAGGTCGCGCGGACAGAGAAGAAACTTGAGATAAAGCTGATGCTGATAACCGCCAATGCAGCCCGCTAACTCCAGCGGTCAGAACCAAACTCCTGGTTTGACACTGCTAGCCGCGCCACCTGCACACAGAAACCGGTTAAGCAACAGCCCGTACGAATACAAAAAATCGAGTCCGCAGCCAACACTCAAGCCCAACTACTGTTCACTCTGCTACCAAATGAGGTGCCGGGGGGTCCTATTTATAGTCTGGGTGAGGAGTGCGGTCACCACCCTATGAGATAGAGACACCGCCCCTTGGTCGCAACTAGCAATGCCATCTCGCCGAGTCCGCCCGATAAAGGTCAACCAACCCGCCAACCCGCACGCACCAGACCGCATCCACAGGCAACCCGCCCGGTCACAGCGGATACTGCGGAAACCGAATTCATCTCGCGCAGTCCGCGACCACTGGCACAAGCCCAGTCACAGCGGAAACTGCGGAAACCAACTCCACAAGCGCAAGACAAGAAGGCGCGAGCTCGGCGGATACAAAGTCCAGTCCGCCAGCTCCAAGCCCAGACCGCGCAGGCCACGCACACTTCCTTGCAAAGCTCTAACCCACTGCCGGACACGACCAGTCCGCGCAGTCCGCAAAGCCAGCCCGTAGCTTGCTACCCAGGTCGCCACCCAACTACCCGCCGGACAAGAGCCAGTCCGCGCGGTCAGTCTGCCCAGGTCGCCCGGACTGCCGATCACCCCCACTTTCACTTCACCAATTTCAACAGGAGCGGCTCCTCCTCCCCTCCGGTTCCTCCCGCCACCGCCTAATCAAAGGAGGCCTTAGGCTCTCTTTGGCTCTCCGGCGGCCTTCCATTCTGTTCCCCTTAAACGCGCCACCACCGCCGAGTCGTTTGTTTTCCCGCATTCTGATCTCAGTTCACACTGTCAAGCAAGTTTTCATCGTGTGTAATGATGAAATATTGTCGTCTTCGAAACCAGCCCCCTACCTCCAGTCGATCATCATGGTGGCGTTCGGAGCCTTTCTCCACTGCAATCAAAGTCTACTAGAGAGCCAAACAGAGTCTTATAGGATATAACCCATCATGATCATGGTACATTACCCACACCAAAAAATCTCCCCTCATACAAAAATGGTTGTCGTTTATTGCATGTGTAGAAAAAGATGCAAGAAACCTTGCAGACTGTATTTCTTGTATAAACAGTAAGTATGAATACACTTATATAGGAGGAGAGGGAGAAAAATTCCAAGACTAATAATATGAGACTAAACCTAAGACAAATGTGAGCTCATAAATGGGCCACAATTACAATGAGCTTTTACACATTTTTTCACTATCTTCTAACACTCCCCCGCAAGCTGGAGCATACAAATCGTACGCACCAAGCTTGGATAGAAATTGCTGGTACAATGGTCGAGATAGAGCCTTGGTAAAGATGTCAGCAACTTGCCCGGAAGCTGAAACATGTTCCAATTCAAGTTTCTTCAGTTGCACCTTCTCCTGAACAAAGTGATAGTCAACCTCAATGTGTTTTGTTCGCTCGTGAAACACAGGATTCTTTGTAATATGTATAGTTGTCTGATTGTTGCAGAATAGAGTAGCAGGTGATGAGAGTTTGACACCCAAGTCACAAAGAAGGCTTTCTAATCAGGTAAGTTCAGACACGACAACAGCCATAATACAATACTCTGCTTCAGCAAAAGAGCGAGCAACAACAAATTGCTTCTTGCTGCGCCATGTGATGAGATTTCCTCCAAAATAGGTACAGAAACCAGTGGTGGATCGTCGATCGTCAAAAGAGCCCACATAATCAGCATCATTGTATGCAATAAGGGATAAAGAGAAGGATGGATTGTATACCAGCCTTCGTCCCGGGGCAGCTTTCAAGTGCCTGAGGATGTGTTTGATAGCCTGTAGATGAGATGTTCTTAGTGAATGCATAAAGCGACTTACCACTCCAACAACAAATGAGATATCAGGCATGGTGATAGTTAGGTATATCAGTTTTCCCACAAGGCGTTGATAATATTCAGGATTTGTAAGTAGAGAATCTGATTCGGCTCCATGGGCACTCAGCTTGTGGTTGACATCCATAGGAGTTTTTGCGGGTTTACATATGGAATAACCAGCATCCTGAAGAAGGTCAAGACAATATTTCCGTTGAGATAGGACCAGGCCATTCGGTCTTCGAGCAACCTCAAGTCCAAGGAAGTACCAAAGGTTTCTCAGATCTTTTGTTTGGAAGACAGAGTTTAAGTGTCGTTTGATCTGTTGTATCCCGGTTGAGTCATCATCAGTTATCAGAATATCATCTACATAGACTAGAAGAATTACCGTCCCTGTTGTTCGATGACATGTAAAAAGAGAGAAGTCAGCAGAGCTCCGCTGAAAATCAATATCACGAGCAGTCTTGCTAAATTTTCAAACCAAGCTCGAGGGGACTATTTGAGACCATAGATAGCTTTCCGCAGTCGGCACACCCTAGACTCTCTCGTGGTCTTAAACCCAGGAGGTTGGTTCATGTAGACTGTCTTTTGGAGATCACCATTAAGAGAGGCATTTTTAATGTCCAGTTGATGTAGAGGCCAACACCAGTGAATAGCAAGAGAGATAAGAACCCTGACAGAATTTAGCTTGGCAACCTAGGAGAAAATCTCCTCATAGTCCAAGCCTTATTGTTGAGTGAACCCACGAATCACAAGGCGGGCTTTGAGGCGATCGATAGACCCATTTGGAGCATGTTTAATAGCAAAGATCCATTTACATCTAACACAGGACTAGGCAGATGGAAGAGGTACCAAATCCCAAGTATGATTAGCCCACAGGGCTGACATCTCAGCTTCCATGGTCGTACGCCACTCAGGGTGTTGAAGAGCCTCATGCACAGTGTTAGGTAGAGAAATAGAGGAAAGAGCAAAAACAAATTTCCGCAAAAGAGGAGAGAGCTGATGTAGGGAAATATAGTTGGCCATCGGATGAGCCGTTGAGGCGGGGGCAGGGTCAGCTGGCCGCGAGATCGTACTGGTAGACAATAGTAGTGGCTAGGCTCGGAGTTTGGAGTTCAACGAGTGTAGACACAGATGAGAGGTGGTTTGGTGGATGGCGGATTGGTTGATGGTGGTGTGGGAGCTGGTGGGTCCACGTGGGGCGTCGGAAGAAGAGGAGGTAAAGAAGTCATGACCGAAATAACAGGACGAGGCATAGGTTGTCCACAAGAAGGTATCGAAGTGGAGGATAGAAAGGGTTGGTCTTCTAGAAAAGTAACATCAGCGGACACAACCACTTTCTGGTCAATAGGAGAGTAACACACATACACTTTTTAAGTCCGAGAGTACCCTACGAATATACACTTCGTTGCACAGGGGGCAAATTTGTCCATATGTGGACCAAGGTTGTGGACATAGCAAGCACATCCAAATACCCGAGGTGGGAGAGGAAACATCGATTGAGAAGGAAATAAGAGGCTAAATGGAGTGACGAAGTTGAGAATGGAGGAAGGTAGGTGATTGATGAGGTGACAGGAATTCGACACTGCAAAGTTCCAGTATTCGATGGGTACTGCCATCTGGAGCATTAAGGAGCGGGCATTACTGAGAAGTGTAAGCAAGATGTTTGATGTATAATGCCAAATTCAGCACAAATAGCGGCGAGTCGGCGAACATTCGGCTCGTATATTCCCGCGCATTATCAGTGTGGATAATTTTAAGCGGGGAAGAGAACTGAGTTCGAAGACAGTAACGAAGGTTCAGAATATAGAGGGGAGTTCGGTACGATCCCGTAGTAAATAGAGTCATGTCACCCAAGAGTAATCGTCAATAAAGGTTACAAAGTAGTGATACCCAAATACACAAGGGACTTTATAAGGGCCCCAAATATCAGAATAAACAATGGTTACAAAGTAGCGATACCCAAATGAGTACTACTCTGATTACAGACAGGACCGAAAGAGACTCGATATTGTTTATAACACCCCTATCCGTCACACAACATATAACAATAGGTCTGGTCGGGGCCCGACGCCATATACCACAGACAGACCGAAGGGTTACTAAATAAAACCATCCTTCCAATAAAACACATCCTACACAGAGCACATTCTAGCGAAATCATTTTAAATGTTGGAAAGGAAAGAACCCAAAACACAGCATGAATGTCCACTAAATATCCAAAATAGGAATGAGCGTACAAATACACAAAGTGTTTGACCTTATAGTCTTACAAGAGTTTACTTAAACAAATAGTGTCTTCCAAACATCGGCACGCAGGCCGGTCACACATGAGGGTAAAAGTAAACATTCGCAAAGGCCTTCGAGGGCCGGCTCAGCAACAAAGGCTTCAGCCCGCTATTTGCCACTAGGATCTCCAGCACCTGCAAGCAATAACCCACCGCAACGGTGGCAAAAAAATCAGCGATCAGCTAAAGCTGACCAAATTATAACGATCCCACCCCATTACTCGGGGCGCGATGCTCATTCCCTGTATTGCATTAGTATAATCCAACCATTAAAGTGAAAGTACAACTTAAGCACACTTCACCACAGGCGTAGGCACTTACGACCCCACACCCCATGCTCTCAGGGCACTTACTCGGTGAACCCGGTCCGAACCCGGTCCGTTCTGCAATCCACCACCACCCCCAAGACGACAAACACGTGAACATTAAAGTCCTTTCAGCCGAAGCCTATATTCGCTCTCCAAGCCAACTATCACTGAACCACTTGGAGTGGGTAAGGTTCAGCCCGCCCGTTGCTCACCTTGCCATAACAATACAAGTCATTAGCGCGGGCCAAGTTTCCCCCAGTCCCAACATATCGATCAAACAATCGTACATAACCCGGTTATGTACACGGCAGGCTCCCAGGCCACCGTTATGACAGAACTTCGCTTCTGCCCAGATTTTTGGGTGCACCTTGGAGCTAATCCCCAAGGATCCCTGCTGCAATCTACCACGTAGAAAACCCGAAAACAACCAACGGCACAGAGTCTTCTCCGACCATTCATGCATAATGAAGCATCACCGATCTAGACCAACTTGTCCGGGTAAGCTTCATATACCATGCCTATGTTCGTACTTTGATTACGGACTCTGCATGCAACACAACGGGGACTATTCATGTCTACTCGAAGGAATACCTCACACTCACCGCACACTCGCGAGAGCGGGCTTCCTATGCAAAAAGGAAAGAGGACTTCACATGTCCAAGAAGAGAATTGTTACCCTTGTGGTTCTCTTAATTTGGCGCCATGAAGATCTAGGCGGATGAAAAGCACCGCAACGGCCTCGCCTCCGTAGATCTGGACTCAGCTTGAGATTTGGGGCTTCGAAGCTCCTCCAGCGGCAGAATCTCTCCTTCTCCTTCTTCCTTGCTCTCCCTTCTCTTTAAATATTTTAGAAAGAGATAGCTTGATGAGGAATGAGGGTTTCAAACCCTATTCTCGGACTTAACTCAGCAAAGACCAGCCTGGGCCCTTGGATCCCAATAGAAGGAAACAAACAGTCACGATTCGCGCTTAATACCACTTTCTTGGGCCGAACAGGGCTTGCGACACGCTCGTGTCAAAGGTCGTGTTCCACACTCGCCGTGAACCAGAAAATACAGAACAGGACACGACCTCTGACACGGCTTGGGACACGCCCGTGTCAAGCATGGACACGCCCGTGTGCCCAATCGACGCTGAAACCGTCGCATCCCGAATAGAACACGGCCATGTAACACGCCCGTGTCATATGTCATGTGCCAAACACGCCCTAGTACACGCCCGTGTCCTAGGCTGTGTAACTTACTCGACACAGCCCGGCTAACAGCCCGAGCAGGACACGACCTTAAACGCGCCCGTGTCTCAGGCCGTGTGCCCGACCTCCAATGATCGTCGATTGCATTTCGTCGACCACACGGAAAATCGCCCAACTCGTAGGAGGACACAGCCATGGACACGCCCGTGTCTAAGGCCGTGTGACCCTTATTAGGCCTCAGATTAGCCTTAAGACGCAACCAGATCATTTCAGATTTTTGGGGCGTTACATTATTTACCAAAGATACACGACTCACACAAAAACTCATGTAAGGAGACATCCGGAAGAGCTTGCTTCAGAATCTGTGGGGGAGCATGTCCAAGTCGACGATGCCACTCAACTAAGGATACGACAGACAGGGTAGAAGAAAGGACATCAAGAAGATAGAGCCCATGAGACAGCCGGCCGCTACCAATAATATTCCGCGTTTGTCGGTCCTACACAACAAAAGAAGATGGTGAGAATGTAACATGACAATCAAGGTTCTGAGTAAATCGACTAATAGAAAGCAAGTTGAATGGAGAGCCCGGAACATGAATAACCAAGGTTAAGGAGAGGGTGGGTGTGAGTTGGATATCAGTAGCTCCAGAAACAGGTGTGGAGTCACCATTAGCAACAGTAATGGACTTGGGATGAGGAGTAGCCAAGTATTGCGACAGCTTCTGGCAAGTAATGTGGTGGGTGGCACCAGAGTCCACAATCCAGTGGGAGATTCAAGATAGACAGGTTATACCTTCATTTGCAATGGAGGCCACGGAGCCCGAGGAGTGGGTAATTACCCCTTTGAGTTGTTGGAGCTGGGTGTGTATAACATCAATATCGGACTGAGCATTTGAAGACGTTGAAGGAGTAGGCAGGGACAAAGACTCAACCTTTGTAGAAGCAACAAGGTGGGGTGGCAGACCATGCTTACGATAACAGGTAGCCACCAAATGATTCTCCCGACCGCAAAAACTGCATTTAAGGGGGGGTTTTCCAATACGTCCTCGACCCCGAGATGAATGGAGACCCCCGCAGGTCGAGGTACCACAGGTGGAGAGATGTGATGAAGGTAACTAGAGCAGAGCTGGAGAGGGAGGCAGAGGAGCCTCGGGTGGTGGAGTGACCTTCAGAAGCATGGATCAAACATTAGAGAGAGAAGGAGTAGTGGCAGAGGAGAGTATCTGAGCTCGAACACTGTGCAGATGCGGAGGAACCTGAAAGTGAGGGGATAAGTTGTAAACTACTCTAGAGGGGGGGTGAATAGAGTATTCAAAATTTTATGAACACTTAGTCAGCTCCCTTGGAGTTTATTTGCGGAATAAAAAATCTGATACTTGAACCCTAAGAGCCTAACACAGTGAAGTGCACAAGTGGAGAAGTTGACTGAAATTTCAGTTAACTACAAGCCTATCACAACAACTAGCAATCCTAGGTAGTTCTATCACAGCCACAGAATAAACAAATCAGCAAGAACCAGAGAGACACAGGATATATAGTGGTTCCCTTTAAATAGGTACATCCACTCTTCTACCACCCTGGTAGGAATCCACTACAGGTTTTTGCTAAGGTGCCCTGCCACCAATGATCTGATTCAGGTAGATCAAACAGACCCTTTGAGCTTTTGATAAGGATGCTCAACCACAGGTTGTTGATAAGGTGCCCTGTCACCAACGTTCACTTTTGAAGAGGTGTGAACAAACTCTTTTTACAAAGGGGTTGAGAGGGTTAGATTATCTTCTCTGTTTTAAATACAGATTAGAGAAGATTTGTGGATTCTCTAAAGAATCAAAGTCTCCCCCTGGCTTAGTGGAAGTCCAGGGAAAGCCTTTGCTTCAGGATGAAGGAGTTTCAGATAAACTGAAACTAAATCCTCAGAGATCTGAAGACTGATTTTTATCAGGTCTTAAGATTCTGGAGCACTTGAAGCAGAACTGAAGCTCTTTCTGAAGTCTTGAAAACTCTAAGCAGATGCTCAGGAGACTTGAGAATGAAAGATGATTGCTCTGGGCTTTTGCTTCAGGAAAACTTTTCTTCTTCTTGTTGTGAGATTGTGAAGAGCTGCTCTGATGATGCTTGAGCGAATGAATAATATTTCTCTGTGTCTGTAACTTCTTCTTTTCTTAGAGCAGAATCTCTTTCAAATATGTCTTCACGTTTTTCCTTTGGAACGGCTCTATTGATTTGAGTTCTCGAGCCCTGCAACAGATTATCTCAAAATAGAATATAGCAATAGGAATAGAATGGCCTATTAACTTTCTGTCAGTCCCAATAAGGAATAAAATAAGCGGGAAAAATATCTCAGCATAAAGACGTACCATTCTTGGAAATAGTACATAGTACCAACGGCTAGAAAACAGGCTGGAAAGATAAAGTCAACGCAATTTGTATAATAGGACAAAATGCTTTATCAAGAATACTGAATCCCGTGATTTATGCTTGACAGAATTTGTAGTCAATTTATTTGAATTTAAACCATAAATTTAGCAACAATAATATCAGAGAATCAATCTAACCACCAACTAAAACACTTGGAAATAAACCAAGGAATAGAATAAATACAAAAAGATAAAGGCAGACAGAAATCGTCGAACAAGGGTTCGAAGATCGTCGACCTACTAACAGATCGTCGACTAAAAACAGAAGTCTGTCGAAACAGAAATCGTCGAACGGAAATCGTCGACCAGCTCAAACTATCGTCGACCAAAGCAAAAGATCTGTCGAGACAGATATCGTCGACCAGAAATCGTCGACCAGGTCTAGATATCGTCGACTGAAGCAGAAAGCTGTCGAGACAGAAAACGTCGACCAGAAATCGTCGACCAGGTCTAGATATCGTCGACTGAAGCAGAAAGCTGTCGAGAGAGAAAACGTCGACCAGAAATCGTCGACAACTAAGGCAACAATCTGTCGACACAGAAATCGTGAAGCAAGAACACGATCGTCGATCTGTTGATGACAGATCGTCGACCAACCTTCAGAGCGTAGTAAGCTTGCTCTGAGATCGTCGACCAACGGTCGACGATAATTGTCTTGACTCAACGATTCGATAGCCCTGCTATCGTCGATCAATGATCGATGATCGCGAGGCCTCGTTCGACGATAGTCGAACGGAAAAAGCCTTAACCAAAACACATTCTAAAACTACTAGCCTAAACTCTAGGTCAGTCATATACTGCCCTAGGGAGACTAAGCAAAGTCTAAACATGATCATATATCTTTATATGGATCAAGAGGGGCTGGAAAGGGATTACATAAGCCAAATCACATCTAGGGTACCAACAATCTCCCCCTATTTGGGTTATGTTATCCAATTCAATTTAAAGGCTAAAGCAGACAACAACAAATCTAAAGATTAACCAGAATGATAAAACACAGGCAATACACAAAAAATATAACAAGCATAAATCAGCAGAAATGGAATGTATCAAGCAGATTTATCAGCATGTTTAGCATCAGATGAGTTTTTGGGTATTGCAGCTGGTTTGAAAATAATTTCTCTGTTAGGGTTTGCTGCTTGTCTCTTGGATAGCATTAGATCATGTTCACCTATGATTTTCTTTTCAGCATAACTTGGTAGAACTGCAGCAGGATGTATTCTCATGTATTCCTCAGTGTCAAAGGCTTCTGGATTGACTTGAATTCTGCTGAGTTCCTTTTCTCTGAATTCTGACATTGTTGAGTAGGCTGTAGGATCTAGCCCTTGAGATTTGGCTCTCTCCATCAAGCTTAGTGCAATAGACTCTTTGAATCTTGCCATAGAGGCAATCCTTTCAGCTTCAGTTTTATCTGATGGAGAGGGAGGTCTATCAGTATCTGTATGAGCTGCAATCTCTATGTTTCTTTGAAGAGCTGTAGCAAGTTTGCTTGAATCAAGAGGAATCTGCACAGCCTTCTTAGGATCAGTTTGAGCATATAGAGATCTTGGAGGTGCAAGCTCAATGAACTTTTTGTGGGATTTTTCTGAAAAGACCACTCTTTTTCCTTTTGATTCAGTTGTCTCAGCAGCAGCAGGTTTTCTTGAAGAAGAGGATGGACCTTTCCTGTGAGGAGAAGGAGGAGGTGAGAATGTAGGTTGCTGAAAAGTCATCTCCTTTATTTGTTCCACGAGAGCATTGTCATTTCTTTTTCTTCCCTGTCCTGAAACATCTTGGCCTCCCTGGCTTTGATTACTCCTTCTTTAGTAGGTCTGAGAAGTGTTAGAACTGGCTGACCTTGCAGAGGGGGCAGAAGAGAGACTTCCAGAGGCTCCAGCACCAGGAGGTGGAGGAGGACCTCTGGGGGGGAATTTCTGAACAGGAGTGTCATATCTCTTTGTCCTCTTCTTCTCTTTAGTCTGATTCTTTGACAGTCTCATCCATGGCTGAAATTCCTTGCTCTTAGGATCTATTCCCTTCAGAATGTAATAGGGAACATCCTTGTTAGGATTGGCAGTAGGAGGAGCAGGAGTTTTTCTTTTCTTGGAAGCAGCTCTTTTCCTTTTCTTAGTGGAGTCAGAATCATCAGAATCATCATCATCATCAGAATGAGATGAGTCTTTCCCAGCATAATCATCAAAGTCAAGTTCAGAAGGATCCTTGACAGCAGGTTCAGCTTTGTCTTTCTTTTCTCTTTCTTCTTTCTCTTTAGCTTCCTCAATGGCATCTTGCCTAAGAAGGGCATCAAGATCCACATTTGGAGACCTCTTCCAGAGTTCTGATTCTGGATACAACTCAGGAACTGTCTTGGGGACCAGTTCTGCAATAGAAGGAATGGATAGAGGATAGGTAAGGATAGGTGGAGAAAAGATGACGATATCTGCAGGGGCAGATGCTTTCTCTAGAGAGATGGCTAGGGAATCCAGATGATAATTAGCCATCCCTTCAATGTACTCAGAGGCAATGTTCTCAGCCACAAAGGCTATAAATTGTTCTAGGTTTAGAGTACCTGAGCTTGAGTCCATTTCAGTCATCTTGGGAGCATTGTCTGCCCTATCTTGCACATCTTCAATTTCTTCAGCAGCAGCATCAGCAGGGATGTTGATGTTTTCAGCAGCAGCAGCATTTATGGTTGTGCCTGCATGCAAAGAGAGATAGGTTAACAACCAAGTGGGAATAAAATATTCCCCCCAAGGTGAACAAACAACAGGTAATAGATAGGATTACCTGAAGATCTACACAGGATACCACTTTGCATCTAGGAAGGAGGTTATAATTCCTTCTAGATGTTCAGTGACATCAGGGATAGACACCTCTGCAAGGCACAAGAGGAGTGCCATACAGGAAAAGAAAAGAGTATCCCTGACCAAGGGGTCATCAAGGTACTCAGGTCTATAAGGGACCACTATCTCTTGAGGAGGAAGAACAAAAGGAGTAGATGTGAGTGAGGACTCACAGTCTAGGTTAAGATAGGATTCTAAATCTTTATCAGAATCAATGGATTTAGCAGCATCAACTTGCAATACTGATGTGAGATCATCAGCAGCTGTGATGGAAAGGAAAGAAAGGGATAAGAAATTAACTCTAATTTGGAGTTAGAATTAATTAGAATCTTAAATAAAGCTATACCATCAGGTTGAGCAGCATCATTCTCACAAACGTCCATGGGGACTTCCTCATTTTCTTTTTCAGGAACTTCTTCCTCAGAAGCTAGATTCACTAGGGAGTGAATGTCTTTGTTAGATACAAATATCAAATTGAAGTCCTGATTATATCCTTTGGAGGAAGAGTTTTAAGGTTTACCTTCTGGTTCTTTCTCTGGACTCTCTTGAGGTTCTTCTACAGCTTCTTGAAGGGGAAGAGAGGAATTGTCCTGAAGGGTCAGGGCATCACCTGAGACCACTTCAACAGACATCTCCCCCTGCATGACTTCAGTGGGGACTGGAGTCATGCATCTTACAGAAGGGGGCTCAGCAGAAGATGAGATGGATTTGATGGCATCAGTGAGAGAATTGATGGATGCAATGAGAGGGGCATTGGCAGCCTCAATCATTTTTTGGATGGAGGGAGTAATGAGCTCAACAAGGTGTGCAAGCATTTCAGGGGATATCTGAAATGCTGATGATGTAGAGGTGGATGGAATGGAAGCAGGATGATCTGCCACATGATCAAAGGAATCATGTGGAGATGGGTGAACATCAACATGAGTGTGGGATTCATGTTGAGAAAGGTTTGTGAGGATGGTAGCAGTCACCATGTCAACACTGGCTGAAGCTGCCAGATGTTGTGGTGTTGGTGACTGGTGTGGAGATGCAGGTGGAATGAAGGATGCATGTTGTGGTGGCACTGCAGGTGTTGTAGAAAGTAATGCATGAGATGAGGATGCAGGGGTTGCTGAGCCTTCCCCAGTAAGCGGGAGAGCGGCCGAATCAGCCCTTGTGTCTGAAGGAGGGTTAGGATCAACCCTGGCTGACTTCTTGATAATCCTCTGGGATTTCTTGAATAGAGAAGGGTCCAACCTCTTGCTAGCGTTGACTGCGGACGGTGCAGAAACAAGCAGCAGGGGTGCTTTCACATACAGAAATACACCCAGTACCCTGACAAGGTTTACCTCTTTCTGATTGTTCTTTCTCCTTATTAGTTCAAACAGAACTTTTCCCCAGGCAATCTGTGCCTTATTCACCAAAGCTGACATCAGGGCAAACTGTTGCCTGTTGATGTTGTCATGAGCAGAATGTTTTCCCAAAACGACCTTGCCCACCAGGTCGGCCAGAAACTTGTACTCTGGAGACAGGTTTATCTTTAGCAACTTAGCCGGAATCCCTTCGGCATGGCCCATCACAGTGAGCATGCGGCCATATTCTTCTGCAGTTTGCTCATATTCCTCAGTTCCTGTTGGCAGTCCAAACAACTCAGTCAATACTTCAGGAGTCAGAGTGACCTCCTCGCCATTTATCTTTCCTGTCATGGCGTCGTCGCTGGAGGACGAAGTGTATACCCATTCTCGTATCTCCGGTATGTTAATCTTAGGTGCGGATGACATGAATCTCTTGAGGCCTTGCTCTTCACACAGCTGCAGGATATCTTGGATTGGTTGATCGCATCGGCTGAAAGAATCGAAGTCGACACAGAAGCCAGTGTCGAACTTCATTCCGAAGAGAACAGCAGAAGGAATCGCCATAGGATTTGAGAGAAAATGGCGAATCGAGAAGCAAAACAGGGGAGAAGAGAATCGCGCGGGATTAGAGTTCGAGAGCGAATTCTAAGCCAGAAGAGGGAATATGAAAAGACGGAGCGGAAGGACGACGATCTTCAGACCTAAATCGACTATTAGAAACAAATCTGCGATCGTCGAACCCGGAATAAAATCGGTCGTCGAATAAAGATCGACGATAGTCAATGTTTGACTAATCGTTAAAATATCGACCGACTACAAGCAATCACCACGATCGTCGATTAATAAATGATGGTCGACGATTCTCCACACAGCACAGAAAATCTGTCGTCGACCATTGGTCGACGATAGATACCTAAGGAGAAATCGTTGACCAGTTGGTCGACGATTTCTGCCTTACTACCGAACGAGCTGTCGTCGACGGTTGGTCGACGATAGTTCTGACTTGGTCGAAGATCGTCGAGCAGTCGTTCGACGATTTTAGACAGAAAACAAAATTATCTTAATTTTCACTACTCTGAACCATTAATCATACCAAGCTGGTTCAGGAAGAACAAATGCCTTTGTTCATCAAGGGGCTTAGTGAAAATATCTCCTCTCTGCAGGTCTGTGGATATAAATTCCATTGCTATCTTGTTCTTTTCCACATTATCTCTCAGAAAGTGATGTCTAATCTCAATGTGCTTGGTCCTGGAATGGTGCACAGGATTTTGAGCAATTGATATTGCACTGGTACTGTCACACAGAATTTTTGTTTTTGAGTGTGTATACCCATAATCCACTAGCTGATTTTGAATCCACAGAATCTGTGAACAACAACTAGCTGCTGCTATATATTCAGCCTCAGCAGTTGAAGTAGACACAGATGCCTGTTTCTTGCAAAACCAAGAGACAAGTCTCTCTCCCAGGAACTGACAAGTCCCTGAGGTGCTTTTCCTGTCAACTCTACAACCAGCATAATCAGCATCTGAATATCCAATTAATTCAAATCCTGACTCAGCTGGGTACCACAGTCCTAAGTTAGGGCATCCCTTAAGGTATCTCAAGATCCTCTTGAGGAGAGTTAAGTGAGATTCCTTTGGGTTGACCTGAAACCTAGCACATAGGCATGTAGCAAACATTATGTCAGGCCTACTTGCAGTCAAATACAGCAGGGAACCAACAATGGCTCTATAATTCTTTTGATCAACAGGCTTGCCATTTACATCAGAATCAATAACTGTATTTGAGGCCATAGGTGTGCTCATTGATGAAGCATCAGACATTCCAAATCTTTTAACCAGCTCCCTGGCATATTTTGATTGAGAAATGAAAATGCCATCAACACTCTGTTTCACTTGGAGACCAAGGAAATAGGATAACTCACCCATGCTGCTCATCTCAAACTTAGAGTGCATTAGTTCAGAGAACCTCTTGCATAGTTTAGGATCAGTAGAGCCAAATATAATGTCATCTACATAGATTTGAACTAACAGTTGTGAGTCCTTATGATGTCTAATGAACAGGGTTCTATCTACTACACCTCTCACAAACTTGTGTTCTAGAAGAAAATTTGCTAAGGTCTCATACCAAGCTCTAGGAGCTTGCTTAAGTCCATATAGAGCCTTTTGGAGTTTGAACACATGAGTGGGTAAGGTTGATGAAACAAACCCTGGTGGTTGTTCAACAAACACTTCTTCCTTTAAATCTCCATTGAGGAAGGCACTCTTCACATCCATTTGGAAGACCTTAAATCTTTTATAGGCAGCATAGGCTAGGAAAATCCTAATGGCTTCTAGTCTAGCTACAGGGGCAAAAGTCTGATCATAATCTATGCCTTCCTCCTGTCTATAGCCTTGAGCTACTAGCCTAGCCTTATTTCTAACTACTATGCCTTGGGCATCAAGTTTGTTTCTAAACACCCACTTGGTGCCTATGATCCGTTGGCCTCTTGGTCTTGGAACCAAGGTCCAAACTTTACATCTTTCAAACTGGTTAAGCTCCTCTTGCATTGCTATAATCCAGTGGGGATCAAGCTCAGCATCTTTAATGGTTAGGGGCTCAACCTGAGAAAGGAAACAAGCAAACATCACATTTTTGTTGAGTTGATGTCTTGTCTGGACTCCTGCTGAAATGTCTCCAATCACTTGAGATACAGGGTGATCTCTAAGTGTGACAAGATCAGTAGGTTCAACAATGATCTGATCTTCAACAGTTTCAAGATTTAATTCCTCATGTGGAATTTGATCAACTGTTGGAGCAGGTGCTTTAACTTCAAGCAGTTCTACATCAGATTCAGAATCTGAGGGAGCAACCTGAGGAGTTTGTTGGGGATGATTCTCCTGTGTGAGTCTCAAACCTTCCAAATCCTTACTTACTCCTAGGACTTGCACTGTACTATTAGAGGAAGAATCCTTCTCCTTATAATACATGACTGTCTCATCAAAAGAGACATGTGCAGACTCTTCTATCTTAAGAGAGGATTTATTAAGGACCCTATAGGCTTTGCTTACTTGAGAGTATCCTAGAAAAACTCCCATTGATGCTTTTGCCTCAAATTTTCTATGGTATTCTTTGTTATTATTATGAACAAAAGCAACACAGCCAAATACTCTAAAATAGTCTATTTTAGGTTTCACTTGCTTAAGTAATTCATAGGGAGTCTTACCCTTAAGTTTATGTATCAGACTTCTGTTCAATACATAGTTAGCTGTGCTAACTGCTTCAGCCCAAAAGGACAGAGGCATGTTAGCATCTGCCAACAATGTACTTGCAGCTTCAATTAGGGTTCTGTTTTTTCCTTTCAACTACCCCATTTTGTTGAGGAGTTCTAGGAGCAGAGAAGCTATGTTTGATACCTTCCTTCTCACAGAATTCTTGCATAAGAAGAGACTCAAACTCAGTACCATGATCACTTCTGATCAAGGCAATCTGAGTAGAATACTCACTCTGTATACACTTTAGAAAATCTGTAAGAACCTTGAAGTTATCAGCCTTAGTTCTCAAGAAGAATACCCAAGTGAACCTGGAGAAGTCATCTACAATTACTAGAGTGTAAGACTTCCCTCCAAGACTCTGCACAGCAATAGGACCAAATAAGTCCAAATGTAGCAAGTACAGAATCCTGGGAGAATCACTTTTATTAACTGATTTAAAGCTATTTCTTGTTTGCTTACCTAGTTGACAAGCTTTGCAAAGGCCTTCCTTCTTGTAGGGGCAAGAAGGTAATCCTCTTACAAGATTGTATTTAGCCAACCTAGAAATGTTTTTCAAGTTTACATGACTAAGTCTCTTATGCCAAAGGGTATTATTACTGGTTACTTCATTAAATAAGCATATTTCAGATTTGGAGGAGTTAAAATCTACAACATAAACATTTCCAATTCTAATGCCTACTAACACCACAGTATTATTTAAAGTAATATTACAAGCAGTGTCAGTGAACCATACCTTGTATCCAGCATCACATAATTGACTTACAGAGATCAGGTTGTGTTTTAGTCCTGAGACATAAGCAACCTTCTTGAAGGTTACAGCTCCTATGGTGAAGCTGCCATACCCTTCAGTCTGTCCACAGCTGGAATCCCCAAATACAACTTTTGGTCCCAGCTTGGCTTTGAAACCTGACAGGTTCTTCTTCTTTCCTGTCATATGCTTTGAGCATCCACTATCCAGATACCATTTGTCATGTATGACTGGATAGGTCTTCACCTGCAGAAAGAACAGTTATACATTGTGGACCCAGGTTACCTTGGGTCCAGTATTCTTCACAAAAGAAAAACTAGAAATAAAAGATTTTGCAGGCTTAGATTTATATCCTAAAGGGTGTGATCTCCTAGGTGGGATAATCCATTCAGTTGAAGGATTAAACAACCTGGGGTGGTGATTAGGATTTGAAGTTCTGGAAGTTTGGTTTTTATTTTCCAGCTTAAGTCCAGATCGTCGATCAATGGTCGACGATCGCAAGCCATATCGTCGATCATTTATGGTAGAATGATGTTCTGGATTCCACGATCGTCGATCACTGGTCGACGACTCAAGATGAGATCGTCGACCTCCTGCACCAAAGCTATTATACTCAGTGTAGGTGTTCAGCGATCGTCGATAGTCGTTCGACGATTGGTTTGACGATCGTCGATTAATGTTCGACGATTTTTGTAAAGCTAGAAATTTTTTCTTCCTATTCTCTTTCTTAATCTTATTCTGAATTTTCTTGCATTTTTCAATTTCCTCAGTATTCTTTATTCCTGATTCAGAAACAAATTTTACTGGAGTGCTAAATCTCTCCTTTGTGAGGAGGATGGGTTCACTAGGTGTAGCACCTAAGCCTAGTTTATCATTACCAACCCTAGTGTTTGCTATACAGGTTATTTCAGATAATTTGAGGCTTCTGCCATTTAATTGTTCTTCTAACCTCTTAGATTTAGCTAGTTCTAATTTTAGGAATGTTACTTCTTCTTTTGAGCTTTCTAATTCCTTTTCTAATCTGATTATTTCAGTACCTTCCATGTCTAGTTCCATTATTTTTAATCTAAGTGACTTAATTTCTTTTTCAGATAATAGTAAGTCTAAACATAGAGTTTTAAATTTTAGTTTGAACTCAGGAGATGAGAAATCAAATGAGTCGATTACCTGGTCCTCCATAGAGGAATCTTCTTCATTGTCTCCTTCTTCTTCAGAATTCTCTGCAGCTGACAGAGAGCTGCAGGCATCAATGGCCATGAGGCAGACTTCTTTGGCTTTCTTCTCTTCTTCTTCTTCTGAATCACTGGAGCTAGAGGAGCAGGTATCCTCTTCTGTTTCACTCCAGGTAGCAGCCACAAATCCCTTGTCCTTCTTCTTGTATTTGTGTGATGAGGACTTGGAGTGGTGCTTCCTGTATTCTTTCTCATGTTTCTTCTCCTTGTACTTCTTCTCTGGACAATCTGGAGCAATGTGTCCAGACTTGCTGCAAACATAACAAATGATTTCTTTAGATGGAGTCTTGTCATACCTTGGCTTGTCCTCATGCTTGGAGAACTTCTTTCTGAGGTCTCTTCTTCCCATGTTGAAGAATCTCTTGGCAATGAGTGCCAGTAACTCCTCATTTGATTGACTTCCTTCAGAAGTCTCAGCAGCCTTAAGAGCTAGAGAGTGCTCTTTCTTTGTAGGAGTAGGAGTCTTCACTTCAGTTACAGCAGCTCTACTCTTTAAGGTTTGCTCATATGACCTGAGCTTTCCCAACAGAGCTTCTGTGGAGAGTTCCACAGTGTTTCTTCCATCCTTGATGGGCCATATCCTTGAGTCCCATGAGATGGGAAGGCACATCAGGATCTTGTCATTGACTTCTGACAAGGTTATCTCCTTGTCTAAAGACCTCAGTTCACTTATTATTGAACTGAGTCTTGTGTACATGGTGTCAATGTCTTCAGCATCATCCTTCTTGAAATTTTCATACTGAGAGGTGAGATTGGATCTCCTGTCCTTCCTCTCATCAGCTGAGCCAGCAACTATGTGGTTGAGGGAATCCCACATAGCTTTGGCTGAGGTGCATTCAGCCAGCTTCTGGAATATCTCATCAGACATTGTCTGAGCTAGGATATTCATTGCTTTAGCATCAGCTGCTTTTGCCTTCTTGTAAGTTTCATTGTAGTCAGGTGGTGGCACAGCACTGAGATCAGCAGAAGTGGAGGCAGCAGCAGGCCTAGCAGGTGGTCCTGTCAAAATAGAAGAAAAAATATCTTCATCAATAGAATTCATGTATAGTCTTATCCTGGCCTTCCATATGCCAAACTTGGACAAGTTGCATACAGGAGGTCTGGTGCTTGAATAATCCTTAGACTGGGCCATGTGTGAAAGTGTTTGTGAATGGTATCAGGAAACAACTTATCACAGGATCTTTTAACTCAGGTGTTAGCCTGTATGAACAGCTAACCTCCCTCTGATACCAATTGAAAGTGAGGGGATAAGTTGTAAACTACTCTAGAGGGGGGGTGAATAGAGTATTCAAAATTTTATGAACACTTAGTCAGCTCCCTTGGAGTTTATTTGCGGAATAAAAAATCTGATACTTGAACCCTAAGAGCCTAACACAGTGAAGTGCACAAGTGGAGAAGTTGACTGAAATTTCAGTTAACTACAAGCCTATCACAGCAACTAGCAATCCTAGGTAGTTCTATCACAGCCACAGAATAAACAAATCAGCAAGAACCAGAGAGACACAGGATATATAGTGGTTCCCTTTAAATAGGTACATCCACTCTTCTACCACCCTGGTAGGAATCCACTACAGGTTTTTGCTAAGGTGCCCTGCCACCAATGATCTGATTCAGGTAGATCAAACAGACCCTTTGAGCTTTTGATAAGGATGCTCAACCACAGGTTGTTGATAAGGTGCCCTGTCACCAACGTTCACTTTTGAAGAGGTGTGAACAAACTCTTTTTACAAAGGGGTTGAGAGGGTTAGATTATCTTCTCTGTTTTAAATACAGATTAGAGAAGATTTGTGGATTCTCTAAAGAATCAAAGTCTCCCCCTGGCTTAGTGGAAGTCCAGGGAAAGCCTTTGCTTCAGGATGAAGGAGTTTCAGATAAACTGAAACTAAATCCTCAGAGATCCGAAGACTGATTTTTATCAGGTCTTAAGATTCTGGAGCACTTGAAGCAGAACTGAAGCTCTTTCTGAAGTCTTGAAAACTCTAAGCAGATGCTCAGGAGACTTGAGAATGAAAGATGATTGCTCTGGGCTTTTGCTTCAGGAAAACTTTTCTTCTTCTTGTTGTGAGATTGTGAAGAGCTGCTCTGATGATGCTTGAGCGAATGAATAATATTTCTCTGTGTCTGTAACTTCTTCTTTTCTTAGAGCAGAATCTCTTTTAAATATGTCTTCACGTTTTTCCTTTGGAACGGCTCTATTGATTTGAGTTCTCGAGCCCTGCAACAGATTATCTCAAAATAGAATATAGCAATAGGAATAGAATGACCTATTAACTTTCTGTCAGTCCCAATAAGGAATAAAATAAGCGGGAAAAATATCTCAGCATAAAGACGTACCATTCTTGGAAATAGTACATAGTACCAACGGCTAGAAAACAGGCTGGAAAGATAAAGTCAACGCAATTTGTATAATAGGACAAAATGCTTTATCAAGAATACTGAATCCCGTGATTTATGCTTGACAGAATTTGTAGTCAATTTATTTGAATTTAAAACATAAATTTAGCAACAATAATATCAGAGAATCAATCTAACCACCAACTAAAACACTTGGAAATAAACCAAGGAATAGAATAAATACAAAAAGATAAAGGCAGACAGAAATCGTCGAACAGGGGTTCGAAGATCGTCGACCTACTAACAGATCGTCGACTAAAAACAGAAGTCTGTCGAAACAGAAATCGTCGAACGGAAATCGTCGACCAGCTCAAACTATCGTCGACCAAAGCAAAAGATCTGTCGAGACAGATATCGTCGACCAGAAATCGTCGACCAGGTCTAGATATCGTCGACTGAAGCAGAAAGCTGTCGAGACAGAAAACGTCGACCAGAAATCGTCGACCAGGTCTAGATATCGTCGACTGAAGCAGAAAGCTGTCGAGACAGAAAACGTCGACCAGAAATCGTCGACAACTAAGGCAACAATCTGTCGACACAGAAATCGTGAAGCAAGAACACGATCGTCGATCTGTTGATGACAGATCGTCGACCAACCTTCAGAGCGTAGTAAGCTTGCTCTGAGATCGTCGACCAACGGTCGACGATAATTGTCTTGACTCAACGATTCGATAGCCCTGCTATCGTCGATCAATGATCGACGATCGCGAGGCCTCGTTCGACGATAGTCGAACGGAAAAAGCCTTAACCAAAACACATTCTAAAACTACTAGCCTAAACTCTAGGTCAGTCATATACTGCCCTAGGGAGACTAAGCAAAGTCTAAACATGATCATATATCTTTATATGGATCAAGAGGGGCTGGAAAGGGATTACATAAGCCAAATCACATCTAGGGTACCAACAGAACCCTTGCCATCATCATGACAATCCCAACAACTTCTTTTTGTGCCCGTTGGGCAACCAAATCAGTAATAGGCGGCTGGTGTTGTATCCATGCCTCAACAAGAGTATTGGCCTTGACAACGAAGGAAGTCATATCACCAAGTATCCCGAGATCAAGGGATTAAAGATCAGTGATGATGTCGAACAAATGCTGGAGGCTGTTTTGGCCAGAATAGGAGTGAAGTTCCTCCCACATGGACTTAGCCGTGTCATGATACATGGTCATCCTGTATGGCTCAGTATCCAGGAGTTGAGGAGCCAGGATTGCACACGGACGTCATCACGAAGCCATTCGTCAGTTGGAATGGTAGGAGTAGTCCGGTTCAAGTGATGGAGCAGGCCTTTGGTCTAGAGCACACGACAAACTGAATGGACCCATTCTACAAAGTTCTTTTTTCCAGAGAGAGATATATTGATAATCATGAGTTCATCTTGAGGTTTCGTAGGAGTGGAAGTAGCTCAAGATGGTAGAGAAGTACCAACGGACTCGCCGGTAGCAGCGATTGGATCCATGAAGCCGCAACAGACAGATAGTAGAAGCGGACACGACGGTCTGAACTAGCTGCACGGTCTCAGACAGCAGAAGAGGGAAGCCCGCAACGGAGAAATGCGAAGCGGAACAGAAACTAGGTTGCATGGTCTCGGTGATACAACACCATCGGCAAGTGGTCGCGACCAAGATGCGAAGCCTACAACAGGTTGAGAGGCCGCAGCGGATTGAGAGGCCGCAAGGGCTAAGGGAGAGAACCCGCAGTCAGATGAAATCTGGCAAAGAGAAAGCGAAATCGCACGGTCTCGGCGAGAAAACCAGCGGCACAGAAAGGTGTCACGACCAAGATGCGGTGGGTGCAACAGGACGGAAAGTCGTAGCAAGAAGAGGAAGAGGTCGTCCGCGAGATATAATTAGTGGGTAAGGAGATAGTGGTTAGGGAAGAGCCCTCAGCGTGAAGCGAGAACAACTTGCAGTGGGTAGCGAGAACAACCCGCAGCGGGTAGCGAGAACAACCCGCAGTGGGTAGCGAGAACAAGCCCCAGCGGGTAGCGAGAACAAGCCCCGGCGGGTAGTAAGAACAGGTCGCAGTGGGTAGCAAGAATAGGCCGCAGCGGGTAGCAAGAACAAGCCGTAGCGAGCAGCAATAAAATGGTTAGGGTTGCGGCGGGTAGATAAGAAACGGGAAGGGCCCGCAGAGCTGACCGCAAGAGGATTGAAGGAGACCGCCCAGTCAGGGAAAAAGAGAGCCCACGGGCCGAGAAGTCTATAAAAGGGAGTGGGGGAACAGAGAAGGGAAGACAGAGAGAGCAATAGGAGCGGAAAGAGGCACAAACCACGAGGGAAGTCGCAGTTTGAGACTAGAAGAGGCTGCCCGATTAAGCCAAAGAACCCGACGGACATAAACGGACTGGTCAGACCGCTCCCTCTGATACCATGTAGAAGAAGATGCAAGGAACCATGTAGGCTGTATTTCTTGTATAAACAGTAAGTATGAATACACTTATATAGGAGGAGAGGAGGAGAAAAATCCCAAGACTAACAATGTGGGACTAAACCTAAGACAAATGTGGGCTCATAAACGGGCCACAATTACAATGGGCTTTTACACAATTTTTCACTATCTTCTAACAGCATGATTGGATGGCACTGGTTGAATGTATATCTTGCTGGGCGAATTTATTGATGTTAATGCCACAATTATCACCAACGTCCATGCTCAACAACGATCAAGCGAATAGCGAAGGAAATCATGAATCACAAATAATCAATTACAAGCCATTGAGGATCGGGCTAAACAAAGCATAAAAAAGAGGTTGTTGCTAGCACCAGACATCAAATTTATCTGCGACGTCGAATACCATTTGTTGTAGGCATGTAAAATTTCACAAAGAGACTATTACAAGAAATTATAAGGCACGAGAAAAATGCACAAAAAATTAGAGGCACTCGATTACTCAGAACTTATAACCACACCAACAATGTGGCAGATTATGGCTCAAGTTACGTGACATCTCTAAACATTTGTGTCCCCTATGTCTATTGGGGGTAGGCTTTTCAGACGATTGAGAACAATTAATGTTGTAATTACTGTCAAAAAGTTTGTGTGATTACTGTACAACCCCATATTCGCTGGGTGATACCTAAATGTCCGTTGGGTCGGGATTGGGCTAGCCTTAGGCTAGCATTAAGCTAATTGGGTCAGACAAGTTGAATAGGCGGAAGGGTTCCCGCCCGAGTTATGCGGGATGACTAGCGCTTGGGCAAGCGAGAGGCCCCCAGAAGGGGCGTTGAATAACGCTTCTCCACTCAACGCCCTTTGGTTTTGGGTTTGGCGTTGAGTGATGCTTCTCCACTCAACGCTCTTTGGCTTTTGGCGTTGAGTGATGTTTCTCCACTCAGCGCCCTTTGGTCTTTTTGCTCCCACCCGTGGTAGGCGGGAAGGCTAAGGATCGAGAGGGTTCCCGCCTAGTGCAGGCAAGAGGGCTGGTAGGCGGGAAGGCTCTCGCTCATGTAATTCGTCGAGTTGAGCTCTACGTTCGTCGAAGTGAGCTCAGAGTTAACCCATTAGCTCCCGTCCGGGGTAGGCAGGAAGGCTCTCGTCGTGGTAAGCGAGAGGTCAGCAGGGATCAGCAAAAAAGGCTTCCGCCCGGTAGGGTCCAGCCAAGTAGGGTCCAGGGATGAAATTACTTGGATTCCCCTAGGTCTGCATTTAGCCCCTCAGAACAGCCGAGTTTGGCTGTTGGCAGATCAGATCAGGGTATTTTGGTAATTTTAGAACAACAAAATTACGCTTTTGGCAGGCCTGATACTGAAAACCTATAAATAGACCCATGTAGTTCCTCAGAAGGCAAGCTTCACAATTCCTTAAATCTGATAGTGCTTTCTGAGGTTCTCATTGCCCAGTAATTAGCTTTGGAGGAGAAGCACTCAAAGATCTTCCAGGTTAGTGAAGGGACCTCCCAACTGAGGCTTAGGGTAAGTTCCTAGTTCTTTGTTAATAGTCAGGGGTATGGATTTGGGAGAAGTAGGTGTTGGTTACACCCCAAGGTCCGAACTCTCGTTGAGGCTAGTTTTTGACTTCAACAATTACAACATGTAACCGCACAAGCCACTGCTAACTAAGAAGAGTGGAGGGTTTGTGCAGTTACAGACTTACAGCAGGCTGAACCCGTACGAGCTACTGCTAGCTAAGGAGGAGAGCTCAGACGGGCTCCTAAGGTGCTCACTCAGAGCTCCTCTAGAGTGGTTGTTAAGAAGTAAGAACTAAAGGGAGGGATGTTCGACTACCTACTACATAACCACTTGTTCCCTTGATGCGGAGGATGGAGACTACCAGGAGGGTAACCACCCATACTGCCGGAATCTGAGACTTGCCTTGACTCTTGACTTGCCTAGCACTGTCTGTGATCGCAAGATTTTGAGTTAACATAATCCCCACACTTTTTAAGTCCACGCAGACTTTGAAAAGTAAACCGGCAACCGCGAAGATAACGACTCACTTTTTGTGTTGCTGGAAACTATAAATAGTTTAGGGCGGTTCCTGTCTAGTCCGTTCTAAATTGCTCTCCCATCTCTACTGCAAACTCACCTTTTATATAATGGTTAGTCGCAACAAGACATTTTTGGAGGAGTTGCTAGTTAAGGTCAAGCTAAGGCTGAGATTCCAGTGAGTGCGAGTAAGACCTCTGCACTCGCGAAGAAAACACCCAAGGATGGTTTGCCTGACAAACCCATGCCTGCCAAAAAAACTCACTCAGAGTTGTGCTCAATCCGCTAGTGGGACCGGTGGTGTTGGACGCAACCAGATGAAGGGTGGAGGCCAAAGGGAGTCCGTCGCGAGATCTGTCCGCGGTGTGGACTCTTGGGGAGGATGTGATTATCTCAGTGATCATACCAGAGAGTCCATAAGCTGTCACGAGTAAGAGGCTATCCATTGAGGCCGTCATACAGACTAACCCAAATGCCAAGAAGCCACTTGAAGGGGCAATACCACCGATTGAAGAGGCAGCGGGACTGGTCATGGATGCAATAGATGACGTGCTCATCTATAAAATAAGATTGATCCCCCTAGTCCTCTGTCTGAATCGGAGTGAGAGAGCTCGTGCAAGGTGGTGCAACCACTCCCTCCCTCCATGCGAGCTGACTACGTTGTTTCCTTCCTCATCTACAAACCGACCCTTTCTTCGATGTTGTAGATGGATCTCGTGATGCTCTTGTCACAACACTCACTAGACGATCATTATGCAATGTGGTTACTAAATGTCGTGGAGCGATTCTCCACCATCTTTGATGGTGGGCTTATAATCCCCTTCGATCGCTTCAAAGTGGGTTAGATGCTCCCCATCTTCCTGGAGATGGTGGAGATTCTGAATTTAGATTGATCAGTGCCCACACAAGTTGAAACTCGGACACCGGTTTAACTGAGTTCAGACTAAGAGGGGAGAGTTCGAGTTACTAGACCCGACGTCGAGCATTCTAGACTGAGATATTCGGAGCTCGGGGATGACCTACTCTAATCAAAGAAAGGTTTGTCTATCCTCAAACCTACAATCTATAGTGAGGAGATCCCGCAACACACTCGAAAGTGTTGATTGCAACTTACCCTCCCAAAGACAAAACTGAGCTCAATACCTCGGATGGTACAGAGCAAAAACTCGCAAAAGAAGGAGCATTAGAAGGCTGGGTCTGCCCCTCTGAGGTGCATTTTGGCTCTATTTATAGGCAACTCTTATCGAGGGCATATTGGTATTTTTTGGCCTACTGATAGCGGCTTACACCTTTTGCAATTGCTAGATGCAGCCCAAATTGGTCTGCCGACAATGAAATCTTATTGCTTGGGAATGCTATGGGCAGTCCCTAACGGTCTGCGAACAACAGAATGCACATGACTTGATACTTCCTTAATCTGGGCTAGTACCACAGCCAAAATGGTCGGGAACTCACCGAGTCAGAGCTCGCCTAAGGCCGGAACTCGATCGACGTGAAGTCGCATGGTCGGAACTCGTCGTTGCACCGAGCTAGCCCTATCTGAGCTCTCCAGGCTCGGTCTCGTGAGGTCCTACTTGCCCAATTTGGATTCAGTCGGTCATGGTCTTTTATTCGCCCTGCTTGAATTCGTCAGACATTATTTGTGTGCTAGTTGGGTTGGGCTCGCCATACTGGGGGTTGTACACAATCATCACTTTTTGCGAGCTTGATGGAGGCCGGAAAGAAACATCCAACCCCCATTTGGTGAGTGACAGGTTACGACTTGGCAAATGATGCATGTTGCACTACCCCTTCTATAAATATGAGGGGTAGGGCATGACTTCTTTAACTAAACATTCTTTGTCGACCTACTGCTCCTCTGCGCTTGATGGACCTACTTAATCAAGATAATGCTGACAGTGATGTCCTTCTCTGCCTGATCGGGGGACCCCCTCCGAGGCGGCAATAGGAGCCGGGAAGTGATGGGTCCGACAGATAAAAAAAGCATAAGACCATTGCGGTACCCCCCTAACGATCTCCGTGGTGGCGCCGTCATGGCGCGAGCCCTCCCTAGAGAGGCCTTCGTCAGCTGGTGGCACAAGCCAACTTTCCCTAGATCTTTGTCCTGTACCTACCGAGGCTGCCGGCGATTGTAACGACCTGGCCTGCTAGGAGCACAGCGTCGCCTGACCCACCAGCAGCCCAAGGAGAGCCCAAGGCGCTACGGTGGTACAGCCGGAATCTATAAGGCCTGCAGGACGTACTGTAAGACCCCCCCTCCCGGAACACAACACACGGCACGAGGGGAGTCTTATGCCCGAAATAGCCGCCTTGCGGTAGCACTAACGCACGGGTTAGCCTTTACCACAAGACGCCTATTCCGCCGGCTACAATCCATATCACAACAATTATGCCAACCCAACCATAACAGAAAAGTAAAACTAAAAGCAGTTCAGTTCACAGCTAAGTTAAAGTCCAAAATAGCGGAAGATAACAAGCACAACAGGCTTGTACAAAAGAAACAAGAGTCTAGAAATGTTTTGCCAAACGGCTACATGAAAACACTCACTACTGTCACTGACGGTGCCGATGGCACCACCACCTCAGGTCCTATCATCCGGGCCTGGCTGTCCTGCTGCATAGTCCGTTGCCGCTCTACCTGCGGGGTTTCCTCCTAAAAAGGAAGACGTAGCAACCGTTAGTCATAAGACTAAGTGGCTTCACATCCGCTCCCCCGGCGACTCCTCGGCACCGGGCGGAGAAAGGAACAAGGTA
The DNA here is from genome assembly GCA_039513925.1 of Platanthera zijinensis. Taxonomy (NCBI): domain Eukaryota; kingdom Viridiplantae; phylum Streptophyta; class Magnoliopsida; order Asparagales; family Orchidaceae; genus Platanthera; species Platanthera zijinensis. Next base: position 286,882,028 of record CM077079.1, on the reverse strand, counting down.
CAATATGTATATATATATAAGCAAGTAAACAAGCAGGTGACAGTAACTATAGTGGAGTATAAGCTACGCTACACAACTAGCAGTTTTACAAATATCAATAGTAAATGACAGTAGGTATAAGTACTCAGAATAGTAACTTAACTTATAAGAGTGCCCATACAAACTTATAAGTTAAGGATCGGCTTAACAGTAAAGTAACTCATCGTATAAGAGTGCCCATACAAACTTATACGATGAGGATCTTGTGTATGCAATGAATGACATGTTATGAATGTTATGTTATGACCGACTCATGCGCACGCACATGCAAGTTGCTATGTCGACACAGACTAGAAGTTCCCACTTTTCGAGCAGGTAGCTAACCTCTCAGGCGTCGTCCGTCGTGGCCAGACGGCGACAGTGGAGCGGGCGTCTCCACTACTAGGTGGTATCACACTACCTATCCTAGGCCCCCGTACGCCTCAACGCTAAGAACACAACAGCGGAGCTCACATGCGTACTACGGCTCAGAAGGGGTCTTGGGTAAATGTGCACCAAGAGCACAGCCCAACCTGGCCTTTGATTTCGAACCGGATGGAACCTCGGAAACGCACGAGGTGCAAGCCCAACCGTTCTCATGGCACGGAGGAGATCTCGGGTTATGGACACCAAGTATCTAACCCTACCGCCCAAGGTCTACCCATTGGCTCCCATCGGTGTGACGACTGGCGAACCCGTAGACCTGCCACATTCATTATCTCAACACCGCGACACGATGAATCGTCGCACATCACATGCCCCAAAACAACTCACTCGATGCTACCCGTAGGGAGACTACCACTCTAAGCATCGGTTGTTAATAAACCCCTTGGGCTCGGATTACGGTTACAAAATACTCCTCACATAGTGTTCATCATATTCACGTCCCTCTATTCACTGATTTCACCTCAATACTTCGCATAATTAATATGTTCAACATCAAACTATATAAATAAATTCAATACCAATCTCAACTCTTAATTACTAGCCTTCCCATCCAATCCATTTCCCTACTATTGCATAGTTATTCCTTATTGCACGACCAAATGTGTAACCATATTAAATTATAGTAACAACAACATTATAGATATATGGGAGCAAGATAACAAATGAGTAAATCACAATCATTGCAAGAGTGCTAGCATTATAATTTAACAAGTGCAATAACATAGGGTAGTCCGATACTAAAACTGGGATTCCCGGAGCTACAGGAATCCGATCACAATGCACAACCCCTCGTTGGAAAGGTATTCGCGAGGGCTACGACTTTCGTGTTGAGTCGATCACCCAGATCTGGTCGCAACATACCAGAAATTCAACTCGAACACGTACAGGAAACAGTTTCCTGTACAGGAATTTTCCCGAACGCAGCGGACTCGAACCAGCTTTCCCGTGGCTACAGGTATCGCATGGAAACGAGCAACCACTCGTTGGAAAGGTAATTTCGAGGGCTACGACTTTCGTGTTGAGTCGTTCACCCAGATTTGGCCAGAACACCTCCGAAATTGGCCACGAAGGTCGCAGCGTGCAGAAATCAGATTTCTGCACGCATCTTAAGGCGAGATGAACGGCATCCGTTCATCTTCTTCCTTGCAACGGCCTCGCATAAACTTCTCCAGAAATCACCCAACCTTATTTCTCCTTTCAAAGCCAAACCCTCAACGAAAACCCCTCTCATCTCCACTTTGAAGGATGAGAAGGTTGAGGGAGACTAAACCTAGAAAACCTAGGTATGGCTTTAACCTAAGAACTCTCCTCCTCACATCAAGACTCTATGGAGTCGATGTCTCTCCTATCATAACTATAGATCTAGCACCAAGGGAGAGGGGAGGAAGCTCACCTCAAGTCCAGCGGTACCACCATGGCCGGCCATGAGCCTCGCACTCCTTTGCGGCGGCATTGTTTTTCCCTTGACGGTGGCGGCGCTTTGATTCCTCCAAGGATGGCTCCGGCAAGCTCTTCCTCCTCCTCCAGCCAAGAACTCTCTCAGGAATTTCGGGGCAGAAGAAAGGAGAATGAATGCTAGGGTTTCCAACTTTTTCCTTTTTATACATCGCAGACACGGGTAGGCACACGGCCGTGTTCCTACCCGTGTTCAGGTGACACGGCCGTGTGGCATGCCGTGTCTAGGGCCGTGTTCCTCCCAGAACCACTTTCTGCCGGGTCAGGGTTGCGGCACACGGGTAGAGACACGGCCGTGTCCCGACCCGTGTCCTTGGCACACGGCTAGGGACACGCCCGTGTCCCAACCCGTGTCCTTGGCACACGGCTAGGGACACGCCCGTGTCCAATACCCGTGTACCTCTCTGACTGGTAAACCTATTTTTATGAGGCACACGGGTATGGACACGGCCGTGTCCATACCCGTGTCAGCCAAAAATGCTATTTTGCCTTGTTTTCCTCATTTTCCGCACGTCCGCACCTGTTCACCCACATCCCCCATTGGGCTCACCACAGCCCCCTTGACTCAAATACGCAAACAAGGGGCCTAGCGCGAATTGGGACGTTACACGTACACCCCAACGTAATTACTGTGCATGCTTCTCAGCAACAGTAGGTTGTTGGCGCAAGGTTTCGAACCGGACACCTCCTTAAAAAGGCGCCTTCAATAACCCTCATCACCAACTGAGTTGCAGGCCATCACTGTGCACTTTTTTGTAACGACCTGGCCCACTAGGAGCACAACGCCGCCCGGCCCACCAGCAACCCAAGGAGAGCCCAAGGCGCTACGATGGTACAACCGGAATCTATAAGGCTTGCAGGTCATACACCCCAACGCCATCACTGTGCCTGTTTCTCAGCAACAGTAGGTTGTTGGCGCAAGGTTTCGAACCCGCAACCCTAGATACACACTCCTGCAAACAGCCTACTATTGTAGCTCAGTTGGTGATAACCCTATTTGCAGGAGTGTGTTATCAAGGGTTGCGGGTTCGAAACCTTGCGCCAACAACTTACTGTTGTTGACAAACAAGCACAGTGATGGCGTTGGGGTGTATGGCCTACAGGCCTTGTTGATTCCGGCTGTACCACCGTAGCGCCTTGGACTCTCCTTGGGCTGTTGGTGGGCCGGGCGGTGTTGTGCTCCTAGCGGGCCAGGTCGTTACAGCGATCCCTCCGTCGGGATTGCTCTGGTGAGCTCTCCGAGGAAGGATGTCGCGAAGTCGAAAAAGATAAAACTTTCCAAGGTCAAAAAAAATTCCCGCCTCATTATTCATGGTAAGATCCTCAATTCCTTAGGTCCTCTTGAGATTAATGTTGACGCTACTTCTCGACCTGCAATGCCTTCTTTCCACGATTCCTACGATGAACTAGCTTAGGACGAGGCGACCCTGTATGGTAGGTTGACCTTGCTAGGACACGGGTTCTACCTCTCTCTATTACTATTTCTAAAACCGTCACTCCCGTCTGACACCTCAAGACTGGCGAGTCGAATCATCCTTGCACTCGCGGGAAGTCTCTAGCGAATATGCTGCCTCACCCCGGGGAGGGAGGTGTCGTGTCTCTACAAGGTGAGTGCTCAACTATGGCTAAGTGTCTTTGGCTTGGCTGAACTTTGAATTTTGCTAACACCTTCGTTGTAGGTTCAGGTTCTTCGGACTCGCATGAACTTTCTTCGCTAGGGACTCCACGGGGACTGACACCTCCTCGGATGTCGAGCCCTCTGCGTGAGTTGTTAGCCGATCTGCGAGTGGAGAGTGTCGAGTCCAGTACTCGTTTAGTAGCGGTCCTAACAACCTACGTCTCCATTCTCGCTGTCGCGCCTTCCCTTGAGACTAAACAGGAACTCGACCAACTCCGGAATCGCATTGACGTGGTAGAGAACTACCGTGCGCAGTTGGAGGGCGAAGGCGGGCTCTTCCTGCAGATGCTAGATATCGAGGAGAGAATATACAAACTAAAGACCAGCCAATTTGCCACTAAGGACCATATACACAAGTTTACTCGGGTTGCAGGAACCGTCTGTGAGGCGAGCAGTCTGGAAGAGGCTACACATAAAGGCAAGAAATATCTTCGTCGGTTTCACGAGGCCATGGGCAGTACCTGGACTTCTCGACACCTAGCTCGTCAGCGTCGCCTAGGGAGTGGGACATTGCGCTGCTAGTAGAGGATCGCAACTTCATTTTTGCTTTGGTTCTCCTATGTACTTACCACTTTTTGTGTCGATCACCTTTTGGACTCGCGATAATATGTATTCATTTCATTTATGAGCTTGAGATTTTTGTACTCGCTTTATACGTTGAGTGATAAAAAATGGTCCCCTTGACTTTTTGATTGTCAATTATGAATGCTCTTGTATTTGAGTTAGCGTGCAAGTATTGGGACGTGTGGGCGCGATATCCGCGACTACGCAATCGGGACAACACGATATCCGCGAGTTGTAGCGTGGCAAGTGCTAGCGCCACCATAGTTCTATAAATTTGCGTGCTGACAGGCGTGACCTTGCTTGGTCTAAGGCTATACATTAGGGGGACCTGAGATTAAGGACACACTCTTTGACTCCCAATATCCTTTCCCCCCTCTACTCAAAACCCTCAATTCGCCTCCCTCACCTTCAGGATGGTTCGTGAGGCTAAGGGTGATGAGGGGATTGCGCATTGCGTTGTCAACTTCATAAATCACTGTTGGCCAGTCTCACAGATTACCGTTGCGGAGTTCTAGGTATTTGAGGTGTGGTACGTCCTGGAGGGCTTCTTCGCAAGGAGACTAGTGACAGGCAAGACCATCAACACTTTCTTCAGTTATGAGCTTGTCTTTCCTCTAACACACTTCCTTTCGGGGTTGCGATTCCCCTTGTGGCGCGAGGTAAACAAGGTATTCAAGTCTTCGAGTTGATTCAGACGCAGGTCAAACCTAACGACATCATCGTCCTAGTCGCGTTCATGTTCTACATGCACGAGGAAGGGCCCACGCCGCGTCGGCCGGCCAGCGGCCTTGTCTGTCTGTCGGCCTCGCCGACCTCCTTCAGTCATCGCCCTCGCCGACCGGTCCTCCCCTCACGGAGGATCGATTATTTTCAAACGAGGGTGGTTATTTTGCGGTCGGGGCGGTCTTGTCATTTCCATAAAATTCGTGATTCGTGTGCTCTAAATGGAGCGTTTCTATTCGTCCGACCGGTGGTCATAGAGAGAAATTGCTGGCTTGACCCTTCTAAAATCTATAACTATCCCCTCTTTACTCTTCATTTGCATCTTCTTCTCGGCCCGAAAAATCCTCCTACGGATTTTCTCTCTCCACTCCTCCTATGATTTTCTCTCTTCTGTGGGTGCTCCCACGTGTAACACCCCAAGTTCCCCGTAGCTAAGAATCTGGTTCTGTGAGCTATCGCCCGACGGTAGTTTGATACCGCGTAGCGGAAGTACTCAACATTCTCGACGCTCTCAGTGTAGAACACTATCGCACGGTGGTAGTGTGTTACCGCGCTGCGTTAGCCTAGTTGATTTGATCGACAGGGCTCTCGGTGAGCTACCGCCCGACGGTAGTACAAGCATCGGCGGTAGCGCGACCGATTTATTTGGTGTGGCTCTCTGTGAGCTACCGCACGGCGGTAGCAATACTGCATGGTGGTAGTGTCTGTTCGTCGTAAGCAGTTTAATTGGCACGACGTTTCCCCTATTGCCCGACTGTAGTGTGGTACCGCGCGGAGGTAGAGCGACAGTTACGACGCAGACACGTGTCGACCTATGATTGGATGTTTTGGGCAGTGGGCTTGCCGAACAAGCCAACATTTGAGGTACTGTGCTACCGTAGCTAGTTACCGCGTGACAGTAGCTCGGTTTAAGGCCGGGAATGCTGAGTTCCACTTCAGTTTCTCTTGGCATTCTCCTTCTATGTGGTAGAGAGAGAGAGAGAGAGAGTGTGAAGGAAGAGGAAGAGGAATATGAAGGAGATCCCACCATTGTTGGAGTTCGGAGCTCCGAATCACGAGCTGAGTTCAGATCCGCGGAGGCGAGTCCGTTGCAATCATTTTCATCTGGCTAGTTTCTCCTCCATTGCGCTGAAACGAACGTCAGGGTAACGATCTTCCTCCTTGAACATGTGAAGTCCATTATTTTGACATGTGAGGGTAGACGCTCCATGAGCACCTGGAAGCGCTTCTCTCGACAGGTTGGTCGGTTGTATCCCCTGTTATCATTGCATTTAGAGTTCAGAATCGAAGTATGGAATAGATATGCTATGTGAAGCTCATCCGAATAGGTTGGTCTGGATTGGCGATGATTGTTTAATATGCCGGAGAAGACTCCGTGGTACCTTGTAATTTACGGAGTTGCGGGGTGTGCAAGTTGCTGTAGTGAGAGTACTGGAGTAGGTCTCCAGGAAAACACCCGTTTTAGGGGAAAATGATAGTTTCTCCCATACCGTGCGGCGGTAGCGCTATCGCCGGCGGTATCTCCCAGTGAGCAATGTTTGTGAGGCATGTCTAGTAGAGACTTTGGGCCTGTATGTTGAGTTGTGAGCTTAGATTGCTCCACTATGGTGGTCGTGAGAGTCAGCCTTGAAACATAACGTGATTATGTATTGTGTGAACGAGCAAAAGGAGGATGACCCGCATCATGGCTTGCGAGCCTAACAGTTTGGGTAACGGGCTGTGGCTAACTTGTACCCACCCTATGACGATCGACTTGGAGTGAGTCACTGGATGTATCTAAAGGTAATAGAGCTCTTTTGACTTTTTCGTAGCATGGGGGAAGAGTGTATTAGGCTACGGGCCGGAAAGACTAGAAATTCTCAAATGGACCGTCTTGAGAATGGTGGTGCGACTTGAATCTCAGCACACCGATAATATGCTTGAGTGCACGGGACGTGTGGCCGGTTGTGCCAACGTCTGTGATGAATGGTGCGTAAATTGCACGTTCTATTACCATTATATGTACATGTGGTTTGCCTACAGGGAAGGAGCATCGCCGCCCCAGGTGAGGGACGAGGTCGTTATAATTTGGTCAGCTAATGATGACTGTTGCTATGTTTGACGCTGTTGGGCTGGAATACTTTTGTGCATGTGCAACTGAGCCAAGTGGGAAGTAGATGGTTGAAGCCCTATTTGTTGTGCCAGTACTCGAAGGCCAAGCAAAGCGTATTTCTAATGTTTCATATATGGCCGGTCTGCGTGCCAATGTCCGTAAAACACTTATATTTGAGAAAATAGTTGCAAGGCCTTAAGACCATAACGATTGTGTATTTGGGTTATCATTCCTACTTTACTGATAGTGGACATTCTTGTGTTTAGGTTCCAAGCAATTTAATTACTTCTGCTAGAATGCACTTTGAGTTAGGATGCGTAAATGGTTTTTGAAATCAATGCGTAAATCCACTAACTGTCTGTGAAATATGACGTGGGGCTCCGACCGGACCTTCTGTTATATTCTATCAGACGGATGTGGGTGTTACAATTTGATATCAGACTCTGGTGTCAGTCATTCTTATTCAAATTCGTGGTCGAATTCTTTTAAGGGGTGGTGATCACGTGTGTGCGTTACCGTTATAACATGAAAGAACCCATGAATGTCCACTTAGGAATGAAATATACATGTTTGTGGAACATGTGTGTTCCTGTTATTGCTTTTTGTAATTTGTCTAGTCACTAAATTGTGCATTTCACGATTCTAGGTGACTAAAAGTGGTGTGGACCAGTCTCAGCCCCAACGCTCGGCGGAAAGTAGTGCACCTGGTGATGTGCCTATACCTCCTCCTTTTGCCGAAACTATAATGCTAATAGTGGAAGCTGTGTTCGCCTTGATGAATGCCCAGTGAGGGAGGCAAGTGAAGCCTCCTGCCCTTGAACTGGGCCAGAAGCCTCTTGGCATGACTGAGCCTCTAGTGGCAAATCAAGTGGCTGTAGAGCCTTTAGTGCCAAGAAGAGCAACGAAGAAGCAGCTCAAGCATGTGATGAGCTTTAATCCTCCAGTGTTTTTGGTGACTGGAACCCCAACGCAAGCTGAAGACTAGCTCTCTCGAATTAAGAGAATCATGACGGCAACAGAAACAGAGGAGTGACAAGAAGTCACTGTAGCCACTTTCCTATTGGACGGAGAGGCAAGGCTATGGTGGGACGAATTGGAATTGCATCACTTTGCTGGAAGACAGCTCACAAATATCTCGATGGATGAGTTCTCGAGATTGTTTCTGGCTCGATATCTCCCTTCAGCGCAGAAAATTGTTATGGAGAATCAATTCCAGAGGTTAATTCAGGGCGAGAGTAATGTTGACGACTACTTGCATGAGTTCACTAGATTGTAGCGATATGCAGGCTCCACCTTTACTGATGAGGAGCGCAAGACCAACCGATTTTATGAAGGTCTGCGGGACGATCTGAGGTTGCTGCTCTCAAGTCTGATGACGCAGAGTTTTCTGATCTTGGTCAATACAACCCGATCCCTGGAGCAAGATATAAAGCGCATACATCGTAAAAATGACTTGACGGTAAAGAGGCCATAATTCAAAATACTAACTATTCAAAGTCTTATTATCGAAGATGGAATAAGAAGTCCAAACCTTTTAGACCGACTCCTTCTGTTGTGTCTGGAGCAACTTCTATACGAGGCCCAATTCATTGTTATACTTGCGGCAAGCCGAGACACATAGCCTGAGAATGTCGAAGTGGTCCTCTGAAGACAAAGAAAAAGACAGGTGCATCTTATGAGGAGAAATGAAAGGCAGCAGAGTCAACTGTGTCCTGTTATGCTCCAGCCCAACCCAGAGTTTACAACCTCGGCTAGCAGGAGGTCATTAAGAAAGGTGATGTGGTTACATGTATGAGGTAGATTTTAGCTTTATTGCATTCTATACCTTACGCCCTATGCATTGGTTGTATGACTGTCTTGTATTAGTCTTTATCTTAATCTTGGACTGTCCGGCGAGAACACTGTTTGATACAATAGCTTCACACTCTTTTCTGTACGGGGACTTCGTGTCGCATATCGGAGTACCTTCTTCTATGACCAACGATAGATTGGATGTGTTACTGCCTAATGGATGTTCAATGCGCACATATAGAGTTTGCTGCGTAAAGGTGCGGATATGGAGTCAAGAGTTTGACTTGGAAGCGTCACTACTGTCGATAGTAGAATTTGATGTAATTTTAGGTATGGGCTGGCTCTCGGAGCAATGTGCGTACATTGATTGCACTCTCAAGATGGTCAAACAGGGGCTGAATATAGTTCGTAAAACTACCTTCTCTTGTATGAAGGGTTCAAGAAAGACGTTGATGTATGCTCTCCAAGTAATCAAAGCAGTTCATGAGTGTGCGAAGTTATTCTTCACTCTATTAGAGGCTACGAAGCCCGAGCTCGGTTTGATTAGTATTCCCTTGGTATCAGAGTTTGCTGACGTTTTCCCTAATGATCTCCCTAGAGCTCCACCTCAGAGAGAGACCGATTTCATCATTGAGCTAGTGACAGGTGTCAAGCCTATATCACGCTCTCCGTACCATTTAGCACTAAGGGAGATGGCAGAACTGAAAGTGAAGCTTCAAGAACTATTAGATCAAGGTTATATGCATCCAAGTACGTCATCTTGGAGCGCACCGATCCTTTTCATAAAGAAAAAGTATGGAAGCTTGCAGTTGTGTATGGATTATTGGGAGTTAAATAAGCTGATAGAGAAGAATAAGTATTCGATTCTGAGAATCGATGATCTGTTCGATCAGCTAGTTTGATCGACTGTGTACTCGAAGATGGATCTGAAATCTTGGTATTATTAGTTGAGAATCAGGGAAAGTGATATTCCCAAGACGGCATTCAGTACACGTTATGAGCATTATGAGTTCATGGTCATGCCGTTTGGGCTGACAAATGCGCCATCCGTATTCCTGGACTTAATGAACCGGATGTTCAGAGAGTATTTGGACCAGTTTGTTATAGTCTTCATTTACGATATCCTGGTGTACTCTCAGTCTGAGGAAAAACATGCAGATCATTTACGCACTGTTTTGGAGACCCTGAGGAGGAGTCAGTTGTACGCCAAGTTCTCTATGTGTGAGCTTTGCCTGTCTTTAGTAGCATTCCTTGGTCATGTAGTTAGTGGAGAGGGAATTGCGGTGGATCCAATGAAGATAGTTGTGATACGGGAGTGACCCATGTTGTCTACTCTAAAGTAAGTCCGGAGTTTTCTGGAGTTTGCCAGCTACTACATGCGCTTCGTGGAGAACTTCTCACGGATAGCTTTACCCCTCACTACCTTTGTACAACCCCGTATCCGGCGAGTGGGTTGATGGGAGCCCCGACCAACTTATTTAGACCGCCCAGGTCCCAGGCGAGCTCGACAGGGAAATATGTAGGCCGAGCTCAGCTTCTGCCGAGCCGAGTCCAGCATTCGTCGGGCCAAGCTCGGAGTTCGTCGAGCCGAGCACGACGAATGGGGGTTGGACGAGCTCGGGGTTCGTCGAGCCGAGCACGTCGAGTGGGGGTTGGACGTTAGGCGAGCAGAGCCGGCCGAGCCCGTACTCGCCCGTGCCCAAGGAGGGGAAGCGAGCGCGAGCTCCACCGGGCAGTCCCCCCTCCAGGGCGAGTAGAGGCTTCAGAGGGTTGTTCGCCCAGGTATCTACTGTGTTTTTACTGCGTTACCTCATTGGTCTGCCCATAGCCCCCCAGAACAGCGGAGTTACGTTGTTGGCAGCCAACCTGGGCTACACATAGCTATTCAGAACATCGGGATTTGGCTATTTACAGGCTGTTTGCAGAATCCTATAAATAGGACCCAATGGGTATCTCAGAAAGGCATGCTCATTGGTGCTCGGTCTTCTAGCGCTTTCTGAGATACCTTAGCTTCAACACTTGGCTAAGGAGGGGAAGCGCTCTAAGATCTTCCGGGTGTGTGGAGGGACCTCCGTATTGGGGCCTTGAGTCTGTCCCTAGTTCTTTTTCCTTGGTTCTTTGGGCTCGCAGGAGAGAAGTAAGTGTGCAATCACCCCTTCCCCAAGGGTGAACTCCTCGAGACCGACTTTTCAGTTTCAACATTTTGGTGCGATGAGCGTGGAGGGTGATCAACAAAGAAAATCTTCAGCAAGTTCAATGGATGGAGATGAAGGATGAGGTTCATGCGGGGCCAACTCGCCACCCCCTCCACATCCCGCAGCAGCGGGGATGTCCGTGGAGCTCAGAGAGGAAGTGCTTGGGCTTGTCAGGGTCACACTCGACATGCGGGCCGAGAGCACGACGCCGTCAGTTCCTATGGTTGCCACCCCAGCCTTGGGAAACGACGCACCCATTCGGCGGGCTGGGAAGGAGGTCGCAGGCGGAGGCAAGAGCGAGCTGCGAGGGCGAGTCTTGTTTCTGGGCTCGGCAAACGAGTACCACTTCGGCGAGACGGCAGGAGGGGAGTTCCCAGCTCGCCTGGCCAAGGGGGGAAGCCCTTTCAGCGAGTTCGTTTCTTATGCCCCAGTTCTAGAGGGGTTCTAGGAGCTGGAGATGTCCTACTACACCGGGAAGGGAGATCCAGTCCAGCACGTCCAATGGTTCGAGGACGTGATTTCGATCCGACAGATGTTGGATGGGTTCAAGTGCAGGCTCTTCGCCATCACCCTTAGGGAGAAGGCGAGAGAATTGTTCCACAAACTCCCGGCCGACTCCATTTACTATTTTGAGGACCTGCGTCGGGGGTTCATGTTGAGGTTCACCATGTCCAGAACAAAGAAGAAGGAGGCCGAGTCTTTGTTCCGTGTCAAGTAGGGAGCAGGCGAGGCCCTGGGGAGCTACCTGGACAGGTTCCAGGAGGAACTGTCCCAAGTACAGGAGATGTCGTGGCACACCATGATGGTGGCCTTCACCCTGGGCCTCCAACCCGAGTTTTTCGCCATGGAACTGAAGAGGACGCCTCCAGTGTCTTTTGAGGCACTCATGGAGAGGGAGGCAAGGGAGGCCGATTTGGAGGTGGCGCACCCGGAGTTTGCCCGGAGGTTGTCCATGTAGGAAACAGAGGAGGAGAGGCCAAGGGGTGGCCGAGATCAAGAGGAAAGGAGGGCTGAGCCCCAGAAGAGGGAACAGCTGCAGCAGCAACAGCCCAAGTGGGGGGCATCAGGAGCTGACCAATCGGCTGGGGTGGAGGCCGGAGTGGTAGGAATAAGGGCCACGGAGAGGTTATCATGGAGGGGATAATCTCCAGGGTGGCCACGGTCAGTTTCGCCCCTAGGGCGGGACGTAGGGTCAGAGAACCTCTCTCCCCGATCAGGAGGAGGCTATGACAATTGCCCTGGGGGGAAGGAGGAGAGGACATCCAAGAAGAAGGAGGGAGATCAGGGTGGACCTACACTATTGCGACTTCCATCAGGAAGAGGGGAACACCACAACCACATACCCGGGGTTCCTCGAGATGAGGGGAAACAGGGAGCAGTAGCAGTAGCAGCGGCAGGACCAGCAGGGTGTGCGGATTGAAGAGGTCCGACCTCGGGCGGAGGAGGACAAATGCGAAGACCGGGCCGATGTAGGAACCCGGGAGGGATCAGAGTGATCCACGGGGGGGGGGGGGGGGGGGGGGGGTCGAGGCTTCCCGCAAGGCAAGCCTCCATGACATATATCAAAGGAACATCGGATTAACATCCCAAACCCCGCCCCCGGATGTGAGGATCACCTTTTCAAGGGAGGACATGCCGGTCCATGAGGACCCTTTCTGCGATGCGCTGGTCATTTAGACAGCCATCAAAAATTTCACCGTCTCCCGGATCCTCGTTGACAATGGGAGCTCTGTCAACGACATCTTCAAGAAGGCGCTTGTCGCAATGAAGGTGGAAGCCAAGAGGGTGCTGGCCTCGGATGGACCCTTGTTCGGGTTCTCGGGGGAGAGGAAGGAGGTGGAAGGAGGAGTGGGACTCCATGTCAGCTTGGGGGGGGGGGGGGGGCAGTCCAAGAACTGTAGGTTCGTCATCGTGGACTCCCCCAGTAGTTACAACACCATCTTTGGACGACCCCTCATCAGTACTTTCCGCCGCGTCCTCTCATCCTTCCACCAGTGCCTCAAGTTCAACGTGGAGGGGATCTAGGTCCGAGACTGCGGCGATCCCAAGGCGGCAAGGGAATGCGATGTGACGACGATAAACTCCATCTCTTGGCAAGAGGGGGCCGAGGAGATAGAGCGGAAGATGGAGGAGGCGGAGCAGGAGGTAGAGGAGATGGAGGTAGAGGAGAACCGTGCTCGGGAGGAGGAGGCGGAGGAAGTCCGGGAGCCGGCCAGAGCGATGGTCGTGGAGGAGGCTGAGGAAGAAGTCCTTGCCCTAGGAGTGGAGGACGTTGAAGAATGGGGGAGCAGTCTCGTCTGGAGGCAGCAGAGGAGGTGGTGGAGATGGAGGTTCTCACCCTAGGAGACAGGGTGGAGAAGGTTCGCATCAGCGGGGGGCTGACCCCGGAGGCCCAGGGCAGGATGCTGGAGTGCATCCAAAAGAACGTGGACATATTCGCCTGGAGCGGCGCGGAGATGCCGGGGATCGATGTTGATGTGGCCTGCCATCGCCTCAACCTAGACCCGAGAGCTCGCCCCGTCCAACAAAAGAAGAGGTCCACCACGGACAAGCTGGCTGAGCCGATCAGGGAGGAGGTAGCCAAGCTTCTCAAGACTGGCTTTGTATCCGAAATACAATACCCTAGTTGGGTCTCCAATGTAATAATGGTTAAAAAGAAGATGGTCAGTGGCACATGTGTGTTGATTTTTCTTTGCTTAATAAATCATGTCCCAAAGATTATTACCCCTTGCCTCGGATCGACGCGCTAGTTGACTCAGCCGTCGGTTTTACTGTAATGAGTTTTCTAGATGCATTTTCAGGTTACCACCAGATCAGGATGCACCCGCCCGACATCAAAGATGTCTCCTTCATCACCGGGGACAGGTGCTATTGCTACAAAATGATGTCATTTGGGCTAAAGAATACAGGGGCAACTTATCAGAAGATGATGGACATGGTCTTCCGAGAGTAAAGGGGGAGGAACCTGGAGGTATATGTGGATGACCTCATGATTAAGAGTCAAGATGTTGACTCCCACCTCCGGAACTTGGAGGAAACCTTCATCACCCTATGCAAGTATAAGATGCGGTTAAACCCCCTGAAGTGTGTCTTCGGGGCAAGCATGGGAAAAGTTCATAGGCCATCTCCCTACCCCTGCAGGCGTGGAGCCCAACCTTGACAAGGTGAGGGCAATCATGGAGTTGGGATCACCTCGGAACGCTAAGGAGGTGCAACGGCTGATAGGGAAGCTGGAAGGATTGAGCAGATTCCTCTCCCGGGCTGGAGAGAAGTGCTTCCCCTTCTTTAAAACATTGAGGGGGAGCCAGAAGTTCGAATGGACTAGGGAGTGCGAGGAGGCATTCCAGGTCTTGAAGAGGAAGTTTACTCAGGCCCCCCTGCTCCAAGGGATAAAGAAGGGGGATGACCTATTTTTATATCTAGGTGTTGGGGTAGAGGCCTTAAGCTCCGTCCTGGTTCAGGAAGAGGGGAAGAAGCAACTCCCCGTATATTATGTAAGTCGGGTCCTGAGGAAGGCAAAACTCCGTTATCCCATCTTGGAGAAGCTGGCCTTCGCTCTGGTCATCTCAGCCCGGAGACTCAGGCCCTACTTCCAGACACACTCGATCCGAGTGGTGACTGACCATCCCCTCCGCAACATCTTCAAGGGGGTGGAGCATTCGGGCAGGTTGGCCTAATGGTTGGTGGAGTTGAGCGAGTTCAATATCTCCTTTATTCCCCGTCTCTCAATAAAGGCCCAAGCAATGGCCGATTTCCTAGCAGACTACGTGGTTGAAGTGACAGAGGCGGAACTCACTCATCCTGCTCCCTGGAAGGTAATGGTAGATGGCGCTTTGGGGAGGCATTCCCTGGGGGTGGGGGTGATCTTGGAGAGCCCTCAGGGAACAAGGATCGAGCAAACAGTGGTGGTGCACTTTCCGATCACCAACAACCAGGTCGAGTATGAGGCGGTGATCGCAGGGCTACGCCTAGCAAAGGAACTAGGGGTACTTGATGTGGAGGTCCTCACTGACTCCATGGTGGTGGCTTCTCAGATCAACGAGGAGTTTGAGGCAAGAGAGCCTACCCTTCAGCTATATTTGGCAAAGGTGAAGGAGGTCATCGGTGCGTTCCAGACCTTCTCCATCCGACATGTCCCGCTGGAGGAAAATGAGCAGGTGGTATAGTTAGCCAAGCACGGCCCCCGGATGGGGGGTACCATCACCGACCTATTCCGCCCATCCATCGAAGAAGGGGAGTTGATGGAGGTGGATCAACACCCCATGTGGATGGATCCCTTCATCACTTTCTTTTCCACGGGGAGGTACCCGGAGGGGATGGACAGGAAGAAACTCAAACACAAGTCAGTATACTACCTCATGCGCGTTGGGCAGTTATATCGAAAGACTCTCTTGGGGATGTTGGCTCGTTGTGTGGCCGAGAGGGAGGTACCGAGGATTTTGGAGGATGTCCACTCCGGGGAGTGTGGTAGTCACTCAGGAGGTCGAACCCTGGAAGGAAGGATTATCAGGCAGGGATACTTTTGGCCTACCCTGGGCCATGATGCTGCCGAGTTCACAAAGAAGTGTCACAAATGTCAGCTGTTCGCCCCCCTCCAACTACAACCAGCTCAACGGCTCAAGAGCATCACGACTCCTTGGCCTTTCGCAATATGGGGAATGGATCTAGTAGGGTCTTTTCCTCAGGCCAGCGGGCAGAGAAGGTTCCTGTTAGTAATGATCGATTACTTTTCTAAGTGGTTGGAGGTGAAGGCGCTGACCAAAGTGACCTCCTAGGTGATCAGGAATTTTGTTTGGGGAGAGAGCATCTGTAGGCACGGGCTGCCCCATGCCATAGTCACGGACAACGGGCCACAGTTCGCTAGTACCGAGTTCATCGGTTTCTGCGGGCAACTCGGGATTGACCTTAGGTGTGCTTCAGTTCACCACCCCAGGAGCAACGGGCAGGTGGAGGCGGCGAACAAGATCATCGTCAACTTACTGAAAAAGAAGGTGGAAAACTTGAAGGGTAGCTGGGTCGAGCTAATCCCTTCAGTCCTCTGGGCCTTGCGAACTACCCCAAATAGGGAAGGGTCATATATTGTACAGGAAGCACTAAGGTCGGGAGGATACTGCCTCCAGAATGTGGGGGGCGAGACCCTTAGCCATACTTAGAGTGACGACGACGTGAAATGCTTCTATCCGTAAACCTTGTATGCGCTTCCTCTTAATGAATATAAATTGTCCAATTCTTTTAATCTTTTGCTTGTCAATTACCTTAATGGCACGCGAGGTTCAGACGCTCACCGTCACTGAAGTATTTTAAGTATTCTCGCTCTGGGGTTAGGTCTCGATACTCCCGCTGCCAGGCTTCTACCTAACTGGCAGGACTGGGGTCCCGATGGACGTCGTTATAACCCTAGGGTTGAGCCCGAAGGATGTTCAACACCCGCCGTCAGGCTTTCACCTAGCTGATTGGCCCGGTGGTAGCAACCGGGAGTGGAAAGTGTTCTAAGTATTCTCGCTATGGGGTTAGGTCTCGATGCCCCCGCTGTCAGGCTTATACCTAGCTGGCAGGGCTGGGGCCTCGATGGACATCGTTATGACCATGGGGCTAAGCTCGGAGGATGTTCAACACCCGCCGTCAGGCTTTTACCTAGCTGATTGGTCCGGTGGTAGCACCCGGGAGTGGAAAGTGTTCTAAGTATTCTCGCTCTGGGGTTAGGTCTCGATGCTCCCGCTGTCAGGCTTCTACCTAGTTGGCATGGCTGGGGTCTCGATGGACGTCGTTATAACCCTGGGGCTGAGCCCGGAGGATGTTCAACACCCGCCGCCAGGCTTTCACCTAGCTGATTGGCCCGATGGTAGCACCCAGGAGTGGAAAGTGTTCTAAGTATTCTCGCTCTGGGGTTAGGTCTCGATACTCCCGCTATCAGGCTTCAACCTAGCTGACAGGGTTGGGGTCTCGATGGACGTCATTATGACCCTGGGGCTGAGCCCGGAGGATATTCAACACCCGCCGTCAGGCTTTCACCTAGCTGATTGGCCCGGTGGTAGCACCCGAGAGTGGAAAGTGTTCTACGTATTTTCGCTCTGGGGTTAGGTCTCGATACTCCCGCTGTCAGGCTCCCACATAACTGACAGGGTTGAGGTCTCGATGGACGTCGTTATGACCCTAGGGTTGAGCCCGGAGGATGTTTAACACCCGTCATTAGGCTTTCACCTAACTGATTGGTCCGGTGGTAGCACCCGGGAGTGGAAAGTGTTCTAAGTATTCTCGCTCTAGGGTTAGGTCTCGATGCTCTCGCTGTCAGGCTTCTACCTAGCTGGCAGGGTTGAGGTCTCGATGGACGTCGTTATGACCCTAGGGCTGAGCTCGAAGGATGTTCAACACCCACCGTCAGGCTTTCACCTAGCTGATTGGCCCAGTGGTAGCACCCAGGAGTGGAAAGTGTTCTAAGTATTCTCGCTCTGGGGTTAGGTCTCGATGATCCCGCTGCCAGGCTTCTACCTAGCTGGCATGGCTGGGGTCTCGATGGACGTTGTTATGACCCTGGGGCTGAGACCGGAGGATGTTCAACACCCGTCGTCAGGCTCTCACCTAGCCGATGGGCCCGGTGGTAGAGCCCGGGGTTTTGGAGACAAAAGAAAGAGGGGCATAGCTCGCGGGTGAGCTGAGTGCTCGCGGGTGAGCTGAGTGCTCGCGGGCGAGCTGAGTGCTCGCGGGCGAGCTGAGTGCTCGCGGGCGAGCTGAGTGCTCGCGGGCGAGCTGAGTGCTCGCGGGCGAGCTGAGTGCTCGCGGGCGAGCTGAGTGCTCGCGGGCGAGCTGAGTGCTCGCGGGCGAGCTGAGTGCTCGCGGGCGAGCTGAGTGCTCGCGGGCGAGCTGAGTGCTCGCGGGCGAGCTGAGTGCTCGCGGGCGAGCTGAGTGCTCGCGGGCGAGCTGAGTGCTCGCGGGCGAGCTGAGTGCTCGCGGGCGAGCTCGAAGCTCCCGAACCTGACAAACGGCCGGAGCTCAGGGTCTCATTGCGAGCACACGTCCTAACTCAGGTGTATTCTAACGACGAGGTCGATCTTAGCGAGATCACCCAAGTTGGAAGGCTCACAGACAATTACATCACAACAAGTAAGTTCAAAGGAAAAGAAAATAGAAAAAATCGTTCAAATTTCATTCTTCAGTAATATAGTTAACATAAAAGGGGAGCTCGCCTCATCGAGTTTACAAAAAGGGGGGGGGGGGAGGAAATTACAAAGGTATACTTGGTCAACTCTCGTCTTCCTCCCCCGATGTGTGGCCCTCCTAACCCCCATCTCGCTGGTCCTTTTCCTTCATCTCCCCCAAAAGCGAGGCGAAGTTGTCTTCCTTCTCGCCAGGCGGGCTCGACGGGAACAGACTTGGCAGGAGGTCCCAAACAGCGACCTTCTCGCAGCCTTCCGCCAGTACCCCCGTACCCCTCATGATGTCCAGAAGACACCCAACATACTCGATCGAGTTAACTCGCAGCCACTCCATGACCTCCTTTTCGCTGAAGACTAGGGTTTAGGGTTTAGGGTTATGGGGGTCCGCGACCTCTTATAGGGGTATGGGGGTCCGCCGCCACCCTCGGGGAGGAAAATCTCCGCCTGTTGAAGGAGCTCACTATGGAGCCCTCGTTTCTGCTTTTTTAACTTCCCCACCTCGACCTCAAGATGGGTAGTGCGAGCTTCTTGCTCGGCAGCACGAGTCTCCTACTTGCTGGAGCGAGCATTTTGCTCGGCAAGGCAAGCTCGCAGTTGGGCGACCTCTTCCTCAAACCCGGTGGCGTGAATCTGTAGTTTGCTCGCGGCATCGGCATCCTGTGAATCGAAAACTGAGAATATTGTTGCAAAAAGTACAAGTGAAAACAGGAAGAGGCAGTCGATACTTACCAGCCCGCCTGCAGCTCTTGCGAGCAGACCCTCGACGATGTCGCGCCGTCTCTCCGCGTCGTCGGCTTTGTCCTTCGCCACGTCGCGCTCCTACTCGGTTTTTAGCAGGAGCTGGCTAAGGTTGAAGCCACGAAGCACCATCATGTAATGCAGTTCCAAGGACCGCATATGGGCCAACAGACCCTCGTGACCCAACTGGCGAGGGTCATGCGTTTGTAAGCCTCGACGCCATCACGACCATAAAGGCCGAAGCTGAGCGCATAATCGTGGCCGGTGGGAGGTTGGCGAGCAACCTAAGAAGGGTGGCGAGTGGAGATAGAGACCTGATGGGTCTGCTCATCCCACTTAACCATCGGCTAACCAGCCGAGTCCTTGCACCTCCCCCCATGCCGAAAAGGGGGTGGTCCTTGGGCAGGCCCAGCTCGCGGGGCGCGATCTCATCAGCAGCATCGGCAGAGGGGGGCCCACTCCCCCTTTGATCCTTCCCTGTTATTTCTTTTAGCGAGCTCTCTGGCGAGGCGTCGGAAGAGGTCGCAGGCGAGTCCATGTATGCGGGGGACAACCTTTTCACCACCCTGACCCTCTTCTTCTGAGCCGGGGGCCGCCGAGGCGGGCCCGACCCCTCGGTGTTCAACAGCCTCTTGCTAGAGGAGGGCTGGGGCGCCACCTGTTCATCTCGGCAAGCCAGCGCGGCCGCCCGAGCGAGCTGGAGCGGGTTAGAGTAAAGTCCCGAATCCGCATGTTGAAGTTGAGACCGGGCGGTCTGGCTTGGCGGGTTATTGACCGGGCGGTCTGGCGGTTTGCCTCCAGCGGGTTGGTTGCTGCGTTGAGGTCTGAGGTCCAAGCGGTCTAGCGGTCTGTTACTGGCGACTAGGAGACCGGGCGGTCTAACGGTCTCCCTTGGCGGCTTGTCTCTCTCTGGCAGTGGCCGAGCGGTTAGCCCTTCCGTCTAACCGCGCGGCTTGTTCCGGTCTGTTGTTCTAGCCGCCCAGATTCTTTTGTATAGTTTTAGTCCCACATCTCTTATTTGTATTCTCTCTTCTCTCCTCCATTCTATATAAGGGAGGCCATACCTTTGTAATAGATACCTTTTTCTGATAATAAAATTTCAGTTATACCATTTCCGGCTTGTTTTAGTTCACTTCTTACATGGTATCAGAGCAATCGATCCTTTCCTCCTGATTCTGTCTTCTCTCTGTCCGCGCGGCTTGCTTCTCCGGCTTGCGCCCTGTCCGCGCGGTCTCCTTGTCGTTGCCCTCTGTGTGCGCGACCTGTTGCCTTGTTCACTGCGATCTGTCGCCTTGTTCGCCGCGACCTATCGCCGTGTGCCTTTACCTCCTCCTGTTTGCTCTTATTCTGGTCGTTGCGACCTGTTGCCTAGTTCGCCGCGACCTGTTGCCTAGTTCGCCGCGACCTGTTGCCCTGTGCCTTGCCCTCTCTTGTGCTTCTGTTCGAGCGGACTGTCTGCTTGCCGCTCGACTTCTTCCCCTTTGCTTGTTACTACGGCTTGGTCGTGGTCTCTCTGGCCGCTGGTGTCTGACATCCTGACCGCCGTAGTTTCTCTTCTGCCTATCCGCGCGGCCTGTTTTCTAACCGCGCGGCTTCCTGTTGTTTACTCTTATGGCTCTTTCTGATGCTTCTACTGCCACTACTCCTGCCACCCCCCCTGTAGCCAATCCGGCTCCTCCTCCTACTCCTTCCGGGAACCTTGGCACCGTTTCCAAGCTTGTCGGCTCCAACTACCCGGATTGGAGCGTCTCTTTCACCTTTCTCCTTCGCTCGCAACGCAAACGCCACCATCTCGTTGATGACCCTCCTCCTACCACTTCCCCTCTCTTTGATGACTGGGATGCGAGTGACGCTCTTGTGCGTACTTGGCTCGCTAACAGTCTATCCGATGAATGCCTTCCCGTCATCCGTCATGATGAGACGGTGAAGGCCGCTTGGCTTCATCTTGCTGCTTTGTATTCCAAAGGGGCTCAGACGTCCCGCATCTATACGTTGTATGCGGACCTCTTTGCCCGGCCTACCTTGTCTCCTGCTGCTGCCTACCAACAAGTTCAAGCTCTTGGGGCTGAGATTCTTCAGAATCGCCCCTTTTCTGCGGATCTGGCTCAACAACACAAGCACTTCCAGGAGCTTCTGGTTGTGTGTTATCTGCTCCGTCTTCCTGACACTTATGACATGATCCGCCAACAAATTCTGGGTGAGGCGGAATCTCCTACCTTAGATGCCACCGCTGCTCGCATCGCCGCTGTCACCTCTCTCCTTCAGCGCCCGCTTCTACCCGCTCCTTCTCCTCCGGATAACTATGCTCATCAAACTCAGCGGAGTGGCTCTGGTAGCCGCAGTCATCAGTCTGGCGGACGTCCTTCTTCCCGCTATCTCTGCTCTCACTGCGGCCGCACCGGACACACTCTTGACCGCTGCTGGACAAAACATCCCCATCTTCGCCCCTCGGGTGACTCTTCCGCCTCTTCTTCCAAGCCGTCTGCTTCCGTGGTCACATCATCAGGTAGTGCCCATGTAGTCACTCAAGGTAAATGGCTTATCGACTCCGGTGCTACTAATCATATGACGGGCAATCCTCAGTGCTTCTCTCTTCTCGAACAGCATGATCGATTGCCCCCGGTCCTCATTGCAGACGGTTCTCCCTCTCCGGTTCATGGGTCGGGAGTGGTTCATGTTACTCCGTCCCTTCGGCTAGAGGACACTCTCTATGTGCCCAAGTTTCCGTGCAATCTGTTATCGGTTACTTCTTTGTGCAAGCAGCTTCAATGTTCTGTAACGTTTACTCCATCTTCTTGCTCTTTTCAGGATCCGAGCTCCCAGCGGACGATTGCTACTGGGACTGAGAGCGGCGGCCTCTACTTCCTCGACAACGTTTCCGCTTTGTCCGCCTTCTCTTCTTCTTGTACGGATCTTCTCCAGTGGCATCTCCGTCTCGGTCATCCTCCACCACGGCTTCTGCATCAGCTTCTGCCCCACCTCCCTCCCTCCACTACTCCTCTCCACTGCGAAGCATGTCAACTTGGCAAGCATCATCGTTCCTCCTTCCCGCCGAAGCAAGGTCGGGGCTCTACCCGTCCGTTTGATCTAGTCCACTCCGATATCTGGGGACCTGCTCCTACCCTTACTATTGGTCGGGGTAGTTCTTATTTTGTAACTTTTATTGATGATTTTTCTAGATGTACTTGGGTGTATCTCTTACGAGATCGCTCTGAACTTTTTAATGTATGGACCTCCTTTTATCATTTAATCAAAAATCAGTTTGGTGTTAGTGTTAAAACTTTTCGCTCTGATAATGCAAAAGAATACTTAAGTCATGCTTTTACCTCTTTCTGTGTTCAACATGGCGTTATTCATCAGACAAGTTGTGTCTATACATCCCAACAAAATGGGGTGGCGGAACGCAAAAACCGTCACCTCCTCGATGTTGCTCGCACATTAATGACTCAAATGCATGTCCCTCGCTCATACTGGGGCTATGCTGTTCTTCTTGCTTGCTATCTCATCAATCGCATTCCCTCCTCCGTTCTTCAGGGAAAAACCCCTTTTTCCATCCTTTATCCTGGCAAGGAGCCTTTTCTTCTCCCTCTCCGAATCTTTGGGTGCACTGCTTTTGTGCATGTCCCATCTGCCACCCGTGACAAGCTCTCCCCTCGCTCCACCAAATGTGTTTTTCTGGGGTACTCGGTCACTCAGAAAGGCTACTGCTGCTTTGATCCTGTTCTTCGCAAACAGTTTGTCTCCGCTGACGTTACCTTCTTCGAGAATGCCTCCTACTTCTCGGATGCCTCCTCTTCTCTTCCTCTCACCTCAGATGCTCCTGTTATTCCGTTCGTTCCCTCGTCTCCTACTGCGATATCCGCTCCTCCTCCGTCTCCGCCCACTCCTCTCCCTCCGCCTCTCTCTCCGCCTCCCTCTCCCTCATCTCCGCTGCCGTCGCTCTCTCCTCCCGGGCCAGCTCTCTCTGCCACGGATGCTCTGGATGCCGCGGAGCCCGCCGACCTGGATCTTCCTGTCGCTCTTCGCAAAGGGGTGCGGACGTGTACCTTACACCCCCTTGCTGCTGTTGTTTCATATGATCGTCTTACCCCTTCTCGCAGGGCCTTTGCGCTGGCTATCTCTGCTACTACCACACCTCGTTCCTACCAGGAGGCCCTTGCCATTCCTCACTGGAAGCTGGCCATGGATGAGGAAATGGCGACCCTCACAGAGCGGGGTACCTGGACTCTTGTCCCTCCTCCTCTTGATACAGATGTTGTTGGCTGTCGGTGGGTCTTTGTAGTCAAGTTTGGCCCAGATGGCACTGTAAACCGTTACAAAGCTCGTCTGGTGGCTAAGGGCTTTACTCAAACCTATGGGGTTGATTACTTTGACACCTTCTCTCCCGTGGCTCGTCTCAGCACTATACGGGTCCTTCTCTCTGTGGCAGTCAACAAAGACTGGCCCCTTTCCCAGCTGGATGTCAAGAATGCCTTCCTTTATGGTGATCTTCAGGAGGCCGTCTACATGGAGCAACCTCCAGGGTATGTTGCTCAGGGGGAGACACGAGTCTGCCGGCTACAGAAGGCAATCTATGGCCTCAAGCAGAGCCCTCGAGCTTGGTTTGACAAATTCAGCGGCATCGTGGCGGCCGTTGGTTTTGCTCGCAGCACTGCTGATCACTCTCTATTTATTCAAAACCTCTTCGGGACTGGTGATTCTTGCAGTATATGTGGATGATATTCTTCTCACTGGTGATGACCAGGAAGGGGTAGCCTTGACAAAGCGGCATCTTCGCCAACATCTAGTCACGAAAGATATGGGTTCTCCGAAGTACTTTTTGGGGATCGAAATCTCTCGGAAGCCCAACTCTTTAGTCCTCTCTCAGCGTAAGTATGCTCTTGATATTTTAAAAGAAGCAGGATTGACTGGGGCCAAACCTGCCCGATGTCCCATGGCTGTTGGAGAAGACAAAACCTGGACAGATGATTCGCCTCTTCTTTCAGATGCTTCGCGGTACAGGCGTCTAGTTGGTAAGCTCATATACCTCACCGTGACTAGGCCCGACATCTCCTATGCTGTGGGCAAGGTGAGTCAATTCATGCAAGCTCCCAGGGAGTGCCATCTACAGTCCGCCTTGCGGATCTTGGAGTACGTCAAAGCAGCCCCTGGGAAAGGATTGCTCTTTCAGAAGAATGATCATCTGAGGGTTGAAGCTTACTCAGATGCGAGTTACGCGGATGACAAAGGGGACCGCAAGTCTACTTCCGGTTTCTGTACCTTTGTTGGGGGCAATCTGGTAAGTTGGAAGAGCAAGAAGCAATCTGTTGTCTCCAGGTCCAGTGCTGAAGCTGAGTATCGGAGTATGGCATCGACCACTTGCGAGCTAAAGTGGCTACGGGCTCTCATGTTGGATTTAGGAGAGGTCTACAACCATCCTCTACCTATGTTCTGTGACAACAAGGCTGCTATATATATCTCCAAAAATCCAGTCTTCCATGAGAGAACCAAACACATTGAGGTCGACTGTCATTTCATTCGTGAAGAGATTCTAAAGGAACAAATTTGCACTCCCTTCGTCACGTCTGAAAAAGAGCTGACTGACATCTTCACCAAGCCAGTATCCGCCTCATTTCTTCATATATGTAACAAGCTGGGCATGATCGACATATATGCTCCAGCTTGAGGGGGAGTGTTGAAGTTGAGACCGGGCGGTCTGGCTTGGCGGGTTATTGACCGGGCGGTCTGGCGGTTTGCCTCCAGCGGGTTGGTTGCTGCGTTGAGGTCTGAGGTCCAAGCGGTCTAGCGGTCTGTTACTGGCGACTAGGAGACCGGGCGGTCTAACGGTCTCCCTTGGCGGCTTGTCTCTCTCTGGCAGTGGCCGAGCGGTTAGCCCTTCCGTCTAACCGCGCGGCTTGTTCCGGTCTGTTGTTCTAGCCGCCCAGATTCTTTTGTATAGTTTTAGTCCCACATCTCTTATTTGTATTCTCTCTTCTCTCCTCCATTCTATATAAGGGAGGCCATACCTTTGTAATAGATACCTTTTTCTGATAATAAAATTTCAGTTATACCATTTCCGGCTTGTTTTAGTTCACTTCTTACACCGCAAAAGGCGGGTTCTCGGGAATGAACCGCTCCCCTACAGGAAAAAACTTAGTCAAAATTTTGTTATTATTTCTGCCGAGCCCAGCGAAAAAAGGAATCGAGGCATACCTTCACCGGGGAGGATGGGCAGGAGAGAGTCGAGGTCTCGGCAGAGGTGGGCGACCTCGAAATCCTTGTGGAGGAAGAACTTATGGAGCTCGGCGTCGTTAACAGATATTGTGGGGGGGGGGGTATACCTCCTCGACCTTCTGCTGGGGCAAAAAGGGGATGTTGCCGAGATCGCCCTTGATGAAGACGATCTTGGACAGCTAGTTATAATTTTTGTTTGCGACCTCGCGAACCTTTATGAAAGAGCTGCCAAGGTAGGCGACCCCATCGAGAGTAGCTTTGTAAGAGAACAACTTCCGGAAGACCGTCATGTTGAACTCTATATGCTCCCGGCGGAGGTAGCAGACGAACACGACCATCATAGCGACGATGTTCGGGTTAAGCTGCGCGGGCACCACGCCGTAGTACTTCAGAATCTGGCGGATTTCCGGCCAGAGAGGCATACGCAACCCCACCTCGAAATGCGAGATGGGGAAGGCGAGTTCGTCCGGGTAAAAGGAGTTGATGGCCTCGTGGTCCGCCGGGAGGCGAGCCGTGAAGCCCGAGGGAACGAAGTCGGCCACGCACTCAGCGAGCTCTTCCGCGGTCGTATTCCCCTCGAAGAAGCAGTACTCGACAAAGTGTCGAGCACACTTGGTCCGCCCGTCAGAATCGGGGTTCCCCCTACCCATGCCTGCCGAAACTAAAAGCGCAAGCACCAGAGATAGTGTAAGCTAAGGGGAAAAAAGTACGGAGGCAATTAAGGCGTGACAGGGGTTGGTGAGAAGGCTTATTTATAGAAGAAAAGATTTGAGACCAAACCAGCTGGTCAGTCTGGCCCGCTTACCCCAGCTCGCCGCCTCCAGCTCGTCGACCGCCGCGAGCTAACCTTGTGCTATGGCGAGGTGAGATTGATAGGACGATGGTTGTTGTATTTAAGGATGTTAATAATGATAGAAAAATTATCCAAGTTATTGCACGCAGGACCCGAATAATGCCTAGAGCAGAAATGAAAAAAAAAACCCCAACACGCGCGGACCAAGGGAGCACGGTGGCGAGTATCGATAGGCCCATCAGGGGGGTCGTCTCTAGTTACCCCGGTCTCTCCACCCTGTCGCCGCAGGTCGTCGCCCATGGAGTTCGCGAAGTCTCCCCAGATTCCTATGAACGATCTGAAGGTTCTCGTCGATCTCGTCTAGGAACATGGAAGAAGACGCCGTCTTGAACGCCGAGCTAACCTTCGTTGTGTCTGCAAGCTGCGTGCACTCCCACTGCAGCCTGGTGTTGTCTCTCCGCACCTCGTGGAGCTCGCACACCAGCTTCTTGAGAACCAACTGTTCTCGCCTCGGCCGTTCGTGGCCCTCCAGCTTTGAGTCCCGGAAGGCGTCCAAAGTGCGTGGAGAAGGGAGGGGAGAGTATCGAGCCTGACCCGTGGATTCGTCAGCCTCAGACTCCACAGTGAGGTCTGCGTGAACAGTTGAAGGCATTATTAAGTGAAGGGGGCGAGCACCGCCAAAGCCGAGCAGGATTTGGGGAAGTTGAAAACCTACCATGCAAACTCGGCTCCTCCAGGTTGACGCGAGGAGGAGGATGGCCTAAAACCTTACCACGGCCATGCCGGAGAGCCTTTGGAGAGATACGTATAAAGCCGGGGATGGGGATGACCTCAGTACCTCCCCCCGCAGGTGCGGGAGCAAGAGGTTGTCGTGAAGGAGGGCGAGCCGATGACCTCGGCTTCTGCGAGTCCAGCCCCGTGGTCCCGAAGGTGGGGGGCGAGGCCCACATGCGTACATCGGAAGCCCAATTCTGTGGACTATCGAGAGGATTCTTGGCTCGCGGTGTGGATATATCACCGTTATGGCCTCGGCTGACCTGGTCGGCGGAAAGGACAATGATATCTTTGCCCTTGGGTTCAGGAGTTAGCCGAGTGGAGGAACCAGCCCTGTTATTCAGGGCTATCTTAAAATCATTATAAATGGGCGCGAAATCTTTTGGGAGAGGCTTCGCTTTCTTTCCCGAACTAAACTCGGCAAGGTTACGAGGCGGGGCGCTGAGGTCGGTCAGGCCCGCGATGCGAGCTGCAGCTTCCTCGCGAGATTGCGCCACTCGCTCTAGAACCTCTTGGAGAAGCGGCATCTTGACAAGGCTCAAGTAAGGAGAATGGCAAAGGTCAGCCAAGTATGCAGACACATGTATATATAGTCGTTGGTGGACCCACCAAAAGATTCTTTCGGGCTCCCGTCGCACTCACCGAATCCTGTGGGGTTGGATGTTTCTTTCAAAGCTTGTCCTAACCTCGCAAAGAGCAGGGATTGTGTACAACCCCGTATACGGCGAGTGGGTTGACGGGAGCCCCGACCAACCGGTTTAGACTGCCCAAGTCCCAGACGAGCTCGACAGGGAAATATGTAGGCCGAGCTCAGCTTCTGCCGGGCCGAGTCCAGCATTCATCGGGCCGAGCTCGGAGTTCATCGAGCCAAGCACGGCAAATGGGGGTTGGACGAGCTCGGGGTTCGTCGAGCCGAGCATGATGAGTGGGGGTTGGATGTCAGGCGAGCAGAGTCGGCCGAGCCCGTACTCGCCCGAGCCCAAGGAGGGGAGGCGAGCGCGAGCTCCACCGGGCACTCCCCCATCCAGGGCAAGTAGAGGCTTCAGAGGGTTGTTCGCCCAGGTCCCTACTGTGTTTTTATCGCGTTACCCCATTGGTCTGCCCATAGCCCCCCCAGAACAACGAAGTTACGCTGTTGGCAGCCAACCTGGGCTGCACATAGCTATTCAGAACAACGGGATTTGGCTATTTGCAGGCCGTTTGCAGAATCCTATAAATAGGACTCAAGGGGTATCTCAGAAAGGCATGCTCACTGGTGCCCTGTCTTCTAGCGTTTTCTGAGATACCTTAGCTTCAACACTTGGCTAAGGAGGGGAAGCGCTCTAAGATCTTCCGGGTGTGTGGAGGGACCTCCGTGCTGGGGCCTTGGGTCTGTCCTTAGCTCTTTTTTCCTTGGTTCTTTGGGCTCGCAGGAGAGAAGTAAGTGTGCGATCACCCCTTCCCCAAGGGTGAACTCCTTAAGACCGACTTTTTGGTTTCAACAACCTTGACGAGGAAGGATCAAAAATTTGTTTGGTCTTCGACGTGCACACGAGTTTTTGAAGAATTGAAAAGTTGTTTGACCACGCCGTCTATTTTGTGCTCGCCATGTAGTACGGAGGGCTATGAAATCTATAGTGATGACTCAGGGAGCAGCTTAGGCTGCGTTCTACTTCAACATGGGAAGGTGATAACATATGACTCTTGCCAATTGAAAGTGCACGAGAGGAATTATCCGGTCCACGATTTGGAATTAGTGATCGTGATATTCGCTTTAAAGTTTTGGAGGCACTACCTGTATGACATAAAGGCCGATATCTTTACAGATCATAAGAGCCTGAAATATTTGATAGATTAAAAAGACTTGAATATGCGTCAACAGAGGTGGATGAAATTCCTTGGGGACTACACCTTCAAGATACATTACATTCCCGACAAGGGAAACGTTGTTGCAGACGCGCTGAGTCGTAGGGCTCCTGCATAGGCTAACTGGATATAGATGCATGATGAGCGTCTTATTCGAGATTTGGAAGCCTTTGAGATCTCGTGTGTTGATGGGAGATCTAGTGCAAATGCGTGTTTAAACTGGACAGAGGTGCAGTATGACCTCACAGGCCGGATTTTACTCGTGTTGGAGCTGGATGACAATATGAAACACTACTTGACAGAGTCTTTAGATGGGTCGAATGCCCAGTTTTCTATTAAGGATGACCTTTTGTGCAAGGACATTTGATTGTGCGTCCCAAATGTGGGCAAATTACGGAAGGAATTGATGTACGCGACACATTTCATAAATTACTCAATCCACCCGAGGAGCACAAAGATGTTCAAAGATATGAAAAAGTTATTTTGGTGGCTAGGATTGAAGAAGGACATAACCCTTTATGTGGCGAAGTGTCAGACCTGCGCCCTAGTAAAAGTCAAATGTCAGAAGCCCGGTGGATTTCTGAAGTCATTACCTATACCAAAGTGGAAGTTTGACGACATATCTATGGATTTCGTGTACGGCTTGCAGAGATCATAGAAGAGAAACGATATCGTCTGGGTGATCGTTGAACGTTTAACAAAGGTATCACACTTCATTCCGAATAGGAAGGATGAACTAGTGGAAAAACTGGCGAAACTTTATGCTAACAATATCGTACGATTGCACAGTGTGCCCCGTAGCATCGTTAGTGACCGAGATGAGCGCTTCCCGTTTAATGATTGGAGGATTATTCATCAAGTGTTGTGTACCGAACTAAATTTCAGTACGTCCTTTCATCCTCAGATGGATGGTCAGACCGAGAGGGTCAATAGAATGATGGTAGATATGCTTCGTATATGTAACGATTCCACCCGTTAAATAACATATAATAGAAGATCCGGCCGGGGCCCCACACTATATGCCACAAATAGACGGTGAGTTCACAGGATAATACCAACAACGCATCCTAACACAGAGCATGCTAGCGAAATAGTTACACAATTAGTTGAACTCATATAAGGAATATCCACTAGATATATATAAACCAAAGTTATATACAACCACTCAAACGAGGGGATAACAAATACTACAGTTTGGCCTTAAGGCTTTACAGTTCCTCTTTAAACAGTTTACAGACATCGGCTCGTAGGCCAGCCATACATGAATAAAAGAAAATACAATAGCTAGCCTTCAAGGGCTAGCAGCAATAACAAGAGCGATAACAGTAGTAGCAGGGGCATCAGCCCTTCATTTTCTGCTCGGCTCTCCAGCACCTGCACAGGGACAATCCACCCAGAAGGTGGCAAACAAGGCAATGGTATGCATTCAACTGACCAATTTATAACAATCCTACCCCTTTCTCGGGGCAGAGACATTCCTTCCCTGTAGAACAATACAGCAATAGACAGATACTATACATATTGTGCTCTCACGCACAAGCAATCCATCACAACCGTAGGCCACCCGGCCCGACGATCTGTGCTCTCAGGCACACTTTTGGGTACACCGGCGAACCGGGATCAACACCATTGTGCATTTAGTCTTAATGGCGCGCAAGCCTAAGACTCTCATTATGCTGCTGACGAAAGCCCAATGCCTTGACACTTCCTTGTACAGCCAACATAACGCAGGTACAGATCCACCCCCCATTGCTCAAATCGCCTTACCATCACCAAGCACATCGTACTTGCGGCTATAATAAAAGACGCGGGTCGGCTTCACCTTTCCTGTTCGGCACGAGGCCTTTTAGAGCTCGCATCTCCCAATCGCCATAACGTCCGCCAAGGACTGGCGTCACATTATCAACACTGTCCAAATAGGACTAGCTTTATTGTCCATTAAGGACTGGCTATATCGTAGCCACAACACAAAATACACAAGGGCATTTTCCTGGAGTTCCACATTCAAGGGGAGTACATCCTGCTACTCCCCTTCATAGGCACAACCCAACGACCCTACTAACTACACGAGTATACGCTGAGTATTCTCCAGTGCGTAAATGCAACATCACCAATCCAGACCAACATGTCCAGATGGGCTTCACACAGCATGTCTATCCCGTACTACACACTTCCGGGTCTATATGCAGACTTCACAGGGGATAACAACTATCAACCCACAGGAATCACTCACTCATTCCACCTTTTGGTGGAGAGGATTCCTTACTCATGCATAAAGAAGGACTTCACATGTCCAAGAAGGAAGATCGTTACCCTTGACGATCTCTTGGGAGCCATCGAAAATCTGGCCGGTTGGAAAGCACCGCAGCAGCTTTGCCTCCACTAAACTAGCCTCGGATCTCGAATCGGACCGCGGGAGCACCACCAAAGCCTTGCTCTTCTCCTCCTTCTCCTTCCTCCAAGCTCTCTCTTTTTCTCTCTTGATAAGAATGAGAGAAGAAGCCAACCTTTAGCCTTATCACTGCAGGAAAGCACCTGGGCCATTGGATCCAAATAGAAATAATTGGATGGCCGAGATCTGCCCAAAAGTCCAAATTTGACTTGACACGGCCTGGGACACGCCCGTGTCCCCCAAGCGGTGTGCGAACCAACTCAGACTGAACCAGAACACGGGCTCCAACACGCCCGTGTCACAGGGCAGACATGCCCGTATCAACTTTGACACGACCGTGTGACTGGCTGTGTCATATTTTCAACACAGGCCCAAATCACCCGAGAAGCACACGGCTAAGGCACACGCCCGTGTCCTTGGCCGTGTGCCCAACATGCCCCTGTGACACGCCCGTGTCACAGGCCGTGTTCCACACTCAATGCCACTCAACACCATTCCACTCAGCGCCACTCAACGCCGCCCGGTATTCACCCGAGCATGACACGCCCTGGGACACACCCGTGTCCCAGGCCGTGTCGCCTCTCGATGATCGTCGATCGTACTATCTGGAGAACTCGAGTCGATGCCTACAGTAAAGGACACGCTCTGGGACACGCCCGTTTCCCAGGCCGTGTGCACGGGACACACCCTAGGACACGCCCGTGTCTCAGGCCGTGTCACCCAGCCTGACTCCAACTTAAGGTTTTTGGGGTGTTATAATCCTCCCCCCTTAAGATAAATTTCATCCCGAAATTTGTACTCAGCAAAGAAACAAGAATCACAAAGCTATAACGTTAAAAGATCTGTTATAACAAAATGTACACGACCAACAGTTTATACAAAAAGTTCGGGAAACTCAGCTCGCATGGTCTGCTCTCGCTCCCATATTAGCTCCTCACGGCCACAATTGTACCACCGGACTTTGACCATCCCAAATATTTTGTTCCACAACTGTTTCTCGGCTCGATCCTCGATCCGAATGGGTCTAACCTTCGTCGTTATCCCATACTCGACCGGTACACGATCATTCTCAACTATTTGAGTTGGATCCTTGATGGCTTTGCGAAGTACTGAGATGTGGAATACATCATACAATCCACTCAACTCTGCTGAAAGCGCTAGCCGATAAGCAGCTTCCCCGACTCACTCCACCACTTCAAACGGACCAAGGTGTCTGGGACTTAACTTTTTCAACCGCCGAATCCGAGATACGCTTTTGAAGGGTTTGATCTTTAAATAGACCCAATCGCCCACTGCGAACTCCGCGTTCTGATGCTTGGCATTGTAGTACTTTGCTTGTCGATCCTGGGCGATCAATAGCCTCTCCCGAATAGCGTGTATTATCGAGGTAGCTTCTTTGACTTCCTTTCGCCCATTCAGCTTGGATTCGCCTACCTCTGCCCAAGCTAATGGTGTACGACATTTACGACCATATAGAGCCTTAAACGGTGTCATACCGATGCTCGCTTGGTAGTTGTTATTATCGGCAAATTCGACCAAATAAATGTACTCTTCCCATTTCTTACCAAACTCTAGAGCGCACATACAAAACATATCTTCCATCGTCCTGTTGGTTCGCTCAGTCTGGCCATCCGTTTGGGGATGAAAGGCCGTACTGAATGCTAATTTTGTGCCCAACATTTGATGAATTAGCCTCCAATCAGTTGAGGTGAATCGCTCATCACGATCACTGACAATGCTCCGAGGAACACCGTGCAATCGAACAATCTGTTCCACATAGAGCTTAGCCAAGGTTTCCACTGAATCATCTCTCTTGTTTGGAAGGAAGTGAGCCACTTTTGTCAACCGATCTACAATCACCCGGATAGAGTCATGATCGCGTTGAGATCTCGGCAACCCATGCACGAAATCCATTGAAATATCATCAAACTTCCACTCTGGAATCGGTAACGACTTCAGGAAACCACCAGACTTCTGGCATTCCACTTTTACCAAAGCACAAGTGTGACATTCTGCCACATAACGTGCTATGTCTTTCTTTAGTCCGGGCCACCAGAACAACTTTTTCATGTTTCTGTACATTTTTGTGCTCCCAGGGTGAATTTAGTACTTGGCAAAGTGCGCTTCGTACATCAACTCTTCTCTCAACTTCCCCATACTTGGGACGCACAATCGACCATCTTTTCACAACAATCCATCATCCCAGGAGAATTGGTCACTGAGATCATCCTTTGCATAGCGTTGGAGACTTTCATCAAGCTCTGTTGCTCGCTGAACTCTGTCCGCAAGGCCATATTGTACCTCCGTTCAGTTCAAGCATGCGTCGGCCGTAACATCCTTGTAAACACAAGATATCTCTAACGCTTCCATCTCCTGGATCAGCCGCACATCATGTCTCTGCAACTAGTTTGCTCGTACTGGCATCCTATGACTCAAAGCATCAGTGACCACATTTCTCTTCCCGGGAGTATAGTGAATATCGAAAGTGTAGTTTCTAAGGAACTACATCCACCTCCGTTGTCGCATATTCAGATCCTTATGATCTAACAAATACTTTAGGCTCTTGTGATCGGTGTAGATATCTACTTTAACGCCATAAAGATAGTGCCTCCACAACTTTAGCGCAAAGATTACCGCCGCCAACTCCAAATCGTGGGCGGGGTAGTTCCGTTCATACACCTTTAGCTGACGTGAGCCATAAGCAATAACTTACCAAATTGCAGAAGAATGCAGCCTAAGCCGCTCCCTGAAGCATCACTGTAGATCTCATAGCCGTCTGTACCACATGACAATGTCAACACAGGCGCCGTGGTCAAACGACTCTTCAACTCTTCAAAAGCTCGCGCGCACTCCGGCGTCCAAACGAACTTCTGATCTTTTCTCGTCAACGTGGTCATAGGTAAAGCAATCCGTGAGAAGTTTTCCACAAACCGTCTATAGTAGTCTGCCAGGCCAAGAAAGCTCCTGACTTCGGCCACTGAAGACATCACTGGCCAATCCCGTATGACACTTATCTTTGCCGGATCTACTGCTATGCCCTCTCCACTTACCACATGGCCCAGAAAAGCCACTGAC
Source organism: Platanthera zijinensis (assembly GCA_039513925.1). Classification (NCBI taxonomy): domain Eukaryota; kingdom Viridiplantae; phylum Streptophyta; class Magnoliopsida; order Asparagales; family Orchidaceae; genus Platanthera; species Platanthera zijinensis. Next base: position 286,848,081 of record CM077079.1, on the reverse strand, counting down.
GATTGCCAGAACTCACACTTTGAGAACTTGACATACAGCTTATTCCTCCGCAGGGTATGCAATACCAACCACAAATGGTTTGCATGATCATCTCCCGACTGAGAGTACACAAGAATATCATCAATAAACACAATTACGAATAAATCCAAGTACTCTCGGAACGTCCGGTGTATTAGATCCATGAATACCGAAGGCGCATTACATAAACCAAACGACATCACCGTGAATTCATAATGACCATAGCGTGTCCCAAACGCTGTCTTAGGAATGTCGCCTTCCCGAATCTGTAATTGATAATATCCCGATTTCAAATCCAACTTTGAATAGACGGTTGACCCCGCTAGCTGATCAAATAGGTCATCGATCCATGAAATCAGATATTTGTTCTTTTCCGTCAGCTTATTCAATTCGCGGTAGTCAATATATAATCACAAACTACCGTCTTTCTTTTTCACAAATAGAACATGCGTGCTCCAAGGTGGCATACTTGGGCGTATGTATCCCTGCTCCAACAATTCTTGCAATTGGACTTTCAGTTCAGCCATTTCTTTTGGCGCAACTCGATATGGTGAGCGGGCCACAGGTTTTGCACCTGAGACCAACTCAATCGCGAAGTCAATCTCCCAGTGGGGCGGTAACCCAAGAAGATCCTTAGGAAATACATCTGCAAACTCCAACACAATCGAAACTTCACTTACACTGGTCTTTGGCTCAACAGCCTGAATAAGCGTGAAGAATAACTCCGCGCCCTTCCGAACAGCACTGACGACTTGGAGTGCAGACAACAAGGTCCCGCCTACTCCTCGCATACCAGCGAACTTCGTCTCAAGTTCGGTATTCTGGCCTAGTGTGATCTCCTTTGAGTTGCAATCAATCAAGGCACGCTGCTCCGAGAGCCAGTCCATGCCAAAGATCACATCAAACTTTGATAGCGGCAGCACAGATGCTTTCAATCCGAAATCTCAATTTCCTATAAGCACATCCACATCGCAAGTCCTATCCGCAAGCATGATACAACCATTCGGTAGTAGCACCTTTACACCATCTATCGTCACATGACTCGGTACTCCAACCCGAGTTACAAAGTCCTTAGACAGAAAAGAATGTGAAGCACCCGTATTAAATAGGGCTCTCGGCGGATTGTTCCAAATCAAGACAAAGCCTGTAGCACACACATCATGCACAAGCTACATACAAAATATGCAATCAATACAACAAGCATTAACTTAACTCGTACCTATGACGACGTCACTTTGCTTAATAGCCTCTTGTTGGCCAAGATTGTAGACTCTGGGTTGCGTCTGAGATGCAGAGGAATCAACCACTGCTTTGCCCTTCTCAGCATAAGACGCACCCGTCTTCTTTTCTCCTTTGGGTTGAGCAACCCAACAATCACGGGCTATATGCCCCACTTTGTCGCAGGTAAAGCATGTACGAGACTCCGGCCTCGGCGTTGCTCCCGATGTAACCGTCACAGAAGTTTGCCCCGAAGGCTTGGACCTCTTGCCCCACTTCTTCTGGTAGTACGATTTGCCAGAGCGGGGTGCTTTGAACTCGGGCTTTGCCACAACCAAGTCCTTCCTGCCTTGCACCCACTTCATGTCCATTTCCAGCGCACCCGCCGTATCAACCAAAGCCTGAAATTCCTGGTTCACTGAACTAGAAAGCAGGAACCTCAACTCGTCTCGCAATCCTTCATAGAACCGATTTGTTTTTCTTTGTTCATCGACGAAGATTGTTCCTGCATGCTGACCCAGTCTTGTAAATTCATGTAGGTATGCACCAACGCTATTTTCTCCTTGCGTTAGCCGCTGGAACTCGTTCTCCATCGCAATGCGTTGTGCCACTAGTAGATGTTTAGCCAAAAACATGTGAGAGAACTCCTCAATCGATACTCGAGTCAATTGCCTGCCTGCCAAATGGTGTAACTCAACCTCATCTATCCCACCATAACCTCGCCTCCCCTTCTAACAAGAAGGTGGCCAAAGTGACCTTTTGAGTTTCCTCCGTCCTGATTGCCGTCAAAATACGTTTGACTCACGATAACCAATCCTCTGCCTGCGTTGGGGATCCCAGTCTCGTGAACGTAGGTGGATTGAAGCTCATGAATTGCTTCAACTGTCGTTTAGCTGCTCGCGGATCCACAGCTTCAACCGGTTCGGGTCGGACACCACCACGATCTGGCACCACTGCCGGCAGCGCCTGCCCGGTCGGCCGAATCATCTTAAATAGAGCTTCAGCAACTAAGCGAACAGTTTCTGCAGAGGGAGGAGGTGTTGGCACCTCAGCTGGTTCCGCACTCTCATCAGAGCGCTGAGGCTCAGATTGCCCAGCACCACTACGAGTCATCTATGGGTGGACAAGACACACATTAGCGATAAGGCGCAAGCAATAACAATAAAGGAGGAATGCGCAGATTCCTCAAACAAGTGTATTTGCATTTCTTAGTGGATATTCCAGAGTTCACTAGCATTACAGCGGGTCGCACAGACACGTGCTCGCCACCCCACAAAAGAATTCGACCACGAATGCGAAAGAGGAAGACCAAGAGAAGCTGATACCAAAATATAACGACTCCACCCGTTAATAACATATAATAGAAGGTCCGGCTGGGGCCCCACACTATATGCAACACAAAGACGGTGAGGTCACATGATAATAGCAACAACACATCCTAACACAGAGCATGCTAGCGGAATAGTTACACAATTAGTTGAACTCATACCAGGAATATCCATTAGATATATATACACCAAAGTTATATACAACCACTCAAACGAGGGGATAACAAATACTACAGTTTGGCCTTAAGACTTTACAGTTCCTCTTTAAACAATATGGATTACAGACATCGGCGCGCAGGCCAGCCATACATGAATAAAAGAAAATACAATAGCTAACCTTCAAGGGCTAGGAACAATAACAAGAGCGGCAACAACAACAGCAGGGGCATCAACCCTTCATTTTCCGCTCGGCTCTCCAGCACCTGCACAGGGAAAATCCACCCAGAAGGTGGCAAACAAGGCAACGGTCAGCATTCAGCTGACCAATTTATAATAATCCTACCCCTTTCCCAGGGCAGAGGCATTCCTTCCCTGCAGAGCAATACAACAATAGACAGATATTATGCATATCGTGCTCTCATGCACAAGCAATCCATCACAACCGTCGGCCACCCTGCCCGACGATCTGTGCTCTCAGGCACACTTTTGGATACACCGGCGAACCGGGATCAACACCATTGAGCATTTAGTCTTAATGGCACGCAGGCCTAAGACTCTCATTATGTGCTGACGAAAGCCCAATGCCTTGACACTTCCTTGTACAGCCAACATAACGCAGGTATAGATCCACCACCCCCCCACTGCTCAAATCGCCTTGCCATCACCAAGCACATCGTACTTGCGGCCATAATAAAAGACGCGGGTCAGCTTCACCTTTCCTGTTCGGCACGAGGCCTTTTAGAGCTCGCAGCTCCCAATCGCCATAACGTCTGCCAAGGATTGGCGTCACATTATCCACACTATCCAAATAGGACTGGCTACATCGTAGCCACAACACAAACAACACAAGGGCATTTTCCTGGAGTTCCACATTCCAGTACTTCCTGCTACTCCCCTTCACAGGCACAACCCAATGACCCTTCTAACTACACAAGTATACGCAGAGTCTTCTCCGGTGCGTAAATGTAACATCACCAATCTAGACCAACATGTACAGATGGGCTTCACACATCATGCATATCCTGTACTACACACTTTTGGGTCTATATGCAGACTCCACAGGGGATATCAACTATTAACCCACCGGAATCACTCACTCATTCCACCTTTTGGTGGAGAGGATTCCTTACTCATACATAAAGAAAGACTTCACATGTCCAAGAAGGAAGATCGTTACCCTTGACGATCTCTTGGGAGCCATCGAAAATCTGGCCGTTTAGAAAGCACCACATCAGCTTTGCCTCCACTAAACTAGCCTCGGATCTCGAATCGGACCGCAGGAGCACCACCAAAGCTTTGCTCTTCTCCTCCTTCCTCCAAGCTCTCTCTTTTTCTCTCTTGATAAGAATGAGAGAAGAAGCCAACCCTCAGCCTTATTACTGCAGGAAAGCACCTGGGCCATTGGATCCAAATAGAAATAATTGGATGGCCGAGATCTGCCCAAAAGTCCAAATTTGACTTGACACGACTTGTGACACGCCCGTGTCCCAGGCCGTGTCCCCAAGCGGTGTGCGAACCGACTCAAACTGAACCAGAACACGGGCTCCAACACGCCCGTGTCACAGGGCGGACACGTCCGTGTCAACTTTGACACGACTGTGTGAATGGCTATGTCACCTTTTCAACACAGGCCCAAATCACTCAAGAAGCACACGGCTAAGGCACATGCCCGTGTCCTTGGCCGTATGCCCAACACGCCCCTGTGACACGCCCGTGTCACAGGCTGTGTTCCACACTCAACGCCACTCAACGCCGCCCGGTATTCATCCGAGCAGGACACGCCCTGGGACACGCCCGTGTCCCAGGTCGTGTCGCCTCTCGACGATCGTCGAACGTGCTATCTCGAGAACTCGAGTCGACGCCTACAGTAAAGGATACGCCCTGGGACACGCTCCCAGGCCGTGTGCACGGGACACGCCCTGGGACACGCCCGTGTCACCCAGCTTGACTCCAACTTAAGGTTTTTGGGGGTGTTACAGTATATGCACCCTAGATTTCGAGAAGAAGTGGGAGGATCATCTTTATATGATCGAGTTCGCATACAATAATAGCTACCAAGCAAGTATTCAGATGACGCCCTTTGAGACCCTTTATGGTAGAAAGTGTCATACTCCCTTGACGTGGTTGGAGACGAGTGAAACGAAGTTGTTTAAGCGAAAGGAAGTTGAAGATGGTACTTCTACTAGTTGTACAATCCAGGAGTGATTGCTGATCGCTCAGGATAGATATGCAAAATACTATAAAGCCAAGTACAGAAATGTCGAGTTCGTCATGAGCAACTGGGTTTATCTAAAGATCAAACCGTTCAAGGGCGTATCAAGGATTCAACGCTTGAAAAAGCTAAGTCCGAGTTACCTTGGGCCGTTTGAGATATTAGAGCGCATTGGTGAAGCTGCTTATCGATTGAATCTTTCAGTTGAACTAAGTGGTCTACACGATGTTTCCATATATCGGTATTGCGGAAGGCGGTGCAAGAGCCTACACAAGTGGTTACTGGATATCAAGTGCCAATTGATAGTGGGTTGACAATGAAGGTCAAGCCCATTCAAATCGAAGACATAGAGGACAGGCCGCTGCGGAATAAGTCGATCGGAATGGTCAAGGTTCGTTGGAACAACTGTGGCCGTGAGGAACTTCCATGGGAGCGCGAGCAAACCATGAGAGCGGAGTTTCCCGAACTGTTTCTTTGAGGTATACATTCGTAATATTGATACTTCTATGTTTTTCTATAAGGTGTAATTTTGGGCGGAATTTCTTTAAGTGGAGGATATTTGTAACGCCCCAAGTTCCCCGTAGCTAAGAATCTAGTTCTGTGAGCTACCGCCCGACAGTGGTTTGATACTGTGTAGAGGTGGTACTCAACATTCTCGACACTATCAACGTAGAACACTATCGCGCGACGGTAGTGTGTTACCGTGTCGCGTTAGCCTAGTTGATTTGATTGGCAGGGCTCTCTGTGAGCTATTGCCCAGCGGTAGTACTAGCCCCGGTGGTAGCGTGGCCGATTTATTTGGCGTGTCCCTCTGTGAGCTGTCGCACGACGGTAGCGATACCGCGTGGCGGTAGTGTCTGTTCGTCGTAAACGGTTTAATTGACACAACGTTTCCCCTACCGCCTGACGGTAGTATGGTACCGCGCGGCGGTAGCACGACAGTTACGGAGCAACCACATGTCAGCCTATGATTGGAGGTTTTGGGCGGTGGGATTGCTGAGCAAGCCAACATTTGAGGTACAACACGACAATAGCTAGTTACCGCTCAGCGGTAGCTCGGTTTAAGGTCGGGAATGCTGAGTTCCACTTCATTTTTTCTTGGCATTCTCTTTCTACGTGATAGAGAGAGAGTGTGAAGGAATAAGAAGAGGAAGGAGATCCCACCATTGTTGGAGCTTTGGAGCTTCGAATCACGAGCCGAGTTCAGATCTGCGGAGGCGAGTCCGTTGCAGTCATTTTCACCCGGCTAGTTTCTCCTCCATGGCGTCAAAATGAACGTCAAGGGTAACAATCTTCCTCCTTGGACATATGAAGTCCTTTGTTTTGGCATGTGAGGGTAGACGCTCCACGAGCACGTGGAAGCGGTTCTCCCGACGGGTTGGTCGGTTGTATCGCCGTTATCTTTCCATTTAGAGTCCGAAATCGAAGTACGGAATAAGCATGTTGTGTGGAGCCCATCCGGACAAGTTGGTCTGGATTGGAGATGATTGTTTTGCATGCCTGAGAAGACTCTGTGGTAAACTTGTAATTTACGGAGTCGCGGGGTGTACAAGTTGTTGTAGTGAGAGTGTTGGAGTAGGTCTCCAGGAAAACACCCGCTTTAGAGGAAGAAATGATAGTTTGTCTCCTACCGCGCGACGGTAGCGCTACCGCCGACGGTAGCTCCCAGTGAGCAATGATTGTGAGGTCTGTCTCGTGGAGACTTGAGAGCCTGTATGTTGAGCTGTGAGCTTAGATTTCTCCTCTATGGTGGTCGTGAGTATCAGCTTTGGAACATAACGTGGTTACGTATTATGTGGATGAGCAAGGGGAGGCTGACCCGCGGGGTAGCTTGCGAGCCTGATGTTTTGAGCAACGGGCTGTGTATGGCCTGTACCCACCCTATGACGATCGACTTGGAGTGATTCACTGACTTGTATCTAAAGGTAAAAGAGCGTCTTGACTTTGTCGTAGCATAAGGGGAAGATAGTCTTATGCTACGGGTCGGAAAGACTAGAAATGCTCAAATGGACCGTCTTGAGAACGATGGTGCGGCCTGAATCTCAGCTCACCGATAATTTGCTCTGAGCGCACAGGACGTGTGGCCGATTGTGTCAACGTTTGTGGTGAGTGGTACTTAAATTGCACGTTCTATTACCATTTTATGTATACGTGGTTTGCCTGCAGAGAAGGAACACCGCCGCCCCAGGTGAGGGGCATAGTCGTTATAATTTGATCATCTAATACTGGCCGTTGCTCTGTTTGCCACCGTTGGGGTGGAATGCTTTTGTGCAGGTGCAGCTGAGCCAAGTGAGGAGTAGCGGGTTGAAGCCCTATTTGCTGTGCCGGCCCTCGAATGTCAAGCAAAGCGCATTTCTACTGTTTCATATGTGGTCGGCCTGCATGCCGATGTCCGTAAAATACTTATATTTGAGAAAATATTTGTAAGGCCTTAATGCCATAACGATTTGTATATTTGAGTTATCATCCCTACTTTATTGTTATTGGACATTTCTGTGTTTGGGTTTCAAGCAATTAAATTACTTCCGCTAGAATACACTCTGAGTTAGGATGCGTAAATGATTTTGAAATCAATGCGTAAATGATTTTGAAATCAATGCGTAACTCCATTGACTGTCCGTGGAATATGACGTGAGGCCCCGACCGGACCTTATGTTATATTCTATCATACGGATGAGGGTGTTACACTGCGTGCGTGCCCCTTCCGTGCGCGCTCCCGCACGCGCACTGCTTCCGCACGCGCTCCCGCACACGTTGCTTCTATGCGTGCTCCCGCACGTACCCCTTCCTTGCGCGCTCTCACGCGCGCTTCTTACGGGCGGGCGCCCGCACGCGCCTCTTCTGTGCGCGCTCGCGCACACTGCTTCGGCACGCGCTCCCGCGCACGCTGCTTTTGTGCGTGCTCCCGCACTCACCCCTTCCTTGCATGCTCCCGCAGGCACTTCTTCCGGGCGCAGTCTCGCGCGCTTCTTCTGCGCGCGCTCCTGTGCGGGCCTCTTCTATGCGTGCTCGCGCGCGTGCCTCTTTCTTACGCCTCCCCACACACTCTCCTCAAGCAAGCGCCCCGCGCGCTCTCCTCCAGCACACGCCCCGCGCTCTCTCCTCCAGCAAGCGCCCCGCGCGCTCTCCTCCAGCACGCGCCCCGCGCTCTCTCCTCCAGCAAGCGCCCTGCGCGCTCTCCTCCAGCACGCGCCCCGCGCTCTCCTCCAGCAAGCGCCCCGCGCGCTCTCCTCCAGCACGCGCCCCGCGCTCTCCTCCAGCAAGCGCCCCGCGCGCTCTCCTCCAGCAAGCGCCCCGCGCGCTCTCCTCCAGCACGCGCCCCGCGCTCTCCTCCAGCAAGCGCCCCGCGCGCTCTCCTCCAGCACGCGCCCCGCGCTCTCCTCCAGCAAGCGCCCCGCGCGCTCTCCTCCAGCACGCGCCCCGCGCTCTCCTCCAGCAAGCGCCCCGCACGCTCTCCTCCAGCACGCGCCCCGCCGCTCTCCTCCAGCAAGCGCCCCCCGCACTCTCCTCCAGCAAACGCCCAACACGCTCTTCTCCAACAAGCTCCCGGCGCGCTCTCCTCCAGCAAGCGCCCCGCGCGCTCTCCTCCAGCACGCACCCCGCGCTCTCTCCTCCAGCAAGCGCCCCGCGCGCTCTCCTCCAGCAAGCACCCAACACACTCTCCTCCAGCAACCGCCCCACGCGATCTACTCCAGCTAGCGCCCAACGCGCTCTCCTCCAGCAACCGCCCTGTGCGCTCTCCTCTAGCTAGCGCCCATCGCGCTCTCCTCCACCAACCGCCCCGCGCGCTCTCCTCCAGCAAACACCCAACACCCTCTCCTCCAGCAACCGCCCTGCACGCTCTCCGCCACCTAGCGCTCTGCACACTCACCTTCAGCAAATGCTTCGCCATCAAGACAGTCCAAGCACGCCTCCGCGCACTCCGCCGTCAAGACCATCCAAGGACACCTCTACACGCTCCGCTGGGACCACCAAGTCTCCTCAGTATTAGTAGACCTAGCCTGTCAAAAACTGCTAAACTGCAGTTTGACGCGCAGAACGCTCAACATTCCCAGCGCCCTCAGACTCAGCAACAAGCTCATCGGACGATGACAAGTCTGCCACTCCAGACTCCTTTATACACAACATAAGACAAGCTACATAGGACTAGGCGCGCGAAGCGCACAACCTGAACTTTCAAGCCCCAAACGTATAAACGCAATAAGCTGCTCCTGTAACGACCAAAATTAATTGTCACGAAATGGTGTCACTGTGATGAATAAGTTTAAAGATAAGCCATGTTTGTGACGTCGCGTAAAAGTGTACAGGTATTCTTTTCATTTATTTGGTAATGAGATAAGTCATGTGTTAAATTGGTTTAATGAAAGTTTGTAGTTATGACCGGTATGAGTAGGTGTTAGACCGGCACCAAGCGGTCTAACCCGCGCGTCACGCTAAAAAGCAGCGGCGCATGTTAAGAGGGGAAGAATGCAACCCGTAACTCATTTCTATCCCGGTTAAGTAGACGGAAGTGCCGCCCGACGGAAGCGGAAGCCGATCGCCGCCGCCGCTTGCTGAGAGCTCAAATCACCACCGATTTCGGTGATTTTTCTTTCAATAGAGAGATAATCTCTTCCTGTCATTCGTTTATGATGTTTTTCCATGGATTGAAGAGGGAAGAAAACCTAGGGTTTGAGTTTTTGGGATTTCTTTCAATTATTTTTGTATCAAAAGTTTCTGAAAAGAATTCTCATGCCCTAATCCACGTTTTCAAGTAATTTTAGTGAAACCCTAGTTGAGGTAGTGTGGATTTCTGAATTTCTAAGTATTTCTAGGGTTTTCTAAAACTGAAACCTGTCTCATGGGGGATTTATTGGTGATGATCATCTATTCTTGAATATCAGTTGTGTTCAATATAAGGGTTTTACAATTAACTGATTGATGATTCTATTAATGTTCGACGATTAAATTGTTAACTGAGATTTAGATGTTTGTTGACGACATTAAGCTATAGGATTCCATATTATGATTTCCCAAAACATAAAATATAAGAAAAGAAATTTTGATATGGAAGCTTGATATGAACGAAAAGAATGATATGAAAAACAAATTATGAGTTGAAACGAATTATGAATAAAGCTAAGACAGAAATTGAATATAAGATGAAGAATCTGACAAGTGAAAGTGAATCACATAAAGTAGGAACGAAGAATGACAATGACTAACGATACGAATAAATAAGAATTGATGAAACTGAGTTGAATAAATTATGAATAAACTATGAATTCACTGAACAAATATGAATACAGAAACGAGACATCCTTGAAGAACCAAAAAGAACTAAGGAATTGAAGAAATATAAGAATGTTGAATTATAAAAGAATCCTTATGCATATTGCTACCGATGATTATTGTCTACATGTATAATAGTGAAAAGAGATATGTTATTCACTTAGTCATATTTTTATGACAAAGCCCGTCGTTAATTTTTCTTAGGAAACTGATGCGACTCGGAGTACACCAAAAAGACGAAGTTGATTAAGGAAGAATGAAAAGAACTTGCAGCAGAACGACCCAAGGTATGCGTTAAGTTTTTATTATGTGCTTTATTTTGTACTCACTCTTCTTACTTCAGCCTGAACAAATAACTTGAAATAAGCTTGGATGAAGAATCCCAGGGGGTCTGACTCAGGGCCTCACAGCTCCCACCTTCAAGCTAACGTCAAAGACTGCAAAGCCTCCACATGGTAAAGCTCCCAATTGTAGTGGAAGCAGAAATAGCCTAGTGAGTGGTGGTCTGTCACCCTCCGAGTCCTTCCCATTCTCTCTCCATAATTGTAATGAGTGACTGCCTGTCGCCCTCGCGTTCTTCAAGAAAGCTTTGTACATTAACAAACAAATAGTAGAGGTTTGTCCGACAGAGACCCTACCACGTGGTTTTTCACCAAGTTGACAGGTTTTCTGCGTTAAAAAATTCCTTTTACAGCTTTGTACTTACTGTGATTGTTGGTGCGCTCGACCGCTCCAGAGCTAAGGCGGTCCAATTTAGTCCGGGCAATCAGGAGCCTTGAGCGATCCCTAACAATTTTTATCTCAGATATTGCATAAAATAGTTGAATGATTATATTTTTATTTGAGATATTACAAAAAATAGCTGATATATTATATTTTTATCTCAAATATAAAAAAATGACCGAGATAATATATTTTTAGCTCAGACAATGCAGAAAATACCTGAAATATTAAAAATTTCTCCAAGACATCACATTGAGTTATAAATTTAAGTAAAACTTATAATAACATTTACTTATTTATTTACAGATGTTTTTGATTATTATATGTAATATATAAGATTTATTTATTTATGTAACATATATTTATTTATTTATCACATTATTTGAGTTAAAAATAAATTATCTCAGTTTTTTCATGTAATATTTGAGATAACAATATAATTTATAAACTATTTTCTGTAATATTTGAAATTAAAATTTATTTTTTCAGTAGTTTTATATAATATCTTAAATAAAAATATAATCTCTGAACTATTTACTTGTGAAATATATATGCATATGTATTTTAATTGCTGATATAAGTAGCTTTCCCAAGAAAAAAAAAGTAAAATAGGGATAACAAATGACCACGCGTCATCATGAAGGTCCCGAATAATGATCTTCGTCTGGGGTCCGGACCAAATTTTTTTTCCCTAGACAGTAGGGTGCAAATAAGGGCCAGGCCGGACCCAGGCCCCCTGGGCCCATGCCTTTTTGCTGTCGGTCCCAGACCGGACCTTAAACCGGGCCCAGGCCGGGCCTAGACCCTTGCATAATTAGGGGGTCTATTGAGCCCAAAAAAACAGGCCCAAGCAGGCCCCCAAAAGCAGCAACTAGCTACTGCTGTGGTAGCAAAGATGCTGGGAGGCCATGCCCAACATTTTAATGTTGGGCATGACCGCCCAACATCTAATATAAATGCTGGGCTTTTTCCCAACATTTATTAAATTCATTTAATATAAATGCCGGGCGTTTGAGCCCAACAATATTTAAATCTGTGCTCAAACGCCCAACATTTATTAAGGCTTCATTTGGTTCGGCGGTGGCGGGTCGATCCGGCGGGTGGAAACGGAGTGTTCGAACCGGAGGGGGGAGGTGGCTGCTCCAAACGGGACTTTTTGGGGGCGTTTCTCAAGGGGGGCGGGTGGAAACGGAGCAAACGCCGCCGGAGGTTCATTTGTTTTTCCTCCTTCCGGCGGCGTTTGCTCAAAACGGAGCAACGAAACGCCCAAACAAATGGAGCCTAAATGCTGGGCTCAACATAAGAGAGGTTATTGCCCGGACGGGCCTGATCCTTGCCCAGGCCGGGCATCAGGCTAGGCCCTAGCTAAGGCTTCATTTGGTTCGGCGGTGGCGGGTCGATCCGGCGGGTGGAAACGGAGTGTTCGAACCGGAGGGGGGAGGTGACTGCTCCAAACGGAGCTTTTTGGGGGCGTTTCTCAAGGGGGGCGGGTGAAAACGGAGCAAACGCCGCCGGAGGTTCATTTGTTTTTCCTCCTTCCGGCGGCGCTTGCTCAAAACGGAGCAACGAAACGCCCAAACAAATGGAGCCTAAATAAGAAGGTCTATTAAGCCCTCTTAAACCGGGCCTGGGTCTGGTCCGGGCCTAACCGGGCACAGACCCAGGCAGACCAGGGCGGGCCAAATTTGCACCGGACAGTGGTTCACGATGATTGCGCAGAGATTCTGGATTCCGCTTTCTTATAGCCCAAGCCAGGAAGCCGCCTCCTGATAAATCAGAGTTTACTTGATCTCCCCGCCACAGATCATCCAGCCAGAACCGCCATCGCTTGCAAAGTTTGTTTCTCACGCTACTCTACGCTGCGTCAGGTTCATCTCCTTTTCTATGTTGTGACTTGTGATGCGTTTTCTTCTCCATGTTAGCTTTTTCTGCCGTCTTCTACTCTGGGAAAAGTCCGCCTACGCTAACTGTAATGCACACGAAGTTTTTTTTTTTTCCTGCAACATAAACCACGCAAGACCAGTTAGGGCCCGTCGGTTGGACGGAAATGGGTCTTAGAATTTGTTATTGGTATATATATAATAAGTAATTCTTTTCAGGGGTTTAGATGGACGGCATTAGCCGTGGCTTCATTTTACGTTTGCCCAATTCTTGTCTCTCCCGGCAGATTTTCCCGTTTTCCACTCCACGCGAGGGAACTCCCGGCAGCCTTGCCAAACCCCTCGTCGTCTCACCGCTCCGACACTGCAAACGCCGGCCAGAGGATATTCGAAGCCCTAGATTCTCAGATTCGGTCGCCAGGCCGCCGCTGGTAACACCGTCCCTGGTTCGTTTTTCTCCTTCTTCTTCTTCATCTCAGGTTCTTTTCCGATTCGACCCTGGTACTTCTCTGCCAATTGGATTTCGGCTTGTGAGGTATGGATTGAAATGATTCTCAAATCAGACCTCGGCACTTCTCTGCGAGATAGTTTTTTTTTGAATATTTTATTCAATATTCTCGGTATATCGAGCTGAAATTTGAATTTTTTTATTAAATATTACCATGGTTATTATTTTTTTTTTTGTAAAAATAATTTAGAATGATTTTTTTGTCTGTTAAAGTTTTGTTCACTGAAAAAAATACATTACAGACTTATCTGCTCAATTCCAATTCTTGTTGCTCAATTCCATTCTGCAACCAACAACAACAACATTCAAGCCTTTATCCCACTATAGCGGGGTCGGCTATATGGATCCTTTGTTGCCATTGTGCCCTATCTTTTGTCATAATCTAATGCCTAAGTACATCATGGCTTTCCTTACAGTTTCATTCCAAGTCTTTATTGGTCTACCCCACCCTCGTTTAACATGCCTAGTGACTAGACTCTTATAACGCCTTACAGTTTCAATTTCATTTTGCAACCGAACAACAAAATTAGAGTTAGTCGAAATCAAAATTTGCTGGTTTTGGTTTAGACTCAATTTCAATTCCTCAATTCCAAAACCCAAGTTTCGAACGTACCCTTACTATTTTGTAGAAGAATGCGAATCCGCATGTGTACAATAGATACTCTTCTCGCGAATTGAATCATTGGTTACGAACATTTGACCTAGAGGTCGTTTGTTCGTGAATCAAAGTAAGACCTACCTAAAATTTCTATAGAGTATCAACGTTATACTTCAATCTTTATGATACGTAGGATTGATATATTGATACATTTTTTTTTGTATTTTGAATTATGTATGTGTATGCACTATAGTGTTGTGTGGGCTGTAAACCACGTCCTCCTAGCAGCCACTTGCTAGGCGATCACCGAGCGATTGGCTGCTCGCTAGATCGCCGATCGAGTGCCCGCTTGGTGATCGCCGAGCGGCTGGTGTTCGAAGTCGTGCTTGTGCTCTGCTTTTTTGGGAAGTGGGATAGTTACCAGAACAACTACAATGGTGGATGCAAGTCATGGAGGTGTGGTGATGGCAACTATTTAATTGTTTGTAAGTCAATCCTGTAAATACTTGTGATCGTGTATTGATTCGATTATCGAATATGTGAAAGTATGTTGTTTGTGTTAAAAAAGGAATGCATCGATCATGTTCAGTGGACTCTCTTACTTCAATCTTTGTAGTGCCCCTTTTCGTTATAGTTCTAGCACATGGCTGTTGAAACACACTTCCACATTCCTGAAGAAGTCATATCAATCCCACCTTGATTGCAAACAACCACTTTGATTCCATCACCATCATCCATAATTCAATGCCTTCGTTGCCTCCTCTATTAACACATAAAGCTCACTCAACCTTATTCGTCTCGATGATCGCATATTCGACTCGATGATCGCGTCTTCGACTCGAGGGTCACGTCTTCGACTCGAGGGTCACGTCTTCGACTCGAGGGTCACGTCTTCGACTCGAGGGTCACGTCTTCGACTCGAGGGTCACGTCTTCGACTCGGGGGTCACGTCTTCGACTTGAGGACGACTTGAGGATCGCAGTTTCGACTCGAGGATGATTCGAGGATCGCGTCTTCAACTCGAGGACGACTCGAGGATCGCGTATTCGATTCGAGGATGACTCGAGGATCGCGTCTTCGACTCGAGGACGACTCTAGGATCACTTATTTGACCTGAGGATTGCGTATTCGACTCGACAATTGCATCTTCGACTCGATGATCGCGCCTTCGACTCGACGATCGTGTCTCCAAGGCTTTGCATAGCCCTTATTCAAACATCACTCGTCTACCACCCTCAAACTAAACTTTCCTTGCTTTGACGTCGCCAACATCTCTGGATAAAATTTTCAAATAAATTTAATTCACCGGCTATCATCACATTGTTGCCGAACAATGTCTTTGCATCACATTTTTCCATATGGTCGATCTGATTGTTGCTTGATTTTAATAGAAGACGGGCTATAATAACATGCTTATATATATTTTGCATTGGATATCCACTTCGTCCCTTAACAATTAATTGATCATGAAGGCATTTGCTCTAAACTTTACTCATTCCATCACCATTCTTTCTCACACAACCAACTTTGAAATTCGCCAAATTTACCACAGGTTTCCCAATTCGTTCATGCCTAGTTTCAATACTTTTGACCTTGTTTGTCATGAAGTGCAAGCTTTATAACCCACCTCCTTATCCAAGACGATGGGCCTTGACAAACTCCCAGAGGTCAAATTGCTCAAGTCTTGCTGTCCTTATCTCTCCTTTCCTTTAATACATGCTTCCTCTTACTTTCTACACTAATAACCACTAACCTCGCTTCTTGTACACCGATAGAGTCCCTCCTCTTCATTTCTCCATTTAGTATTTATTCTCCAATGAAAAAATGGTTGAGTTTTAATTGTGATGAAAAACAATGATTGCTATTAGCTCTAAGTCCATGTACTTTTGTTGAATGATGATCTCAAACCTAACGAACCAGATTTGAACTCACCGAATCATTTTTTGCTTGGAGAACCCAATTAAAATATCCTTCCATGTGTTTATTATCTAGCCATGCCTTTGTACCCTACACATTTCAAGCCATGAACATGATTTGTGTCCAAACCCAAATCGATTGAAAAATCACTCACAATTTCATCCAAAAACGACTTGCCTCTCGGCAAGCCTTTGTACCCTACACATTTCACAATGGGCCTCTGTGAGCTACGATGTTTTCGTCAATATTAGTATTGATTACAATGAATAAATGATTCAACTGCATTTGCTGGATATCGCTTGTTTGTACCAACCCCCTTATCTTTATATCATATCTTTCTTGATCTCTTAATTTTATCTCCTCATAAATCTTACATTTGGGTGTTTAGTGGATGCAATATTTGAGGTTGGTCATTCTTGATTACAAGATTTCTCGTTATCTTTTATTCATGTGGGGGCACTATTATTTTCGAATGGTTCACGATCTTCTTACATTACCTTCTCCCCTTGTAATTTCATTGCAGCCTTCTCCAACATTCCTTTCTTTACGTTGTATTAACTATAGTATTTCCATCCACCAAATCCTCTCCCACCCACCAACCAATCTGTACCTTGACTATATCATACTCATTTGTCACTCATTTATTGATATGACTTCACCTAAAGAGAATAGGACGAAACATGACAGAGAAAACATTTAAAAAATACAAGATTTTCATGGTTCATTCCAAGATGGGCTACGTCCATGGGTAACTCATGTTGTTTCATTGGACGAAGAACAAAGACAATTACAAGATATGAGGAGCTCCAATTCATCAGACCTTTAACCATAAAATGAAAGGAGTTTTATAAGCAATTCTACAACAACAACAACACTCAAACCTTTATCCCACTATAGTGGGGTCGGCTATATGGATCCTTTGTCGCCATTGTGCCCTGTCTTTTGTCATATTCTCACTAATGCCTAAGTACATCATTTATTTCCTTATAGTTTCATTCCAAGTCTTTATTGGTCTACCACTCACTCGTTTAACATGCCTAGTGACTAGACTCTCACAACGCCTAACAGGTGCCTCTAATGCTCTCCTTTGTACGTGTCCAAACCATGTTAGTCGAGCTTCTCGCATCTTCTCTCCAATTGGTGCTACTTCTGTCTTATCCCTGATAAATTCATTCCTAATTTTATCCAGTCTTGTGTTTTCACACATCCACCTAAGCATTATCATCTCCGCAACTCCCATTTTTTGCTCATGTACACAATTCACTGCCCAACACTCAGAGCCATAGAGCATCGCGGGTCTAATTGCAGTACGTTAAAACTTGCCCTTAAGTTTTAGTGGTACTTTACGAATGACGATCATATAAGATCCCTGACGCACCTCTCCACTTCAACCAACTTGCTTGGATTCTATGCATCACATCTTTATCAATACCTCCGTCCTTTTGAACTATCGATCCTAGATATTTAAAACACTCACTACGGGAAATATCTTGATCACCCAACTTAATAACGAAGCCATCCATTCTTCTTGTACTGCTAAATTTAAGCTCCATGTACTTTGTATTTGCCCGACTCACCGTAAAACCCTTTTTTAATGTATCGCCAAGATTCAAGTTTTGCGTTCACACCCTCACGTGTCTCATAAACCAAAACGGTATCATCCGCAAACAATAAACACCAAGGTATTACTTGTTGGATATGTGGTGAGCTCATCTAAGATAAGGGACTTCAAGCTGAACCTTGATGTAAGCCAATGATGATAGAGAATTCCTGTATTAATCCTCCAAATGTTCTCACCCTTGTCACTGAATTTGTATATATATCTTTGATTACATCAATATATGATACATTTACACCTTTTTTTTCTAAGATTCTCCAGAAGATCTCTCTTGGAACTCTCTCACAAGCCTTCTCAAGATCAATTAACAACATATGCAAATCTTGTTTTCTTTCTCGATAGTTGTCAATGAGTCTCCTCAAGAGATGTATAGCTTCCATGGTCGACCGCCCTGACATGAATCCAAATTGATTTTCCGAGATGTTAGTCTCCCGTCTTATTCTTCTTTACTCGTTCCCATAGTTTCATGGTACGACTCATCAATTTAATTCTTCTGTAATTAACACAATTTTGTATATCTCCTTTATTCTTATAGAAATGTATCAAATACTTTCTCTTCATTGGTCTGACATTTTCTTTGACTTCAATGTCTTATTGAAAAAACATGTAACCCACAAATTTCTTCATTTCCTAGACATTTCCATACTTCGATGGGTATATCGTCTGACCCAACCGTCTTTTCATTTTTCATCTTATTTAGAACATCTTTTACTTCTGATACTTGAATTTTACGATAAAATGTTATGTTCCTATACTCCTCTGATTTACCTAACTATTTCAAGTTCAATTCATTATCCTTTGTTTCATTATAGAGTTGATAAAAATATATTTTTCATCACTCTTTAATATCCACATCATCCATCAAAACTGTATCTGTCTCATCTTTTATGCATTTTACTTAACTTAAATCTTTTGTCTTCCTTTCTCTAGCTTGAGTAATTTTATATATGTTACGCTCTTCATCTTTGGTATCTAGCTCGAAGCCCTCCGGGGGGTGGGCGAAGCCCGCATCGACGCATTGACAACGGGCGAAACCCGTTCGAAGATGCTAGTATATATATATTTATATATACATTCTCATTTAATTGTGCGCTAGTATCTCAAAATGATGCAGCCTGCACCACTGATACTTTCTCCTCTATCATGCAGCTATTAGCTTGAATTTGTATGTTAAATTAGTGTAAGTAGATGTATAGGTTAATCCATGTGATTAAATCTACTTTTTGAGATCCAGGTTGTGAAATATCAGCAATATAAATATAAATATCAGTAATTATTATATTAGAGAGACGGTGAAGTTATGTATATTGAACATATGATGATTTAAAACAGATTTAGATGGTTTGAGCATATACGATTGATGTACAAAATGTACCAATTAGATATGGTAGATAGAATTAAGTGTCAAAGCATTAGATAAGTAGATTCTGTACTTACTACTTAGACCTGGTTCTATTTGAGGTTCAATTCTGCAGCAACTGCAGCAGTAGGCATTTGAAAATTGTTTTTAATATTCCCTAACATTTTTTCTGATACCTTTTTTATGCAGCTTGCTATTGAAAATTGATTTTTATAGCTGGTTTTGCTGCGATCTACTTGTTCCGTTCCAATGGTTAAGTGTACCCAACCTTTATTTCTAGTCTTGTTTGTAGCTGCTTTGTGATCTTGATGTTTGTTAGTTATTCTAATTATTTGTGATCATGTGCATGTATGGGTGGTGAATGTTCAATTTTTGTGTATAATCAAGTGATATTTATGGCATAATGAAGAACATAACTTGATGAATATGAAATAAATGGTAGCATTTGAAAGGGAGATTTGTGGTGCAAATTTCAGAATTTTTTATTTTATGAAATATATAATGACGTGGTGTTTAATTTGTTTTGAGAAGTTTTTTCCAGAAAAACAAGACATGCTAAATGACATGTTGAATGTGTTGTCCGTAAGTTTCTTCTTATTGTCTGACATGCAAAGACAACAGTGATGAATTTATGATCCCCATTAGCTGGATGCTCCCATGAAAAGCTGAATTTGAACCCCATAATCTGTTTTCCTAAGTTCTAATGTATTACTCCTCTATCTTAGCTTTAAATGCATCTGTTTATAGCTTTGACCATTTGATTATTAATGGTTTATCGTTCATATCATCATGCATTGAGTAAATAATATAATCATTTCTCTATAAAAGCATACAAGTCATACTTTTATAATTCTTATGTTTTATGTTTTTTTTTCAAAATACTTAACTATGATGGAATTTCTAATCCATGCAGATATGCTGATCCATTCAGAGGCTTATAAAATAAATAGCATTATCATATCTTTAAGGTTATAATTATGAATTTCTGTGGGCAACTGTTACGGGTGGGAAGTGAAATGAACTCCAAGGGGAAGATCCCAGTTGGCCAGCCCAAGGCTCCAATAGATTTCCAAAGTCCAAGATACAAAATAAGATAAAACAAGGAGCTGGGTGTTATATAACCTCTCTCGGCACTAGCGAGAGCGATAAAGAGAATACAACAATAAAACATAACAGAATCCGATCATGCCGTATCATGCTGCTATAGTCATTTCCACCAGCCTACTCCTTTGAGTATACATCCTAACACACGCCACATCAACAATGCTCTTTCCTCTAGGCCGTCTTCCTCTGTATCCTCAACAATACCTCCATTTGGAAAATCTGCCTTGTCCTCAAGGCAGTATTCCGGAAACTAGTTGCGAAAGTCGTTGCGGTCCACCCACGCTGCATTAGAGTGAGGGAGTTGTTGCCAAGCAACCAAAACTGTTCCCAGGACTGATCCTGCACGGTGATGGGTTTGCTGTAATGCTGTCCAAGATCGCCTCTGGAAGGTAAATGGTGGAGCCGTCAGATGCAATGTTCGGTGAGAGGGTCTCTCCTTGACCAAGTGGTCTCCTATCACCCTCTTGAGCTGTAGGACACATGGAGGACTGGATGGATGCGACTATGAGCGGGAAGCTGGAGGCAGTAGGCTACCTCGCCTTTGCGGGCGATCACCTCGAACGGGCCGTAGAAGCAAGCAGATAGCTTGGGATGAACGACTCACCAATGAAGTCTGGAGGTTGGGTTGGAGCATGACGAAGACCACGTTCCCCACTTGAAACTGGACCTCCCTACGACGTTTGTTTGCATGGTGGATCTTCTGTTGGGCTCTGTTGAGGCGGGTCTTCAAGATCCTGAGAATCTCATCCCGGTCCAAGAGCTGAGTGCACACTGCCCCCATAAGGCATTCTCCCGGAAGGTGCTGAATCACGGTGGGTGGTGTTCGGCCGTAGACGGCCTGGAAGGGAGTCATGCCGGCCGAATAATGGAAGGTGTTGTAAGAGAACTCGACCCAACCCAGCTATCTGCTTCAGTCACGGGCGCGGTCAGAGGAGAAATAACGCAAGTAGGTCTCCAAGCAACAACTCATGACCTCAGACTGCCCGTCCGTCTGTGGGTGGTGGGCCGAATTCATCCATAGCTACGTGTCTTGGAGTTTGAAAAACTCATGCCAAAAGGAACTCATAAAGACCAAATCGCGATTGCCGATGATGGAACGAGGAAAGCCATGTAGTCGGACGATGTTGGAGATGAACGCCTCAGCCACCATCAAAGTTATAAATGGGTGGCGCAAGGGTATAAAGTAGCTGTTTTTGGACAATCGGTTCACCACCCCAAGAATGCAGTCGTTCCCCGAGGATCGAGGAAGGCGCGTAATGAAAGCCATCGCCAAATTCTCTCATATGAGGTCGAGAATGGGCAAGGGATGCGGCAAGCCACCTGAAAAAGCGGCCTCGTATTTCTAGCACTGATAGACGAGGCATGCTGCCACGAATTCCTCCACGTGTCGCATCATTCCCTTCCAATAAAGCGCTGTTGCGAGGCGACGATAAGTGCAAAACGCGTCGGAAAGCCCTTCTGTCGATGTGGTATAGAACTCCAGAAGAGCCACAGAATGCTGACTGAAGATGATGAAATAACCAACCGGCCCCGATAGAATAGACGACCTCCAAGGAGGGTGTAGGGGGGGATGCATCGACATCCGCCCGTAAGCGCTCCATGATGGCCCCCATGGTCGAATCAGTCTCTAGTCTCCACCTCCCTCTGTAAAGTCTCAGCCTCCTGTCAAACCAGACGTGATATAGTTGTCAACTCTGCGGATGCTGTTTGGTGGGATAAGGCGTCTGCAGCTAAGTTGGACTTGCTGGAGCGAAATTCAACAGTAAAGTTATAGCCCAATAGCTTTGCCACTATACCTGCTGTGACAGGGCAGTCGTCTTCTGATTGAGAAGGTACCAAACACTTTGGTGATCCGTGCGGATGATGAAGTGCCGCCCCAAAAGATACGACCGCCAATGCTGAACCGAGTGCCATCAACTCGTTCTTGTATGCTGAGCGGGACCGAATGGTAGAAGAGAAAGACCGGCTGAAGTAAGCCATAGGCCTCCCGGCCTGCATAAGCACCTCGCCAATGCCCAAGTCGGAGGCATCACACTCCACAATGAAAGGCTGAGTGGAATCTGGCATGACTAAAACCGGGGCCGTTACCAAGGCCTGCTGTTGGGTTGCGAAAGTGGTAGCTGCCTCGGGGGACAACCGAAAGGCCGGGTCTGTCGTCTTGCGCAGAAGACATGTGAGAGGTAGTGTCAGCTTGCCGTATACACATATAAAATGGCTGTCTCATCCGGTCAAGCTAAGGAAACCTTGGTCCTTTTGTAAGGAACGCGATGGAGACCACTGCAAAACCACTGCAACCTTTTCTGGGTTCATAGATATACCCTGTGCGGAGACGACATGACCCAGACAGGAGATCTCGCATTGAGCATACATGCATTTCTTTAAATTGACGACCAATGGATCTTGGCGTAGGGTCTCCAGGGTGGTTTCCAAGTGGCGTAGGTGATGCTGCCACGTCAAGCTGTAAATAAGTATGTCGTCAGAGAAAACCAGAACATACTTACGAAGCACCGTACTGAAGATGTCATTCATGGTGGCCTGAAAGGTTGTCAGAGCGTTGGTTAGGCCTAGCAACATAACCAAGAACTCGTATTGACCTTCATGCGTAAAAAAACGGTCTTCGGAACATCCTCCACACAAACTTGGATCTGGTGATAATCGGAATGCAGGTCGATCTTAGAGACATAAGCATCTCCACTCAACTCATCTAGAAGCTCCTGTATCACTGGAATAGGACACTTGTTTGCTACAGTGACTTTGTTAAGCTCACGATAGTACACACAGAATCTTCAACAACTTGTCTTTTTTATAAACAATAAGGACCAGTCTGGAAAATGGGCTCGCGTTCGAGCGGATCAGGCCGACAATCAACATATCGGTGATCAAGCGTTTGATCTCATTCCTCTGGATGTGATTGTAGCGATAAGGGCAGGCTGAGATCGCCTGGATGCCCTCCTAGAGAGGAATTTGGTGGTCGGTGGGGCGCTGCAGTGGAAGGCTTGATAGCGGCTCAAAAACTAAAGCGTAGGCTTCCAAAAGGCGGGACAGCGGGGGCGGAGTAACCGGTGGGGTAGGTGCTCGGTCCTCGACGTCGTGATCAGCCATAGGAAGACGCTAAAATCCACCGAGTCAGTGCGCTGGGCTGCGCGAGAAGAAGGGCGATCCGCTGGAGGGATGTCTTACCCTGAAGTCTCCATGCCTGGTTGGCCCATTGAAACGTCATACACATGGAGTCCCAATTATGGTTGATGTCGCCCAATGTTTGCAACCATGTGATGTCTAGAATTGCGTCGACCCCGCCTAAGGGAAAATATGGAAATTTGCGATTGTGGTATACTCGCCCAACTGTAGAGAGAGGCCGTGGCAGAGGCTTCGAGTCGGCGATCGACGACCATCACTGAGGTGGACTACAAAACTCCGCGTCAGATCAAAAGACAACTGTAAGCGTGTCACGAGTTGCAGGAGATGAAGTTGTGACTCGTGCCTCTATTGATCATGAACACCCTTAGTGTAACCTGGAGCTTCATAATGCGGGGGTCTGAGATTCCCCTCGTAGAAGAACATGAAAACTCCAAACACTGAAGGCTGAGAGGCGTCGGCTCCTCTGGAGGATCGTCATCTAGTAGCAGGGCCTTAAGATCAACGACAGTCACTTCGTCCTCGTTAGCTCACATGAGAACCCGCAACTCCTTCAACAGATAGGCGCGCGTCGGAGAATAAGGTTGCTTACAGTGAAAGAACAAACCCTTCCTGCGCAGATCGTTGTACTCCTGGGTGGAAAGGTGATTGGGGGGGCAGGAAGCCGTGGGGGCTTAGGAGGAAAGGCCGACCTGAGTGAGGCGGCTGGATGCTGCTGTTCCCCTGCTGGAAGTCGTGGTGATGGAGTATGTTAGGGTCTTATGTGATTTAGAAGTAGTCAACGAGTTAGTATCGCTGCTAACGTAATACTGACGTAATATGAGCTTATGGGGTCGCACATAATAACACGCGAGAAATTGGATATATGATCGTGGTGACTCGACTCATATAGGATATGAGTGAAGAGCCAAACTTAGATGAGTAAGAGAATGTTTATGTTGTCTGGTCGAATCAGCTAGATCGTCTTGCCATTTGACTAGAACTGTCTATGTTGTCTGGTCGAATCGACTAGACTATCTGACCATTCGAATAGAAGAATTTGACTAGAATTGTCTGTGTTGTCTGATTGTATCAGCTAGATTGTCTAGCCATTCAACTAGACTGTTTCAGTATAGACTGGATAGATTCGACTAGATGTCTACCCAATCAAGTATACATCTAGCCAATCGACTAGACATCTAGCAAAAACAGCTAATGACAGCTTTTTCTCTGATTTTAAACCCTGAACCGGTTTACTAGTTCTTAGGATAATTCCTGTAGAAGCTGAACCCAGTTTACTGATAATTATATACAGATATAATTTCAGATTTAGGGTAAGCAATTATCATTCTCCCGAGCCCTTCCGTAATTGTCTTGAAGAGCGGCGATCCCGACAGTGGCTTCCCTTCTGCGAATCGGAACCCTAGTGCCGACGGTTCTTTCTTGGGGAATATAACAGTTCGTGGAGACAAAGAGGACAATCATTCTCTCAGCCTGCGATCGTGCGACGAGAGCGAGACGTTTCTCCCATTAGTGTGGAAATCCCGTAAATGTGCAAATCTATTTCTGTGCTCTCGGTCTCAACTGACAACCGGTCGCTGATCTTACATTAGCCCTAGAAGGAAGAAGATAATCTCGGAATAGGATTCCGACACAGGTACTTTGCATTTGCTGTATTTCATTTCTTGATTAACGATTATTGCAAGATCCAATTTCTTTTTAGGGTTTTCTAGAAATAAATTTCGCTACATGCATTTGATGTGTCAGTCAACCCTTAGAGAAAACCTTTCAGTGGTATCAATGCTAGGTTACTGCGATTACCATTTTTCAGAAGTTTACTCAATCCAGTGCATGTAAATCATGAGATCTAGAAGTGTTCCTAATATTCAGATTTATTCATAGAACATCAAATGTTCATGATTTTCTTGTATGAAAAATGCGGTGGATCGATCAGCGAGACCACCGTCAGGGGCGCTGCCCCTTGGACCCCGTTAGGGGCTCTGCCCCTAAGACCCCGCCAAGGGCGCATCCCCTTGGAACCCCGCCAGGAGCGCCTATGATTTCGTTGTGATACATGTAAATTTGAAGATTTAGAAGTGTTCTAAATGTTCAGATTTAACTCCTTTTAGCATCAATTGTTGATGGTTTTATTTAATACACATCTGAGATGTATCTAGAATGAGAATGTTGTAATTATTTTCATGAGCCTATTGTAAATGTGTGCAATTGATTTAGTGTTGATCACGATTAACTGTTAATCACATATCATGAAAATACCTTAAAATTTATATTAAGTATACGGATGACTTCCGATGGACGACACTCTTACTTCCTCGATCGATGAAGTGCGAGCTTGCCAAAGTAAGGTGCATTAATCTATCTTGGTAAGGGTGCGAGTGAATAATTGTGTTATCTCGTTGTTGACATCCGGTCCAACTTAACTAGATGACCTCAACGGTTGAGTTCCTAGAGACATAGAGTTGACATGCACCATAAGATGGATGCGAATAAAAATTATTCACTAACCATACAAGAGTTGTATGGTGATGCAATTAACAAAGGTTGCATATCTAAATAACCACATTATGAGTGATCTGCTAAAGTTGACTTATGATAAGGTGAAATACAGATCTTGTCCACTAGAACGTAGCTCGCATAAACTCTCCAAATTAATATTAAGGGTTATCAATTTGAAGAAAACAGTGAAAATATTTAATAAAAGACCTTTTTAAATAAAATATAGTTTGAAATGTAGTACTAAAATTAGTTCTGCATAATTCTTATAGAAATCTCATGACAAGTGGTTTTCACTCCACCCAGCCTCTAAGAGTTATCCTTGATAAGGACAAGTTGAACGCGATAAACTTTTTTGACTGGTATAAAAACTTGAGGATTGCCCTCAGGCAAGAGCGCAAGCTCTATGTCTTGGAAGAGGATCCCCCCAAGGAGCCAGCCAGATTTGCGTCCCGAGCAGATAAAGATGCTTACAAAAAGTATCAAGACGACTTCCTGGATGTTGAGTGCCTCATGCTTGCTACCATGACCTCTGAGCTTCAAAAGCAACAAGAAAACATGTGTGGTTATGAGATAATTGAGTAACTAAAGTAAATGTTTGAGAGGCAAGCTCGACAAGAGAGATTTGATATATCTAAGACGCTGTTTTAGTCAACCTTTTAAAAACCGGACCGGCCGGTTCAACCGGTCGGACCGCAGACTGGATCACCGGCCGGTCCGGTCAAGGGTAGAGGACCGGTAGAACAGCGGACCGCTCTAGAACCGGAAAACCGGGCGGGCAGACCGGTGACCCGGAAACCGTGGGCCGGTTTACTAAACCGGACGGGCCAAGGAGCCCGTGATTAAATAATAACCAAAATGTGAAGGGAGTGGGATTCGATGTACCGCCAGTTCTACTTTAGACAAAGTGATAAACCACTAAGCCATTTGGTTCTGATTAACAATTACTATAATATATTATATACATATGCGTATTAATGTAAATATAAAATAAAGTAATATTTCACTAGGGTGTGTATTAAAAGTGGTCAAATCCCTTCATTTTTATTCCTTTTTCAATTATATTTTTATGTACAAACTAAAAATTATGCTATTATTTATTTATTTATTTCAATTTTATGAGGAAAATAAAATAAATATGAAATTATTTGTCGCGTATAGTACACGAGTTGGGATTAATCTCGGTCTTACATAATATTGTCATCAAAAAGTAATCAGAGCGTGCATGTGCGGCACAAAAAAATGTTAATTTTTTATTTTATATATATATATATATATATATATATATATATATATATATATATATCGGTTCAACCCCGGTTAAATTGGTTGGACCAGTTCAACCTTGAACCTCTCCCTCCGCCGGTTCGATGTCCGGTCCGGTTTTCAAAACCTTGGTTTTAGTGCAAGATGGGAGCTCGAGATCCAGTAGGGACTCATGTACTCAAAATGATTGGCTACATTAAGAATCTTGAGAGACCAGACTTTACTTTGAGTCATGAGTTGACCACTGATCTGATCCTGCAATCATTGTCGGACAACTATAAACAGTTCGTCTTGAACTACAACATGAATGAGATTGATAAGACACTGCCCGAGCTACTAGACATGTTGAGAACTGTCAAAAGAAATGAAAAAAGCCAAATCTGCTAGCCTCATACTGATGGTGTATAAAGACAATGGTAAGATCAAGGGATCCAAGAAGACGAAAATATAATTTAAGTCTTATCTTGATCCCAAACCTTCAACACTGAAGAAGATGAAACTGCCAAAGGAAGGGAAATGCGAGAAGGAATTATTGAAGATCTGCAAAGAAGAAGAAAAGTATGACTTTCACGACAGATATATAATGATTTATGCAGACTCATTAGTTCTATGACTAGATGTGGGTTCCACTACTTCATTACATTTACAATGATTTTAGTAGATACAGATACGTGTTTCTTACGAAGAACAAATCCGAATCCTTTGTAAAGTTTAAGGAGTTCCCGAATGAAGTACAAAACCAACTAGAAAAGAAAATTAAAGCACTCCGATCTTATCGATTTGACGAATATTTGAGTCGGGAGTTTCGTGATTATCTAAAAGAGCGTGATATTGTATCACAACTCACTCCACCTAAAACGCCACAACACAATGATGTTTCTGAGAGGAGAAATCGTACTTTGTTAGACATAGTGCGATCGATGACGAGTCATGCAGATTTTTCTGTTTCTTTTTGGGGGATATGCTCTAGAAACAGCTACTTTCACACTAAATGGTATTCTGATGAAAATAATTTTAAAGACACCATATGAGATATGGACTGAGAAGTGTCATAGTATGCCTTTTATTAGGATTTGGGGTTGTGAAATATACATGTGACATCAAATGTCTGACAAACTTGAGTCCAAGTCAGATGAATGTTATCTAGTGAGGTATTCTAAAGAAACTAAATGATACTATTTCTAAAATCAGTCTGAGGGTAAAGTGTTTGTCACAATGACTGTTGTCTTTCTAAAAAAAGAGTTTTTATTCAGAAATATTGCTAAAATAGAACTTGAAGAAGTTCAATAACCACAAACTAGAATTGAACCAGAACTGGAACATGAGCAAGAACTATAAGTTGTTGTAGTTAGACTGCTAGAGAGCCTGCTCAAGAAACACAAGTCCTACGTAGATGTGGTAAACCTAGAGTTGAGTTTGAAAGATATGAATTTCTCATGTCTCAAATAGATAATGCGTTGCTTATGGATCATGATGATGAACCTGTAACTTACTAAGATAGTATGAATGACCCAGACTCCGAGAAGTAACTTGAGGCCCTAAAATCTGAAATGGATTCCATGTTTGCAAACCAAGTTTGGACCTTAGTTGAACCACCTGAAGGGTTACAATATATAGGATGCAAGTAAGTTTTTAAGAAGAATGACATGGATGAGAATGTACAGACATTCAAATGACGATTTGTGGCTAAAAGTTTCAAGCAAATTCATGGTGTTGACTATGATTAGACATTTTTCCTGTTGTCATGATAAAGTCTTTCAGAATTTTGCTTGTATTGCTGTGTATTATGACTAAGAAATCTGACAAGCGGGTGTCAAAATGACCTGCCTTAATAAAAATCTCCTTGAGAAAGTGTACATGACACAACCCTATAGTTTTGTATCTCCAAATGAAGCCACTAAAATATGTAAGTTGCAGAGATCTATTTATGGATTGAAATAAACCTCTCGAAGCTGGAATCTATGTTTTGATGAGAAAATCAATGAATTTGGTTTCATCAAAAACAAAGATGAGCCTTGTGTTTGCAATAGGATTAGTGGGAGCATTGTCGTATTCCTGATATTGTATGTAAATAACATACTGTTTATTAAGAAAGACATCTCGACCCTACAAGCTGTTAAGAATAGACTAGGGGATTGCTTTTCTATGAAAGACTTGGGTAAAACGATTTATATATTTGGTATTAAGATCTATAAAGATAGATCAAAGAAGTTACTGAGTTTGACCCAAAGTACATACACTGGGAAAATGTTGAAGCGGTTCAATATACTCTAGTCCAAGAAGGGATTTTTACCCATGTCTCATGATGTTAGCCTCTCTAAGGAGTAAGGACCAGTGCCTTAAATCTTTAGAAGATAAAGACCACATAAAGTTGATTTCATATGCTTCGGCAATTGAATCAATCATGTATGCATTGTTATGTCTCGACTCGATGTCTCATACGCTTTGAACATGACTAACAGATATCAGTCTGATCCGGGTGATGATCATTAGACGATTATCAAGAATATCTCCAAGTACTTAAGGACTAAGAATGTATTTTTGTTATTTGGTAGAGAGGAAAAACTTGTTGTAAAGGGTTACACAAATGCTAGCTTCCAAACTGATAGAGACGACTCAAAGTCTCAGTCAGGTTTTGTGTTTAGCTTTAATGGAGGGGTTGTGAGCTGGAAGAGTTCCAAACAAGCGACATTTGTCGATTCTACAACAGAGGTCGAGTATATCGTTGCTGAAATGCGGTGAAGGAGGTTGTATGAATTTGAAAATTCATCGGCGAGCTTGATGTAGTTCCTATCATTATTGATCCAGTAACTCTTTACTGTGACAACAACGATGCCATTACACATGCCAAAGAACCTAGATCTCATTAGCGCTCCAAAAACATACTTCGCCAGTTCCATCTTATTCAAGAAATTGTCGATCGAGGAGATACCAACATATGCAGAGTACTGGCTGAAGACAATATAACAGATCCATTAACGAAGGCTCTTTCACAACAGAAGCATGATTATCATACTAGATCAATGAGTATTACATACCTAAATGATCAACTCTAGTAGGAGACTTGTAGATTGTATATTTGTCGGTTGTTTATTCATGTGATGAATTAATGTACTATATATTTTTTTACATTTATGACAAGTTTTTTTGTTATGCCAATTTATTTTTATATTTGATATAATAATTAACATAATAAATGTCTTTAGAATGTTTGTTTTCATAAGAATTCAAGTATGTGACTTGAATGTGAGAGCCTATGTTTATAGAAACATCATTCTTAAATGATCCCTGATCGATGTATCATCTTACAAATTAGAGCGATGGTGATACATTAAGACTAATATGTGAGTAGAGTAGTAAACTGATGACCGGTTCTCACAGGTCTTGATATTGGATATCAAGTCAACACATAGGTACTTGTTAAGAACGAGTTGTACTGGACAGACCCACCCTGAGACTGCTTTGTGTATTGTTATATGAACGTGTCACAAGTAGGTTTTAAGTGAAAATGGTGCTTGTGGTTTTTTGTCCTGAAGTTACAACATCCATCAAGTGAGGCAGAATGTACTTTAATGCCATCTATAGTCTTCCCTAAGAAAGGTTGATGATAATGATGGTTATTAAGAACGTTACGAATCATTTAGTTGTTTGTTTGTGGATATAAATGAGATTTATTCTCTTTTATGACAACAGTTACATCCATGAACCCATTGATGAAGTGGATTGAGAAATACATGGTCATGCTGGGTTAAGTCAATATATGATATTGAATTCACCAATCTCAGAAAGTCTATTCTAGATCAAGAAATTAAGATTGAATTATTAAGAGTGTGACACGGTCCATGCCTCGAGTTCAATCTGGATCTAAGGGACAAAGGGACATGACAACACTGATTTATTGCTCATAAATAGGTTCATTGAGTTACGAACTCTTGTATTACTTTGGTAACATTGATGCATTGCTAGATGTCGCTTATTGCTTATGAAACTATAGTTGATACGTTCTTGATCAAGTGAGAGACTGTTAGTAATAATGTGCAAGAAATTGGATATATATTCGGGGTGACTCGACTCATATATGATATGAGTAAAGAACCAAACTTGGATGAGTGAGAGATTGTCTATGTTGTCTGGTCAAATTAGCTAGATCGTCTAGCCATTTGACTAGATCTGTCCATGTTGTCTGGTCGAATCGGCTAGACCGTCTAGCCATTTGATTGGAAGAATTCAACTAGAATTGTCTGTGTTGTCTGGTCGAATCGGCTAGATCGTCTAGCCATTCGACTAGATCGTCTAGCCATTCGACTAGAAGAATTTGACTAGACTTTTTCAGTATAGACTGGACAGATTCGACTAGACGTCTAGCCAATTGACTAGACATTTAGCCGATCGACTAGAAATCTTGCTGAAACAGCTAAAGATAGCTTTTTCTCTAATTTTAAACCTTGAACTGGTTCACCTGTTCTTAGGATAATTCTTGTAGAAGCTGAACCCGGTTCAGTGATAATTATATATAGATATAATTTCAGTTCTAGGGTAAGCAATTATCATTATCTAGAGCCCTTCCGGAGCTGTTCTGAAGAGCGGCGATCACGCCAACGGCTTCCCTTCTGCGAATCAGAACCTTAACGCCGACGGTCCTCTCCTGGAAGCGAATCTAGCAGTTTGTGGAGACGAAAAAGTCAATCATTCTTTTAGCCTGCGATTGTGCGATGAAAGCGAGACGTTTCTCCCGTTAGTGTGTAAATCCCATAAAGGTGCAGATCTATTTCTGTGCTCTCGGACTCAACTGGCAGCCGGTCGCTGATCTTACATCAGCCCTAAAAGGAATAAGATAATCTTGGAATAGGATTCCGCCACAGGTACGTTGCATTTGTTGTATTTCATTTCTTGATTAATGGTTATCGCAAGATCCATTTTTTGTTTAGGGTTTTCTAGAAACAAATTCCGCCACGCACATTTGATGTGTCAGTCAATCCCTTGAGAAAACCCTACAGAGTAACTGATGCGTAACGCCCATCGCACGCTATCGGACGTAGTCTGGGGCGGTCCCTCCGCACTTACCGAGAAATCAGCTTCGACCAATCAGACACCCTCCATCGCATAAGAGAGATCACAAGGATTATGGGTGCATAAGCCGGAGCGAACGTGGGGTTGGAGACCCTGAAGAAAAAAGCCGAGGTGATTATCTGGAGGGAGTCTGGGGACGTGTTTGATGAGCTCGATGAACTCATCGATGTATTACTCCACGGAATCGGTATGTCGTAGGTTATATAGGCTCTCCACCGCTTTGTCTGAGTATTGATGATTATAGCGCTTCACTAGCGCTTGAGCCATATCGGTCCATGAAATAAGTGGGGTCGACTGACGTAGCCAACAAAGCCAATGGAGGGGGGAGCCCTCCATGGCAAGGGTCATCATGGGCACTTTCTGTCCCTCCTGGGTGCTGTGAATGTCAAAGAATTGCTCTACCTTTGCAATCCATCTGAGAAGATTGATGTCGTTGAAGTGAGAAACTTTGAGGGAGTGCGACGCGTGGGTCGAGACCAGTTTGGCTAGCGGAGGTAGAGTCAACAGGGAGGCGGGCTGATCAGTGAAAGAGTCGGGATCCTCCCCGGACGATGGTGTAGAGGAGCGGCTGTCCAGCCGGGCATCACGAGCTTCCAAGCGTTGGAGAATTGCTTGAATCGACGCGAGAGAGCTTGCTTGGTCATCGAGGCGACACTCGACGACATCGAGGCGACACTCGACGACATTGAGGCGGGCGTTAGTCATCACACAAGTGGTCGGGCATTGCTGTTGGGGCGCCGGGAGCCGACATAGGTGCAATAGCTGGCAGAGAGGAGAGCTGGGATGAAGCAAACTGCTCGTTGCTACGGTCGAAGGAGCTGGCAGACGAGATTGGCTAGGTCGTCGAGGAGACGCAAAACATGAAGATGGAAGCTGGCGGTGACGGGATCGACTAGGGCAGAATAGTGAGAGCGGGATCTGGACCGCGTTGTCGAAGCGGGCTAGTGCGAGTGCCGGATCTAGGCTGCGGTGCTGAAACAGGGGTGTGAGTGAGAGTTGGATCCCCCAGATACGTCGACGAAGACAGAGAATGGATCGAGGCCGATGTTGACGTAGAGGAGATAGCGGACGAAACCCGACAACACGATGCAGGAGGGGGGGGGGGCAAGGTCAGACCAATATTACTGATGGGAAGTGAAACAAACTCCAAGGGGAAGATCCCACTTGGACAGCCCTAGGCTCCAATAGATTTCGAAAGTTCAAGATACAAGATAAGATAAAACAAAGATATATATAAATATATAATCTCTCCCGGCACTTGCGAGAACGATAAAGAAAATATAACAATA
This sequence comes from Platanthera zijinensis, assembly GCA_039513925.1. Taxonomy (NCBI): domain Eukaryota; kingdom Viridiplantae; phylum Streptophyta; class Magnoliopsida; order Asparagales; family Orchidaceae; genus Platanthera; species Platanthera zijinensis. The sequence goes on along the minus strand of CM077079.1, from coordinate 286,814,914 downwards.
AAACATAACAAAATTCGATCATGCTGTATCATGCTGCTGTAGTCATTTTCACCAGCCTACTTTTTTGAGAATACACGCGACACATCGACGATTCTCCTTCCTCTAGGTCATAAATAATGTCATAAATAATTTAAACTTTCAATACATGCTTGTTAATTAATATCATTTCATGGAATTATAAATTAAATTTTATACTAAAAAATCAGGGCCATAAAATCAATCTCTTATCATGTCAATTTTCATTACATATAATCATAGGATATTTATATAAGCATCACACAATATTTGTAGCCTTTAAAAAGTCAAAATAAAACATAAAAGTCATGATTTCCCCCTCTAATAGCAGCCCCCCCTTAAAGTTTCGCACAAACAGGCACCCTTGTTGGAGCTCTCGGTTAGAGAGGAGGTTGGTTGTCGTAACAAAAAGAGGAGCAGCTCATTGGAGGAAGAACTCTCAGTTGATGAGAGATGAAGAGGAGACTCTCGGTTTGCATCGGGTTGCTGACCTTGGAGAGGAAGAAGGATCGAGCTGGAGCTCTCGGTTAGAGAGGAGCTTGGTATGAGTCCCGGGGGTGGGGGGGGGGGGCGCCGTGTTCCTCTCTGGTATGAGGGAGAAAAATGGGGGAGGGGGGAGGGGGGAGGGAAGAGAAAGAAAAAGTAGGGGAGGAGAAGGAAAGAGGGAGAGAGGGAGAAATAGAGAAGAGGGAAAGGAAGAAAAAAGAAAGGGAGGGAGTGAGGAAGTAAGAACTACAACAAAATCATTCTACGGTGACATTTTTTTGTCTTCAATGACGATTTTTAAGCGTTGTGATAGTTTTTGTGACATTCATAAATACGTCACAAAATCATTGTGATTGTGGCCGTCACCGTAGCTCATTTCGACGTTTTCACCAAAAAACATCACGATTGGATGTTGCTCGTCATGATAGATAATTGATGTATCGTGACACTTTCTAAAAAAACATCAAAAAATATTAACTCTACCACTACGTTTTTTGCAAAATGTCATCGTAGTTAACGCTCTACAATAACGTTTTCCAAAATAATGCGTCACAACCTTTTGCATCTCATGAAAAAAAACCTAAAACAAATAAAAGTTTATAATAATCTACTCTAAAAAATAATTGTGCATCTAAAATCTTTATTAAAATTATAAATATTATATTTTTATAAAATTACAAAATATTTATAAAAAACATTACCAATAAAATAAAATATATAATTTGAATTTACCTCTTCATGGGTTATATAAGAAACATTACCAATGAAATAAAAATTCATGTGGAATAACCTCAAGTCCAATGTACATGTTCTTAAACAAACATGAAATATGGCCACTTAGCTTCTTCTGTCATCTCTACTCCGTTACAATAATAACAGTGCTTGAATTTCTTCAAAGTGAGCACTCCTTGACATCACTTGCAGCCGACTCACCGTTGAAGAATTGGGTGACTGCAATGAAATTTGAAGTAGGTAAAAACAACGTTAAAACTCAATATAGAGTGCTTGTGAAGATATTATATCTCTCTCTCTTCAAATCTCTATCGGGCTTCTATGAATTTAAAGTCTGTTGATAGGGTGATTTTATTATTAATCTAGATACAATATCCAAAGTAATAATTTAAAATAAAAATACCTCTCTTTCTTGAACCATCAGATATATATTCTTCACAATCCTTCTCATGAATTATCTCCCATTTTGTGACTAACAAAAATCATTCTCCTTTAACTCTTCCCACAGGAAGTCTGAAATTGCTGTGAACATATAAATATGAGAGGCTTGCAGGTAAGCGAGCTAATTAGAAGTGTTTTGTTCAAGGAGAAATATCTTCTACTGGGACAAAATCAACACTTTAACCTTAGAAAGATGTTTATCAATAGTGCAAAAAATGTTGGCAGAAAGCTAAAGAGTTAATTCTCTGGCATCAACCAAATTTAGTTTGGAAATATTAAGTGGAGTTTTCTATGAAAAACACATTTCAATGTTAATATAAATTGTTTTTGCCATTTTCAAGAGGAAAAATCAATCATTTAAAAAGTCTATGTTAATTTAAATTTTAGGCAAAATCATCAAATCAGTCCCTCAACTTCTCTCACTTTATGAAATCAGTCCCTCAAGTCATAACAGTAAGAAATCAGTCCCCACTTTTACCAAAATGCTGAAATCAGTCCTACTTAACATAAATTACTAATGAAAAGCAACTTAATTCATGATCATAGACATAAAATTTAACAAAATAGCCTCATTTGATTTTAAAATTTTAAAATAACTGTATTTAGAACGAATAATAAAAATTTCAAACAGCTATAAAATAAAACTGTAATTTTATTGTATACACTAGCTGATAACAGTCCACATGAGATCACAGTTGTTTTAAAATCTAGATTTTCCCTCCCGGTTTGCGGGTTTTCACAAGATATGGAGCAAGATGTAATTTCTTTGTGAGTTTTCACAAAACAGTAATTTTATATATCTATCTATGACTGTAATTTTGCCTCTGGTTGAGAACAAAAACTGTAATATTTGCTGCATGAATCCATCGAACAATTCCCACAAATCGATACTTATTTAAGATTTTCACATAAGACAATCAGATAGAACGATGGAAACGTTTCTTTTCAAAACCTTAAACAACCAAAAACATCATAAACAATGTAATTACTTGAGAAAACTTAAGACAAGAAAGACAATAAGGTAGTTCGGTAACTATGAATTACTACTGATCAATTACATAGCTTGCATTAAAATGAAACATCAGTACAAAAACAAAATTCAGCTTCTACTCCAGCTGCTCCAACTTGCCTGAACTCTTACCTGAAAAATAAACATTTAAGATCAGACTTTATGCAATGTTTATGAGAAATAAATAATAGGAAGAATAATTATACCAAATTATATTCCTCAAGTTGGCTTGCAATTTCTTTTGTTATGTCCTTTGACTCCACATTTCGAACATGTAATAGTATTATATTTTCTACTCATCCTTGAGGGATTTTTCTCTTCGTTGACATCCATAATCCTTTTCTTTTTTGGTCTGCCTGGAGCTCTTCGTCGAATCGGTGGTAGAATTTGTATCGTTGATGTAGTCGGCCAAAGATTTTGTCCATTTGTAGGCAATATACTATGACTATAGCATAATATATATGTAGATTTTTTAAAGCAATCAGACACATATTTAGTTATATCTAGTTTTAAGTAGTTCATGTAACTTATAGCATGATGACAAGGTAGTCCACTTATTCTCCATTTACCACATGAACAAAAGTAATTATCTAATGAAACCACAAATTTTACTGGCATATGAACTACTTCAAATATTTTGTCACTTGACCATATTGGCATCCATATTCCACTATGCTTTGCCTCTTCATCAATTTTTTTTGCAATCTTAGGGTTAACCTCACTAACTTGATTCTCAATTTTTTGTCTAATGTTAGTCCACCTACACATCAAATATACTCGAATGTCCTCAAGCATTGTTAATATTGTCGCGCATATCTAATATAACTCGATTGAAAGCCTCCGACATATTGTTCACAACAACATCACAAGCAGGAAGGTCAGTAAATGAGTGCTTGCACCACAAATGTTTATCTATTGCAATTAGGTGCTCATATGCTTGGGGTGATATACCTTTAATCTCACTCATTGTTCTACCCCATTCCTCTTCATAAGTAGCATTGGAGGCTTTCCATAACAAACACTTCAAGTTCTTACTAGGAAACTTCTTTCTGAAATTATTATACAAATGACGAACACAAAAGCGATGATTAACATCGGGCAATAATTCTTTGAAAGTTTGCACTAATCCCTACATGTTAACAAATACACATAAAGTTAACACATAAAATTAACATATAAAATTAACAAAAAAAATTAACAAATAAAATTATCACATACCTTTTGCTGGTCTGATATATATGTGATTCCTCTAGATCCAATATCTCTACTTAGATTGTCAAGAAACCAACTCCAGGAATCTTTATTCTCGGCCTCCACAATTGCATACGCTATCGGTAACATTTGATCATTGGGATCTCTCCCAATTGCTGTCAGTAGTTGCCCGCCATAATACCCTTTCAAAAAACATCCATCCAATCCAACAATAGGTCTACATACTTTGAATGACTCACGACATCCGGCAAGACAAACATACACCCTTTCAAATCGGGGTATAATAGATCTTGAACGGGGTATTGTAGATTCATTATAAAATTCTGGAGGCCAACTAAATTTAAGAAACACTGAACTTCCTTGATTTGATCTTAACAGTTCTGCACAATATTGGTTCATATAATTATATTGCTCTTCAACACTTCCTTCTAGGGAAGCACTAGCTGTAGCTTTTGTGATGCGGAGCAGAGACGAGGACGCGTTTTGGGCCCGTTCGGGGCTGATTTGGCAACTTTCCATATTTGGCGCGCCCGGATCGACGATCGGACTCCGCGATTGCGTCCGGAACGTCGCCGCGAGTCAAAACGCTATATTACTTTATATTTTTGAGTTTATTTTGATGTATTTTAAAGGGCTAACCCATCGGCCAATCATAGCCGTTGATGGGGATGCCCTAGTTTGTGTTTTCTTATAAATAGGATGCTAGGGGGCTGATTTGAGGCCATTGCAGAATTTGGAGAAGCAGTATTCCCGGATTCCAGCGATCCCTCCCCGGTGCCGACGCCGTGGAACCCTAGGTGACGACTCCTAGGCCGCCAAACTCCTCCCCAAGGTAACCCCTACCCCCACCTTCATTTTCTACACTTCAAATCCCTTTTCCAGCCATCGGAAACCCCCCAAAACCGCTGCAGCCCGCCATTCCAGCCAGCAGCCACCATTACCTACCAGAAACACTGTTCACCCGAGCACTGTTCATCCGAACACTGTTCACCCGACCACTGTTCACCGCCACTGTTCACCCGAAACACTGTTCACCCGGGCCGCCAACTTCCCCTCCTTCCTAATCCGCCAACTCCCCTTCGTGGATCCACTTCCTACCGCTCCGAAAACCCTAGATCTAATTGATCTAGCGCTACCCCTCCCCGATCTACCATCCACTTACTTATTTTCACTTCCGTAGTCCGGATCCGCCCTAAAATTAGCGGATCTACCCACCGACACCCCGATCCATTCTCTAGTGGCCGGATCTCGTCGTTTCCGGCCCGCATCTCCTCTTTTCCACCGTGGGCAGCCACCGTGACGTCACCGTGCCACCGTGTACGCCTCCGATCGCCCGTTTTGCATCCGGTCTCTCAACTTCTCCACCGTCTCGGATCAGCCCACTGCATCGTGAGTATCTCGTGGTATTATGTTTAGTACTTGACATTTACACTTGGTTGTTTATCTATATTTGTGCTGTGATCATAGTTTGGTAGTTGTTGTACTTTGCGCTAATATTTGTTTGTGGAATTAATTGCCGCCGCTTGCTTAGGCCCTCCGTGCGGAGGAAGCCGTTGCCGAATCGCCAAAATTATCTAATTGCTTCTTTATTTCCATTAACTGCGTGGTGTTGTTAATTCGCATTGCTGAAATTAATTGTCGTTGCTATCCGACTATTTCATTGCATGTGGCATCACATTCGCATATCCCCTCACACATGCACGTAGAGTCCTAGCTCCCGAGCACCACTAGCCTACCCTACATCAAATTGGTATCAGAGGGAGGTTTGACCATTTGCATGTTTTGTAGTGGTAGGTCATATAGAGTCTTTTGGTTTATCCATGACTAATTATCGGCGTCGCTCCTCTCCTCTCTTGAGAGATTCGGAGTCCGCCTATACTCAATCTCATAGAGCGACTTCAGAGGAATCCTCACGTTATCACGATGATTATTATCGTCTGCGGCACACCACTTTCCGAGATCGTGTCAACCCACCGACACAACCTCACTATGCCAGAGACGATCAATATGATAATTGTCGTCGCTCATATACTTGCACGCGAGCGGATCGTGTTGATCCTTCGACTCGCCCCGATTACCTTAAGGATGACTATTTTGAGGATCCTCACTTTGAGAGAGATCTTGAGAGTCAGTTTCGTACAGTTGCCCCTTCCTTTGACGGCTCATCGAGTCCCGAGTTTTTTAGTTATTGGCTCGTGGATATTGAGTATTATCTCGATTATTTCGAATTATTCGGTGAGCGTCGCATCAAATTTGCGAAACTTAGGCTTTTAGATCAGGCGAGAGCATATTGGTCTAGCGTAGAGAGGACTCGCGAGCGAGATCGTCTTCATCGTGTCACGAGTTGGGTGGGCATGAAGCGTATTTTGTGTCAGAGGTATCTGCCTTCATCATATCGGAGTCGCTTGCTCGACCAATTATTTTCCCTTCAGCAAGGACCTATGTCTGTCGCTGAGTATAGGGATCGTTTTGATGAGTTGATTGTGAGAAGTGATATCCGAGAGGACCCAGCCATGACCACCACCCGATTTCGGTCTGGACTTCGATCTGATATACGTACTGAGGTGGCTTATCACAGTTCGAAGTCCCTCGAGCAGACATATCAGCTCGCCCTCCGCTATGAACAGTCCTTGAGATCCGCAAGAGCTGGTCGATGGGATTCTCTCCTTGACCTCCGCAGTACGAGTCCCTCCCCTATTGAGGACACCACGATGCCTGGTGCGGATTGCTCCCACCCCAGTGAGGTGCTTAGCCCAGTGAGTGACCTACCTTTGCTTTCTGACGCTCCTCTAGTGGCACTGACTGAGAGTGAGCCTGAGCGACCTATTGAGTCTGTAGTGTTGTGCCCCTCACCCACACCTCCACTTTTGGCATGTCCGAGTTTGATTAACACTCATACCCTAGACTCATGTCTTGACACCGCACCCGCAGACCCAGTCTTGAGCGTAGGTTTATGTCACTTTTCCCTTGGCATTACCCTGAGCCACGTTACGATCGAGAGCTCAGAGTTTGGTGTTGATCTCGTAGTGGCTATGTCACCCATGCACAGGGGCATTACCCCTTTCGATGGTACTCATCGGGAGGACCTTGACCTTAGTGACGAGCCCTATGACGAGCCCCCTGTTGAGCCTCCTGATGATCCGCCACATTTTGGTGAGGTTGAGACTCGGGTGAGCCACTCAGGTATGACGCCTCTTTCATCATCATCTCTGGCCTTGCCCAAGAGAAGGGATCTTGAGTGGAGCATGACATATATAGGGCCTACCTTGAGTCCATTTAAGCATACTCATATTGTGAGGACCTACCTTATGACACCTCACACACTGGATAAGTTTTGGGACACGCCACCCGCTGAGCCACCCGATGAGTTCTTTCTTGTCTGGGACGCTCACCACATTTTAGAGTCACGACTTCTAGTCAATGCACACGATTTTCACTCAGGTGGTCGTCTCCTTCGTGATGACTTTTCTTACACACCTCCTGGGGACCCCCCTGATGTGCCACGTTCCCCGAGAGACATTTGGCTCTTTACGAGCTCGTATTTGAGTATAGTTGTCTCTCACGGTCATCTGAGCACTCGTCACACACGAGATGAGTTTGTCTACACTACACCGAAAGAGCCTCCTGATAGGCCACCACATTTGAGAGACATCTCAGGAATTTTTAGATTTTCTTATAAGGAGTGTACCGTGTCTGTCATGTTGTCTTTGCATCATTTGCATTACCTGCATGAGTCTGCTGATTCATTTGCACAACATTTGCATGATTTGCATGAGTCGGTCCGCCGACGAATAATAGCAAGCAATGAAAATTACAAAGTCCATGCAGATAAGCGAAGGCGAGAGCAAATACTTAATGTAGGCAAGAAGGTAATGGTGCGAGTCCGCCCTGAGAGGCTCCCTTCGGGGCCTGCCAAGAAGTTAAGCGCGAGGCAAATGGGTCCGCACTCAATTATTAGTCGTATTGGGATCAACGCTTACCGACTTGACATCCCGGCCAATATGGGAATTCGCCCTGTGTTTAATGTTGAAGATCTGACTCCGTACTATGAACTTCATGAGTATGTGGACCCGAGCAGTGGAGATACCCAGCCACCCCCATCCCCACTGTCGTTACCATATCACCCTCATACGTCCTCACCCATTGTTGACCTCCACCCACCTGGGGACTCGTCTTCTTTGGTTTCACCACAGGCACCACCGATCGCACCGGGATCCACCAATCGTGAGTTGAGCGTTGAGAGCTTCATGGAGACCAGACTCCACCAGTGCATTCCCAGTACAGACGTTGGTAACTCTTGGGTACTTGCAACAGAGCTTGATCGATTCGCCCCTGGACTTCGACTTCAGCACGTCCGTCTCCATTCACCGGAGATGACATCTTTTCAGTCAGGGGGAGTTGATCGGCGAGGACACTTTCCAGCGACGATACTTGGGCGACCTCTGGTGGACTTCTTCGAGTTTTACCCGGCATGCAGCGAGAGAATTTTGATCCCTATTCATCGGGAGATGAATTCTTTCAAGCCGGGGAGATTGATGCGGAGCAGAGACGAGGACGCGTTTTGGGCCCGTTCGGGGCTGATTTGGCAACTTTCCATATTTGGCGCGCCCGGATCGACGATCGGACTCCGCGATTGCGTCCGGAACGTCGCCGCGAGTCAAAACGCTATATTACTTTATATTTTTGAGTTTATTTTGATGTATTTTAAAGGGCTAACCCATCGGCCAATCATAGCCGTTGATGGGGATGCCCTAGTTTGTGTTTTCTTATAAATAGGATGCTAGGGGGCTGATTTGAGGCCATTGCAGAATTTGGAGAAGCAGTATTCCCGGATTCCAGCGATCCCTCCCCGGTGCCGACGCCGTGGAACCCTAGGTGACGACTCCTAGGCCGCCAAACTCCTCCCCAAGGTAACCCCTACCCCCACCTTCATTTTCTACACTTCAAATCCCTTTTCCAGCCATCGGAAACCCCCCAAAACCGCTGCAGCCCGCCATTCCAGCCAGCAACCACCATTACCTACCAGAAACACTGTTCACCCGAGCACTGTTCATCCGAACACTGTTCACCCGACCACTGTTCACCGCCACTGTTCACCCGAAACACTGTTCACCCGGGCCGCCAACTTCCCCTCCTTCCTAATCCGCCAACTCCCCTTCGTGGATCCACTTCCTACCGCTCCGAAAACCCTAGATCTAATTGATCTAGCGCTACCCCTCCCCGATCTACCATCCACTTACTTATTTTCACTTCCGTAGTCCGGATCCGCCCTAAAATTAGCGGATCTACCCACCGACACCCCGATCCATTCTCTAGTGGCCGGATCTCGTCGTTTCCGGCCCGCATCTCCTCTTTTCCACCGTGGGCAGCCACCGTGACGTCACCGTGCCACCGTGTACGCCTCCGATCGCCCGTTTTGCATCCGGTCTCTCAACTTCTCCACCGTCTCGGATCAGCCCACTGCATCGTGAGTATCTCGTGGTATTATGTTTAGTACTTGACATTTACACTTGGTTGTTTATCTATATTTGTGCTGTGATCATAGTTTGGTAGTTGTTGTACTTTGCGCTAATATTTGTTTGTGGAATTAATTGCCGCCGCTTGCTTAGGCCCTCCGTGCGGAGGAAGCCGTTGCCGAATCGCCAAAATTATCTAATTGCTTCTTTATTTCCATTAACTGCGTGGTGTTGTTAATTCGCATTGCTGAAATTAATTGTCGTTGCTATCCGACTATTTCATTGCATGTGGCATCACATTCGCATATCCCCTCACACATGCACGTAGAGTCCTAGCTCCCGAGCACCACTAGCCTACCCTACATCATTTTGCTCTTGATGCCTTGTCTTTCGATATTCCTACCACCCATTTTTCTTTTACTTTTGCAACGATTTGTTTTATTTCCACGTTTGGGTTCTCTCTAACTTTTGATTCTATACGTTTACCCAACCAACAGTCAAAAGTTTATTGTTAAACTCTCTACTACAAGAGTGTTTATCTTTCACAGTTCTCACTTCCCATGTATCCTGATTCTTCATTGGTGCTGCATATATTTTCCATTTACATCCGGGCTTGCAAATGTATCGAATCCTCCTATTATCATTCTTCATCAACTTTAAACCTACACCTATATGAATTGAGTATGTTGCCACTACATCCTTAAAATGATCTTTTGATTAAAAAATCAAACCAGGCTCCCATTTCATTTCTTTCATATCCTTCAACATAGTAAAAATAGGTTGTCGAGGCTTTGTAGTAACGGCTCTACCTTCATCATCACTACTAAGTGATTGAATAGAATCACTTACATATTCTTCATCACTATTCTCTTTTAGAACCACTGATGTCTCGTTGAAAGTTTCAACATTAGTATCACCTTCATCAAATAATTCTTCCTCATTCTCAAACTGAATATCTAAAGCACTATCTTCGCTATTATTATCATCATTTCTGAAAATTTCTTCATTTAAATCCCTCATCAACAACCAAAGTCCTATAAAAAATTATCAAAAAATTGATAGTTAAATCGAAGAAATATCAAAACTGAGACTCCGTTTTAAGAATATAACATTTGAATACAACATTTCAATAAGCAATTAATAGTTTTTTGCAATCAAACACTATACAGTTCACGTCTGTTTAGACAAATGTATAAGTTAAACAACTAAAATTTCACTAATACAACAATTTTAACAGCAAGATTTGACGATCTAGCTTCATGGATTTTCTACAGATTAAAACGGATTAAAATGTGCTGGAGTTCTCATGGCATCAGACAGCCCCACTGGATCTCATGATGTCAAAAAAACGTAACCGCTCACAGTCCGACAGTAAAAGTTGAAGAATACTAAAAAGATTATGATTAGGGCAATTTACAGTGGAAATTACTTTTAGATGACCGAACCCTAGACCTAACAGAAAGAGGACGGAGAAGAGATCGAATGAAGGCAATGAGAAGGTAGTGAATCGAGTGAAGAAGTGGAGAAGGAAGAGGGATTTGACGTAGCATTTACCTGGGCGACTGGGCGCAGCAACACCGGGAGGGAGAAACGGCGAAATGGGGGCAGCGTCCGGAGGGAGAAATCGCGATCTAGGCGCAGCTCCACCGGGAGGGAGAAATGGCGATCTTGGGGCAACACCACCGGGAGGGAGAAATCGCGATCTGGGCGCAGCACTACCGTAAGGGAGAAATGGCGATCTGGGGGCAACATGTAACGCCCCCGAATTTTCGATGATTTATTTTAAATCCTTTTTCGGCGTTACGTTGACGTTTTCCGTCTCGAGCCGTTGTTAGAGTACCTCGTTAGGTGTTCTTAGAGGTTTAGCCTGTTTGCGGGTTTCCCCAGCTAGCCGGTGTCTGTTTTGGAGACCCGGTTGAGCCTTTCAGGGAATTCTCGTGTTTGGCTTCGGGCGAGGTTAGCTCGAGTTTTGTTCGTCGGAAGTCGTTTTTGACTTCGCCGTTGTTCTCGTAGCCCGGGTATTTAGCTACGGTGCGATTTTGGTAGAAATCCGAAGACGTCGCGTTTTCGCGTCGTTTTGGCGGTAGTTAATTTGCGCGAGTCGTCATTTTTCTATGACGGCATGTCTTTTTACGCATGTGTTGCGTGCCGGTGTGTTTTATGCGTGCCGGTGTGTTTTATGCGTGCCGGTATGTTTTGTGCGTGCGTGTGCGGGCGCGCGTGTGCGTGCGTGCGGAGTTGGAATTGTGTGCGTGGAGGTATGCGTGTTCTTGCGTAAATCCGTGTATTTATATAGGTATGGGAGAATACATGTATATGAGTGTGATTAGTGTTTTTTTTTATTTAATTAGCGAGTAGATAGTTATAGGGATTATGGTATTAAGATTGGTTGTGAGAATTTACTTATTGGTTAAAATTAGGGTCCTTTAGATAGTTAGTTTTAATTAGTTAGAATTATATTAAGTATATAATTTATATATATAAGTTTAGGTTATTAGTATTTAGGTTTTATAATAACACCCTCCCCCCCTTCTAATTAAAACCCCAGCCGGCCCTTGATAAGAAAAAAAAAACCGCAGTCCTCTTCTCCCCTGTGCGAATCCCGACCGAGCGGAAGAAGCGATATCGGCGAGCCCTAGCCGGCCATTCCGCCGCCCGCCGCCGGCAGCCCCGGCCCCCTCTTCCCGATCCGAGCCCGGATCCGAGTTCCCCTCGCCGAGAGCTTCGATCCTTGGTATGCTATCGAACCTCCCTCCTTGATTTCTTTGGATCTCCATTTTTTTTGGTTTTGGATTTCTTTTGGATGTTTTCTTTTTTTTTTAAGATTAGTTGCAATCTTAGGTTATATCTTGGTGGATTTGGTGATTTTGGAAGCTTCCGGAATTTTTGGGCGTCCGCCATAGCGCCGTTGTGCTGGCGAAATTTTCGGTGCACGTGCGAGGCAAGTGTTTCTCCCTTTCGCCGTTTGGCCTCTCTTTTCCTCTATTGCATGCTAAATTCGTAATCAAAATTGTTAATTTAGTCGTAATAACGCCCCTCCTAACCCTTATCCCCATTGGATCGCGCTAGAAAAAAATTAGGATTATCTTCCTCCCGCTAGTAGCCTCCGATTTAGGACGGCGTCGCGGTAGGTGTGTAGCGTAGATATGGGTTAGCGTCGGGTTGAGTTTATGATAGGCCTAGGTGTAGGTCTAGGGTTTGGGATTTTTGCCTAGTTTGCCTATTTGAGGCGTTTAGGTGTAATTGTGCGCGCACGGCCTATGGTCGTGCGTCTTTTAAATCGTGCGACTCGATGACGGTGCTCGTACGCTAGGCTTAGGATCGAGTGAGTGTACTCACTCGCAGCGGCGTTGCGTAATCGCAACGACTAATCCCTTAGCGTTGATTTCTCCCCGAGTGTTTTGCTCGTGTATCGAGAGTCCCTTGTCGGCTGTTACCTTTTCGAAGGCCGAATCGTGGGTTGTGGTCAGTAGTGGTGGTGGATGGCTCTTTTATGGGTTGTGTGGCGTGATGTAGCCTTGACCACACTCTTTACCTTGACCCGAGTAGTTTCTGGGCAAGTGAGTGATGGGTCTTTTGTGCCTTCACGTGTCAACCCTTGAGCAATTTGTTGACTTGGAATTAGTGGTTGGGCGATTTGGAACGTTTTCAACCTGATTCCAAGTTTCTTGTTTTTGCTACTGCCGCCTCTCACAATTTAGGATGTTAGGCGTTTCTTCCGTAGGTGTTGCAGCATTTTTTTTTGGCGTCATGGCCATGTTGACTCTGCAGGTTTTTAGGCAGAGTAGTTGCTGTTTACCCGCACTTGGTGCAGGTTTGCTTTTCGCCCTTCCTAGGGCATTGTTGTTCTACTCTTGTTTGTACTCTCTTTACCTTACTTTACCTGCTTTTACCTTACTTTCCTTTTTAGCACTTGCATTCCTTGCTCTGAGGTGTTCTATTTTCTTCTGAACGCCTCAGGTTCTGGGCAGTAGCCAGTAGGTGGCTGTTGCTGTGGTGCTGTTGGAGGTCCTTCTGTTGACTGTTGAGACTCTCTTGAGTCATTGTGAGGTAGTTTTACTGCACTTTCTACAGACATACATACTTGCCAGTGGGTTCGTGTCAGTTGTTGGCGCCCCTGGTAGTTTTACCTTTTTGTACTAGATATGTTTTTCTTCTTACTGCTACCCTTTCTGGGAGATAGTCTATTTGCTCTGGGAAGTTTTATGTTAGGTTGCTAGCTATTTTAAAACTATAAGAGTAAAACCATATTATGAATATAAAGCATGATCAGCATGATTTCTAAAAAGAACTCACTTAGCGTACTTTCTTAATTACGTATAACAAATGATTTTTCCTATGTATGTATAAATTAAACTAGAGTTTCGGTTCAGCGTAAGGGTCCTTCGGGATCACTTATGCGCTCATTTAGGATGTGAGCATAAATGAAGTATTTTCCGCTACGTATAAAAATCTGTTTTGAAACCGTGGACTCTTTGGTCCACTGAGCCGAGGGATACGGCCAATAAATAAATCAAGTTTTTTTTATGATCAAATAAGTCATGATTTGAAAGGATTTGGAGTGTCGCCTGAACGTCGGCAGTTATCCCCTGCTCGACGTGGCATCACAGCGCGTAGATTTTCTCTTACTCTGATTTAATAAATAGTGAGAAAAATGCGGGTTGTGACAGTTGGTATCAGAGGGAGGTTGCTTGACAATTGGTCGGGCAACCTTCCTTTGTTTGTGTTAGATGTTTAGAGTCATATCATACACACACCGACATGTCATCGACACGTTTTGGCTGAAGCACGAACACTGCACTACACTCATAAGCATAACATGAAGTATACGGGGCATATTATGTATCTTACGATACATAATATGTGGTTGTATATGGATCCACCATAGGGGCAACATGCGAGGGTTATGTATTATGGGGTGCATAACCTCACCGCATGGATGCGACTAGCACGTTTTCTTTTTAGTTGCATGGAAATGTTATGTATTATGGGATGCATAACATTTTCATGTGTACTCCGTCATGGCATGCACTAGGGCCTTTTTAGAATGCATAGCATAACCATGCATAGCATAACATCGCATAAGCACAACGCGCCAAGCTAAAGACGTGCAGGATGACATGTGTACACACGTAATTTTTGAGTCAAAAATAATATAATTCATGCATTCCCGATCTAGGCACAAGAGTTAGTGTGATGGTGGTGAACCATCTTAGGCTAAGCATATCATTCCTTTTGTATTAAATAAAATAAAATCTCAGAGCAAGTATAGCAGTAGAAGATCATATTTATGTATGTATTGTCTGTACCTTTTGTCTAATCCTAGGAGTTTAGCTAAGTTCTGATCGTTTGTTATGTTTTAATTTTCCTTATAGTATGCCGCCGAAGCGTAGAGTGACGAGGTCGACTCCCCAGTCTGAGGGCGAGTCTTCTGGTGCTCAGAGTGATGCGTTGGTGGAAAGCCTGAGGCAGAGTAACGAGGCCTTATCAAGGCAGGTGGTGGAGTTGCAGGCCCAGATGCAGTCCTTTTTATCCGGAGCGGCGGGTCAGACTCCGGGAGTTCAGGACCCCGCCGTGGGTACAGCTGTTCTAGCCCCTCCTGCCCCCCCTGCTCCTCTCGTGCCTCCAGTGGTGGTGCCCCCCGGGATGACTTTCATCTCCCAGTTCCAGAGGCTGAGCCCTCCCACGTACGATGGGAAGGCGGATTTCATGGTATTGGACGACTGGCTGATCACTATGGAGGAGATGCTTCACTATTCAGGTATCTCAGATGATCAGAAGGTGATGTTAGCCGCCTATCAGCTGAAGGGGCTAGCGAAGAGCTGGTGGTTGCGAGAGAAGGAAGGCATGGTGGGAGGATGTGCTTGGGCATCCTTCAAAGAGATCCTGATGAGGAAGTTTCTACCGTCAGTAGAGCGAGACAGGCTGATGAATGACTTTATTCATTTGAAGCAGAGGCAGCTATCCGTCAGCGACTACGAGATTGAGTTTAGCAAACTCAGTCGCTTTGGTCCTAGCTTGGTGAGCTCCGAGGAGGACAGGGTGAAGCGGTTTCTTGGTGGCCTCAGGAGCGATGTCCAGCAGCTTGCGGTTGCTCACGGCGCAGTTACTTATGCGGGAGCAGTTGAGGCCGCTTTGAAGGTAGAGGCTATCGAGAACGCGAAGCAGCGTGGGCAGCAGGCGAGAAGCGAGAAGAGGAGGTCAGTTGAGGAAAAGGGTCCCCAGGTTCTTGGTGCTGCTTCTGAGAAGAAGAGCAAGGTAGTGTGCAGTTTCTGTGGCCATCCGGGCCACCCAGCTGAGAGGTGCTTCAAGAGGGCAAGGGTCCAGAAGAAGGAGCATGTGCATGCTATCCAGGGTGCTCCTAGGAGGGATGTTCCTTGTCCTGTCTGCAAGCGACCCGGTCACGATGCTGCTCAGTGCTGGTCCAAGGATCGTGTTTGCTACCAGTGTGGCCAGAAGGGCCATATTAAGTCGAGGTGCCCTCAGGTTCAGTCCGCTCTACATGCAGTTCCGCTTCAGGCTTTACCTCCGCCCCAGCCGGTGGACAAGGGTAAAGGGAAGCTGAATGTGGTATCTTCAGCGGAGGCTGAGACTTCGACGCAGGTCATTTCAGGTAAACCCCCCCCTCGCTTGACTTTCTCTTTTGTAGCAGTTTTAGTGTTGCTGTTGTTTTGTTTATTGCTTGTGCGTTTATGGTTTTGTTTGTGTATAGGGAAATTTAAGGTAAGGAACCGTTGGGCCCGCGTTCTGTTTGACTCAGGTGCTACCCACTCCTTTGTGGCTAGGGCCTTTGTCGAGCGGTGCCAGTGGGTTCTTGATCGTGTTGGTGGTGCCTTTAGCGTCAAGTTCCCCTCGGGTGAATCCGTGATATCAGATCAGGGCATTCTGGACTGCCCTATTTTGTTGGGGGATTTTCTGGCCAAGGCTGATCTGAAGGTTATAGACTTGGAGGACTTCGACGTCATCCTGGGTATGGACTGGTTGTCCCGATATGATGCAGTGATTCAGTGCAGGGGAAAGCGCTTGGATTTCAGGAAGGACAGCGGTCAGCCCGGGAGTGTTTTCGGTGATTCGCGTCGGGACTCTACGGCGATTTCTGCGGTATGTGCTCAGAGGGTTTTTCCTGCTGGTTGTTTTGCTTGTCTAGTCTCAGTGCTGGGGACTGTTAGCAGTGTGCCGCTTTTGGATGAGATTCCGGTTGCGCGAGAGTTTCCTGACGTGTTTCCTAGCGATCTTCCCGGTCTTCCTCCAGACAGGGATGTGGAGTTCGTGATTGATTTGGAGCCTGGTACGCGTCCGATTGCCAAGGCGCCGTATCGGATGGCCCCGCGAGAGCTGGAGGAGCTTCGTACTCAGCTTGATGAGTTATTGGAGAAGGGCTTCATAAGGCAAAGCTCGTCGCCCTGGGGTGCTCCGGTTCTCTTCGTGAAGAAGAAGGATGGTTCGATGCGCCTTTGTATCGACTATAGAGAGTTGAACAAAGTCACCATCAAGAACAGGTATCCACTGCCCAGAATCGACGACTTATTTGATCAGTTGCGTGGCAGTTCTGTATTTTCGAAGATAGACCTCCGTTCGGGTTACCATCAGCTTAGGATCCGAGAGTCGGATGTCCCACGGACGGCTTTCCGATCGAGGCATGGTCATTTCGAGTTCCTGGTCATGTCTTTTGGGCTGACCAATGCGCCTTCAGCATTTATGGACATGATGAACCGGGTGTTCAAGGACTTTCTGGACAAGTTTGTCGTTGTGTTCATTGACGACGTTCTGATTTATTCTCGGAATGCGGCGGAGCATGATCAGCATTTGCGGTTGGTGTTATCCGCCTTGAGGGATCATCAGTTGTATGCCAAGCTGAGCAAGTGCGAGTTCTGGTTGCCTCAGGTTTCCTTCCTGGGTCATGTGGTGAACAAAGATGGTATTTCAGTGGACCCGGAGAAGATCTCAGCAGTGATGGATTGGAGTAGGCCGAGCACACCCAAGGAGATCAGGAGCTTCTTGGGGTTGGCCGGCTATTATAGGAGATTCGTCGAGGGCTTTTCTACCTTGGCAGCGCCCTTGACAAAGCTGACGCAGAAGCATGCGGCGTTCGTTTGGAGTGATAAGTGCGAGGAGGCCTTTCTGGAGCTAAAGAGCCGGTTATGTTCTGCCCCTGTGTTGACCTTACCGGCGGAGGGACAGGACTATGACGTGTATGTGGATGCCTCGCACGTTGGACTCGGTGGCGTGTTGATGCAGGAGGGGAAGGTGATCGCTTATGGGTCTCGTCAGTTGAAGATTCATGAGCGGAACTATCCTACGCACGACCTCGAGTTCGCAGCGGTGATTTTTGCCTTGAAGCTGTGGAGACACTTACTTTATGGGGCCCAGTGCAGGATCTTTACCGATCATAAGAGCCTGAAGTACGTGTTTACACAAAAGGAGCTGAACCTGCGTCAGCGGCGGTGGCTTGAGTATGTTGCTGATTATGATGTTGAGATTCAGTACCATCCGGGCAAGGCCAATGTGGTGGCCGACGCCTTGAGCCGGAAGACGGGGAAAGTCTTCAATCTCACCGCGGATCGTTTAGTGGAGGAGTTTCTATTGATGGATATCACCGCAGGACGCTGTGAGTTGCAGAGCAGTTTGGTAGTGGCAGAGCCGTCATGGATTTCTCTCACCAGATTGCACCAGAAAGAGGATCCGGATTTGTTGCACTTGTACCTCAGAGCTGAGAGGGGAGAGTTGCCAGATTTCTCCATCGACGAGGCGGGTACTCTGAAGTACCGCGGCAGGTTTTGCATCCCCGCAGTTGGAGACATCAGAGTTATGGTATGCAAAGAGGCTCACGGATCCAGTGTTTCCTACCACCCGGGATCCACGAAGATGTACCATGATCTGAAGCAGATCGCCTGGTGGTATGGGATGAAGGGTGATATAGCTCGTTTTGTCTCGGAGTGTTGCACTTGCAGGCGGGTGAAGGCCGACCATGGGAGGCCTGGTGGCAAGTTGGCACCTTTGGAGATCCCGGCTTGGAAGTGGGAAAGCATCTCGATGGATTTCATTACAGGCTTACCGAGATCTCCGAGAGGGTTTGATTCTGTTTGGGTGATCGTGGACCGATTGACGAAGTGTGCGCACTTCGTACCTTATAAGATCGATTACTCGATGAAGAAGATTGCTGAGTTGTACTTGGATGAGGTCGTCAGATTGCACGGCGTTCCAGTTAGCATCGTTTCAGATCGAGACTCTCGGTTCACATCGCGTTTCTGGAGGAGTTTGCAGGAGGGTTTGGGCACTGATTTGAGGTATTCCACAGCTTACCATCCGCAGACCAACGGGCAGACCGAGCGTGTGAATCAGATTGTGGAGGATACGATCCGGTGCTATATTCTCGATCATGGAGGTGCATGGGATGAGCGTTTGCGGCTCATGGAATTTGCCTACAACAACAGCTACCAAGAGAGTCTACAGATGGCTCCCTTCGAGGCGTTGTATGGGAGGCGCTGCAGAACCCCTTTGTTTTGGGCCGAGGCCGGTGAGAGGCCTTTGTTGGGTCCTGATGCACTCGAAGAAATGGAGGTTTCCGTGAAACTTATTCGGGAGAAGCTTCGAGTTGCTCAGGAGAGGTATGAGAAGAACGCCAATCGGCGTAGGTCCGATTTAGAATTTTCAGTGGATGATTTGGTCTTCTTGAAGGTATCTCCGATGGTAGGAGTGAAGAGGTTTGGCAAGAATCGGAAGTTGGATCCGAGATTTGTGGGCCCGTTCAGGATTTTGGAGCGTATTGGTGTGGCTGCTTATAGGCTGGATCTGCCAGCTAGCTTCCCGGGGGTTCATAATGTCTTTCATGTGAGCCAGTTGCGGAAGTGCGTGCGGAGCAGTGGGCAAGTCTTGGACGCTGTGCCCCAGTTGGAGCCCAATCTCTCGTATGTCGAGGTGCCGGTCCGCATTTTGGAAGCTCAAGCTCGAGTGTTGCGGACGAAGTCTATTCCTATGGTGAAGGTTCTTTGGAAGAATCAGGATTTGGAGAGCGCGACTTGGGAGCTAGAGTCGGCTATGAGGGAGGCTCACCCTCATTTGTTCCCCTGAGTTTTCGGGTACGTTCCCTTTCTGGTAGTTTGTTTCTTTCCTTCTGTTGTAGGAGTAGTTTTCGCAAAGTTTCGGGTCGAAACTTTTTGTTAGGGGGAGTGACTGTAACGCCCCCGAATTTTCGATGATTTATTTTAAATCCTTTTTCGGCGTTACGTTGACGTTTTCCGTCTCGAGCCGTTGTTAGAGTACCTCGTTAGGTGTTCTTAGAGGTTTAGCCTGTTTGCGGGTTTCCCCAGCTAGCCGGTGTCTGTTTTGGAGACCCGGTTGAGCCTTTCAGGGAATTCTCGTGTTTGGCTTCGGGCGAGGTTAGCTCGAGTTTTGTTCGTCGGAAGTCGTTTTTGACTTCGCCGTTGTTCTCGTAGCCCGGGTATTTAGCTACGGTGCGATTTTGGTAGAAATCCGAAGACGTCGCGTTTTCGCGTCGTTTTGGCGGTAGTTAATTTGCGCGAGTCGTCATTTTTCTATGACGGCATGTCTTTTTACGCATGTGTTGCGTGCCGGTGTGTTTTATGCGTGCCGGTGTGTTTTATGCGTGCCGGTATGTTTTGTGCGTGCGTGTGCGGGCGCGCGTGTGCGTGCGTGCGGAGTTGGAATTGTGTGCGTGGAGGTATGCGTGTTCTTGCGTAAATCCGTGTATTTATATAGGTATGGGAGAATACATGTATATGAGTGTGATTAGTGTTTTTTTTATTTAATTAGCGAGTAGATAGTTATAGGGATTATGGTATTAAGATTGGTTGTGAGAATTTACTTATTGGTTAAAATTAGGGTCCTTTAGATAGTTAGTTTTAATTAGTTAGAATTATATTAAGTATATAATTTATATATATAAGTTTAGGTTATTAGTATTTAGGTTTTATAATAACACCCTCCCCCCCTTCTAATTAAAACCCCAGCCGGCCCTTGATAAGAAAAAAAAAACCGCAGTCCTCTTCTCCCCTGTGCGAATCCCGACCGAGCGGAAGAAGCGATATCGGCGAGCCCTAGCCGGCCATTCCGCCGCCCGCCGCCGGCAGCCCCGGCCCCCTCTTCCCGATCCGAGCCCGGATCCGAGTTCCCCTCGCCGAGAGCTTCGATCCTTGGTATGCTATCGAACCTCCCTCCTTGATTTCTTTGGATCTCCATTTTTTTTGGTTTTGGATTTCTTTTGGATGTTTTCTTTTTTTTTTTTAAGATTAGTTGCAATCTTAGGTTATATCTTGGTGGATTTGGTGATTTTGGAAGCTTCCGGAATTTTTGGGCGTCCGCCATAGCGCCGTTGTGCTGGCGAAATTTTCGGTGCACGTGCGAGGCAAGTGTTTCTCCCTTTCGCCGTTTGGCCTCTCTTTTCCTCTATTGCATGCTAAATTCGTAATCAAAATTGTTAATTTAGTCGTAATAACGCCCCTCCTAACCCTTATCCCCATTGGATCGCGCTAGAAAAAAATTAGGATTATCTTCCTCCCGCTAGTAGCCTCCGATTTAGGACGGCGTCGCGGTAGGTGTGTAGCGTAGATATGGGTTAGCGTCGGGTTGAGTTTATGATAGGCCTAGGTGTAGGTCTAGGGTTTGGGATTTTTGCCTAGTTTGCCTATTTGAGGCGTTTAGGTGTAATTGTGCGCGCACGGCCTATGGTCGTGCGTCTTTTAAATCGTGCGACTCGATGACGGTGCTCGTACGCTAGGCTTAGGATCGAGTGAGTGTACTCACTCGCAGCGGCGTTGCGTAATCGCAACGACTAATCCCTTAGCGTTGATTTCTCCCCGAGTGTTTTGCTCGTGTATCGAGAGTCCCTTGTCGGCTGTTACCTTTTCGAAGGCCGAATCGTGGGTTGTGGTCAGTAGTGGTGGTGGATGGCTCTTTTATGGGTTGTGTGGCGTGATGTAGCCTTGACCACACTCTTTACCTTGACCCGAGTAGTTTCTGGGCAAGTGAGTGATGGGTCTTTTGTGCCTTCACGTGTCAACCCTTGAGCAATTTGTTGACTTGGAATTAGTGGTTGGGCGATTTGGAACGTTTTCAACCTGATTCCAAGTTTCTTGTTTTTGCTACTGCCGCCTCTCACAATTTAGGATGTTAGGCGTTTCTTCCGTAGGTGTTGCAGCATTTTTTTTTGGCGTCATGGCCATGTTGACTCTGCAGGTTTTTAGGCAGAGTAGTTGCTGTTTACCCGCACTTGGTGCAGGTTTGCTTTTCGCCCTTCCTAGGGCATTGTTGTTCTACTCTTGTTTGTACTCTCTTTACCTTACTTTACCTGCTTTTACCTTACTTTCCTTTTTAGCACTTGCATTCCTTGCTCTGAGGTGTTCTATTTTCTTCTGAACGCCTCAGGTTCTGGGCAGTAGCCAGTAGGTGGCTGTTGCTGTGGTGCTGTTGGAGGTCCTTCTGTTGACTGTTGAGACTCTCTTGAGTCATTGTGAGGTAGTTTTACTGCACTTTCTACAGACATACATACTTGCCAGTGGGTTCGTGTCAGTTGTTGGCGCCCCTGGTAGTTTTACCTTTTTGTACTAGATATGTTTTTCTTCTTACTGCTACCCTTTCTGGGAGATAGTCTATTTGCTCTGGGAAGTTTTATGTTAGATTGCTAGCTATTTTAAAACTATAAGAGTAAAACCATATTATGAATATAAAGCATGATCAGCATGATTTCTAAAAAGAACTCACTTAGCGTACTTTCTTAATTACGTATAACAAATGATTTTTCCTATGTATGTATAAATTAAACTAGAGTTTCGGTTCAGCGTAAGGGTCCTTCGGGATCACTTATGCGCTCATTTAGGATGTGGGCATAAATGAAGTATTTTCCGCTACGTATAAAAATCTGTTTTGAAACCGTGGACTCTTTGGTCCACTGAGCCGAGGGATACGGCCAATAAATAAATCAAGTTTTTTTTATGATCAAATAAGTCATGATTTGAAAGGATTTGGAGTGTCGCCTGAACGTCGGCAGTTATCCCCTGCTCGACGTGGCATCACAGCGCGTAGATTTTCTCTTACTCTGATTTAATAAATAGTGAGAAAAATGCGGGTTGTGACACAACACCACCGGTATAAATCGCGAAAAGGGGCAGCGATATTTTTAATCAGGAAATGGGGGCAGCGCCTGGAGTTCAGGTTTAGGTTATTCTTAAAATTAATGATTTTTTACTGTTTTGCCCTCAAATACTTAACAGAAAAGTTATGTGGGACTGATATCAGATATAAAGTAAAGAAAAGGGACTTATTTCAAACAAATAATAATTGTGGGACTGATTTCATAAAACGGCAAAAGTTGTGGGACTGATTTGATGGTTTTGCCTATATTTTATTAATAAGGCTCTTTTTTTAAATGAGTTTTATAGTTGGAAATTATATAAACAAAATTAGATGATTGCAAACCTAAGAGATTGCAGCATCGAGGCTATATATATCCAGGAACTTCCAAGCCACGCAACCCAAAATGTTGAAGATGGGGAACATTAATCTAATTAAGAGCAATTTGAAAAATAGTAAGAGAGAAAAATAATTAAACTTCGTGTAATGCTCACAATCTTTATTGAGAAGGAAACACAACATATTCCAAAAGACGGTGGAGTTCAATTTAGAGGTTTCACTTGCATTACAGATGCAATAAAAATGTCAAAAGTAAACAAAAATTAAGCCCAAACATAATATATTTGTGAAATAATTTATGAGTTAATTAGAATGAGTTGGAAAATTAAATATTTAATGAAGAGAGCAACACAAACAATAGTCATCAAAAAAACCATTGGGAAGGGTAAATGAGAAAACACAAATCATAGATCATATTTTTGGGAAGTATATGAGAATCACAAACAGAGTATTTTAGGAAGCATATGAGAATCACAAACAGAACATATCTTTCTAAATATTAAATATCTGAGACTTAATTTTTTTTGAGATATGGTAGAGATCTGAAAACACAATAAATCGGAAACACAAATCTGAAAACAAAAACAAAACTGAATACACAAAATCTTATAACAAAAAATCTATCTGATACCTTTCACAAACTCCTTGCACTTGATAGCTCAATGTTTTGAAATCCCCATCCAACTCAGTAATTGCACAAGGAAGTCAGTCCAGGTCACAGTTAGCTTAAGAACTCCTCACCTAGCTCACACATCAAGAAATCCCCATCCAGCTTGTGGTTAATGTAGATTACAGCTACTTGCAATTCATAGTCTAAAACTTAAAATCCGACTTCAGATCAACAAAGTAGTTTAGAAAAAGGAAATTTATGCAAATTCGGATTCAGATCAGCGAAGTAGTTTACGAAATGAAAAAAAATAATGCAAATATGAAGAAATTTATACATGGAATCACCAAAGACTTAAAATCTACAAAGGAACCACCGACGGGTACAAAGAGACTCCCATTTGAAAGAGCCAAATATAACTTTAGAGCATTTTCCCTTGGGCTATGAGTTGAGATGTGCTTTAAAAACCACAAAATTGTATATATAAGAGCTTGCATAGATGGAGAAATCGAGGTCTCCAACCAAAAATGTTCTTCAAAGTAAAAACGAAATCCAACAAAATACCTGAGTTGTCCAGACCACAGGACAACCAGCCAACTCCCCCAACAATTAAACCTTTAATAGAGAATGAATACTAGGTTAGAGTTTACCTGAATCTGAAAAGAAGAAAGATAGTCGGGCTGCTCGGGATTGATCGTGGAGGGAGGAGATGAAGCTCCTTGTTGTGCCGTTCCTGACCGGAGAGGAGATTCCTCCATGGACGAAGGAGGAAGAGATACAGTGAGCATCCGAGTAAGCGTCGTCATGGGTGGGGGGAGGCCGAGGAGGCGGTTTGGGGGGAGAACCTCGGGAGCGGAAGATGACTTCTAGCTAGAACCACGAGGTCGGCGAGGTATTCAGGCGAGGGGTTTGTTGAGGCTTCGGGTGAGGAGCAGAGCGACGACGAGGGATTTGGGAGAGGATTTTGGCGAGGCATTAGGTGTAGGGGAAGCGAGGGCTCTAAAAGCACGAGAGGATTTTGCCACTTTTGATGTTTTTTTCCAATTAACTCTCGAATTGACAACTTTACTCTTGTACTTGAGCACAAAGACGTTGGAGTCATCATCATTAGATTGTGTGGGCAGTTCAGGCACATGAATTATTGGCCAATCCAAAATACTTTCGGGCAACATGCTGCTAGCAACCTCATAAAGAAAATTAATCTACACAAACAGCTCATTTTTCATTATAAATTTATCACTTGAAATAGATAGAGATGTGTACAGAAACACAATAAATTCACACAATCACCATTATTAATGCCCTAGCTCAATCGATCCCTTTCTTAAATCTATCTCAAAATCCAGGAAAAGGACAAAATTCAAGCCAATGGTGAGAAATTATAACCTTAATTTCAGTTGATAGCACACTATCTTAAAACAAATCTTGACCTTTGCAATAACAGGAAATATATATATATATATATATACAGCATATGCCTAAATTTGAATCAATCCAAAAAGCATTCACCTCAATTCTCAAGTTCCATACATCAAAATCTTCTGGTTGCAAAGAAGGTGTTAAAATGAAGAATGCAAAGAATGTTAAGACTCATTTAAGCACTTTATCAAACATGTGAAAGATAATTGAAGGCAATTAAGTAAAGTTGAAGGAAATTAACTCATCATGACTGGAATAGGGAGAAAAACAGTGAGGTAATCATCGAAGAAGCAATGGTGAGAAAAACCAGTAGTTGAAGAAGTTTGCATATCTGAGCTTTACAAAGAGTTTTAGAGGACACTTCTAACTTGCGAAAGAAGGCGTTGATCCTCGCTTGCCCGAGACGATGGAACGCCGATTCCAAAGCTCCGCCCATTTGAAGTCCCGCTGCCCTTTAACAAAACTCTGTTTTTACTGTAGCTTCTGAAAATTCCTCTGTTTTGGGAGAGCCGCCGAACTTGAGGGAGGAGCGGCGACTGGTTGCCGGATGTGGTGGATGAGGCGGTTGGGAAACAGGATCGGGAGTTTGGAGGTGCGGGATCGGGAGTCGGGGCGGCGGCAGCGGCGGCGCGCCTTGGAGTGGGGCG